>OX387294.1:2500000-3750000 GCA_947562105.1 Shargacucullia verbasci | reverse complement strand
TGTTCTACTTGCAACCTAAAAGAACAAAGGTCAAGAGCCTGTTAGCATGAAGTCTGAGAAGGCATTTTCCCAACAATTGGACACTGAGGGCTTAATATATAAAAATAATGAGTTTCTGTTAGCCTATCCACAATTTATCAGCAGAATGCGTTTCTTTGGTTTCACAAGTAATAATAATAATAAAGAGAAAGAGATACAAATGAAGTATCTCGACTTGGCGCACGAGGTTGTCAACATGTGGAATGTCGATTCGGCTATCGTCGTGCCGATTGTTGTGACGGCCAATGGCCTGATGGCCAAGAGCCTCGACCAACATCTCAAGAGGCTCTCGTTGGGCGGCTGGGTCAAGGGACTGATTCAGAAAGCGGTACTCCTTGATACGGCACGTATTGTGAGGAGGTTTCTATCCCTGGAGCCCTTACCACTGGTAGCTTGGACCCTGTTTCCAATGCCGGTTGGACCCTATTTTTTATATTTATAAATGTATTTTTTATTATTAATAATTATATTTATAAATTTAAGAAAATATGTATTAGGATAAATAAAGGAAATAATAATAATTATAAATTCAACATATTGTCAGAATTCCCTGACTCCTGCACTAGTAATAACTGTGTTGCAGAAGCCAACATTCTTCCGTTTCAAGTGTCTGAAATGTTTATTTATCAGATAAACTCTCTGGTTTATTAACAGTTCGACTTTGTGGTTGAATCTTTGTTCTGAATATAATGTCAATCGATCATTTCAGAATCAGAATGATAAGGGTTAGACCTTAGACAAACACGCCAGCCTGGTGCTATACACATCGACCACTTTCTGGGGCTCTGTCAGGTGTGTTTCTTTTTTACATGATACCGGGATGTCAGGTGTGTTTCTTTTTTACATGATACCTGATTTTAAATGATAACCAAATTCTCATAACATAACATAGCATCACCGAAGAGTTGACCACATTTTGCCGATGCTGTTATTGAGTGCCAGGTAATAAGGAGGAGCCTATTGTCATTTGCTTGCTACCACTGGACCAATCAGGAATTCTTATAGAAGGTTCAATATACAGCGTTCTATAGGGTACAACAAAAGATATATTACCTAGCATTGACTTCAATGAAGTAGAAGTTGTTCTTGTTATCGAGCAAGAACTCCACGGTACCAGCGTTTTCATAGCCCACAGACCTCGCCAGGTGGGTTGCGGAATCCGTCATCTTTTTTCTTATCTGAAAATATAAATTTTGATTACGTTTGAAGTCCCGCTACCATTCCATTCAAACACCGTCGTAACTCTTAGCAATGGCTATATTGGTATTTTTATAAAGATACTATGAATTATTGGACACCAATAGCTTTGCAAAATCGCCAAAGAAAAAAAACCTTGCACGGGTACGTGCGTGTACGGTTCAAAAATCTTTACTCGATGACGTTTGCAAAGTCACCGAAGAAAGTGCTTTATCAATTCCAATGACAACTTAAAGAAAACTTGGCTAAGGTTGAGATTTGTAATGTAATATCATTGTCACTACACACTGTAAAAACGGTCACATTGATGTTGTTGAGCGAAAATAGACTTAGTCGTTTTATGATTTGCAAAAGATATTGAACCTTAGTGGTAAAGCAATTTCATAGGTTTTGACGGCACGTTTGGCGCAGTGGCTAAGCGATTAGCTTTCTGCGCTACGTGTCAGCGGTTCGATCCCCGCACGGAACAAATATTTGTATGATCTACAGATAGTTGTTTCGGGTCTGGTTGTGTGTGCATGTGACGTGTATGTTTGTAAACTGTACCCACGATACAGGAGAAATCCTAGTGTGGGGCAATGTTTTTTTTAAAAGAATTAAAAAAAAAGAATAGGTGATTTATGCAAATGTCATAACACACATGCCAAGCCGGTATGCAATACAAGGACGGTATTATCTACCTAACGCTCAGTAACGTAAATGCATTTAATTCCTAAAAACGCTGTCGTCGGCCAAGTGCCATCTATTTTGAAGGAGTTGAAGAGGAGAGGAGAGCCCAGATAAAAGTTATCTAGCCATTCATTTGAAAGTAGAACAGTTTTTGTATGGACTTATCAGAGGAATAACTTATCTGAGCTTTATCCAGATCACGGGGTCTCATCAGGAACAAAGATACATTAACTTTAAAAAATCTCAATAGATGGCGTTACTTGTATCGATTCGTTATTGAGGTTTGTGTAAATCTAAGACAATGAAAAAATATGACATGTAAAATGTATGTTCTAAATTTTAAAACATCCCTAAGCATGAAAAAATGAAATAATGGGCTCCTAATTAAAATTTCCATTATTTTACAATATTGAATTACTCTGGCGCATCCGACGTGAACAATTTGTAGAGTTGACGTTAGAATGGATTAGTTTCTAAGTTTTTTGTCAATAGATGGTGCTGATTACAGTTTTTCCATTTTACTAATTTGTATATTTTACACATTTTTATAAAATCATATAGTTATGTAGTGTAACAAAGATACTATTTTTTTAATACCTTGCCCCCACTAGGATTTCTCCTGTGTCGTAGGTACAGTTTACAAATATACATGTCACATACACACTTACACACACAACCAGACCCGTGTCGTCAGACTTAAAAAATCTTTATAAAAGATAGCATATAGTATTTCATTAAAAAGTTTGTTTTCACTTCGCTTTGCTCCCGAGCCGAATGCGCCTACGTTTTCTCAGTTATCGATTTCGAGATATATTCGTATACCATATACCTGGACCTAAATCGGTCTCTGATAAGGCTGTCTTCCACGATCAACTTTTGGCACGTAACGGTTTTAAAGTTATTGCGATTAAGTATTGACTTTCCCAACCCGGACTTTGGAAATTAGCTCGTACGACGACCCGGCTCGTGAAAAAGGATAAGTTTTGCCAGACAACTTCTTTGCTAAAATATTGTTTTATTTCTATTCATTTTCCTTTTCAGAATTCCCTATTTAGGTACTTACATATCTAATATAATACTCAAAAATACACAATAAATAAATAAGCATATTATAAATTAAATAAGGAATACATAACAATAAAATATATGTTGTGAACTAAATTATACCATTATATAATATAACATACACCTAGGAAGAAAATTTAAAGTGAACATTAAAATAACTAATTCATCACATAAATATTGTAGATAGAATATAACTAGAAGAAATATTATAGCATCCTCCTCTTTTCTAGGTTGCCGTGCCCTACAGGGTCCATAGTTTACTGTAATATTATATTCTGTAACACCTTTGTAACATATGGAGTGCAAAAAAGTATTGAGTATTGAGTATCCTTCCGTGCGTAAATAGGTTCATATACACAATAGGTACTACTTCGGCTGCCGCGAAGGTAGTCAATGAGTCGACTCCGTGCCACAAATTAGATAATAGTTACTACGTCGCAACAGATACATCATTCCCGTACAAAATCGAAAATACTTACGCTATAACAGCCTACGAATTTTGAATAAAAATCTCATGCGTTAGTAGCAAGCAGAAATATACCTTATATACGCGCATCGAGCGTTGATAACGCTTTGCCCATCGCACGACCGTCGTATGGCTACGTCATCGAACGAATGCACTGGGGTTGTACAAAATGGATAAAATAAATATAAGACTGGAAATAATGAAATAATTATATGTTTGATAATCAAATATTTTTGAGTTTTATAAAATGATAAATAACTTTATTTCCTTCACTGAATTCTTTGTTTTTATACTTAATAATTGAAAATATTCTGAATCTGGTAAATAATTTTAATAAATAATCAAATGGAAAACACGAGCAAAGTGGAGGAAAATCAATCAATTTCAACATTTCGTTAATTGTACTTCCCAGCTTATTCATCTGAAAATTGTCAAAATTATCTAAGAATACTATTTCTAATTCTTCAATATAATTGTTAAAGGTCTCTGTTGGGACTTTCAATCCACGATAAAATTACAATCTTTATTATAAGCTTTAAAGTGACTGTATTGTGAGGTTTCATCAAAATTAGATTTCTCTTGATAAAGGACATCAAGGCTTTGCGTAATTATCTGTTTACGTCCGTACACTGCACAATAATTTCGTGATATTGGCATTTTTCTTTAAATTGGAGCTTGTGGCGCTCACTGATAACAACTTGTACTCATGGGAGTACGCTAGCCGGTAGGCATATAACGCGCGACCTTGAGCGAGTGACGGAGCTCTCCCGTGCGTCATAAATGAACTATGCCATAGAGTGAACAAAAAATAGTTTGCATTGTTAAAAATATTTTTATTTCTAATTTAAATAAAAATATTTTTAATTAATTTAATTTATTGATGGATTATTTTATTGCCAAGAAATTTCTGTTACAAAGATTCTAAACTTATTTATTCAAGAAATTGTGTAGTATCTTCGCAAGGTATTATATGGTAATTTAAGTAACGTTTGATGTTAATTTTTATTATGATAATTCTCTGCACTGCAAAATGCACAATAAATGTAGTCATTAGTAATGTTAATTAAATACGGACAAAAAATAGTCACAATATTTTCGCGCGCCGGCCGTTAGGTAGCTATCTGCCCGAGTAAGCGCCAGCGCCGAAGCGCGTAGAAAGTAGCAACCAACTTCTCCGAATAAACAATCATACGTTACCGCAGATATGTAAGCGCGCGACCTTGAACGAGTGTCGGAGACGTGCCGTACAGAGGTAGATATAGTCAATACGCTTTAATCGCCATCTATTGGTGTACACAGATAATTAATAAATTCTCTTTCAATGGCGCAAGGCGCTAGATGTCGCTTGCTATCCACCGCTGTGAGCACCATCTAGCGCCTATGCAGGCAAAAAAAATTAAGCCCGAAGAATTGTCCGACTTACGGCGGTCACGTTCCTTTGTATGAGATGAGGTATCTGTACGTATAGTATTATATTATCTGTGTCCAGATTGAAAAATCAGCCCTAAATGAAATGAGGGTGTACATGTATTATTTTACCTCGGGGTCCAGTTTGGGTGCAGGGGCTAATTCGACGACTTTCTGATGCCGCCTCTGTACGGAGCAATCACGTTCGTATAGATGTACTACGTTGCCGGCCTTGTCACCTGAAAACGGATAGAACGTTCATTATAATAATACTAGGTTGAATGCTTGCTTGATGAATTTGTACAGTTGCAGCACAAAGTACATTTTGGAGCGACATTCAAAAGATGTATTCGCCTTCATATTCCTGTATCGTGGGTGCGTACAATTCACATACACAAACACCCAGATCCGAAACAACTATCTGTAGATTATACAAATATTTGTTCCGTGTGAGAATCGAACCCGCGACACGTAGCGCAGCAAGTGATCTTTCAACCACTGTGCCATTCGTGCCGTCATTCATTTGTACCTGTAGGTAGCAATAAATGGTTGGGTGTAAGGAAAGAACCTCCATGAATGATAAAATATGAGATACATAGTGATATTAATGGGTACATTCTTACCTAACAGCTGCACTTCAATATGTCTGGGTCTTACAATGAATCGTTCGATGAACATGGAGCCGTTACCGAATGCTCCCAGCGCCTCGGAGGACGCTCGCTCGAAGGCGGAGGGTACTTCACTCATTTCCTTCACCACGCGCAATCCTCTCCCACCACCGCCGAATGCAGCCTGGGGTAGGAAGAAATGCAATTAATATCAAACAAGCTTTATCTCTGACTCCACTCGCCTATTTTCAATAGAAAAAAAGGTTTGCTAAACTTAATTTAAAAGAATATCCATAGGGTTTCTTATCGGTCTCTTCTTCACCATCCATTACAACCATCTCACTTTGTATTCATGTACCTATAGTCTCGACGACGTAAAAATGGGTGTAAAAGTAGCAAATTTTATCGAGGGGCCCTTGATCTGTTATGGGCTCTTAAGTATAAAGTGACTTTTTGTAGAAGTTGTGCGTTTGCCGTATGAAATTCAATGTTTTATTTTCGCCAACAAAATAATCGGTTACCGATTGTCAGACGTGAATTGTCTTAGTCGGGAAACAGCTGTAACGTTTCAAGTTTTTATGACATCAAGTTCAATATACCACGTCTTAATTAGTTTCACTAAAAAAATTACGCTCAGGTGGAGGTGGATGGGTTTGGATACGCGAGGCCCCCTTTTGCGCGGGGCCCGTAGAAATTGCTATTCTTGCTACGTGGTTAATCCGGCACTGATTACAGTACCATATAAGTATTTAAACATAGTTAATTGTAAACATTTACCTTGAGCATAACAGGAAGACCATGTTTTTTGCAGAATTCTATCGCCTCCTCCTTCGTAGTAATCGGGCCGTCAGTACCGGGGATAATTGGTACCTCTGAGAAATAAAGATTGATAGATAAATGAATTATTATGTTACGAGTAGTGGATTGGGCTATCACACGGAAATGTGATATCGTAAAGTTAGACGACTCATTACCATATTGAAACCCATTTTTTCGGCATTTTAAATGCAGGGAGCAGTTTAAATTAAAACCTTCTGGGTGGAAGTAATCTGATAATCAATTAGAATCAACAGAGTGAAGCCATTGAACAAAATAGTATATAGATCGCCTTCATATTTAGTTGTGGTGGCGTCGTATACTGTTTAAGCCTTAGTATCTATTCAGAAAAGCAGTTCCCGAGACCATTTTGGTGTTTCAAAACCTTAAAATATGGATGTCAGTACAGCTCTACATGTTGTAGGTCACTGCTGAGCTCTAGCTTCTTCTCAGAATTTAAAGGGTCCTTAGTCCACCACGCTGGCCTAGTGCAGATTGGCACTAAACAAAATCAAGAACCTTATGGAGTTCTCTGTGGTGTGCAGGTTTCCCTACGATATTTTCCTTCACCGTTAACGCAAGTGATGATCAAATTCTGATCTACACAAGAATTCTTAAAATCAAAGGTGCGGGGCCAGCTTCGAATTCAGACCCTTCTACGTAAAAACCCAGGCGTTCATCTGCAAGGTTATCTGCTTCCTTTAAGTACTGTTCAAAAGAAAATAAACATACTGGCATCAATAGCTGCTTTTCTGGCAGCAACTTTGTCACCCATCTGTTTCACCACTTTGGGGGGCGGTCCAATGAACCGAAGACCGGCGTCAACGATCGCCTGGGCAAAGTCAGCCCTGGAATCCAATGAAGAATAGTTTTTTTTTATAATAATAAATATAGCTTATTGTAAGTCAAGTATAAGACTCGTGTAAAGTAGCACATTATCATTGTTTATTTACAGTATTTTTCATGTTAGTCATAAGTTTTATAATGTATTGTTATATGGGCCTTGATACCTGAAATAAATAGATAAATAAATTTAAAAAATAAAGCAAAAGGGCAAACGATTATTGACACTTTCGAGAGACAGCTAGTGATTGTGTCCACTGCTAGATTATGTATATCAAAACTAGTTAATCAAGCGACACATTTCCATCACTTCGACATAAGTTAGCCAGCATAAATGAGGTACGTGTATAAGATACATTAAGTTACTTTGATTAGTGGTTAAAAATATGAATGTTCTAGAATTCGCAAAAAAAAAAGATTGACGAAGAAAATCGGAGTAGAAAAATAGAGGTCAGTTTCTATATTTTTTATATCTACACCAATCCAACATGTCTTACATCTTACTTAGAGCGGATACAACTGTCATCACTTGTAAAATACCTAAAAATACTTAATATTTTTAACTACCATACTTGCTACGTTGTATGTAATGTTTAATGCATAAATGTACATTAAAGAAGTTGTGACCTGCGAATGTAAATGTAAATACAATCCCTGAGTGGCCCTCTTTACCCAATATATAGAGGACGGGTTCGAAACCGGTAAAGTTACGGGAGCAGTATTTGTTGACCTATTAGCTGCGATTGACACGATTAATTTGAAACGATTGTTATGGAAGATGGGTGCCCTGACAGGAGACTCAAAATTCACCAGTATTCTCGGTGAATTGCTGAGAAATCGCCTCGAATCCTGCGATCAACCAGATTAGTGCTCTGTTTTTCTGCTGGTGGATACGCTTGCCCAGTGTGGAGTCGCTCCACCTACGCGAGGTTATTGGATACAGCTCTAAATGAAACGTGCAGGATTATTACTGTTTGTCTAAAGCCGACCCCAGTACGAATGCTGTACCCAGTGACTGGCATTGCACCTCCGGAAGCACGTAGGCCTATAACAAGCCGAACTGAGAGAGCAAAGGTACAAGATGTCAAACGTCACCCAATGCACAACTTTACTACAGTGCCCCAAAGGCTACGAAGCCGCAAAAACTTCTTAAAGTGCGTTGATGCGGTTGATACCGATGTCTCTAAAGTGAGGTGTAATCTCTGGCAAGAAATATTGAATCCTCCTTCGTACTTTGTCCCGCCATCAGAAAAAATCCACCTGGACATGAACTACCGACTTGGAAATCCCTTAACAGACTATGAACCCAAGTCGGCCGACGCAAAGATAACCTCCACAAGTGGGGGTCGTCTCCCCGCAGACAATGAACCACCTTCTATCCTGCTCTGCGTGTCCTACCACCTGCTCGCGGTAGGAGTTAATGGTTGCTACAGAAAGCGCAGTCCCTGAGGCGGAATTTTGCGCCAAACTAATTTAATTTGCCATCGACACGCTAAGAAGAAGGGATGCGTTTTACCTCTCAGACAAAAGTCCATAACCGGGGTGAACAGCATCGACGTCATTCTCCTTGGCGATCCTGATGATTTCAGGAATGCTCAGGTAGGCTTCAACGGGCGGCATACCTTTACCAATTAGGTATGACTCATCGGCTTTTTGTCTGTAAACACACATTTAATTTTATAATATTTAAAATACATAATACTAATTATTTAAGTATTTACAACAATTAGTTTCCTTGTAATAGTGATCAGATTCCTAATATATTTTAAAAGGAATATTATTAAGGGTAATACTATTAAAATTGTTATGCTAACAATTAATTAATATACTATGGAATGAATCATTTCTATCAACTTAGTCAAGTATGATAAAATTCCTCGAAGCTTCGTTTAACAACATCTTTAATACTAAAGTGAAAAAAACCAGGTACACCGTATATTTCCTAGTAAGTAGGTATTCATTGTGAATGCTTCTTTTACGTCTCAAGTTTTACTATAATATTTCAATGCTATCAAACTTGATATAGGATTTAATTTTCCAAAGGATCTTTATTATTGGATGAGGTATTCTGTATATTTGGAGTAAGCTGCCTAATTGTAGCACAAAAATCATAGGTACACTTTTCGACTTTGCCTTCTATTCCCAAAAGGAGAGAATTACTTTCCGTAGTCACTAAGCTAAGCCAGGGATTTCGCTACCAGTCAGTTCTTCCTATGGCTGTCTGCGTTGGCCTCCATTCAGACTGCTTAGATGGATGAGTGAGAAACAATAGCTACCGTGATAGCCGGAATACGCGTTGGCTCAATAATAGACAGTCGTTGGAGCTTCGGTTAGGCATAGTGTGGAGCAACGCTTTCAGATTAACTTGTCATTAAGCTGATCTTTTTCGCCTCTCCGAAGTGTTAGGAGGAAGAGAACAATAAATCGGTATCTTGTCTCACCTGTGCATCTGCAGTTTATCCTGTTCGCTGTAGATAGCGACGGACCGGATTCCCAGCTCGGTACATGCTCGGAACACTCGGATGGCGATCTCTCCTCTATTTGCCACCAGAACACTTCTGATTGGCTTGTATTCCACCTTGCCTGGTTTACCCTTCACCTCCTGAAAACAACAAAATATGAAATTACGATAAGTTATTATAACAATTAATTGCTTGTGTTAGGGGACGGGTAACTATCTTGCGAGTCACCTAAATGGTAAACAATTACTGTCTCTCATGATATGAACTTAGTGATTATAGATACTAAATCGTAATGCTTTGTGTTCCTGTAATTTCACTGGCTGTTCCTATCGTTCACCCAGAACAAAAGTACGCTTGCATATAGTTGTTAAGAACTTAAGATGGGTGAAATGAGCAGGATAGGAGTTAAGTTGCGGCCCCGCTGAGCTCGTAAGATGGAACTGTACAACCATTACATATATATCATCACGCCTGTATCCCCGAAGGGTAAGGCTGAGGTGTACTATTGTGAACCCATTTTTTTTTGAGTTGTCTCTCGCAGTTAGCTCAGGTTGCTTTTACTGCTCAACCGGGCAAATGGCGAGAACAGAAGGGCCTCCAGCCGAGCAAATTAAATAATAATAAGCAACACTGCTAAGGGTGTCCCATAGTAGGACTCGAAACTCGGCTTAGGGCGTTGCTGGGGCCAGACAAGAGAGGACTTGCTGGATCTGATTGTTATTGTGCACCCACATTTCGCCGATGCTTTTATCAAGTCCTATGTAATAGAGAGCGAGCCTAATGCCATCAACCGGGCACAGTTCCAAAGTGCGTGCTGCTACTGAGAATTTCACTATGTTCTACTCTGAATTCAAACGCAGGATCTCACGCTCAGCAGTCGCTAGCGTGAGATAGCGTAGGTACCACTAGACAAATGACGCAGTCACTGCCAGAAGAATAAGTACATTACATAATGCATTTGAAATGGACCTGTTTGTTTATTCTAGAACGGTTGCTTGCCAGTTTTACCGCATTTGTGCGAATGTTATGAAATGAAATGAATTTATTTGCCTGAAGTATGGTACGTTACAGATCTTATGGTATACATATTAGAGTCACATACTTCGTCGGTAAATATTATGCCCGACATGCAAAACTTTAAGATTAAAAAAAAATATATATATAATTAAATTATAAATAAAATTGAGTTTAGAATTACAAAATTACATTACCAATATATTCGCCATAAATTAATATAATAAAATAATACAAGGAACAACATGCCATTGATTAAAAAATAAAAAATCCTATATGTCACAAAATAAATCATTAATACTATAAAAACATTTTTCTTGTAGCCACTTATGGAGTTTGATTGGATATGAATCAAGTTACTTATAGTTTGTTCAACGTCAGAGACTTACTTAGATGAAATTTATGAACTTTACCCTAACATGAAGTAGCAGTACAAGAATGACGTGATTTGGAACCAATAATACACATTAACTGACGTCACATAATATTTACACAACATGATTGCTTATCAATAACGTAAAACCTCTCAAAAATTCATCATTTACTACGGTTATAAATATTATAAGCGTTGGTCGTTGCAACCCGAGATAAAGATGCACGTGTACGTGCACCTAGCTTCCGCCCGCGGCTCCACCCGCGTGGATTACAAAGAAAGAAAAAAATACTCCTTATATATCAGCTATCTGCAGGTGAAAGTCCCGTAGAAATCGGTCCAGCCGTTTCGGAGATTAGCCGGAACAGACAGACAAAAATAAAAATAAAGATTTTTTGTTATAATTACCATATCGACTGTGAACTAGCAACCGGTACTATCTCATTTTTGACAACATTACAGGATTAAGAAGAAACTATCGACGATGTTAGAACAAATAGAATGAATTTGATTTTGGCGTCTAATTTTGAGATATCAGTTGAATTTAATTAACAAACAGTGTAACTTCCTATTTATTATTTACATGCTTCCAAACTTTTGTTAGTTTTAGATAAGTAGTTTGGGAATAACAAACAACCTTATCGATATTAGGAATTAATATTATTCAAGTTAAAGAAAAGTATAGGGCAGGGGTGTCCAACTCGATTAGACTCAAGATCTACTGTTTACTGACTCTGTGCGATCTACCAATTACATAATCAGTATTTCTTCACATATCACATCACATATTAAAATTATATTTTTATTTGCCTTGCTACGATTGACTGGACTATAATAATAAATAATAGCCGCATAGACCAGTCATCCCATCACGATCGATTGGTTGGTCACTCCTGCCCCTGGGAGTCGTGTTCGCCATATCATGACGGCACGGTTGGAGCAGTAGCTATGCGATTAGCTTTCTCCGCTTCGTGTCGCGGGTTCGATTCCCCAACGGAACTAATATTTGTGTGATCTAGAGATATTTGTTGCGGGTTTGTGTGTGTGCATGTGACATGCATGTTTGTAAACTGCACTCACTATACAAGAGAAATCCTAGAATGAGGTAAGGTTAAAAAAAAATCGCGTCTAGTGATGCAAATGAGACATAATAGAATATTTATCGTTTCTCACTGCCGGGCCCCGTATTAAATGATGCGATTTTCTTCGTCTGCTTTAATTAAATCACTACATATTATAAAACAAAGTCCCCCGACGTGTCTGTCCGTCTGTCTGTTCGCAATAAACTCAAAAACTACTGAACGGATTTTCATGTGGTTTTCACCAATAGATGGAGTGATTGATGAGGAAGGTTTAGGTGTATAATTTGTTAAGCTTTTGTATAAATAGGCTGAAAGGCCGCGTGCGCCGAGTAAATCCTCGACGTAACAGTATGATACGACACTACGACAGAAAAAAATGAAAGCGTATATGCTCTGCTACCCATGCGAAGCCGGGGCGGGTCGCTAGTTTCGCATATTATACACGTGTCGTTGTATTGCTTGTAGGAGTAATATGGTGGCTCAAGCAGTTGAAACCCCGAATCAGCAAACGGGATGTAAGAAAATAGATGCCTTATTAGTCTCGTGGTCGCAAGTGCGTCCTAGGTTCGACTCCCGGGCCAGGTAAAGTGTTATTAGGTTTTTCTGTATTTAAATTCTCAGTAGCACTAAGGATATTACAACTGTCCCCGGCAGATGGCGATAGGCTTGCCCCCTATGAAATGGGCCCAATAACGGCATCGTCGTCGGCGGCAAGCGATAGGTACAGGTCTCCCTAACCCTTTGGGCAATTCAAGCGTGATGCTTGCTTGCTGTCCCATAGGACATAAGACGAACTGTGAAGATCGTGATAGCTACCGTCAAAAGTCATTTTTGTGTCATATACATATGTATTGGATGACAGTGAGACTGCTGTCGGGTTGCTGTCGTAATTTTTACGTAATTAGGCTACGGAACTTAGGACACGCCTAGTATTTCTACTAGTTGATATAAGGTAAATTATTTGATTGATTGGCAAATTAATTATCCACATTCACATTCTTTCTCAACTTGTTTCAGATAAGCTGCGTGCAAAATTCAATTTAAATTCATTAAAACTACGGAACGCGCAAATAATTTGTTTTGTGCATTAAAAATGCACGCTTATCATTTTAGAGAACCGGCAAAATTTCATTAGACGGTTGAATAGTTCTTGAGATTACTGTATGACATACGAACTGACATTGACAGAGTAAAATTGGCACATCTAAATATAATTCATAACGCCAAGGTGTTGATATGATCTAGATTTTTATGGTGTAAATTTGTGCGATATTTTTTAATAGTCGGTATTATATGTGTTTTCATTAGAGTGGTTATATAGTAGATAGAGTATTATGGAGGAACGAGGTATGGTGTTCCTCCATTGAAAAGGGAGGATCCTCCGACCAGGCAAGGTGGTTAGCCTGGCGGGCCGAAGCCCGACAGTTGATGTCGGATATTCGTATATGTGTTAGAATCGTTGTAAACTCTCATAGTGCGATTCAGGGTTTATTGTTGTAGCTTCACTCCGATAGATGGCGCTTTACTTTTTGCTATGTTGCGAGTAGTAGTCGCTACATCACTCCCCCCCCAGACCGGAGGTCGATGCTGTTGAGTCTTGAGGTTGCTTGCCAGGGCCAGTGATAGTTCCAGTGAGTCGGAACCGAGTGCCGCATAGTTCGCAGTGAGTCGGAACTAGGTGCGGTGATGCTGCGAAGTCCTCAGTGAGTCGAGGTAGTGCAGTGAAGAGTAGTGGCTGGCTGCTGCGTCGACCAGGAGAGAAGGGCTCTGCTAGATGACCGGCCGAAGTGCAGTGTGCTGTGCCAAGGTTGCTGATGAGAGGCCGATGGGAAGAACCAGGCTTGCGCGGTCGCTGCAAGCGTGTGGTTACCCGTTGGGGCCGAGGATGCTGGCTGGCAGGGTGAGACTTGCTTGATGCTGCTCGAAGGGTACTGGAGGGTTGGAGAGGGGAGTGAAGACGATGATGCCGTCGAAGGTTGCGAAGATGTTCATTATCAGGGGTCACCACTATGGAGGAACGAGGTATGGTGTTCCTCCATTGAAAAGGGAGGATCCTCCGACCAGGCAAGGTGGTTAGCCTGGCGGGCCGAAGCCCGACAGTTGATGTCGGATATTCGTATATGTGTTAGAATCGTTGTAAACTCTCATAGTGCGATTCAGGGTTTATTGTTGTAGCTTCACTCCGATAGATGGCGCTTTACTTTTTGCTATGTTGCGAGTAGTAGTCGCTACAGTATTATTTAATGTACACCAAAGGAAAAAGTACAAAGCGAAAATACATTTTACACATAGGGTACAAATGGCAGTCTTATCGCTAAAAGCAATTTCTTCCAGACAACTAGTGCATGGAAAGAATCATAGAATATAGAGGGTAATGGTCGGTGTATGAATATTAACTCATAAATAAACATTTATATAAACAAATATCTCAATGAAATAAATATACATATAATACTTCTTAAACTACTTAAACATATTGTGTAGTTAATATTTTTTTCAATATTGTATCAATTTCATATAAATTCTTATAACCTTGGATGTGACTATTATTATTGTTTTGTTACTTTTTTTACGTATGTATTTATTAATATTTTATTTCGTATTAGTAGCTCTTTTATGAGTTTACAGCGATAATCAAATAATTGACGGCACGGTTGGCGCAGTGGTTGAGCGATCGACCGCTGCGCTACGTGTCGCGGGTTCGATTCCCGCACGAAGCAAATATTTGTATGATCTACAGATAATTGTTTCGGGTCTGGTTGTGTGTGCATGTGACATGTATGTTTGTAAACTGTACCCACGATACAGGAGAAATAATAGTGTGGGGCAAAGTTTAAAAAAAAAAATAGTTTGATGTAGCAGCCGCTAGAGGCGCCACACTTGGTTTCATACTAATATTATTCTTGATAAGTGTAAACTGATGAACGCACGGTAAATAACATTACATAGCATCACGCCTGCATTCCTCGACGGGTTAGGCAGGTGAACTGCATGGCCACAATTTGCCAATGCCTTTATTATGTAATATGGAATAGAGGACAACCCTAGTGCCATCTAGGGACACAATTTCAAACTAGGACTGCTACTGAGATTAAAAAATCCCAACTAACTTTGCCTGATCTGGGAATCAAACTAAGAAACTCATGCTCGGCAGCCGCGGATGCGCATACTGTACCAATGAGGCATTTAGTAAGTGTAAAATATATTCAAAATTCGAAAACTGTCAATCAATAACCGAAGTTTTATTTTGTATCCATTTATAGTTATAGAGATGTTGGTATCACATGCCCATTTCGGGGTCATGTGTAAGAATAAGTATATTTATTTGGATGCTCCTAGGATCAGCAATCTTTTAGTAAACCTACGAATAGTGCCTCGCGTGACGAAAGCATGATTAATCATTAAAGGACTTCCACTATCGCGAATACAAGAGTAATAAGAAAGGGATTAATTATGAGATACGCGTATGGTATCAACATATTAAATTGATAACATCTTTTATTGTTCAAACTAGCTTCCGCCCGCGGCTTCGCCCGCATTGATTACGAGCCCGTGCATTTTTTCGGGTCACACGTAGCGCCATCTAGCGTCCAAAGAAAGTTATTGTTCTTTCCCTAGGGAACAGTACTTTTTTTCTGTATGAAAGGTACCCTATGTCCTTTTCTGTACCCTTGACAATGTATATGCAAAATTTCACGATGTTCGGTTCAGTTGTTTAGGCGTGCAAACAAACAAACTTACTTTCGCATTTATAATATTAAAGTTAGGATACCGTTCATATTTCGAGACTAGGTTTCACTAGTCATTGGCGTGAGGTCATTTTGTGATACCAAATAAATAACATAAACAAAACTATTACACGTCATGCAACCATGTACCTATTTCGTTCTTTTTCCTGTAGACAGGTACAGTATGATATATTTTTGTGCTAGACTGAAATATAACCCAATAATGAGTGATGTATAAACATAAAGACGCTCGTATGGCCTTAATAAAAAACATACATATATATGTATATTGCAGTCTGTTTCTTTTGTTTGGTGTTTATGAAATATAAAATTAATAGAAAAGGAGAATAGCAGGAAACGGCAACGCGGCAGACCTAGAAGAAGATGGAGTGATGAGCTGGACTTATGTAAAAGGTTGGTCCCAAGTTGCAACAGACCGGGAAAAGTGGAGAGAGGGAAGGAAGGCCTTTGCCCTGCATAGGTAACAACTAATAGAAATTATGGAGAAGTTTTGGGAAATATAAGAAGATGATTATTGCTTAAGCAACTAAATACCAAATAAACTTCCCAATGATATCCGTAATTTAACAGTAAAGAAGTTCAAAATTGTAATTAAGTCTAAACTTTGTAAAAAAGGATACTATAAAATTTCGGACTATTTAGATGACAAAAACGCTTGGGATTGAGCCGCTCTTTAGCCTTTCCTTCTTTTTATATACAATTTTGCCATTTATTATTATATTATTTGCTTCATTATTGTAATGTCGTTTAAATTTAAATGGTTTCTTACATATAACCGCTATACATTTAAATGTGAGTGAGATCTAGGCTGAACGCTCTTAATTTCATTAATTCTCACGATAACTTATCCATTTTTGCCCTCTGTTGCGACAGGTCAGCTCAAAAAGTTATGGCACTTTCTTTAAAAGGCTATTCCACCCTATATTTGTCTCACATAAACCCTTATATCATTACAATCTGTCTGGACTTTAAATAGACCTTGAACCCTGAGTTTGTTTCGGCGTTTTTTATCAGGGATAGTCATAGGAAAAGCCGAAACCATCTAGTTTAAAAAAGACGTGTAAAAGTGATTGGAAAATCCTAATTGCAAAATAAATAATTTCATTTCATTAAACATTTTGGCTACACGGTCAGCAACAATGGCAGATCCTGTGCATCATCCATTTCACGCAACGATGACACGGTTGGCCCAGTGTGGCCCAGACCCTTGCACGTAATAAATATTGACGTACCAGGTCCAGGTCATGTTGTGAAACATGATTATATATCCGTTCTGTTCCACATCTGGATACCCTTTACCAAACCGTATAGGGTTCAGCTTCCAGTCTAACCAGATGCAGCAAAAAATTACGGGTATTTAGCTGCATAAGGTTAGAATGTCTGATTGGTAGATCTGGTGAACCTTTGTACGAAGCGACTGATCGTCGCTACTCTTTAGAGACTACCATCAGATCAGATCAAATCTAGCGCTGGCTCTGGGATATAGCGAGTGGAGCAGTCGCTCTAGGCGCCAGGTGGCAAAGGCCGCCAAAACGCCAAATGCAAAAAAAATATACGAGCGGAATATAAAATTTTGATGGTGCCTTTTGAGAGGTGCGGGTGTGACGCGGAACGTGATGCTAATGAAGCAGCAGTGTAATAATTAAGTCTTTTGAAAAAGTTGGTAATTATTACTAACATAAACTGAAATACAATCTATATGATATGAATGCATCGACCAAAGGGTGCCGAAAGACAATCTCGCTCTACCCTGAATCCTGATTAAGGGCCAGCGCTGAACACATCCACCAGGTTAGATCAACAGTGGTCAGACTTATCGGACTGCTGACTGTCAAAAATGTTATGGTACACGTATACAACACGCCGCAACAAAGAAAAAAACAAACACTATTAGTAGATAAGATAATGGTTAAGCCATGTAATTTCCACGCGATAAGATACCCGGTTTTTCTTGATTGACAGAAAACAACACTGAAATATTCAACGATGGCTAGCCTAGATAAATAGCCGGAATAACCCTTAACTGATGGATTACGGAATTTGAAGGTTTAACTCGCCAAGAATAATACCTACGCGTATGATAATTAAAAAAATAACAAGCCGCGCTGTTCCTGTGTCGTAAAAGCATGGAAATAATATCTCCTGAATACGTAAAAGGCACCAGCCTAATTCTCTATACGAAGTAACAAAACGCGAATTTGCGGTATTCCCCAGTGAGCGAAATTATAATTTTATGATACCAGCAAAAGTAATTTGAACTTTCATCGACCTTTATTCACGCAAATGAAGTCTCCTATCTCTATCTATTTCCAAATGAATGTGAGAGATGTCACAATTCAAAATCCAAAAATAAATCTCATTTGTCGACGGAGGTCGAGAAACGTTTATGCTATGTAAGTTGTAACAATCTTTTGAGATTATTTTATGGAACCCCGTTTAGCAGAACAAGTCTTTTCTTACTGTACCGCCTCATTGGTCTATTGGGATCAATCGCGGGTCGGGCAAGAGGTAGAGAGTTTCTGTTAAAAAAAAAAAAACAGTCTGGAGTTTGGAATTGTCCAGATGACAAGTCTCGCCGCCCTATTACTTAGACTTAATAACATGACCATAATACTCCTCAGCCTTACCGTTCAGGATATACAAGCATTCTATGCTATGTGCAATAACATAATATTGGACTCCAATGCCTCTATTTATATTGATCGATTGTGATTTTCTGATTTACTAAACATATATATTGATGACAGTCCATTGCCACCATTGATATAGCATGACCAAGTTCATTTCAGTCAGTCGTGATTGTTTCTACTCTTGACGTTGATATTTATTACGCAAGCGTCTTAATATTTTTATTATTTACTATCATCGTCTGTTTTAATTTATGTTGTTTGTACTTTGATAAGGTCAGACAGACTCGAGAGATGAGATAATTTTGTTTGGAGACTTTATTAAGTATTTAACTGTATGTGTGATGAATAAATACGTACTTAAGTGTTAGGTTCTTAAGTAGGTAAATAAGAAATTTGAGTACATAAATGGAAGATTATTTTGAATTCGAAGAATAAAAATTCTTAATACAGGGATTAGCAATCAGAACCGGTACCTTCTTACAATTTGGGGTAACCACTAAAGTGGTTAAATAAGGTAAAACTAAAAATATTTAAAATAAAACTTACCGAACAAGTAGAGTGTCGTTTCGCTGCATTCCGTGCTTGGAACTGTGAGGAAGTCGCTCTTAGAGCGAAATGTGCCTTCAAAATCTGCATATTTACACTAAAAACAAAAACTAACTACCAAATAAAATAAGTACAAATTTAAACTACTTTAAAACACAGTGGTTTATTTCATTTTTTAAACTTTTTAAGGAGTTGTGAGTTTATTGACTAGATATTTGTTTCGTTTCGAGTCGTGCTTTCGGCGTGTTTCGGTTCTTATCTGAAACAAAAGAAAAGCATATTAAAATCTACCAAACACAGTAGTTAATCATCCTTATAATGCCCGTTTTCTAACCAATGTTCTGTTTTATAGCCCTGGTGTTGCGAATTTTGCTTGGTAGATGGCAATAGACTCGCACTTGAAAACATCACCACGAAAATATAATAAACTAGATTCCGCCCGCGGCTTCATCCGCGTGGACCAGTCACCCGCGCATTTTTTCGAGTCAAAAAGCAGTCTACAACAGTCTTCAAGTAATATCATCAATAATACCAATATAGTTATACAACTATTGGTTTACGTCTGTAAAGCTCCCAGTCGGCATGATTTTTTCCGACATCTTCAACAATCATCATCACGTTTCAGCCAATTTACACAAAACAACGAATTATACATCTAAACCTTCCTCATGAATTACTCCGTCTATTGGTGAAAACCGCATGAAAATCCATTCAATAATTTTTGAGTTTATCGCGAACAGACAGACAGACGCGGCGGGGGACTTTGTTTTATAATATGTAGTGATATGGCTGTACTTAGATATATCTCTGCCTAACCCTTCAAATTAATGCTGCTAGGATACATCCTTGTTGAGGACAAGGTTAGTCAATGCAAGTGGGGGAAATAGGCTAGCAGAAGGTTCAGCGCATGCGCGATTGAAGTCTACGCCCTCAGCCCTAGGTCGATTATATGAACACCGTACTGTTTTAGCCCGGTAGAAGCAAATATGAACCTTTGCCTTTCCTAAGGTGAAGGGTACCTATATGTATATATATTTTTATATGTTTACTGTGATATCTATGAGGATTTTAGCATGAAAAACGGAACCCTCCATATATATTCGGGTAGGAGAAAAAATGGATAGGCTAATATTATGCTAATAGACTGCGAGGCGAAGTAGAAGTGCTATAAATATAATATATTGTACTGCACAAATAGCAATGTCAACTTCTTCAACAAGAGTTAATTGGCTTTAAATGCTATAAAACACAGATATGATACGCGTGTACGTACAATATCAATATATCTATGTATATATACTACATCTAACACTAGAAATAGTCCTAAATGCATATTAAAACTTAAAAAGAACGATAACACTTTCATATTTCGCTCTTAGGGAGTCTCTGTCCATCTTTTCATAGCAAGATTCGCTATATTCCAGTCATGATTGCCTGATTGGTGTCGTGGTCGTAAGCGCGATTGCTAGGGATTGATTCCCGGATCGGACAGTGTTATTGGGATTTTCTGTATGGAAATTTTCAGTAGCAGCACGGAGTTTCGAACTGTGCCCGGTACATGGTAAAGGATTCGCCCGCCACTCGGTCGGCGAAATGTGGGTGTACAATAGTACACCTCCGTTTAACCTTCGGGGAATACAGGTGATGCTTTGTTATGTTAAATACTTAACAAAGTTATTAACATTTAACCTTTCCTGCACTACCTAACTACGTCTTAGTTTTCTTCTTTGAAAGATCAAAGGTCATACGAAATATTTTGCCTAGCTACGCAGCTGCGGCTACGGTGCGTGACCAGCTGAAAAGCGTGGAGGATGGTAAAAGCTTAATCTGTTTCCGCCTTTAATGGAAAACCTAATACACAATACTTTATTGCGTTTCATCATTGAGCTATTATTACTACGTATAGAGAAGATATCCTGACCAAAGGCCATGCTCCATTTTGTTAGAGTTTAAACTAAAGTTCGCTGCAGCGCTGAAACAATAATTATTCGCCTAACCAGACAGTATAAACACGCAGCGCTAGAACACTTCTAAGGTGTAGTTTTCTCACGACCAAAAGGTCGAAAGCGCCATGATTTTCTTGGCGCTTACGCGTTTCGCTCAACGTTCTGCAACAGCTTGTCGCTCCTATAGACTAAACGGCTGACGCAACAACATCATCATCACTGCTGGGCATAGGCCCACTGCTGGGCATAGGCCTCTCTTTTAAAGTGCCAGTTTCTACGCTCCTGTGCCAGTCAACATGGACACCGCAAAATATTTTGTTAGATTTTTTTTTCTTTTTAAAATCAACCAAGTCTTACGCGCTCAAGATTTATCAAGCAACTGAGTGATGTGCGGCCGAATGCCTGCATCCGAATGCCGAATGGTGTCATCTCTACGCGTACTAATAATAACTCAATGCGTTCCATAAGGTTTTACAAAGCTGGAAATATAAATAAAATGCATCATTATGGACCCTGTCGGGCACAGTAAAATAAGAAGACCGGCAGCCTAATAGCAATCAGTTTGCGACAGGCGTAGATCGCGCGATAACTTCTGTCAAACGTCATTTTTGTGTCATATCTAATGGCTGACAACAAGTTCGTTCACATCAATAACCTTGCTTTGGATTGTGTTACGAAAACGTCTACAAAAATACTAACAAATATATTTAACAAACCGATGTTATTTTAATTTAACATCCGAATTTATCGAGATTACAGAGGTCATCGAACCCATAGATTTTAGTACAAGGTTTTTTTTAAAATAATTTTAATTTTATTTACTTGTCACATTTTTAGAGAAAACCAGAAGTCTCTTTTATTACACTTATGAAGCAATTCGGAGCAGGGTAGTACCCACGCCAAGTCGAGTGAACGTGGGTGCATCTTCAGGTGCAGTTCTATCTTGCTGGCAACTACAACTCGAGGTACTTTAAAGCCAATTTGTCATATGGCTAGTACCTACGTACAAAATCTGGTCGTTTACGATTAATAAATATAATAACAATTTATTTACTGTTGCCATGGTTATAAATAACATTTAGTTATATAATGACAGTAGAAAAATCACTGCGTACTAACCAGGTCACACATGATCCTCTGAACTCTTTACGAGACTTGGAATGAAATAGAAAATGAAATGGCATGGAATAGGTACATAATATTTCACACTAACCCAAGCTTTGCTTGCTCTAAAACTCAATAATTAAGCTTTCTTTAACATCAATGTCCAAAATATATTTTTTTTTTTTACCAGAAAATAATCCATATATTTTATATAATATTTTGACAATATTTTGAGGTAGATCGTTTAAAATTTACAATAATTAAGCTAACATATTGTTTACAACATAAGTTCCGTCTATTGGCGACACAAATGACCGAATCGACCCGTTTGACATTGCGATGGATCTCGCCTTTGCATAACATATAAGTTCATTTTATTCAATTATATAACTTAATCAAGTGATTGGCGAGGGGTAAAGTATCGAACTCTGTAAATATAACTTAGTACTTAATAAATATTAAAGTCGAGCCTGAGTTTTGACTTCACCAACGTGCACCCGTAACAATTTGGATATGTTTCATAATCCAGTTGCAGATCTATTATTTCCATTTTGTGATACTGTAATTGTAAAAACGCCTAAATACAGGCTTTTCCTATGTTGGTCAAGTATTTTGCACCGCCACCCAATTACTGGGAGACACTGATACCCTAAAGTTAAACCGGCTGTCAGAATTTTTGGACTGCTAATTTCCGTAAAGATTTTCATAGGTTCATAGGACAGGATTGAGGACGATTGTCCTGTAAGTGCGTAATTAGGCACGAAAGTTGACGATTCTCGTAGCAATCAAAAGCAGCCTAAGAAAGAAATTGTCCTGAAATTATAAGTGCAACAATTCTATGTAATACATTGACAATTATTTTTATCTTGAAACTGACGAAACTTTATCGTGGGCATATACGACCTCTATATGCCCCAATGTGAGTATTTCTCTTTGAATCTACGCATCAACCGCGGTCGGCGCTCCGATTACGTCGGGATTTCGGAGGTATATCTATGTATATCTGAAATCAAATGTGTTGAGACCCGCACTTGTAAGTATGATGTACCCGCACATTATCAGACGTACAAGTGACGGCAAACATCTTGGTAATTTTCGTTAGATGCGCAGAAATTGTTTTTTAGGTCTCATTGGTGACAAACGGGAACGGGGTAACATCGTATCGAGCGCGCGATTGTTTAAGTTAGTTAGGGTTGCCATCCGCAAATTTTGAAAACCAGGATTTGAAAGTGGAAATGCCAGGACATTTCGGTTTAAAAACAGGACGCAGTAAAAGAAAACAGAGCCAATGAAACTAAATGAATAGCATTTACAATGTTTTATGAAATAATCTTCAATTAAATTCTATAAGAAATGAAATGAAGGATTAAATTATAAAATAACGCCGATGATTAAATTTAAGGTTCGAGGCAGTAGTGGCGCGCGTATAATAAAACACAAGACCTTACGAGGACTCTTTAAAAAACCCAGACGCCACTTAATAACTATCCAGGACAACTCAGGACTCTCCAAAAAGCAGGACATGTCCTGGGAAAACAGGACGGTTGACAACCCTACAGTTAGTCGACCCTTGCCCCCGCATTGTGTCCATGTTCCGTTCGCTTCCTAATATACTTGCGTGCATTATAGTAAGAGTTCTTGTTATAAATTGTTTATGGTTATATTTTTTGTTATTGTTTCAGAGTTTTAGTGTTTTGTTTTTAAATTTTACTATAATACTACGAACATATTTAAGGCTTGTTTTAAGAAGAAAAGCCAGAAAAATAGTATACGATGTGTAATTTTTCATGGCATATGAAAAACATCAACTGAAAAGGAGATAGTCAAACGGACTGCAAAAATAATCTGGCAATAAAATTGACCATTTTTTGTTGCACGTTAATGTACTTGCCCGAATTTTCCCTCACTACGCCGAAAAATTATCAAGATGTTTCCTGTCATCTGTGATTGATTTGTTTAAAAGAAATAAACAAACTCTAGTCCAAAGGTGTATGAACGTATCGCATTCCACATAGACGCGATAAGCAAACCGCAAAAAAAATATTTTATGGCACTGAAAAATATTACGATCGCGTCGATAATTGAAGTGAATTGGCTATAATAAGAGCTAAGTTTTGACTACTTGAAAGATTTTCCCCATTTTTCCATGATGACTAATGGCTTACCAAACTTGATTGTTTTAAATTCCTCCAACTATGCTCAATTAAATATACTTGTTCTAAGATTGCATCAGTGTCCACCGCAATTGTACGAGTAGGGTTCGAACACGTGACCTATCGATCGTCTTTTATTAAATGAGGTGATGGATGTTAAACTGTACCTATTGAATGTTTGTATTCCGCGCGATTTGTGAAAGCCAATATGTAAAAGGGGTTATCATTGTATTTTATATGAACGTCAAATATTATGCAGTAGCGATCTTTAACCTAATGGCGTGACTCTCAAGCCACCTCGATTACGTACTACAGTAAATACTTAGGCTAAACACGCTTTAACGCGGCTGATCCACGAACACGATTGAAGCTAGTCAGCTGCAACCAAAATAGTTGTATGCGGCTCTAATTTATATTAAGGAACTACCTAATTAAGTAGGTAAATGACGCATTCGTGAAGAAAACCTTCGATTAATTTCACTAAGGAACACGGTTGTTGCGCACGACTCTGCCAGCAAGCAAACATCATTAAAACATTATCCAATACAATTTGCACATGAGAATCGCTCATGCAATAGTAGAAAGATTGGTTAGTCAGATATTGACTGCTCAGGGTGTGCCAAACCATCTCATGTGACGTCACTCGTGGGAGTTTGGTGCAATGACACAAGCAATCTGGGTCAAGACTAATTTATAAAAACATGATATTTTTTTTATTTCACACACCTCAATTTCACCACCACACTTGCATTCTGATGGAGTTTTTGGTGTTACATAATGAAGGTTCATACAGGCAGGTAGTGTACTTAACAGACCATTAGCTCTGTTAGTTATAAGAAACGTAATGGGCCATGAAAATGGGTACCATACAGAATTTTGTATTCAATGACAAGGACAAACTCCAACGCTCTACGCAGTTTCTTAGGTCGTGCCGATTATATATAGATGACGTTGGCCATGGCCAAGTACAGTACCTACATCGACAGTTGTAGTTAGTATTATCAATTTATCACAGAACACAATGTTACTCCAGTATTGTCTGAAGTGTCTAATACACAGAACAACCAACGATCGTTCTGTATTCATTCAAAATAATGAGCTTAAGTTGAGTGGAACGTGACGAAAATCGAGCATTTTGTGCCTAATGATGGCAGAAAAAATGACCTTCAACAAAAATATGGACGTTCAGTAACAAACCTAGGTATGGCACAGTCGTTAAAAAGATAAGGTTGACCGAAGCGAAGATATAATGGACGACGAAAAAAAAAAGACAGTCAAAATAAACAGATTTTGTGTTAGGTACTAAACAAAATCAAGACTGCAACTATAAACTAACGTAACATTACAGGTTTTACATATGTGTGTCCATTACGTATTTGAAGCACGTGTACATGAACCGCAATCTTGGCTAATGTTTTTGTATGAGGACATAAATAGGCAGATTTCACACGTGAGACGGACAAAACTGTTATATTGGATTATTAAATAGGTGTATACAGGTTTAGTGAAATAAGTAGTGTCTCTGTCTAATACAATTATAGTCGGCAAATTATCTTTTTTGATAAAGAAAAATGGGTAGAAGTTATGTCCCGAACTGCCATAGTACAGCTTGGGACGGATTTCGATTTTCTGAGTTCTGATTCTAAAGGAAGTCAGTGTAATATTTATCGCTACTGCTTTCACTTATTTTTCATGAAATGTCGCTTTGAAAATTTGAAGCAGAAACAACTGAATCAAGTGGGTGTAGTGATAAAATAATGCTATCAATGACTCCAGGTTGTCTACTACTAATTGTATAGATAGTAAATCATAAGATATTACTCGTTCGTTTAATTTCTAATTACTCCGATGGACGTTTTTATTATGAATGACTGCTGCGAGCCTAGCAAGCATGATTGATTATTATTAGTCTTTATAATCTAAGGCCGATAGGACGATCCGTTGAGCTTGGCTATCTGCTCCACGATTTATGACCAATAAAGTGCAATCGGGCTCGACCTGATAAGGCTCGTCATACAGTTGTGACGTAGAAAATCAAAATACAATTTCATTACTTATCTGGAATTAAAACAAGCCAGATTTGGTCATCTTCCTGTGCAAATTGTATGACTTGGATGAGGAGAACGGAATAGTGGTCAATATTTACGACTTAATATCTTGTGTTTACGTATTCTTCAATCAGTTTGAATTTGATGGGATGGTTGGCGCAGTAGTGGACCGATCGACTTCTGCGCTAGATGTCACGGGTCCGATTTTTGTATGGTACAAATATTTTTATGACCTACAAATAGTTGTTCCGGGTTTGGATGTTTGTAAATGTGAATATTTGTGTCTGTAAACGTACTAACTGTATCGTGGGTGCTTTTACAAACACAAATATTACACACAGATATATAAAGTTTATTTCAAAAATAAAGAATTATGATCACATCATATGTAAGGTTTATTAAATGGACTTTCTAGCAACCTTATTCCCAGTTGCGAAAAGGAACTTCTGGTGGCCTCTTTTTACTGGAAAAACAAACTCAACGCAATTCGGAATAGAGTGTCAGTTGTTTAGTATAAATTTAGGTATAGCCGTTTCTGTAAATTCCACTTATTTTAGCGTGACAGACATTCTGAGACCCTTAATGCCTTCAAAGAAACATCGCATTCGTAATTGAATGATTGGCTGCAATTTCAGTCTAATCAATGCAAGCAAACAGTTTCGCGTGCCAACCGTCACGTGACTGCAATTTGTGAATTGCCCGATGTCCAAGATGTGGCCAAAATGATCAGTTACGGATGAAGTGCTGTGGGTCTGATAGATAAGAGCTCCAAGGTCATAGCGCAGATTCCTGGGGGTCTTTTCCGAGTTTTCAGATACTTCGATCATAGAACTATAATGTGCGCGCGTTTACAATAGGAGTTCTGTGAAATGCGCACGATTTTTTAATTATTATTAACACGCTTTTATTAGCTTCACCAGTGACTATGTAAAAAAATCTTGGTAGTTAAATTTGACCATACACGTTTAGTTTGGATGACAATGCATGGTTAGCTAAGTTAATTGTTTATAATAATTGAATTTGTTATAAACAATTGAATATGGGATCTACGCTATGAATTTAAGTTGCTTCAACGCGAAATTATTTCATTAACTAAAATAACGTTACCAACGATGTGACAAACTTAAAGTAAAATAAAATTTAATAATTTTAAAGGGGAAATTATTTAAAAATAAGGCTGATGATGGAGCCAAAATGCAGAAACTGCTAGAGTTCATTTAATGCTGTGGACTATCAAATATAAAATAAAATATTAAAGTTTAAAAAAACTAAAATACACGCTATTACCACGCACTAAAAAATAAAAAATTATTAAATAAAATTAATATATATTATCCAATGATTAATTTGAAAAGCGTGGAGCGCTTTGTCTAAATTAATTAAAAATACACATAACAAAAAAGAGTGTTTTTTAGTTTTTTAAACTATAATTATCATAAAGATAACGACGATGGAAGCCGAAGAAAACTCGTACTATGGTCTAGTAACTAGACCCTTGATTTACCCGCCCGTGATCATACATCCCCTGATATGAAATGGAGGAATCTTATAAGGATCCTTGCAAAAGCAAGTGGATTATCGTTCTTAGTCCCACTAATATTACTGTATTTCCTCGATTTGGGTGTTTTTTTGCTATGTAGGTTTTAAATTTAAACCAATACATATTATAAAACAATGTCCCCCGCCGCGTCTGTGTCTATCTGTTCGCGAAAAACTCAAAAACTACTGAACGGATTTTCATGCGGTTTTCACCAATAGACAGAGTGATTCATGAGGAAGGTTTCGGTGTATAATTCGTTAAGGTTTTGTGTAAATTGGCTGAAATATGACGATGATAGTTGAAGATGTCAGAAAAAATCATGCCGACTGGGTGCTTTACTGGCGTGCGCCGAGTAAATTCTCGACGTAACAGGCAAATAAGACAGTACGACAGAAAAAAAATTAAGGCGTATATGCTCTGCTACCCGTGCGAAGTCGGGGCGGGTCGCTAGAGGTGTATAAAAGCTAGGTATCCTACGTTACATATCATTCGATATAGTCTGACTAACGCATCTTTTATTCCACCAGATTAAGGTCGCCTGGAGACTGCAGCGATAAAGATAAGTATACTACGTATGTACCTCATATTAAGGTCCATAATTCCAGGATAACTGAAACCGGTCGGTCCATTACCAGTCTGGCGGCTTACATCTTGTTTTTGTTTTGGAAACATCGAACAAAAAATTGCGGACCGACTCCAATTTGGCTCGTTATAATACAAGGTAAAAATTGTAAAAACAAACAGTCACCAGAAAAACATTGTGATGCAAATAGACACACAAGTTATAGTTTTACGCGTGTACATAACTACTCATTTAAATAATTATTTGTATTGCTCTGAATACATTAGTTAGAAGATAATGAGGAAAAAATTAAAAGTTCCGATACAAATGATCTAAGTACTAATTACTGACTCCATAGTCGGTACTTATTCGAGGTCCAGCTACCTCCTCCCCCCGGACCACGGCCATCTAAGCATTTCTGCTCCCGGTTAATTATCTTAAACTCCTGATTGATCACGGGGAAATTTGCGTCTCCCTAGGCCCAATAGCTGAGCCCATGTAAGTCAAGTATCATGGGAGCATGGTAAATATTCTGGTCAAGAATACACAGGTGGAAAAGGCATTTTTTATTTCTCACACACGAGTTGTTTTGGCAGAGTTTTATATTTAGCTGTCGTCGCAAATGCACTCACGTGAATAATGCAAAGACGCACATGATGAAATGACTTTAGGTAGCCTTATTGCTTATTCCAGTACAAGTTACACTTTAACTACTGCTTATCATCTCGTGCATCTTACTGAATAAGAATTGAGAGACTCGTTGTTCGCTGTCAGACAACACACACACACGCTACTTATAAACGGTAGCCAGTTCTACGTTCTACAATTTTAAAACGTTTTCCTGTTTACAAATGTCTCAGATAATTTTAATTAGTTAACATTAACTAGTTATCTATGGTAATACTTAGATTTGCATCATCCTCTGTTATTTAATGATAGCTATCAGGTAAATTAACCTACATCTAAATCTGATGTTGCGTTAAGTTTTTATCTGTTCGAGTGCAATAAACTTTAGATATAAACAAATCATGCTGTGGTTTTGCTGTCTAAGTATGCACGTAATAATGTACGTAACTATGTGTAGTTGTACAGCATATATTACGGCATTGTTCAGGCTTCCTACGATTGTTTCAGTCGGAGACAAATCAATCATTGTTCTAAGGATTCTTTTGCATGTTATTATGTACTTTGATCAAAGTTTGATCTAGTTTCATAACTATCATTGTGGTGGCGTAATGGCTACTATCACACTGTGTAAAGTATTTCCCAGGGATTCGTAGGGGACAACTGACTGATAGACAGAAACCCGGGGTTACATACATATGTGGAAAAGTAAGCGAAAATATTACCTATTTAAATATAGTATAGTGAAAGTCTTGTGAGAACTTCGTGTTCATTAATAAGAGAACTATCTACTAATTAGATAGTAACTCGCCTTTTTAACGCGAACCTGAAATATTGAAGATGCCTACGAAGTAGGTACCTACCTAATACTTTACCAGGAATTTCTCTTGTGAGCTAATGTCAATGATCGAGGTCTTATCTACAGTCGATTGCTCAGGCGCATGAGTCGACAACTCGGCATTAATCGAGAGGTTCTTAGTGTCAGTTAAGGCATGAACTCAAAGGCCTCAGACTCAAAGGCACGGCATACAGATAAAATAGACATAAAAATCTTATGTATTGTGTCTAAAACAGAACGCAATCTGATTGTTTTTTTTTTCAGTTTAATTAGATACGCAAATGCGCTTAAAAACAAATCGTTATTGCGTTATATTTAGAACAATAAAAAATTTCGTTGCTTTGAGACGATAAATATTAGTTCAAAAGATTGCAAAAGAAGTAAAAAAACTTTGACTTAGAAATACTCTGACCTATAGGTACTGGACTGAATCACTACATACTAAAAAGGTACAACGTATTCCTTAAAGGGAAAATACACTTATCGTAGTGAGTCATGAACTCATGACCAATTCGCTTATCGAGTACCTACAAGACAGGGATCCTAGGTCAAACAATATTCGCAGAAATCGTATAGCGCCATGTCTGAGTCTAATACTATACCAGTCTAGACATAAGCTGTTAAACCAAGGACTAGCAAACCTAATTGGTTTAAAAAGTATGACACGCATAGGTATGTCTGTACTTAAGTTCTACTCACCTGTTAATTATTTTTTTTTGGTATAGGTACGTTAAATACTTTTCTAAGGTGTGGTGAATGTGCAAGAGGATCCTGTATCCCTGGCGTTACAAGTATGTCGCGGATATTTAAACGGGAACGAAAAATTAATTTAAAAATGTAATAAATTTAAATGGGAAATTATTAAAAAATAAATTCTGATGATGAAGCCAAGAAACAAAAAGTGTTGAAATTAACTCTTCATTTAATGCTATGGACTGTAAAGTATAAAATAAAATATTATAGATTAAAAAAAACTAAAAAAAAAAACACTTATATCTCGCACTAAAAAATAAAAAAACTAAAACTTATCACTTCTTTTTATGTCCAATGACTAATTGAAAAAGCGTGGAGCGCTTTGTCTAAATTAATTATATATATATATAAAATAATCTCGGGTGGTCCAAGGGTGTCCCTCAGAGACAGATTTATATTCGAACTGTAGCGTCACAATATATATATTTGTAAATTTAATATATGTGTACAAAAACGAACTTTATCAAACTAGACATTTTGATAAAGTTCGAAATATTTGTGATACTCACTTCTTTGAGCACTAGGAATAAACACAACCTTGCTGTACATGCTTCGCGCCTCCACAGAGTAAGCAACTCAATGAGACAATGTATACGCTTTTACAATAAACTTTCGAATGATATACGCAATTTAACACTCAAGAAGATCAAAAATGTAATTAAATCTAAAATTTGGAAAAAAGGATAGGTGCTATAAAATTTCGGACTATTTAGATCAGAGGTACCCAGACTTTTTTCTCATGGACCACTTTCGAAAGTTAGGTGGTTCCGGTGGACCCCCTTGCAGCTACATTTCTACCATATTGTAAATTGAATTATTAAACTCTCATTTTTTTGTCACACCAACGTAGACCGTCGTGTCTCCCGTGGACCCCTGGGGGTCCACCTGGATCACTTTGGGAACTAATGATTTAGATGACAAAAACGCTTGGGATTGAGCCGCTTTATAGCCTTTCCTTCATTATTTTGATATTGTAATGTCGTTTAAATTTGAATTATCTTTTATATATAACCGCTATATATTGTAAATTTGAGTGAGATCTAGGCTGAACGCTCTTAATTTCATTAATTCTCACGATGACTGATCCATGCTTGCCCTCTGTTGCGACAGGTCAGTTCAAATAGCCATGGCACTTTCTTCAAAAGGTCATTACACCCTATATTTGTCTCAAATAAATCCTACTATAATCTGTCTGGACTTTAAAATAGACCTTGACCCCTGAGTTTGTTTCGGCGTTCCTTCTCAGGGATAGTCATAGGAAATGTTGACGCCATCTAGTTTAAAAAAGACGTGTAAAATTGATAGAAAAATCCTAATTGTAAAATAAATGATTTCAATTTCAAAACAAAATACTATCCACTGATAGCGCAAGATACCTACTATCACCGCTGGCGACTAATGCGAGTGTAATGTGAGTAACTGTTGGCAGGACTCGATATTTAGGGGAATTTTAAATGTCTGTATAATCATAACTACTTGGTTTTTTAATGAAGCAAAAACTAGTGTATTTATATAGACAAGGTCTACTGTGACAAATTTTTTAGTGATTTTGCGTATCTATTAACTTTTGTTGTTTATCAACTTTTGTTGCCGACTATACCTATCTATGTATCCGGCACAGATGAAAGGGTATATTAATTAGAATGATTCATTCATTATCTTAGTTCAATCAATAAACACAATTTTGTTGCTTCTTTGAAATAGAATGCCTTTGCCTCCATAAAGCATCTTCATTGATGTAAGTAACATGATAAGTTTAAGTGAACGCGTGTCGTTGTTTGGCAACACACATGACAAGCCAATGCCGGTCGTTGACCCATACTTATTTGTTGATGTTATGCAAATAAAGATAATCTTTAACAAACGACTGATAAGACATCCTTTAAGTTTTATTTCCATTTGTGGACTTGAATCGTTTTACCGAAAAAAATATGCACCACTATACTGTATACAAAATAAAAAAAAAATTGAAAAAAAAAAAATTGACTCTTTTATAATGCGTAATATTTTATATAGGTACCGACATCGGTTGTGATGACACTATTCGAAAAATTAATGATCTATTTTATTAATAATTTTATCTCCTCATTGTAGGTACCTATTATCGAGAGCAAGATGTCTAACTTTGACATTGGTTATGATCAAAATCTTCAACTTGAACTCTCCGTGCAACAAACTAGTTTAAATTATCATAAATTATGCTAGGTATTTCTATTTCATTATGTATATTTCATATTAAAAAACCGTAATTTACCTTAAAACCGTTAACTGCATAAAATACCGGTTACTTCGGACTTTGACCCCTCTAGGCATTGACACGAGGACGTGGATATTATACATTATCGATAAAATAATACATAATAAAGGAAAAGTCTATAAATTGACATTAATCTTGTTAACTTATCACCATTAGAAAGAAATATTGGTACCTTACCAATATTTGTTACCTTGTAAAGAAATATTGGTTGCAATATCTATTTTTTTACAAGGTCTCGAGACTCTTGATTAATCGTTCTAAAACAATTTTTGTAGGTCCCTAGTACTTCTTAATCTTAGCATAATTTATATTATTTCTTGTACAATTTTTTTCGTATCGCATCGTATTATTTTCCGCCACAAGACTAACCTATGAGGTTTGGAACGACGTCTAATGAATACTATGTTTATGTATTTTTGTTTATGTGAATGTGTGACTCCTGATAGTAATATATGGGATTCACATTTAGCCATGATTATAAGATTGAGACGGACACAAGAATCAAAGGTTGACACGGAATTTATACCACTTTCATTAAAACTGAAAATTGACGACATTACGAAAAGTAACCTTCACTGTTAAATTGAACTCTGTACAATAGTTATCTAAATTTCATGTCCAATACCATTTGTACTTGGAATGATAAATATAATTAGAGAAGCAATTATTCCCTCGACTCTCGTAAGTAAGATAAATTTAAATGATAAACGTTACTAATGAGCGAAGGCCATCAATATGTACTGTACGTCACACTTGGTTTCAATATCACACAGTCCTACGAAAAAAACGGTAAATATAAAAGAGCAAATAAAAATAGTAAAACAAATTAAATAAATTTACCTTCAAAAACTCGCAACCGAATATAAACAAAGATGGCGAAAACAAAACACGTCCACACGCTCCGATCGCCGACACGCAACTCACGATTCGTAGGGTTTTGTGAAACTATACAGACAGGTCAAAGCGACCTCTAACGAGGCTTATCAGCTAGGTTCAATGGCAATAAATGGCCAGCTTTATCTGTTACGTAATAAGGAGACGTGAACGTGATCGCGGTGGACATGGAAATGAAAATTTTATCACTAGCTTTTGGAGCTATCGCAGAAATGGTATGGCATTAAATCAAAATGTTTGCAGAACATGCATACTTAATAGGTCATAAGAGGTGACCGAGGACTTAGGTATATGAGGAGGACGGAGCGTAGGATCAAGTAGGGAAACAAGAGTATATATATCGTTTACCAGGTAAATACAATGCAATGCTCCCTTGGGAGCGGTTATTATTCCGATCTGTAGTTGAACCACATGTTCATTACGTAATCACTAGTTGGTTCTAGTTGATTTGACACGGTTGACGCAGTGCTTTTCGTGACCGACTGTCGCGTTAAGCATCGCCGGTTCGATTCGCGCTCAGAACAAATATTTGTATGATACGGGATAGTTATTCCGTGTCTGGGTGTGAATATTTCATGTTCATGTGAATATTTGTGTTTGTAAACGCACCCATGATACAGAAATTCTTCTTAGTGTGGGGCAGAGTTTCCAAAAAGATAGAGATATTTTATTCAGTTTATTTGTCTGGTCCTAGTTAGCGACCTGTAGGTCAGACAGACAGTTCGATATTAATAGACGTGAAGCCTGCCCTGATTTATAAACATCTCCCTGGTTATTCCAATAATTAAAACACCTAATAATTATATAATATAAGTTATTGCTCTTGTGGTGTACATAAACGTATTATATACACAAAAGAATCAATGCGCTATAAATAAAAATATTAAATATTTTGACAACTATTTTGTGCCACACAATACGTAATGATTTTACATAATGTGTTTATACCTTGTTATTTAAGAGCTTTTCATTCAGAATCTGTTGAACCATTAAAAGAATATTATTAGAGAAGACAGTGCCAAGAGAATGCTGTACAAAAATAGCTTAACGTACACGTAGGGGACACACGGGATTGTACGAATATATGTTTGTTAGGACATGTGTAAAGGTTGGCACGGTAACTTTCTTTTATAGCAAAATTAGACACACATTATATTTATATACATTCTTCGTCTAATTGTATCTTAAAAATAGTTGTTTCCTATGAATGCTTTCAAAAGCAGCAGTTTATAAACTAACTATATCAATATAAATAAATAAATAGTAACTACAACTTCGCTGTTTTAAAAAATATAGATATGTCAATTTCGTATCGTTTTTTGAAGTTATATTTCTTTTGGCGCGCTTGATGAGAATGAAACATCGACAGATAAAAGCGACACCATGAAGTTGGCTGGTAAATATCTCTTAAATTTTCTTGGGAACTGATAGCTATATTCAAGGTAGTTATTGAAATATTTGTGCATCTGTAACACTCGTTTCATATCAGGGGAAATAAAAAAATACTTGTGTGTGTGTACTTATGTACGCACGATACAAGTTATACGTTTTTTTTCTGAAATAAATTAAATATAATTTGCTCAACTTTTATATTACATCTCCCCCCTAAGTAATTTTACTGCCCCCTCAAGTCTTTGTCTGCGATCGCGCCTGGCATTGAAGCTAAACGAACTTTGTTTTGCCTAGTATGTGTTTACTAAGTCATAATTATGGAGTCACTCGTTCATATGACTAAAAATAATCAACAATGCATATAAATTGGAAGCCAGTTGTGTGAAATTACGATACAAAATAAGATTGAAGGATGTGTAAACAATCAAGATATCATTTTTGATGGAGTACAGTGAAAGAGCACAGCGCTTTTTGTACAGACTTTTTATAAACCTTTTTTTAACCTTTCACTGTGATTATAGTCTGTTCATGCAATAATAATAGGATTATAAGACAAAACTGAATATTAATCAGTACTATCTGGCATTTTGCCTAAAATACATAGACGAGAAAGGAATATATGTATTTTGAGCTTCACACTATTTCATAATACCCTGTGAAGTTATACATAAATAAGTTCAACCCACTGGGCAAGGGTCTCTTCTCAGGATCAGAAGGTTTAGGCCTCAGTTATACACGCTGGCGTGGTACGGGTTAGCGAACTACACACATTCGAGAACTTTATGGAGCTCTCTCGGGTGTTAAGGTTCCTTAGGGATGATTTTAATTCACCGTTAACTCAAGTGATAATTAAATTTTGATTCCGAAAACGCAGCCGTGCAAGCCGGGTTTGAACTCACCGCAGTATACTTATCACTTGGATAATATAGGCGATTAGGCAGTAAAATCCTGGTGATCGTAAGTAGAAAAAGTGCTATAGAAAATCCTAAAATAAAATTATATAACACTCTCACTTTTTAATATAAAAATAAATTGGAAACATTCCTGGATTTTAAATAGTAATAAAATTTACTAAAGTCAATTAATCGAAAAATGTAAGCGGACATAAATAACTAATTAACAGTTATTGTGTATGAGCTTGCATTCGAGTAGATATGTATGTGATAGTATGCGGGAAATCCCAACGACAACCTACGACGGCAAAATAATTACGTAGGTATAAAAATTTCGAACATTTCGTTGATACATACTTATTTCTTAAATTTATATATTTTTCTGTGATCTATGTAGGTATATTTATTTTATTCTAGAGGTGTAAATTAGGTAAAACATTTTTTTTTACTTACCTTCCATAATTATTTATTAGACATGAATAAGTTAAATGTATAGTTAGTTTAGAATAGGACACACCATAACATTATAACATATTTACTAACACAGTAAATATTGGTCAAGAAGTCTGAGAAAAAATATCAGACTTACTAACATTAACTATTTTAAAATTCTTCTAGCCAAAAGCTACTAGCTAAAGACTATCTAGCATTACAATAAAATTGAAAAGTGGTTTAATTTCAAAGTTATTGTAAAAATGGTAATTTATATGAGGCTAAGCACTTACTTAATACTATAAGTAAAAAAGTACATGATCCTAACATGTGAAACTTACAAACCTTGGTCTACTTAAAATGTATTAATAAAAACATACATGTGCACTTGGTATTATTAATCAGTCTCCATTCATGTTACTATAAATTTAAACCTTATGTTTTTCCAAGTAAAGTTAAAAACTGTGTGCATTTAAATTGAGAAGGTTTAAGTTTCAAGGATTAAAAATGTAATGGCACTGGTCACAAGGTACTAGGTAAGGTTTGGGTCTGAATGAAAACAATATTTTACTAGCTACAGGAGTATTGTAAGATTTATATATATAATTATAAACTTGAGTAATAATTATGTTTAATTATCATAACCATGCCTCATACTTTTAATTAGATTTATTAGAAAATAATCTAATAATATATGACGATAGTAGAAATTTTAAAATATTTGAATTTCGTGAAAATTTAGAGGTGTTATATAAAAAACCGTACGATTCCGAAAATTATATTTCATTAATAAATTATCATCTTCATAAATTTTAGCAAACTGTTTATTTATAATTAAATTGTTCTATACTCCTGGTAGAAAGAATTGGAAGAGGAATGCCGAGGATCGGGCTCAGTGGCGTGCATTGGGAGAGGCCTATGTCCAGCAGTCGACTAACACAGGCTGTTGATGATGATACTCCTGGTATTATGAAAACTAATTATATTGAATACAAATTGTTAAATAACACAGTCATTATTATTTTAAACGAGAACGGGCACTTATAACGCAAATATACAAGATACAGTCGAATAACTTACCAGTAAAATAGGAAAACAACGGAACAGTGAAAACTAAACTACCTCGTGTTTTATTTCTATTATTTATACACTTGTGAATTTTAAAATGATTATACAAGTTGAATTTGAAGAAGTGACAGATGAACTGAAATCTGAATATAAATTGTGAATGACAATGACAGAAAAAGAAAGGTCTAGTAGTGAAGCGGTCAAAAGAACAATGCCAAAGGAACGTTAATCGATATACTTCTGAGCACACTGCCGTGATGCCGCCGGTTCACAACGATGCGCACCAGTATTTTACCAGTATTCAGATATGTAATATGTTATGTTTATCTTGATACAATATCTTCGATATTTTCGGCACAAGCAAAGCTAGTTATTGCTCTAGCTACTCTTGCCATTCATAGGAGTGCAGTGACATACTTATTGTTTTATAAACGTCGGCATCTTTTTCCTTCTTTTTATAGTTGTTATAGATAAATCATATTAGAATTTTAGGTTATCGAATTGGCATCGATTTGACTTTATTTTTCTATTTATCGTGTATCACTATCAGCGTCACTTTTGACATTAACGGAAAACTCAAACATTGCTTCCCCCTACTCGGCACTGGCAGAATAGTCATCACGGCTCAGTTGCCATTATATAGGTATAAAAAATGTATTAAAATTGCCCCACTAGAGATGCAAAGTCATTAGAATATCGATAAAATAATCGATATTTATTTCAACACATCAGATATCGATAATATCGAAATTTTTTATAGATATTATTGATATTTTGTGAAAATATTTAAGAACACCGTTCTTACTTTAAAAAATAGAAACGTAGTCTAGTAATCAATTGAAAATAAGAAGAATTTATACAAAAAGATTTGATTATTCGCAATCAAACAAGAAAAATCTATATCTCTACAAGCTTCTTTTTTGAAAATAAGTTTCAAATTTTGTGATATGACCTTCTTAAATTTACTATGGAATACGTCGATCTCTTATATTTCGAAATCTAGGACAATATTTCGAAAAAAGAGCTGTTGATAAGAAACTTATCTTTAATATTAAGTAGACTACGTTTTTGTTGTTTTAAGCATTTTAAGGGAAAATAATTAAAGTTTTCTGATAAATCGTTGCAACACTAAACATAACTATCATAAAATATGTTTTTAACTATAGACACGCACCGTTTAATGTGGACATATTGCGAATATAAACAAATACCAGAACCCGTGTGAAAATCTATGCTCAGTGGTTAAGTAGTAAAAATTCCATCATGGTTGATAATCTTCTCGATCATATCGATATTATCGTATGGATATTATTTAATTTCGATATAAAAATCGAAAATGTTGCTTCGATATTATCGATATTATCGGTTTTCCGATATGTCGTCGCAACACTATGCCGGTATGCCCCACTCCTCACCCTCAGATAGAGGAGCCCCACTCCAAGTCCAAGTGAAGTTTTGTTTATTGTATTATTTTTCATTTTAGTTTAGATATAAACAGGAGACAAAATATTTTACGATAGTTAAAAGTATCTATACTGTAGAGACATTTCAATGGCGACGACTTTAAATGCTAATGCTAAGGACTTTGATACGTGTTGTCGTACTTGTTTGAGAAGTGTTTCTGAAGCGATGTATGATATATTTCAAGAAAGGACTGACTTAGGTATTGCTGAAATACTGTCTTCTTATACTACAATACAGGTAAAATATTTGTATTTAATTGTATAATTTTCATTTTTTAAATAGCCAGGTAAGGAACCGGAATTTCAATAATTTTGTTTCTATATGACTTTCAGGTAGATATGCAGGATAAATTACCAAAGAAATTATGTTACAGTTGTTACAACTGTTTACTAAGATTTCACGAATTTAAGAAAACTGCAGTAGAGATTGATACAAAGCTGAGAGAACACTTAGCTGATGTTACTGAAGATGATGATAAACGGATAGTCATTGAAATCAAGGTTGAACATGGTTACAGTCAATCTCAAGATGAAAATGACAGTTTAGATCATTGTAATGATTCCGAACTAGCACTCAAACAAGAAATGAGCCAAAATTATAGAACAACAATTTATTCAGACATATCTGATGCTAGTCAGCTAGAAGAGTACCCTGACATGCTTATTACAGACCTAATATGCGATATATGTGATAAAAAGTTCATATCTCAAACAAAATTAAACAGCCACATACAGAAACATACACATAAGTATGTTTGCAACATTTGTTCACAGAGTTTTAGACACAATTTTAAGTATGTGGAACATTTAGTTAAACATGGGCAAGTTTCTAAAAATAAGGCTTTTATGACAGAAATAATAAACAATAGTACAGACCAAAGATTACAGTGTGAAGTTTGTTCGGCAAATTTTAAGTCCGTTAATTCACTATCAGCCCATAAAAAAAAACATACAGCCAAAGATAGAGTTCTATCATGTTCAATCTGTGACAAGGTATTTAAAAAAATAAGCCACTTAAAAAGACATGAGCTATGTCATGAGAATAATCGACCATTCAAATGTGCACAATGTCCTAAGTCATTCTCAACTGAAGCTACTTTATCGGAACATGTGAACAAGCATAACGGAATAAAACCTCACTGTTGTCCAATATGTACCAAGTCATTTTCTCATCTCTCTACACTAACTAATCATATCAAGATACACACGAGGGAGAAGCCATACTTATGTCCTACTTGTGGTAAAAGGTTTGATTCAAGCACTAATTTGAATCAGCATATGAAACGGCATATGGGATTGAAAGTGTTTGCTTGCAATTTATGTCCTAGAAAGTTTGTTAGCAAAGGTAATTTAGTAAAATTTGTAATTTATCTATACTAATATTATAAAGAGTTGAAATTTATTTGTATGTAGGGGTTAATCTCCAGAACGAATGATCCAATTCTAAAAATTTGTTCACTGGTAGAAAGCTATATTATTCCTGCTATAGGCTATAAATTATATATTGCATGTAGTTTACGCAGACGAAGTCGCAGGCAAAAAGTAGTAATTAATATTAATAAAGTAGTATTTTAGATAGGTATCTAATAAGGGGTTTTATTTAGACATGTTAAAACATAAATTTGGGATCAATATTTAAAACAAATAACTGTATTTGTTTGTTTGTAAGAAATTCCTTTTGACTTAATAACAGCATCAGGTGATTGTGGGTAAACATTATAGTAAACCTCTGCCTTACCCTTTGGGGAATATAGGCGTGATCATATATTGTTTATTTTAAACATTTTTTAATTTTTAAACTTTTATTAAGTGAAGATCTGAATATTTAGAACCATTTCCAATAATGTCTCGACTACATTGTATTGTAGACAAGCTATATAGGTATCTATATTTTTTCTATACATATGAAAAAGTAGCTTATGTAAGATTTCAAGATCCTATACTCATAAACTGTTGGTGTATTAAAAAAATAAACAAAAAATTAATATTACAGGTGAACTCAAATCCCATGGCATAACACACACTGGTGTGAGATCATACTCTTGTGACCAATGCAGTGCCACATTTACGAAGCGCAGTTCTATGGGGAAACATAAGCTAAGGCATTTGGGTATCAAGCCATATCAGTGTGACGCGTGCCCTATGAAGTGAGTAGGAACAATTCACCACACTAAGCACATTTCTGGTTGCAGCAGTCTCGTTACACTTATTACACTCAAATTTTGATAGATGGCGCGATTTTCAACGTTATTCCTGATTTTTTTTGTTATATATTCGTTAGCCAGCATTTGCAACGTTCATAAGGAATCATTCCTGCACTGTCTGTGCGTTTACAAATACAAATATTCGGACACGGAACAACTATTCGTATGACCTACAGATGGTCATACGAATATTTGTTCTGTGCGGGAATCGCGAACCAGCGACATGTATCGCAATAGTCGATCGCTCAACCAACTGCAACAACTGTGTCGTCACATTACATATGTGAGATGTAATAAGAGATTTTTAAAATTAATGTTAGGCTCACGCTTGACCACTGTGTCGGCTGATGGCAAATAAGATGCGGTCGACGATTGTGCACACTCGCTTAGAAGTAGCCTATTCACTCGAGCAGCCAAGTTTTAGTATCGGGAGGGGTTTAAGGAAATAAAACAACAAAAATGTGCATGAAATATTAATGTAAAAAATTACTCTGCCTCTGCTTATTTCAATGTAATATTTTGAATATTTCAAGGGGGTTTGAATTTTCAACCCCCCCCCCCCCCCCCCCCCCATGCACTCGAGATTTGAAAACTCCAAGGTTAGCTATCGGGAAACAGACTCTGGCATAGTTCCACTCCTTAGCTGTATGCACAATGGCAGTGTTGCCCTTGTACTCCCTGTTTGGAAAACCAACAGGGTGTGGAAATATTTTTACATTGATTGGCGATGATATTGGTGACCATTTATTGTCATATCGTTCCGTAAACATGTTTACCACTTTAGAAGTATAAAAAAAAACGTATGAAAATTGGTAGTTCATAGTAATTTATGTACTTTTATTCTAATCATGAAAATTAATTTCAGGTTTACAAGCAAGGACCATCTGAAGCGGCACTACAGGATCCATACTGGTGAAAGACCTTATAGGTGCGACATGTGTGACCGTGCGTTTACGCAGAGCAATGATTTGGTCAAGCATACGCGTGCGCATCTCGGAAATAATCTGTATAAGTAAGTATTTACCTGTGTAGTAATTAATTTAAAGAAATATAACTTAATATAACATAGCATCACGCCTGTATTCCACGAGTGTTATAGAGGTGAGCCTACTGCCATCTAGTGGGCATAATTTAAAACTTTGAGATGATACTGGGAATATACAAAATTCATGCATTCGGATATCGATTCGACGACTTCATGTTCAGCAGGCGCGCATATGATCTTTTGAGCACTTAAGTTTAAGGTGTAAAATGTGAAGGTTCCATAATTTATTTCGATTTAATTACTTCACAGATGCAGTGAATGCAGTCAAAGCTTCAGACTGAAGACAGAGCTACGACAGCATATTTCGGAACATTTTATATCCTCACAGCTACAAGCGTTGAAAATGACTAATACTGACAAACCTCAAGTGTTAACTGACATCAATGGTGATCATATATTGCGGGCATCACAAAACAATGGAATAATTCAAGAAAGTAAAATAAGTAAGACAATACAAATGACTAAATTATGATAAATTTAAGTTGATTAAGAGCAATAATTATGTATAGCATCTAGTTATATATATACATTACATTGTATTATTTTATACTGTATACAGGGGTTCTAAAAAGGCTACTTTAAATGCATACTATGCATATATTCATGTTAAAAGACAAAATATCAACAAGATTGACGACTTTTGCGGCGCCGGTTGCACTAAATTCACCTTTTATAATAAATTTCTATATAATAAATTTTTATATATTTTTGAAGCAACCGAAAATTGACAGTTAGATGTCGACTTAATTCGTAAAACCAATAGTTTTCACGAAATCGGTTGTTAAAATAATTCGCGTAAGCCTTATATCTAGCAATAATTGGTTTTTGCCATAGAGATTCGTCAATTAATTGCTTAACGTACCCAATGTAAGTGGGAAAGAACTTGTATTTTCTAGGATGATGTCATAGCTCGATAAAATGGTGGACACAGAAACATCAAATTAAGTTAATAGAAGTTGTCTTTACAATGTTTTCCTACCGTAATGCGGTTTGCCCGTTCTTAGTACAAATCTTTTCCAATTTAATACAAATTAAACCTTATTCCGTGTAAATAGATCACATTTTTACTTACCAGCTCTCCATGTTTTGTTGTAGTCTAATACTCATAATTTGTGAATACGTAGCAACATGTTCACGTGTCTCTACGACTTCTATTGACTTTTTATTTCGATTTCTGTTGTGTGGAACGAATCTGCTTGGTTTTTAATAATGTGTTATATGAAATTATATCCGAGTTTCTGTTTAAATCCAATAAAGTATGTTATTTTATAAAGGTTTTTTCGTTTTAATTCTATTATCAATAGCAATATGATTTTATTTCTTAGTACATCTTCCGTATAAATGGTTGGTATTTTTTTATTTATTAATATTTCCAAAGACTGACTTTTCAATCGTCAGTTAACTTTAAACAGAGGAATGAATTCTGTCGTTTGACAGGCAGAAACTGTTCTTATTTCAAATTGACTGTTAGATAGCTTTTGTATGGACTTATCAGAGGAATAACTTATATGAGTTTATCCAGCTATTGAAAAATCAACCCTTAATGTTTATATGTCCTGCACATTGGAAATATGGTCATTTCATGGTTAACTCTGGATTCATGGTATTCCGTATCCTCATATGAAAGCGGGAAAGGGATGCACTATTTACAGCGGCGTGCTCAGAGTTGTTAGACAGGTAGGTCGAAAATTTTAAAAGCTTACTTACTAAATATACCTACTGCATGTTTGCATTGGTTCGTCGTCTTGTCGATTAAATAATGATGTACCTATGTGATCTGCCACCTTAAATATCTTCTAATAAATATTTATCTGAGTTATGTAGGGTAGGCAGTGTCTCTTTGTCTTTATCGGTTCATAAAGAAAAAGAGACACGCCACTGTATTTATTGGTTGCTGTTGCTGTTAGATTTTCTTACGTAATCAAGGCCGGTCCGTATTAAAGCACGAAACAGAGGTATTATCTACTTGAACAACATTTGAGTGGTGTATTTGTATGAAATGATAAATGACATTCTTTGTATCCAAGTAGATACTACTGCTAATCGTCGCTGTTGTTCTGCAATACGGACCTAAAATCAAAGCGAACCGTACAATGAGATCGACATCTCCATGTTTCATCATAACAACAATAAAAATGTAAAATGAGAGAGGAAAACATGATAACAGTTGTGGTGAAACGAAAAAGAAATTATGGGTACAGACAGCATCAAAAAGACGTATACACTTAATAAAATTTACATGCGATGTTTAGATAAAATAGTGATGGAAATCTTGACCAATTTTACGCGTAGTATCTATGGATACATAAAAATACATAGTCATTTAAATTTTATGATTTGAATAGTTTTCCAAGAATACGCGTTGAATTCCGTTATATATAGGTTCACGTATTTTTTGGCTAGCTTCCGCCCGCGGCTTCGCCCGCGTGGTTTACGAACCCGTACATTTTTCCGGGATAAAAAGCCTATGTGCTATTCCAGACTATAATCTATATATGTGCCAAATTTCATCCAGATCCGTGCAGCCGTTCTGGCGTGAAAGAGTAACAGAGATCCATCCATCCATCTATCCATCCTCACAAACTTTCACATTTATAATATTAGTAGGATAGTAGGATGCTGACAGTACATGTGTAAATGAATGTAACCGAAGAACAACATGACTGCTTGACTTGCGACCCGTCGGTTACTTGCAGGTTGTGGTTAAAAGTAAGTTGCAACATGTTAATGTCGAAGTCATTACCGATTTAGTTTGAACTAGCGGTTGATGCGGCTTTGCGTGCAAATATTCCTGTTCAGACTTGACTAGACGTGGGCTAAGCCGTTCCCCTTTGTGCTTCTTCTTAGCTCACGTACGACTGTTCATTGTAGTAGATTTGGTGGGAGGCCTAAGTTCAGTAGTATTAAGACGGGTTGATATTAAGATATTACTGATGTAATATATTTCCTAGCTACACCTATATTCTTGTACTAGCTTCCACTCGCGGCTTCGCCCGCGTGGTTTACGAACATTTTTCCGGGATAAAAAATAGCCTATGTGTTATTCCAGACTATAATCTATCTCTGTGCAAAATTTCATCCAGATCCGTTCAGTTGTTCTGGCGTGATTGAGTAACAAATATCCATCCATCCATCCATCCTCACAAACTTTCACATTTATAATATTAGTAGGATTAGTAGGATAGTAGGATTAAGTAGGATATTCACGACAGTTCATTGTGATCTAGTTGGAGGCCCAAATTCAGCACTTTATGAGCCGATATTTCAGTAATGCTTGTTAATATTTCCTGGCTCCGCGCATACATATTTATGATAGTTCGTTGTGATCTAATGGGAGGCCCAAGTGCAGCAGTATTTACGGGCAGATATTGCGATAATGCTTATGTAATATATTATTGAGATAGAAAGCAAGCATGCGTTCCACATTGCCTCACCCCGCGATTCCACATGTTACGAACCACGCGGAAAACGTTACAAGAAACTCAATACCACGCAGTTTTCCACTTATGTGTACATTAGGCAATAATCATAGTAATGCAACCGTCAACTTTACAACTGCGCACGCGCTTGTTTTCTTGCCGAGTGAACGCCTATACCTACTAAAAAAATCTTATGGTGTTTTATAAAATATTTATATGCCAGCAGTCCTTGTTTATTCGTGGAAATTAAAAATAATGATTATGCAGGATTTAATTAATTATAATCATTAAGAATTGTTATAGCTACTACTAGATACATAAGTATTAGTGTAAATATGTATAATCTGTCTAAATAAATAAAAATCATTTGCCAAAAACGTATGTAAGCGCATAACTTCAGAACGGCTGCACCTGTTTGGCTAATTCATTTTTTTGTTGTGTTTGTATGAATGAAAAATATTGAAAAATTTTTTTTACGGAAAAGTGAAAATTTTGGTTTAAAAATTCTCTATATAAAAAGTGATTGAGACGCAAGACAGTAGGTACTGTAAAGGGAGGATTTGGTTTCATTAGTGCACCCGTGCCAAGCCGGGGCGGGCAGCTAGTCATTTATAGTTATATCCTACTTAAATAACAAGTACCTACGTTATTGAAATAATTCCTTCAGTTAGTGTTTAGTGCTCTATTATCGATACATTTGCATGCGGTTGGTACCTATATTTACACCAGAAATGCAATGTCATTAACCCCAAAGACTTGTACGGTTTTCATTATCTAAAAGCTGTCCAAAAGTTAAGCTGCTTCTTGCAGCCCATAAACAATTAGTGGAATTGGTCATAATAATTAGTTTTATTACAAAACATATCAATTGCGTCAAAAATAACTTTTTTAAATCCGGTTTTACAATAACATAGATGTTATCTTCAATGAATAAGGGTCAATGTAGGGTTGCATCACTCGAGAACTGCGTAAGCCGTAAGCAGAGTTAGGGTTATCAACTGAATTTCAAAATTTTTAAATGGATTTTGTTAAGCCATAGGTATTACTTATAGACTGACTCATTAGTCTAGTGGCCGCAAACGCAACTGCTGAGCGTGAGGTTCCGGGTTTGATTTCCGGACAAGGCAATGTAGCATTGGGTTTTTCGGTACGGAAATTCTCAGTAGCAGCACGTACTCTCGAACTGTGGCCGGTAGTTGGCAATAGGCTCGCCCCCTATTACATGGGATTCAATAACGGAATTCAATATCTGCGAAATGTGGGTTTACATTTCCCGACTCGTGAATTAAACACAGGAGTTCTCGTTCAGCAGTCGCCTTTGTAACCAAACCAATCAACCAATTTACTTATACAGACATCTTTAATAATTTCGCTACGTGTATACATGTACATATGTATACACGTAGCGAAATTCAAACGCTTATTCTTGGAAAACTTATATTAGTTAAAATCATAAAATTTAAATGACTATGTATTTTTATGCATCCTCAGATACTATGTGTAAAATTTTCAATCACTATTTCCTCTAAAAATCGCTTTTGAATTTCATTAAGTGCATCTTTTTGATGCTGAATGTACTAACTTAGTTTTTTCTTATAAAGATGCTTTATCCATTATGTTAGAAAAACCAGGCCTTAAATAACGCCAAATATTTATGCGAAATAATATTCTAGATTAAAACTTTCTCGATTTATATTTAATGGCGAAAAAATGGCGATAATTTGAAATATTAGCTACAAGGAAAACTTTATTCATTGTATATCCTCCGAATAATCTATAGGCTGGCACTTGAAGGCTTTGTTTGTGATATACAAGTGTGTGTTGCCTACGTGATCTAAAGGTTATAAAATATACGATGTCTTTAGATGCAAGTGTGGAGGCTTCTTAATTTATGGCCACAGGTTCTGTTGTTGTCACAGCGGGAAATGTGTGATTGGGATTTTCCGGTACTTCATTTACAGTTTCAATGAGGTGCAGTTCTAAAGGCGATAGATTTTTGTTTTTTTTTTGTGGCTGGTCATCTTCCAAGGTCGGTTCGTTGGTTCTTGGCCAATCAGCAGCAAGCATCTTTTTTTGAAAATTTATCTTTACACCGGTGTTTTCTTGTGTCTTCAGTTTTAGGTACAATATACACACAAACTTCTCACAAGCAAATATATTAGATGTACATACAAAAGATACTGCAATGGTCGCGAGCGGGCTTCCAAAGTACGAGGTGAGTTCATTTTGGGTTTTATTGGTTGAGAAATTTTCAGCCTGGAGTCTATAATTGGCTCGCTAATAACGGCATCGGCGAAATGTGGTACCTGTCTGTCTCTTACCCTTCGCGTGATGCTATTTTACGTTATGACTCTATGATACAAAGATTATGTTTACAACGAATTAAAACTGCCGTGTATAAGAAAGGATTCTCTCATTAGACTTGGTTTGTGAGCTTTCATTAGCAAAGCATTCGGCAGAGCAATGCGAATTCTACATACTCGTGTTACCAATTTTGTACTGTAGAGATACATGATACTGTATGATTTTATAATGAAGCAACGTAAATGCATTTGTATTCATTATAAGATGTTGTTTTGTTGTTTTCTTTTAGGAAACACATTTATTTACCCGCGGTAGAATACTTACCAGATATTTCTATAACTTTTGTAGTGTAAACAGATTAGAAATTCACATTCTCTCTGTAACAAACAGAGATAGAATAAATTTAACTATCTTCAACTAAGGTTGAAGACAGACGAGCCCAATTTTGTGAGTTGTGAGTCGTCTTTTTTGCGTCGTATAGATAAAAAGACGAGACACATAACTTACAAAATTGCGCTCGGCTGGTCTTAGCTTAAATGTAGTCGTCTTTCGCAAGATTTATAATTTTGGTAGACGGGGCAACGTGCATAAATAGTATGTATCAAAATAAGAGGAAAACACTATTTTATAAAACATATATGACACATTTCCAGTTTCCTTTTTCAATAAAATGTCCGATTTCTGAGATTGTTAAACTGTTTCCACTAAAATTATTCGTTACATGATGAAATCTCAGAAATCGGGCCGAAACGAAAAAATCAACTCTTCACACTAAACTTCTTAACTTAAAAGTTAGTATACCTAGACTGAGGACTTCTTAGGAAATCGAGACAATCTTTTCCAATATATATCTTATGACCTTATTTCGCTTTGTCTTTATAGGGAAAAGAGAAAAACAAAGTAGCATTTGGATTGTAAGTCTAGTGTTTGCAAGCGTAGGAATTGAACGTGACGTTCTGGCTTCGTTCGTTGTTAGGAAAAGTAGGTCTGTATTTTAGAATTGTGCCCGGTACCTATATGGCAATAAACTCGCCCCCCATTATACAAGCATCGGCAAAAATGTGGGTACCTATACAGTGTACAGCAAAGTACGGCATATCAAACCTGCTTGATATTCGGATAATACAGGCGTGATGATATACCTACTATGCCTGTATTTCACTATGTTATCTCATCAATGTTAAAAAATTAATCACGCGTAAACCATTGAATGAATTTGTATGAATCATGGCACACAGATAGACTATTTCCTGGATACTTTTTGTTCCGGCAAAGCGTTCCAGTGGTATAATAATGGCGTTTTCCTCCACGAGGGTGAAGCCACGGGTAATAGCTAGTATTTGATAGTTCTTTATATACTATTACTGAATGGATACTGAAAATTTCAGTGTATAGCGCAATTCAGTATGAAATAACAGCGCTGTTGAAGTTCCAAGTAACGAGTCAGATATTCTCAGAGGTAACATTATCCAGTTGTTGCCCTAAGGTTCTATACCTTACACTGACATTAGACGTGGGACAAGGGTGCAATGTTCTAAGTGTTCTTTAAGAGCTTGTTCAGATGACGCGTTTCACGTGTGGTCAAATCGCGCGTTATTGAACAGTTTCTTTGCTTAAACCGACTGTAAAGTATAATTCCGGCCAATAATATACTTTTAACACAAATGTATTTTGATTTGATTGGTACTAAATGGAAAATCCTACAATTGCGTCGTTAAAGTTGCGTAAAATAACCGAAACAAGCGAAAAATCCGCATACGTTCACTGCATTCAGTAGTGGGCGACCTTATTTATATTATAACGTACAGTCACCAGTGGTATTCCTACATCATATTGGCAGTTACGTAGACGCTGCTATTCAGAATTCTTTAAAGTCATCCATATTCTTGTAGGCTTTTAATATTTTACTCATGGTAGGGGGCCGTGTCGGTGACAAGCTTTAAGAAAAGACAAATAGGTACTTTAAAAAATACACGTGATTTTGGGTGCGGGGGGAGGGGTAGTTTCAAACCTCACCACGGGGGAGGGAGGGGTTAAAAATGCTAAAACAACATCATGTGATTAGTGGACGGCCCCTAATGCCAAATCACACGCCCATATACACACGCTTATCTATTAAGAAGTAAAATATCTCTACATTGAGAATATGTAAGCTGAGAATGTTTTCATGTCTATTTTGGTCTATTGCATATCACAGATTTAGTTTTGGCCTGTGGTATAGCATCAAGAGTAATCATAGAGGTGAACGCTTCACAATTTCACACCTCACGTATCAATGACACGTCTCGTCTGAATGCCCCATAAACAACGTGATAGATGGCGTTGCGAAAAGGTACCTTGGTTCTAAACAATGTTTGCAAGTTTGCTTGTATCTATATCAATTTTGCTTCATCATCATCATCATCATCAGCCAGAAGACGTCCACTGCTGAACGACGGCCTCCCCAAGGGGGGGTTTGCCATAATCCCCACGCTTGGCAGGCGGCTTGGGGATCGCAGTGGCTCACCAATTAGTGAGAGGACGCTGCTGCCCGTCCTTCGGTGTCTGGCCGCAGTTTTAAGACATACCCGGGTCAATTTTGCTTGTTGTACTCATTTTCTATGTATCTTGCCGCGCGGCCCATATGACGTCATTCAGAAATAACTCTTATTATCCGGATGCTTAAGGTTCAATAAAACTTTACAGGATTTGCCAGGATTTGTGACCTTGAGAGCAAAAAGGTTAAGAGTGGTCAATTGTGCATGTATAATTCTAATAGATTTCTGTTCTAAAATAGTTTGGTAATATCTCGTATGTTACCGAACTTAAAATGTAAATTACGTAATGTATTACTTATCTATACATATAAATAAAATTGGAGTGCCTGTTTGTAATATTGAAATAACCGTTTTTTACTACATGCATAATGAATATATATACGGTACATACACCAAAATAACATTTTTTACAATGTTTGTCTGTCTGTCTGTGTCTGTTTGTATAGGCTAATCTCTGAAATGACTGGACCAATTTTGACGGGACTTTTATTGGCAGGTAGCTGATGTAATAAGGAGTAACTTAGGCTACTTTTATTTTAGAAAAATTCTTTTATTTAAAAAAATAGGGTTAAGTGTATTTGGTCTCACAAAAAAATACATTGTTAAGTTCCGACATCCACGCGAACGAAGTCGCGGGCACAGCTAGTTATAAATATGTAAAAATGAAATGTCATGTATTTCACAATTATTTATTTGAAATATCTACTGTTCCATATTGAGACAAAATAGCATTGTTACTGAGAATTTACATACAGAAAAGCTTTATTACACTTTGCCCGACCGGGAAATACAACTTAGGACTTCACGATGGCCATTCGCGCTTGCGACAATCTGTGAGTGAAACAGTCTGTGAACATGTTACGGGTTAATATATTCTCAAAGTGAAGTTAGGCGTTACAGCATAGCTAATGGCATTAGTTCTAGTCTAAGTTAGTCTGAAATCTAGACTTAGACTGGATGACGATTTGATAGGGCTATAGTTCTGGGATTACTGTTATGATTAGATTCTAACTGTCCAGTAACTGTAGTTATGTTGGTTCTAATTAAGTTTAACCTATACTCGTTTTGTTTAGGTATTTAACTAAAGGTAAAGAATCTTGATGTGTCTTTTTAATATATTTTGTTTAAAAACTCAGTTTAAAAATAAAACGCGACTAAAAACCGATGTAAAACAACAATAACGATTACCAAATCAATTGAACCACTAGTTTAAGCAGTAGTTTATTTGTTTAATATGTGTTTGTGTAAATAGTCACATCAAGATTGTTTTCCCTTTATTTAAGTACCTAAACAAACCGTATAGTTTAAGTTAACTTCCACCAGTTTCAAAGGTTATTGGTAGTGATTAAGGATCTCAGAAAAGTTATTCCTACAATAAGTCCTTACGAAATCTGTTTTAATTTCAGATTAACAGCCTTCTTTTACCTTATATTATTTTTGACGAAAAAATATAACTTTTCTTAAAAAAGGTTAGATTTGCAATGGCTATTCTCGCTTTGATGACCAATGTTGATATGGCGTCTTCAATTATAATACTGTTAAATTGGTGTATTTGTTCAATAGGACTATTTTTAATTTTAATGGCATTTACTGTAAGGGAATTTAGATACGTGTGTATTTGTTTTATTAATGTTTATTTTCATGTTAAAATTGTTAAATATTTGGTTCATTCTATTAAGGAGTGTATCTAGATCATTTCTGTTATTTGTGAGAGCTGCAATATAGTCGGCTAATCTAACAATTTTTTTTTGATTGAATGTACACTACTCAAAAAATGTATGAAAATAAAAAGTATCTATAAAAACGAGCTTATCTCATGACTTTTTTAATTACATTAAATATTGAGTTTTGTCGAGAAATCTCGTCTTTAGAAATAGAAAGAAAATACGATTATTTGGCCCAAACTAAAGGCACACAATAATAATACCTAATATAAAACAGAACAAAGAAAAAAATACTGAATTCTATTTTTAAGCCAAATGGCTTTAAAGCATATACAATTTATAGAAATTAGTTGTTTGATAAATTATCCACTGCTTATCATTGCAGTTACACCACTCCGTCATGGGTAACTGTATAGGACATTCAACCCTATGGTTATCCAAATAAAGGCTATCGAAAAAGGCATTATTTGAGTACTGTGTCTATACAATCAATTGAAAGTGATTATAAGGAGTCCCTACTGAGTTTTGCTGATCCTCCACTGATCGTCTACGTTTTGTATCCAGTCTTCTCTGGCTACCACTTTCAGGTCGGCGATCCCTCTATATAGGGGGTTCTACATACAACTGATCACTGCCACTTCTGCTCGCTCGCTCCTCTCGGAATTTCTTTGAGGTTATAACCCTTAGTCACCTTTTACGATACAAATGGACATAAGTTCATCAAAATATGTTTCCATGGCATATACGGCATAGCGAATGTTACGCGTAGTAGGGGCAACCCTGTTTTTCGCGAGTAACGTGGTAGGGCGCTGTTAGTTGCGGGTACGCGCGTTCGACGCACGCGCATCGTATACATATTTTATCGATTTGGAAGTTCGACCGTTTTTGTTTACGTTGACATTTTATGTTATTGAGTTTGGATTTTTTAATTTTGAAAGGTGAGTTTCGAATTTACAATAAATAATACTTTAAATCTTAATAAAATATTTGATTCAATTTTAATTGATATTAAAATTAGCATTTATTAACACAATTACTTTGTTAAGTAAATAAATTGCAGTAAATCAATTATCGCGAATAATATTTTTTTTTAGTAAGGCTGTTGAGTTGAGAAAAAAGACGTGGCGAAAAGAATAATTATTATTGTACTTAAAAGAAAAGAACAAACATTGGCCACTTTAAAATCACGACTCTATTATAAAGTTTCCAAATATCGCAATAAAATTGTTAATTGATTTGTAACACTGTTTCGACAACTGATAAAGCGAAAGTTTAGATATTTACTTAAAACCTTTAGCAGTTAAGACCTAGATTCTGAGACACCTTGAAATCTCTTAGGACATTTCTTGCCAAATTATTTATCTACAATCATTCTGTATGTTCACAACTTAAATGTTCAAGGTAAGTTGAGTGAGCTAAGAATTAGATAGACGCCTAGACTAAATAACCCTTTACTACCGGTACTAAGATATTGTACGTTATAATTTAGCCAGATTTTAGCGATCCGTACCTCGATCATGGTAAAATCTTATTCTGTGAACTGCAATCTTGAAGTTTAGCATGAATATCATCGCATCATTCGACGCGCGAAGACTTATTGCATATTTTTTTGACAGTAGCTCCAGATACTTTTTAAATTGATGTACCTATTTGGATAAAACGTAAAGTATTTATTGTGAAAACTGTCACTAGATTAAGAATAGTATTCTTGAATCGTCCCACGTTAAATTATTTTATCGAGAACGGATAATACATATTGTGTCGCATTCAAATTCCTATAAGCTATAGTGTATTGTGAATCTTTCGCCTTATAATGAGCCTCATTATAATTGTCGGTGCCGTAGTTACTTGGTGTTACTGAATAGCAGGCTGTCCAGGAATCTAGGCTACACCAATAAAATTTTTCTTTTAACCGAAACTTTGCCCCACACTATGATTTCTCCCGTATCGTGGGTACAGTTTACAAACATACATGTCACACACAACCAGACCCGAAACAACTATCTGTAGATCATACAAATATTTGTTCCGTGCGGGGATCGAACGCGCGACACGTAGCGCACAAAGCTAATCGCTTAGCCACTGCGCTGAACGTGTCGTCAAAAGAAACAAAACCGATCAATAATAATTTAACCTAAAAACATAACAAAAACATACTATAACGCCTGTTTTATTGAAAGGTTAGGCAGAGTTGTACTATTGTACACCCACATTTCAGGGGGTGCAAAGAAAGAAGGTAAATGACTGACGAATCATGAAATCGTCTGGCAACCTTGGGCAGTCAGCCTCGAAACCATTATATCTGACTGATAGCACGTGCCGACTCCATAGTAGAAAATCTGCTGATGCCGTTATTAAGTCCCATGTAATAGGGGACTAAGATAAAACTTAAAAGAACTTTACTCAACCCGGGGATCGAAACAGAGCAGCATCTAAACTTGTAACCACTAAACTAACGAAATAGTTTATAAAATACAAGTCCTTTAACAAATTTTTTTTCTCACCACAATATAGTTTTACAAAGAATAATTGTTCAGGTAGATAGTGCAATCTATTGTGGGAGACTGGTGCCTAAGCTAGGTAACATCCTGTATTTCAGGTCACCAGGTCCCACCCCGTTTGAATAAATATATTACAGTTCTTGAACTCTAGAGAAAACTGTTTACAAATAGAAATTAAAAGTTTATTATGTATTAGTAGAATTTACAAAGGAAAAATTGAAAAAGGGATTGCTGGATTTGCTTCGTTTTGTGTATTTTAGGTAACCAGTTCCTGCTGACTGATTTTAAGTTCCACATTGATATAAGACTGTAGAATTACGATTTTTTTTAATCTTCTTTTCGTAATTACCCACTAAAATTAAACTAGATACAAAGCAAACAAATTAGGCAACATTTGTTTACCTAACACATTGCACAGACCGTCTGTTTCATCATTACAATATTCTAGATCTTTAATTCAGTGATACTTAAACGAATAATTAAGCGTACAATAACACGCGAGTTAAGTAATTATTTGTTAATAATCTGCCAGTATGGCAGTTAAAATTACATAAGGAATACTATAATTATGAATGTTCTTGAAACTGGAAAGTGAGTATCCTTTTAGGAGAGCTGTATAAGGGAACAAGGTTAAGGTGATTTTAGGGGAAATCTGAATGTACAGTCACCCTCAAATTATGTCTACAACAAGAGAAATTCAATATTGTATTTTGTAAAAAGTATTGATTTAAATAATTAAAATTTAACCAACATTCTTATACATATATATCTGTAGTATATCTTATATATTTTTTGTGATGATTTCACGAACTAGTTCTTCTAAAATTTTCTTTTGAATTTTGCTACGTGTGTGTGTGCGTGTGTATGCTTCGTGTATCTTTTTAAAAAACTAAGTATTTGTTGCACGGAAAGCCAATCGCCACTGTACAAACCGTGTTAACAAAATCTTGTTAGATTTAAAGATCTTCAGTTCAGGACAAAAGAATTAAGTGAATGAGTTTTTCTTCCTAATGCGTTTTAAATTTAAACTCTTCGTTATATATTTACTGTAAATTTTCAGGAGCCTATTTTGCAGTGACGTAACTTGACACATGGATATAAAATAACTTTATAGCTGTCATTCTATCTATCAGATCAAAGATCTATCAAAATTCTAAATCAATCACATAGGCGGAGCCAGTGACACGGCTAGTTAGTATTACATACCGTTTAGTAGTAAACAGATATATGAACGTTAGTCGTGATGGCTTTCGATTAAGCTTTGAGATTGGATTGCTTTCCTTGGTACATATTCGCAATAGGTATAGACTGTGCCGTATTAACCACGTGGCAAGAGTAGCAATTGCTACGGGCCCCGCGCAAGATAGGGCCCCGCGTATCCAAACCCGCCCACCTCCGCCTCAGCGTTTTATTTTTCGGTGAAACTTATTAAGAAAATTATGTTATTATTATTATTAAAAGCCTATGCTGTCCCACTCCTTCGCAAAGGCCTCCTTCCCTTTTCTCCATTTCTCGCGATCCCGTCCTGTATCTGGCCAGTTTTCAATGAAGGCATCCAGTTCGTCCCGCCATCTCCTACGTGGTCTGCCGCGACCCCGTCTCGCTGTCTCAGGACAACAGTTTTGTGCTTTGTCAGCCCACAGTTCGAACGGCATGCGGCAAACATGTCCTGCCCAGTCCAATTTAAGCTGGGCGGCTTTTGCAGCCATGTCAGTTATCTGAGTTCTGGAGCGCAGTATGGTGTTTCGAACCCGATCAGTTAATTTAACACCGAGTATACTGCACTCCATGGCTCGTTGGCAAACCTTGAGTTTGGACTCTTGGACGTTGGTCAGTGACCAAGTCTGTGCTCCATAGGTTAGTACGGGGAGAATACACTTTATACTTAAGATAGCCATACCAGATCAAGGGCCTCCGATAGAATTTGCTACGGGCCCCGCGCTTGCTTAATCCGGCACTGGGTATAGATATCTGACGATTGCTTTGACCGGTGTCCCTGTGCCTTTACCGGCTATTAGATAGATAATGACTTTGTTTATTCTAGACTACAATTTTAAATCTAGCTCAGATTGTAAGGGCATAACGGTTGAGGTTCTGATGGAAATATTGTGACTATTGATCAATACATCACTAAATTGTAATTATTAGAAATTTAAGGGCTTACATAGATTGATTTACTTAATATTTGATGATTTACTGAATTAAATCAAAGTGATGCAGTTTATAGTTTTTTTTGTTTTTTTTTTTTTATCTGGAAAATTTACTAGATTAACACTGAAGTAGGATAATATAATCATTCCATGTCATCATCATCAGTCAGAAGACGTCTACTGCTGAACGGAGGCCTTCCCCTTACACCACCACATCGAACGACATTCCATGTACTATCAGTGAAATTCACTAAATAGCGCGTGTCATTACCAAATTAAGAAAATTTTGAAATACATAACCCTTCCCTTAATTATGGGTACGTATTTAAAGATAATCGATTATTATCAATCCCTAGGGGGTCACCATGGCGACGGTTAGTTAGATAAAGTTAGCTAGCCCACCGGGGAACATATATTGGCATGTATCCGTAGTTTACCGATGGCCGTATTAGTTTTAGACGAAGCGAATGAACAGTTAAATTATCTTTATATGGATAAGTATCTTTAGTAATTGAGATCAATTATACATGTATCTGTATTTTACCCCGGGTCACAGAATACCTATTAGTATTCACATTAGGATTTGTTCTATCGTGAGTATGGTTTACAAACAAATACACCTTTTATGCGTACATTGCGTTTGCTCGTTCTCTCCGAGAGAAGGTTTGATAATTATGGTGATTATGATAATCGTCTTTGTTTGATTCGCGAATCTAAAAGATTTTTACAGGGTCAAAAACTTGTGATGGATGCACCTTGTATTGCAAGCGTTCATAGGCTTCGGTAATCGGCAGCGGCGTGCACAGAGTTTTTAGACAGGGTAGGCAGAAAATTTTAAAAGCTTACTTACCAAAATTTCCTGCTGCATGTTGGTATTGGTTCGTCGTCTTGTCGATTAAGTATTATGATATTCGTGATATGCCACCTCAAATATCTTATAATAAATATTTATCTGAGTTATGTAGGGTAGGCAGTGTCTTTTTGTCTTTATGAACCGCACGTCACTGGTAATAGCGTACCATCAGGCGGGCTGTATCCTCGTTTATCACCATAAAGGTATAAAAAATTAAGTCACGAAATAAGAGCGTTAGAGCCATAAAACCGTGCTTGATAGTGCGAGCTTAAACTTCGAGGTAATTGATTATAACTCAACTAAAAATATATACTCAGTAAAATAGTAAAGAGCATTTCCGAAACGTATCTAGTGATTACTAGATAATTATATTCTTTTTCATGTGTCTTGTAATTGTTAGATATACTTAATGTTAAATTTAAGTACTGAGGTTTCAATTACTATCTACTTTTTTATACATGGTGCATAGTGAGAGTAGAAAATTTGAATATCTGCACAGTTATTGAAAGTCCTAATCACGATTCGACGATATGATCAAAAATGTTATATTATACGCTTATGATCAAAATTGCAATCAAGAGAAATGGTACATAAATCATACAATATCTGAACGAATTAATTGAGTTTGATTTCATTCCATGTTCGAGACAGAGAAAGTGTTGAATTAGACCCATTCAAATTGATACATTTAGTGATTACCGCGTGACTGTAATATACCTTGACGACTAACACCTTCGCCATATTGCGGATTTTATCGGAACTAATATTATTTAATGTGAACCTGTTAAATTCGTAACCGAAATTCTATGTTTAAATTATCGATACGAGCGACCTTAATCCAGAGTAATTTTTTTTTAAACTTTGACCGTTTTAAATAATAAATTTAACCCATTGCTGTCCCACTGCTGGGCAAGGGTCTAGTCTCAGAATGTGAAGGGTTAGACCTTAGTCCACCACCCTGGTCTGGTGCGGGTTGGCGAACTACACACACCATCGGGAACTTTAAGTAGCCCTCGCAGGTGTGCAGATTTCCTCGCGATGTTTTCCTTCACCGTTAACGCAAGTGACAAATAAAATTCAGATTCACACATGATTCTGAAAAGTCAGGGATGCGGGCCGAGTTTGAACTCAGACCCTCCTGCATGGAAGGCAAACGTCCAACGCCTAGGCTATCACTGCTTGTTATACAATCATAAAGCCTTTTAAATTTGATAGAAGTTTGTCTTTTCTTACGTCAGCTAGGCGTGCTACACAAACACGTATTCGATTTGACTTGACCGTTTATTTGATGAACAATAAAGCCATTTCAAAGAACACGTTTATATTGGGTATGCCAAAGTCATTTCAAAAAATAACAGACCGTAGACTAAACATACTTAAGAAGCTTTATAAAAGACAAAAAGAATTTTATCAGTATACCTTCGATCCTACACCTACATAAGTAATCAAAGGGTGTTGTTTTTTTCAAGATCACTTGTTTCAAAATAACATCGTTTAAGTACTTCAGCTCCAATAACAAATGCAAGAATGAAGTCCTGTAAATAATTTCGAATGATTTACGACATAAGAGAATAGCCTTTAAACAACAATTGGCATTCAGTAGCACTAGGTGATAAACTGCCTATAAAAGGATTGACTGCTTATTTTCAAAGCTATTGTTAGGATGCCTTTGAATTTTGATTATGCGGTAGTTTTTATCGTACCTCTATCACGCAACCTAAGCATATTTTGTAGAAAATAAAGGTGGTGGTGGACCTTGAAACTGAACATGGAGAGTTCTTCTATTGATGCCTTTTTAGTGATAAAAGAATCTTATATAGGGATAACATAGCATTGCGTTAGTATTCCCCAAAGGGTTAGGCAGAGGTGTACTATTGTGTTACCATATTTCGTTGGTGCTGTTATTAAGTCCCATCTCCATGTCATCTACGTTTTGTAACAGAAGAACTTAATAACACTTTGCCTGACCTGAGGATTAAACCCAGGGCTTCACTCCACTTCGACTTCGCAGCGGCGCTAGCTTCCACTAGACCAAGGCAGTAGGGTTGTTATAATCAGCTTATCTTTACGGAGCCTGTTGCACCACTCATTGATAAGGTTCCGATAACTTAACCAGGCCTTATCTTATAGATAGTTATTTATTTCCTGTCTTTTAAATAACATTTTGTCTGTTGGATGGTTATCTAAAACTTTCGTGGAAAGCGGTGAGACCGGCTGGTAACTTTGTGGCCTTTGTTTGGTCTCGTGTTAGTTTTATTTGTGTTATACATATATAGGTACAGTCGGCATCAAAAAGATGTGTATAAGTAACGAAATTAAAACGCTTATTCTTGAAAAACTATTAGTTAGAATTTAAATGACTATGTATTTTTATGTATCATACTATGTGTAAAATTTGTCAAGATTTCAATCACTATTTTCTCTAAAAATCGCTTTTGAATTTTATTAAGCGCATACATCTTATTGATGCTGACTGTACCTACAAGGTAAATAGGTGCATAGGAGCTATCCGAGTCTATACTTAGATAATTATAGTATTTAGTATTGCAGTATACAAACGCAAAGCTTTGTCCTGTTGCCAGTACACAGTACAGTAAATGTGACAATATTACATTAGAGAACAGTATTAAATAGCATAACCGATAGGTAGTATGGAAAAATCTATTCCTACCCTACAACACAAAAAAAAACAGATTTTCCGCGTTCCCTCTGTGGATGGGATCAATCCACAAAACTAAATTTTTTTACTATATTATCCTATCCTACTAATATTATAAATGTAAAAGTTTTTGAGGATGGATGTATGGATGAATGGATGGATGTTTGTTACTCTTTCACGCAAAAACTACTGAAAGGATCTGGATGAAATTTGGCACAGAGATAGATTATAGTCTGGAATAGCACATAGGCTAAATTTTATCCCGGGAAAACGCGGGCGGAGCCGCGGGCAGAAGCTAGTACAGAATAACTTTGCAACAGGTTATGTTAATTAAACATTGAAAATAATAATCCTAAAGTTTTGTCCCCTCACCTCTAGATGTCTATTCCCCATGTTTTATAGTATTACGCCATAAATTGTAATAGTGACCTTGTAACTACTTAGTACAGACAATAATAGTAAAAACAACAACAGATAACTGAGGGAAACTTCTCGCTTATTGTCTTCGTGTGTTTGTGTTTATATTGAGTATTTTGTATGCGCCATTGCGATGGTGAGAATTTACTTTGTACCCAGTTGACAAGTTGAAAATACTCGAAAAAAATACGACCATAGATAAAAAATAGGGAGAATACGCTATGTATAAAAACCTATTTCAAGTTCAAATGAAAATATAATAAAAATAGATTTGAATTTAGGACCGATTTCAGATTACGAACAAAATTCAATCCACTTTTATTGATAAAAGCTGATACTTGAATTTTGATTGTTTCACTGTGTAACTAACAAACTTGACATATCACAGAAAGCTAGAAAAGATGATTCTTCGTATTTTTTATTGGAACTAAACGCTTGAATAAAATACATGACGCTGAGTGAGACCCTTTAGAAGCGATACAAAAGCAATTTGAAGGATGTTGAAGCAATTTGAATCTGAGGTGTCTGTAGTATTTTTTGACAAATTTCACCCCAAATATTAGTTTCAATGAAAACCGCTATTTGGCAAAGGCAAATATAAGACTAAAAATAGTAAACAAAACTATTATAAAGCTCGATTAGTTTTTATCACAGAATTAATACTATTGATAATAAAGTAAAAAACCTTTCCATTTCGTCTTCTTTTGTCCTGTATAGCATAGGATAGCTATCTCACGGGAATTGCTCATACCGTAGTGGAAAGATCAACCAGTCAGCAATGAAGTCGAGGCTGACTACCCAGAGAGCGACACGGTTGGCGCAGTGGCTAAGCGATTAGCTTTCTGCGCTATGTGTCGCGGGTTCGATCCCCGCACGGAACAAATATTTGTATGATCTACAGATAGTTGTTTCGGGTCTGGTTGTTTGTGCATGTGACATGTATGTTTGTAAACTGTACCCACGACACAGGAGAAACCCTTGTGTGGGGCAACATTAAAAAAAAGAGAGAGCCCCAGAAGCTCTCATGTTTTCCATTTCGTAAAATACTTTCTGAAACAAAGAGCATAATAAAAGCGTACTGTTTCTTGCTTCATTATGTGCTGCTTTAAATCTCTAGAACAAGTTTTTATAAAATTGTTTACGAAAACGTTTTTCGTTTCGTATTTTGATTATATTATTTGACTAAAGCCGTTTTTGGTCACTTTGACGAGTTCACCGCTCGACAATCGACACAGAAAACGTGTTAGAGGCGACGAAAGACGTTTTGGTTTCGTTTGTTAAAAGAAACATACGCTAGAGCATCTGTGGATTATCTTATTTCTGTAAACATCGATACAAAATATTATATGAAATATTTCTCAAGATCTGTAAAAGTCGTGAATAGATATCTTGTATTGCTACAGGCTGCTCCACTTTCCACTTCAAATGCTTGTTTTCAGATTTTAACCCTCCAGATATTAAAGTGTACAATGGTCGGTAATATCTTGGTTTTATTTCCGTTTCCATCCGCGTTTCGATTCACTCTGCATCAGCTGTTTTTCAATAAGGAAATATTCGTGGCGTCAATTTACAATGCTGATAGTTCTTATCCTTTTTACTTTATAATGTTGATTTTGATTGGATTTCTAGTTATGTATAAGTACTTTAATACCTATTTGACTTGTCCATGAAGGGGTCACATATGTTACAAGGGTAAAACCAAAATACAAAAAATAATAATGCCCAATAACGGTATAGATAAACAAGCTTCTTTTTTGTTCCATGACTTCGTCAGCTTGGAATATGTCAACAAATTTTCCTGATATGAAATGAAGTGGTGAAAGAATGTTATTGCCTTTAATAACCGCGCTTGAATAATAACAGTAGGTACCTGTAGACTAGAGAACAGAAACACCATTAAAATGTACCAAAATGACATAATCTATCAAACAGTGATTCGTAATGTCAAACTGATGACATTTTGCCGGCGTTACCACCTCCTGACCGAATTTCGGTTATGGCGGCCAATGTCACCGGAGACTAGCCAACTACGCAGGAGATATTATAGAGTTCAAGTGTGTGTGCAAACACAGGTGCTCTCTCTATTCCTTCACTCTCATAGTCCGATGGGACGGCAATCCGACACGACCGGAGAGAGATCAGACGCAGGACCAACGGCTTTACGTGCTTTCCGAGGCACGATGTGTATTCACATACACAAAGACCCAAACCCGACAGAACAACTATTTGTAGATCATAGAAATATTTGTTCCGTGCGGGAATCGAACCCGCGACTCTTAACCTCCCTTTCCTTCTCCCTTTACCCTCACGGACAAACTTCTTGCCTATCTTATATCGCTTTCTAGCCTTATACTACTTCAGGGAAAAAAGGAGTGGCTATATCTTTAGCGGGTACTATTAGGACAAAATAAATACGGACGGTACGGTACAGAAGGCCGACCATACAACGAGCAATACCAGGTGCCCGAACACATACACGCTTAGCTTACGTACGATGATTTTAAACTAACTACTTGCCCGCGCCTTGGGGTACGTACTCGTCTATGTGTGCGTGAGTTTATACTCGTCATAGGGAGCCGGCTTTCTGTAACTATTTATTTTGTGCTACTAGGGAATTGTATTAATAAGTTTATTGTTATATCATTCGCAAGTTGCGTACCTTATCACATTGTCAGTACATTGTGGGTGTACATTATACGCCTACGATTTCGCAGAGTTCTGTATAATATGGACGTTTGTTAATGTATAGAAAATAAACGTAGATTTCCAAATTCTCATTATTTTCGAGTGCAAAAATTAGCAAGTACAAATATTAGCACGATTTTTGTGTTATTGATAAAAAAAAAATGTACTGATGAGTCACTACTAGCTTAAAGATATAAAGCAAATATATTGCAGTCGGTATATTGTAAGTGCCTCATTTTTGTATACTGGTGGTACGATAAAATCGCGTGCGCATATTATTTTAATATTTTTGGCTCACGTTAACTATGGTTTATGGTATCTAAATTTTTATTGGTGTATAATAAAGAGTATTCTATTCTATTCTATTCTATTCTATTCTATTCTTGTCCATACATCCGGCTTGTTCATGTTTTTTTTAATCTGTATTTATTTGTGAGCTTGTAATCATATAAGACCATGCCAGCCCCATTGTAACCTAAACATGTACATACTATACTTATTCTAAACTATTTTATAAATTAAAATGGCTGCTTCCGACAGAGGCTCTGGCAGAATACTTTGAAAAATACCGACATCAATCAAATTTATATTTAATTTATTCATCAGAGCTCTCCTCGCCCTAGTTTTGACACATTCCACTAATAAGTGATAAACATCATCCACACCACCGCACTCAGTACAATATGGGTTAGTACTTATTCTCATAAGATGTCTAAATTTGTTAAGTGGCACGTGTCCAGATCGTAGTCTATGAGCTATTACAACAAACTTCATATTAAGATCACTGTTCGTAAACCAAGGCACAAGAGGGGGTTCAATTTGAATGGTTCGATACCATATCCCTTTTTCTAACGATCTTATATTAATGTATTCCTTCCAATTGTCGTGGCATATTATCTTATATTTAGTCAAAATTTCGGAATAACTAGGTGTGACATTAATTTCATTAGGTACTATCTGAAATAGCTTTCCTTGCCAAGCGATCTGCCTCTTCATTCCCCTGTAAGCCAGTATGTGACGGAACCCATTGCAAAACATTCAGTTCATGACTTTGTAATTTGCTGTTTCACGATTCGTATTCTACTGAGCTCTGCACGTGAGTGTCAGGATGTCGGGTTGACATCAGAATTTGTTATCATAGATAAGCCTATGATTTAGTACCTAATACTTACTATTCGGTACTTTCATTCAAACAATTAGTATCTCTTTGTGTTTAAAAATATGACAATGAATGAGTTGACCCGTCAAGCTTACATCAGCATGGCGGGTCGGCTTCTTATAAGCTTTATTTTTTGTAACTTTTGAAATTATAAGGGGCCATCCATAAATTACATCACACGTTAAGAGGGGGTCGACGAAGTGTGACATTGTGTGACAAGGGATGGGAGGGGTCCTAAGTTTCGTGACATTTCAAAATCTAATATATCTAAGTATTGAAACGTGAAGTTTGAACTATTAACAAAAAACTTAAAAATATTTCCAACTCTATCTGTGTGAATATAAGATTTAAATTTTTATGTTGGCGAGTTCCTTCAGAGCCTCGCCGTGATTTCAAATAAATGGAAATAAAACTAATTTCGGAACTTCTGTTTTAATTTAATAATTTTTGGATATAAAATTGCAAATATGTGACGTCACACTAGGGAGGGGGGAGGCTCACAAATGTGACCAGCTGTGACAAGGACGGGGGAGGGGTCAAAAAATCATGAAATTCGTGTGATGTAATTTATGGATGGCCCCTAATGACTATTTTCTAAAGGACCATGTTTTTGAGCTTGATAGAAGATAACCTTCTTCTGCTTGTAATTATTTTCTATTAATTTAATGCGGACTTTTTTGGGCTCTTAATAAATATAGTGTCAATATTGTACAAGGTAAAATATTTTATTAATAATAATTTTGCTGGCAAACAAATGCTTTGTAGGTTGAGAACAAAATTGAATGAAAATTATTGTGTTGTGTTACCAACGCAGGAGGGATGATTAAAATATTAATTGTGGGTGGGGCTAATATGTAGGTACTTAGAAAGCTGCTTATTATCATAATAATATTAAAAAGTAATTTGTTTTCCCATTTTTTATAACATTAGCTGGCAAACAATTCGTTTTCTTTGTCTCCTATATTCTACTACATTGAACGAAATCCATTATAAGTTTGATTACTTGTGTTGGGCAAACTATAGATTATATAATGGATTCTGTACGTGTTATTCGCTTGTATTCTATTCGAAGTCTAACAGTTATTTTCATTTATATATAGGTAGTGCCCGAATTGCCCTTAAAGTTTAGTAATCAGAAGAATGACCTAGATGTAGATAAAAACCTTTTGTTGTAGTACGTGTACAGAGTGGCGTGGCAAAGCGAACGAGACACAGAGGGAAAGTAGTTACCTTAAATATTGGAGTAACGTTATATTTTTTTAAATACACATCTTCACATCATAAAACAAAATGTTGTCCTTTATAATTAGAGCACCAATAGATAAGATTAATGTAAAGGATCAAGTTTCTCTAATACACATTTTATTTTACCTTAGATGAGATGTGTTAATATTTTAATTTGCAAATTTTGTCGTCGCGTATTAAAATATTTTAAATCTGTAGATTCTATTTTTCTTTGACAAAATTGTTTTCTTTGAATAAACTTTATTATCTCCAATATTTTATGTACTTTCCCTTAGTATTCCTATCGTATTTTCCACCCTGTACAATATTTTAATATTTACACTTAATATAATATATTCATAACCTGCTCGCGTTGTGCCCATTCTGATGTCGCCCTATCACGTCTGTCCTGTGAACTTTACTGTAATATCATTCGGTCATTTGCTTTATAATACATCTTATGATATAAGAAAAAGAGGTGTGTTAAGTAGACATGCGCAGTAGGTACATACGGCTGACTATACTAATGTCAAGCCGACATACTGACCTGGCGATTACGTATGCGTGAAAAGTAAAAAATAAATAAATAAGTTTTGGGTAGTGGTGTCTTTGACGTAATATTTAGTTCATAATTTTATAGTTCTTACACGTAAATGCGTGTGAGCAGGATTGAGAGAGGATTAGAAGATTTTCGATGTTACAAATTTAGTATTTTATTAAAAGTCGCAAACACGCATGAACTTATCATTACGTATGAGCAAGTTGTATTCTAGCACAACAAAACAAAAGCGGATATATTCAAAATGTAACACGTTTGCCTTGATTAGGTTTAATTTAAATAAAATTGGAGTCCTTTGTTATGTTATCACAGTACAAAAATTCTCAGCCCACCGGCTAGAAGTACATACACATCGGTCTAATTTTTCGGGGAATATGGATATGATGTACATATTTTCCAAAGTATGTATGTTCCACTAAGAAGGAATCAACCCAGAACAGGGTTGAATGAAGGTAATCATGTAACCCATCTTATTCCAATTACCACGGAAGCAGTCACGGGAGAAAGCTACTGCAACAAACATGAATGATGTTCTAACGAGTTACCATCGACGCAGCTTTGTCCCGATTGTTGAATATTTCAATACACATTGTTGGAAATAGCTGAAAATGTTTCAAATTGAATTGAATGCAGGTAATGAGCGATTTGACAGTCAGTGACTGGTTTATGTATTGTTTGTTAATGACTTTGTCAGTATCGTCAAAAACGAAACGTACGTTTGCTGCCCTACTGCTCTAATAACGCCATATAGGGAGGGACTGAACATATTATTTCGATGATACAGGGCGATTCATCTATTTACGAATCTCCATGGTAACTGTCAAACAAATGATTGGTGAAATATATGAGGAGGTGGCAATTTTGGTTTTTTGGAATATGAACCGTATTATGATTTTCCTAAAGTGGATTTTTCAGACCCCTGTACTTCAAAAATATGTGACATATTCTATGGTGAAAATAACCACGTAACTTGTAAGGAGTGTTTTTTTTGCAACACAATAGAATCCTTTTCTATCGTGGGCACAGTTTACAAACGTACATCTCACATCCACTACAACTCTGCCTAATCCTTCGAGGAATACAGGCGTGTTGTATAAATGTGCATTAGGTACTACATTTTCTGTTAACCCTTCCGATGTTTGGTTACGAACTCATAATCTCTCAGTCGCAATGCCAAGACGCTTCAAGCGTTGGGCTTATGTCGCTTGTGTTATAAGTTCGTACATAAAAAAGCCATGCCATAAAATTAAATAATAGTGATGAAACTGAATGTGCGAAAACAAGTATTCTTAAAATTTTACTGATTTTATCACTGTTAAAACCTTTTAATTTATTTCGAAATATCAGTGACTGACGTAAAGCCGTGTCAAAACATTTTAATTTGTTGCGAAATATGTACAGTTAACATCAAAAGTAATTTACTTATTTCTTAAAAATAACACAAAGTAAACACATTTAAAGTAAGAAAGTATGTTTGTTTACAAAATTAACACTTGTTTAGCTCAACCGGTCATCTGAGTGTCAAGGTTTGGACATCTCACGTGTTAAGTCATAGTCAATAGTCATACTTATGTAAGCTTTATTTGAACAGTTTACTTAAACGTAACTTATTTGTTGTCAGCGAGAATATTTCTCATTTCCATGAGCAGCTAATATGGCACTTATTTACGGCGTATTATGTGACTAGCATTTGCCCGCGGCTTTTGCTCGCGTTAATTAAGAATTTGACGATGAATTCGGGTTGTACTCTGCTCACGAAAGACACGTGGCGCCATCTATTATCATACGAACGTTATTGTTGTTTTCCTCATGAACAGTGCTTTTTTCGAGATGAAAGGTACCCTATGTCCATTTCTGTACACCTGACAACGTACATCCAAAATTTCAGGATGATCGGTTCAGTGGTTTAGGCGTGAAGAGGTAACAAACAAACAAATCGATTCCCGCACGGAACAAATATTTGTATGATGATCTACAGATAGATGTTTTAGGTCTGATTGTGTGTGCATGTGACATGTATATTTGTAAACTGTGCCCACGATACAGGAGAAATTCTAGTGTGGGGTAACGTTGAAGAAAAAAGAACTTTGGATGGGGAAAGGGGAAGGCGATACGTAATACCTAGTATCCAAGTATCCAAGTACTAAAATTCATTCAGTATAGATTTGTCTCGTCAAATGTTTGTCCTTGTAGCAACATTCCACGGTGCCTTTGTTCTCTAAGAACTTTATAGCTAGATATTTTTAGTAACGAATAAAGAGGTACTTAAATACTTAAAGGTTTTCTTAGTATCGGTGTTATTTAATTTTAGAACGAAGTTAGTATATAAATGGGGTACAGATATCTTTTTAGTGATTCTCATTTTGAATACTCTATTATAACTTTGATATAGACAAATTTATGTTTCTCTTTATCGACTGCAAAAAGGCAGAGAAGCTCAACCCGTGCTGTTTTATTTTTATTGGTTCAGGATTTCTTACTAATTTATGACCTATGTGAAAATATTATATAGGACTCTATTTTTTTACGGGATAGCTCTAGAGATAACTAAATTGCCTTTAGTTTGGTACTCCAATAAATCCCGATTCTTCGAAATGGACCTAAAACACAACCTTTTGTGATTAGACTTTTAATGTAATATTCAAAGCATCACGCCTGTATTACCTGAAGTGTTAGGCAGTGGTGCAAGCACCCACATTTCGCTAATGCCGTTATTGAGTCCCATGTAATAAGGGTCGACCCTATTGCCGTCTACCGGACAAAGTTTCCGTTTAGAGAAAGACTCCGTGCTGCTACTAAAAAAATCCATATAGAAAACCTGACCCAGCATTTGAACGCAGGACCTTACGCGCAGCAGTCGCGCTTTCGACCCCTAGACCAATGAGACAGTCAAAGATTAAATAAATATACTTACTAAATAAAACAGTAAATAGGTAAATAACTAATGAATATTAATATCTTTAAAGTTCAAAAAACTTTACCATCAAATCTAATCTTAAATATATAGCCCGATGGGACGGCAATCCGACACGACCGCAGAGAGATCAGGCGCAGGACGGTGTGTATTCAGTTCACATACGCAAAGACCCAGACCCGAAACAACTATCTGTAGATCATACAAATATTTGTTCCGTGCGGGAGTCGAAGTCGACAGCAGTTGATCTCTCAGTCACTGCGCCAACCGTGCCGTCAAAATTAATATTACATATGTACTTAGGGCTATGAGTAACAGGGAGTTTCAACAAAATGTTAAACTATTAATTAACATTAATTCAACACATTCGATTATATTAATCACTAGCGACCCGCCCCGGCTTCGCACGAGTGCAATTTACAATTTCAAACTTCCGATTTTCCATAAATTTTCTTTCATACAAACCTTGTCTTGACAATTACAAATACAACAAAAAAAGAATTAGCCAAATAGGTGCAGCCGTTCTGAAGTTATGCGCTTACATACATTTTTGTCAATTGATTTTTCTTTATAAAGATAGATTATGAAAAATGTTAACGACGCGGACATTGTACCTTTTGTGCATAATTAGTAATTTAATAATTGGCTGTCAGTCAATTGTGGATATACACCAGAAGAACCTATTTCCATCCATCATCTCTTACCTACAGCTTCCGCAATGTATCAATCAGATGATTGAATTCCGGTCCAGAAGAGGAAGAAATTAAGTTCTATATTATTACTAGCTTCTGCCCGCGGCTTCGCTCGCATTGATTACGGACCCGTGAATTTTTTCGAGTCACACGTAGCGCCATCTAGCGTCCTTAAGCAATTGTGGCCGTCCAAAGTTATTTTCCTTACCCTCGGGAACAGTACTTTTTTTCTGAATGAAAGATACCCTATGTCCTTTTCTGTACCCCTGACAACGTATATGCAAAATTTCATGATGGCCGGTTCAGTGGTTTACGCATGAAAAGGTAACAAACAAACAAACAAACTCACTTTCGCATATAGTTAGAATTTATTAGGTTCAAACTAAATTGTTTTTTATTCATCTTCGAATAGTTCCTGTACCTACACAAAACTTGATAGTTAAACATGTGTAATGCAAATATATCTTCTTTATCATAATCAACGTATTAATAAGAATAAAGAAGTTTGCACGCTGTAAGGTACAGTGTACAGTCAGCATCAAAAATATGTATACACGTAGCGAAATACTAACGCTTATTCTTTAACATTATATAATTTAAATGACTATGAATTTTTCTGTCACCGCAGATACTATGTTACTATATACTATGTTATTGGTAAAGATTTCAATCACTATTTCCTCTAAAAATTGCTGTTGGATTTCATTAAGTGTATACATCTTATTGATGCTGACTGTACAGGGTTCTATTTTTGTGTATTCCATCTTATGTATGAACCTACGTTGAAAGCAAAGAAATGTGATATGATTTAATTTGAATAATGGTCTCATTGTAAGTAGGTACTCAAGCTTCTGTTAGGTGTCTATCACGCAGTCACTTGAATTTTTGCTCTGCTTTTGATATAGAAGCAAGAGTTTAATTCTTTTCTTGGGCAAAAGGTAAGTTATTCATCCTTATTTCTCGTTCTTGTTATAATCCAGAAATTAAGATAAGTGAGTGCATTGTTCAGTATAATATCAAGTGAAACCGTAATTGGTATACTTTCAAAGAGATCTGAAAGTGTATCAATGTACGTGATTCACTGTTTTCCTTGTTAAATTGAATGCTACAGTACCTTCAACAGTTTGCCCAACAAAGTTGCCCCGCGGCTGTAAAGGTTTAGAAGTTTTCAGGGTCAAGAGCAACTTCTGAAACGTGATAAACTCATTGTTTGAGAAATGTTAGAATTGAATTTGACCGAACTTGTTAGGTATCTACGTTTCTATTAAAGTGATTAGTAGCACCTTAAGAATATTAAATCTACAAAATAAAACATGAACCCTAATAATCCCATTTTAAGGTACATGACAAAAAATCCAACGCCAAGTGGCACGTGTACGAACTCCCCAACAAAGTAGGAAACAACCTTTATAAATACAGCATGATGTTTTTTATTCTCCACCCAAACAATTTAAAAGGGTACCTTGTCCCCAATTGTATACAGTTAGTTACTTTTTGGCAGCGAACAGAGAGAAGTGGCTCGCCTCTGTAGAATATTTATTATAATCCCAGTTAAATTCATGATTCATTCCTTGACCGTCTTAAAAAAATATTGCCTTGAAGAATAAAATGCGTGTGTAATTTCCTTCTGTTGGAGCTTGTTGATTATTAATTGTACGCTAATTAAGTAATGAGATTCTGTGACAGCTTTTTTATGTCTGTGTCCTTAAGCGAAGTATATTTGGATGGCTGCGTCATTGGTTGTAAGCGCATTTGCTGAGCGTGAGGTCTTGGGTTCGATTCCCGGGTCAGGAAAAATAAAATTTTGTTAAATCCGGGTCAAGAAATTCTCAGTAGCAGTAAAAAGTTGAGAAGGGTGCGCGGTTACTGGCAAAAAGCTCGCTCTCTATTACAGACACTCCTTTATTGACTCAATAACATCATCGGTTAAATGTGGGCGTAGAATAGTACACCTCTGCCTAACTCTTAGAGGATATCCCTATACAGGCCTGTTACTATGTTATGTTTATGACATGATCACGACATGACGTGACTATATCTTATCAAGGAACGATGGTCATACAAATATGTAATTCCAAACATTTTTTTTTTATTAAATAAGTACAGACTTGAAGTAACCATTAGTTAACCTGACTTCGGAACTCTTTTTTTATGCCGTACGATATTTTACAACTATATATTTGAATTTTTGCAAGTACCTATTGATAATACTTTAGTAGAAGGTAAAAGCACAACAATAATTGTAATGCGCAGGAATACACAGTAACAAGATTATTTTCCCATTTGTCAAAGAGAATGGTTTTATTAATACTCAACTGGTAAAAGTCGGGGTTACAAACGCCAGATTAAAGAAGATTGAACAAGACTATAGTAGCACGAAGTAGTGCATATAAAATAAATATCATACAGAGTGGTAACGACGACGCGACGACATGATATTAAAACCAAGTATTACGGTTTTACGTTCAGTGGCGGTACATAAAAAACATTAACAGAGTATAGACATTATTGTTTTATTATTATAAGCTGTAATTGTCCCACTGCAGCATATATAGTTGTATATGGTATAGATATTATAGAAAAGAAATTTAATAGTTAAAATTTTCATAATTTTACACGTAATATCTGGGAATCTTGAAGTCTCTAATCTGACATAACCAAAATTATGTTTGTTTATACATCTAGAATACATTAAGATGACGTAAATTTACACTTAAAGTCTCTTCACCAAGTCTAATAAGAGCGGAGTGAAATATTATGACAAAAAAAATCATTTTCTGTGCAGTTTTAGAACGTGATACCAAATACGTGGTTTCATTTAAATTAATATCGTTCGTCGCCACCCTGTATTTTGTGTACGAGATAAAAGTACAAGACTTATTTTAGTCTGGGAGTTCGTACAGACTGTGCCAAGATATTTATCTACATTAGATAAACTTGCTCTTCAGAAAGGAGAGACAGTACAAAGTGAACTTAGACGGTGGATCTGCTTCAGTAACTTGAATCGAATTTGGAATGAAACAACATTTGAATACATGGAAACAGAAACCTTATATAAAGGAATATGCAATTGAGTATGTGTAGATATGTAAGCATATAATAATTGTCAAAGGTCTTCAGCTTCTGTAACGAAGTATGTGATAATTTGTTCGGCGGCACGGTTGGCTCAGTGGTTGGGAGATCGATTACTGCGCTACGTGTCGCGGGTTCGATTCCCGCACGGAACAAATATTTGTATGATCTAGATAGTTGTTTCGGGTTTGGGTCTTTGTGTATTGTGAATATATGTGTTTATAAACGCACTACTATCACTATGAGGAATGGTTACACTTTAACACTGGCTGAAATTAGGAGCAATCGACTTCTAGAGTCGAGCATAGATTAGACTCTTGACGTTTTTAAAGACTCTGCAAAGGCCCAGTTAATAAAAAAACGTTGACTTTGTTTAATAAACATAACATAGCTTCACGCCTGTATTCTTCAAAGGGTTCGGCAGAGGTGTACTATTGTACACCCACATTTCACAGATGCTGTTATTGAGTCCCATGTAATAGGGTGCGAGCATATTGCCATTTACCGAGCAGTGTTCCAGACTCCGTGCTGCTACTGAGAATTTCCATACAGAAAAACTCAATAAAAATTTTGCTCGTGCCGGGAATCGAACTCACGCTTAGCAGTCACGCTTGCGACCACTAGACCAATGAAGCAGTGTTTAATATGTCTGAAAATAGGAGCTTACATAATTTAATATTGTTAAATATTTACAGCTGTACAAAACAAGCCAACAGTGACCTATTTATAAAACCCGTATCACAATGGATTAATAAAAAAATTGCTACAGAAATAATAAAAACATCTTAAAGTTTTATATCAGCAATTTAAGGATTACATTACGCAAACGAAAGAGGAAGACGAAGCTTGGCATAAAAAAACTTTTTAAAGTGATAAAATATACTTGCGTAACTGTAATAATGTTTTATCCGGAATATGTGCAAAAGTTTCCTAAAAGGGACAAGATTGGTGGAAATCTCTTTGATGAAACTGAAGACGATAATCATTTTTCGAAAAGACACGTTATGGTTTTGTGAGAACATACAATTTTTTTTTAATATTTTTGGCGTTTCTACTAAAACTTTATGGAACTAAAAAAAAATATGTAGACGTTTTTTGACGTTGGTTAGGTGCTGAAACAAACTTTTTGCTGATTCTCGGTCTAGGCAGTACGTGTTTTAATCTTAAAGGCTGCATAAATGAGAACGACGTCTGTATTTTTTACACAAAAAAGTTACTATAAAACTGTCGCATCGCCAATTCGTCACTTTTTATTTTCTGTCGTTGTTCAAGTTGGTGCGAATTTGTAAAGACTGTTAACAAAACAGTGAAAATAGTCAAAAACTCCAGACACTTTCATATCATGCTGATCTATGAGTATGACTGAAAGTCAGTGTTTTAGTTGTTTATTTTTCTGTGTACGCTACGTACCTATTTAGTCTAAATTCTAAATCTAAATTTTCTCGCTGATTGTACCTTTTTGAAACATTATAATAGAGTAATTCGTATTTAAAAAAAAATATCTGATATTATTTAAATAACTTTTATATTATTTTATGATTAGATTTCAATGGAATAAAAGCCAACGAGGTGTGCCAAAATACTGTTTTATTTTTATTTATAGCTATTTTTAAAATAAGAATAATGTTTTTTTTTTTTACTTTCATAAATGACAGATCTCATTGCCAACCACAATCTGAAACACAGGGTCTTGCAACACATTTACATAATGGCGACCAATGGACCGTCGAGTTAATCATTTACCAATAACCCACCAAAACTATCGGTTCGTATCGTAATCATCTCAGAGCGAAGCAAAAACCATCACAAACAGACACTCGCTTTCACTAACTCGCCATTATATTATTCTTTTTTTTTTTGCAGGCGTCAAAGCCGAGGAAGTGGTTACATTCGTTGCATTGGAATCAGACAGTGCTGTGAATTAAAGTGGATGACTGCTGTTTTAGTGAAGTTCTAGTGATAAGTGTAATATTAATTTATTTTTGTGAAGATCGGCTACAAATATGGTGAGTTGTATTTTTAATTTTTTTTAGGCTGTATATTGTCGTGCCTTCGCTATTTGATTCTAAATGAAATTATAGTACATAGATACACGCGATACCTCTCGTGTGTTCTGTAATAGATTTCGAATCATAAGCAAGTAAATTGCGTAAAATATAATTATGGTATAATTAATTACTTAGAAATTATCAAAACTAAAATTTGTTATTACTATCTCTATCATTATAATTATATAATTAATAAGCAAACTAATAAATTATTAGGTTGATGATTAATTACTAGAAACAAGTATATTTAAATTTTATTTAAATTTATTATTTGGCCGTATTTTTTATAAATAATGTAATTACACTCAATGCTCACACGCAGAAAATTTATTCTGTGTAACATTTATGTCGTATTCATCAAGATTATATACGTACTTTATTGTTTTCAAAACAGAACAGACTCTATCAGACTAGCAACTTTCGTTTCAACTTCTGACCATTTTATCCTTTATGATAATCTTGAACGCTTAACATTGACCTTAAGGTCCTTGCCCAAATGTTCTAAGAACAACAACTCGTAAGCTTCCTCGTCATAAACCCATGTACCGGCAAAATGGCTCATTATTCTATTATTTATCAACGCCACAATAGGTGCTTAAGACTCTTCGTTTAGACGCAATAACGATCTATGGCGAGGAAGACATAAGGATAAAAATTAAGGGACAGTCTCTGATTGTAAATTAATTTAATTAGTCGCTTTATCCTGTTATAAATCTGTAACACAGTACATTAATTAGGAACTCTGTTTTTGGTAGCTTACTGAAACTTGACCTCCAATTGCCAGTGAGTTGCCAGTCACAAGTTGGCATTTTGTATGAAAAATTACAACCTTTATTACTGGCAATTAATTTATTTTTTATTTTTACTGGCAACTGATTAAAAAAATATGTGTTAAGGGGAGCAATTCCCACCAGGTTTGAAATCTGTCTATTTGAGAAATGGTCTCTTCTTCAATATACCTTTTTCACTAAAATCTAGACTGGGTTGGACCCATGTTGTATTTCAAGCGTACATGTACAGTCAGCATTAATGAGATGCATACACTTAATGAAATTCAAACGTGATTTTTAGGGGAAATAGTGATTGAAATCTTGATCAATTTTACACGTAGTAAAAATACATAGTTATTAAAAGTTAATGTATGTAAACTGTACCCAGGATACAGGAGATATACAAGGGCGGGGCAATGTTTAAAAAAAAAGATTTTAACCAATCGTTTTGATGCTGATTGTACATTATAAAACATTGTTTTGCACATACTTACATGATACCACTTCTTCTTCTTATGTCGTATCGGCCCTGAGAACCCTCAGGGGTTTCACGAAGGGGCCTTCGAACATGTCGTAGCGATGGCTTCGAGGTTGACTGCCCAGGGTGCGCCAGATGATCTCATGTTTCGTCGTGGAAACACTTCCCTTACACCCCTTTGTTATATTACTAGTATTCGAAAAACGAGGCAATCGATATCTTAGTATGTTCTCTCGATATAACTCGATTAGAACATAATCTTATAATCCGCGAGTATTTCCCCATGGTGGATTCCGTGTTGATCTACAATCATTATATATTATAAAACAAAGTCCCTCGCCGCGTCTGTCTGTCTGTCTGTTCGCGATAAACTCAAAAACTTCTGTAAGGATTTTCATGCGGTTTTCACCAATACGCAGAATGATTAATGAGGATGGTTTAGATATATAATTCGTTAAGGTTTTGTGTAAATTGGTTGAATTATGACGATCATTTTTGAAGAGGTCGAAAAAATCATGCCGACTGGGAGCTTTACTGGCGTGCGCCGCGTAAACCAATAGAGTTAGGTATACTGATATCCGTATTATTAAAGAAGGTTGTAGGCTGCTTTTTCACTCGAAAAAACGCACGAGTGCCTGGTCCACGCGGGTGAAGCAGCGGGCGGAAGCTAGTATAATAATAACGCCTCGATATACGGTTGATAGTTAAAATGTAAAAGTCTCATTAATATTGGACGCACGAACGCCACGAATTGACTTAATTGTTGTTTTGCATACAAATGATGGTAGTTACTTATTAATACTTACTGTTAGCCCGCGGTTCGTAGCTCTAGATATAGCGTATGCTAATGATTTGTATAGAACTACACAAGCAAGAGGTTCTACATCCGAATTTCGTCACAGGCTCGTCAGGCAGGCACAGGCATTTGCTGATAAAAATGGGAGATATGTTTGTATGAGTCAATAAAATTTTAAAGTACTCATAACATTCACGCGTGTGTTATGAAGGGTTAGGCTGAGGTGAATTATTTGTACATCCACATTTCGCCGAAGGAGTTTTCATGTAGCAAGTAGCGAGCTTACTGCCATCTAACCTGCACAATCCAAATGCTAAGGCTGCTACTGAGAATTTTCAACAATAAAATCCAATATCTCTTTGCCCTAATTGAGGTTCAAATCTAGGACTTCACACTCAGCACCCGCGCTTGCGACTACTAGACCAACGCGACAGTTTTAACAAACTCATAACATTATTTTAATTTCATTCATTACGACTTTCTAACCTACATTACAAATCCAATTAAATTTGATTAACCTACTTAACAAATTAATATAAACAAAACATTAAGTTTCAACATTAATCACTAGAAGATCTAGGAAGGCTCCAAAGTCGTACCTCTTCAAAGTTAAAGGTTGCCACTTAATGTCAATTTCAATTAATCTTTACTAACTGGGACTTTGTTAGGAAACAGTCAAGGTGAGAAGTTAATAGCTTCTCGACTGTATATACTTCTAGGATGAAATTAAGCTTAAAATGTTCAACCGGCTGCATGGTATAGTTAGGCAAACATAACATAAATATTACCCTTGTATTACTTAAAGGCTAAGATAGAGAAGTACTATTGTACAAACATATATCGCCCTGCCGTTCTTAAATTCCATAGATAGATAGAATTGTTTTTATTTCAAATAAACCTAATACAGGCACTTATGAAACGTTATAGGACTCTAGTTGCACGGTTCCAAAAAGTTGGTCCTATGGAGAAGAACCGGCAAGAAACTCCATGGATACTCTTTTAACAATCTTGCCATGTACATAATGTGGAAGAAGTATGAGAGAACAACCTAGGTTTTGTCAAATAAGTAGTGTCTCTAGACTCTCCAGACTGCTTCTGAGAATTATTTATCTAACCGAAAAACTTAATAACACATTGCCCGGCTCGGGGCTCGAACCCATGATCTGGCACTTTAAAATCACGCTAGCGACCCCTAAATCAATATTAGTCAAGTTACAAAAGTATAACAATATAAAGAAGATTTATAGAGTAAACGGTAAATAAGTACTTAAGTATATCTAGTTTAAAAGACATTTTCTCCACTAAAAGCTGTAAGCTGATCTAACAAGTGCTCTTGTTATGTTTGAAAGCGTGTAGCGTAATTATGACTTTAAGCGATCTCTTAGAGCGATTATAACCGTAAAAATATACAAAAAATCTCCTAATACACTGCAAAATTAGTCTGATATTGAATCTAGTAAATTCCTATAGTGTTTTTATGAACGCTAGTACTTTAATTTAGATCGAATGAAGATTGCATTACGTTTTCACCAGAACGTGCCTAGCCTTTTCCCAACTGCATTGGGGACGGCTTCCAATCCAACCGGTTGCGACTGAATATCAGTATTTTGCACGAGGGACAGCCATCTGATCTCCGTCACCCAATTACTGGTAGACACTGATACTCTAAGCTTAGACTGGTTGTCAGATTTTTTCGGTTGACACCCTTAACGACTGTCATAGGTCTTCGTATGACATCCGGGACTAACTGCTTAACGTGCTTTCCGAGGCACGGAGGGGTCTCGATATGTGAAAAATGGTCAGCCATCCAAGAACTGACCGCGTCAAACGCTGCTTAATCTCGCAGATAGATCGATCTGCGCGGTATTTAAGTAGCTACGAGCTCCTTCACGCGAGCGCTTTCACGATATCAGTTCACTCCAATGCGCGCGCAAAATTTTTACTATCCTATAATAATTAACCACGTAGCAAGAGTAGCAATCGCTACGGGCTCCGCGCAAAAGGGGGCCCTGCGTATCCAAACCCGCCTGCCTCCACCTGAGCGTAATTTTTGGAGTGAAACTTATTAAGATGTGGTCTATTGATTTACTTGATGTCACAAAAACGTGAAACGTTATACCTGTTTTCCGACTACGACAATCCACGTTAGACAATCGGTAATCGATTATTTGGCGAAAATAAAACACTGAATTTCATACAGTAAACGCACAAGTTTTACAAAAAGTCACTTTATACTTATGAACCCATAGCAGATCATGGGGCCCTCGATAGAATTTGCTACGGGCCCGCGCTTGCTTAGTACGGCACCGCCTATAATATAATCTATCTATCTTAAAAAAATCGTGTACGAATTCACTCTCGCGTTTCGTCTACATAAATCTATTAATTTCTTTGCGAATTTGTCTTTCTTTATCCAATATTATATTCACCAGTATATCGTAGGGAATGTGTCAGATTGCCACTTCGTATGAGTTAGTTGATTTAGTTCACGAGACAAGAAAAATATGTTTTGCCCTGCTTTTTGATTTATTTACGTGTATTAATAAATTTACGTGTGTAATTGTAGGGTGCGTAAATAAAAAAAATTGTTTACGTAACCTAGATTTCAATAAAGCACGAGGAAACAGTGTCATGGCACAAGTTAACCGTTAACATAGAGTTATGTGCCTACATATGTACAATTTTATTGATTATATCATAAAGTAGTCGACCATTTCGTGAAATGGTGGCATTTCATGAAATATTACATGTATATTAATGGTATAGCTTGACCAAATCGATGAATAGAGATCGTTAGACTATATAAACAACTAAACACTCAGCTATTTTATAATAAACATTCCAAACGTCGATAAACAAATCGACAATCGTTGAACATTAAGTTATATGGCCAGTAATAGTTGATATATCATGAAATGCCACCGTCTCACGAAATTCTTGACTACTTTATGATATAATCAATGGTATGATCTAGCCAAGACATATGTATCTTTATGATGATGCTGCGACGTAATATTAAGAGCGACTTAAATACATGAGTGTGAATTATTCCGACTTGCATTAAAGCCTCTATAGGCTTCTTATACACACAGATAGCATCACATCTCTGATCTCCGAAGGGTTAGGCAGAGGAGCACTATTGTAAACAAATATTTCACAGATGCCGTTATTAAGTCCCGTTTAAGAGGGAGCGAGCTTCATGCCATTTCTCGTGCACAATTTCTAACCACTAAAAATACATTGCGTCGACCCCAAATAATATGGGATATGGGCAGGAGAATGATGAATTTCAAGCCACTACTTCCCAGAATTTTCCAACAGGAAATCCCAATTACACTTTGCCAGACCCGGGGCACGAACCGGGTACTCAGTCGGCAGCCGCGATGTATTACTAAACCAGTGAGATACGATAAATACTAAAAGTAAACCATTAAGAATAAGAAATAATTATTTACCATCATTATCATTCTTTAAAATGAGTCTTAACCTTTTTGCTCTCAAGGTTACAAATCCTGGCAAATCTTGTAAACTTTTAGTGAACCTTAAGCATCCGGATAATAAGAGTTATTTATGAATGACGTCATATGGGCCGCGCGGCCCATACGCGAGTCATTCGGAATAAAGGCTTATATTTGAAATATGAAAAAGAGTTACGTATATCTCTGGATATACGTAACTCTTTTTCATATTACCATATAAAAATGTATTCCGCCAGCCGTTAGACGCGTTAAGTTATAAAGAAATCAAATGTAACACGTATCGATGACCATTTGCAAACATCGCGTGATATAACGAACATAACCATAATTTTTAATATCGTTAAGATCAGACAACTGGATCGGTTATACAATACGGACATCCTGTTGCACGAAAATCGATCTAACTCTTACACATTTAAGGTGTAATTTAGGAAAAACGTAGTAGGATATCCGCGTGGTTTTAATCCAAGGAATTGTAATCTCTAATTATAGGATGATAAAGTTCGGATTATGTTGCGTGGTGGGGAGGTGGCGAAAGTGTTGCGCACACTGCTTCATATTTTTTTTACTCTCACTATTAAGTGCGGTCACGGTCGGAGTCTTCGGGTGTTGGCTATGGTATACGTGACAATGGTTGGTTTTGGCGCGGCAATGATGGTGAACTGTTTACAGTTCACCAACTCTTTAGAGTTGTAAGTGATTTTTGGCGCCCAACTCATTACGTGTTATACTTTTTTATGGCAAGCAGGAAATGTAAAGCGAGCTCGAAATTAACAGTTAGTAGAGTTTTTTTTTTAACTTTGCCCCACATTAGGAATTATTCCTATATCATGGGTGCATTTAAAAACACATATATTCACATGCCAACCAAACCCAGAACAATCTGTAGGCCAAACATTTGTTTGCGGGGATCGAACCAGCGACACGTAGTGCAGAAAGTCAACCGCATAACCACTGCGCCAATCGTGTTGTTAACTTCAAAATAAACAACAACTAGAGTTAAAAAAATGTGAGTTGTTCACTTACATAAAAAAAGTGACTTAACAATTAGCTAGCAGTTTCAAGTCAAGTCAGTCAGTCAAGACAATAATTAACAATGCAAATATTATTATTGGTTACTGCCCATATTGTTCACTTTCCCTGTTCTAGGACACACTCTTCGCCATGGATAATAAGTGACACGTCACAAATCACTTGTGTACAATTATCTACTTTCACCGGTTATTAACGAGGCTATCCGTGAAGCGACAACCATGGGTTACTTACTTCCTTGTGGAAGAACGATAATCTGCTATTTTATAGCCTTTCCTGGGTACTAGAAACAACACAGACAAGTTAATGAAACAACGAAAAAGTTGAACTTAATTCATCAAAAAATGCTGATTTGAACAAACGTGTCTATTTGAGGTGAGTAATTTTGTAAAAGTAATTTTGTGAGTTGTGAGTCACTATTTGTGTGACGCGTAATTTACGTTGCGTACATTATTGCTGTATAGAACTTTATCCAGCGTCAATAATGTATGAAAGTGAATGCATAGTCGTTATTATGCGAGGCAAAAAACGCGACTCACGTGTCACTAGATTTACGCTCGTTTGGCCTTAGCTTAAGTTGACGTTAGTAGTTTTACAGCTTCTTACTTTAGTGATATCGCATCCTAAACGAGTGAGTGAGTCCTAATGGTCCTATATTGGTTTGGTTTGGGTTCCTAAGTACCATTTTTACAAAAGAAAAAAGCAATAAGACGGAATTTTATGTATGTCTCAATGGTTAGTTTTGGAAGTCTTGGTTAAAGTGTCAAAAAGAGAATGAAATCTTTCAATCTACACAATTTATGAATTATTAATATATATATATATATATTTTTAATTAATTTATTTTAATTGTCCACCTAAAAACAAGTAAAAAAAATATTGTACAACATTTTTTTAAACATTGTTAATCGTTGGGAAATATGAGATATCGCATCATATTATTAATTTATTTAACAAAATAATAATTTATTGTTAGTTATTTTGCTTACGAATACTAAATATATTTGGACTCAGTGTAAACCCTTTACTAAACTTTAATCCTCATCTATTTATCTTCTATATATATAAAAATAAATATGTGTATATATGTATGTATGTGCCCTACGGAGTCCAAAACGTCTGGAGCGATTTTAATTAAATTTTTAGCCTAGTGGGTGATCCTGTGAAGTGAGGAAGCGATTGGATAATAAAAAAAAAAATTGGTCTTTTGGCAATTTTGTCAAAATTATCTTCATCATCATCATCAGCCAGAAGACGTCCACTGCTGAACGAAGGCCTCCCCCAAGGGGGGGGGGGGGTTTGCCATAATCCCCACGCTTGGCAGGTGGCACCGATTAATGAGAGGACACTGCTGCCCATCCTCCGGTGTCTGGCCACAGTTTTAAGACGTACCCGGGTACAAATTATCTGGCTATAGATAATTAGCGCTACCCGTGCGAAGCCAGGGTGGGTCACTAGTTGGTTATAAATTAGTCTTCCGATTAAATAGAAAGCATAATTGGTAATATTAAACTCAGTGCTAAAATCACAGCATGGCGCAAAGGAACCAATTAAATGCAGTAATTACCTACAGTTTAACATAACAGTAGGAAGGCCAATATTAGTACTTTCTGTTATACTACCTAAGCTGTAATCTAGATTTTCATGCCGTGTTTGATTATATTATAGCTTCTTTATCAACTATAGAGTGTTAGGAACCACAAATTTAAATATAGATCCAAATAATTATATAAAAAATGAGTGATATCAATATAAAAGTAAGTTGTAGAGACGGTAATAATGTCCTCCTGACCGATTTCGGTCACGGTGGCCAATCTCACTGGTGATTAGCCAACTACGCAGGAGATATTATAGAGCACAAGCGTGTGCGCAAACACAGGTGCTCTCTCTATTCCTTCACCCTTATAGTCCGATGGGACGGCAATCCGACACGACCGGAGAGAGATCAGGCGTAGGACCAACGACCAACAAATATTTGTTCCAGGCGGTAATCGAACCCGCGACACGTAGCTCAGCAGTCGATCTCTCAACCACTGCGCCAACCGTGCCGTCAATGTAGTAAAATGTAGAGACGGTACCATTATAAGGTGTACCTAATGTACCTATCAATATCATTATCATCTGCCTAGCCCTTTCCCAATTACATTGGAGTCGGTTAGGCTTCCAGGCTTGTATGAATAATCTTTCTGCATTCAGTATCTCAGACACACCTACTTAACAATATAGGTAGGTATATCTACATACATGGGATAATATTTTGCATTCCGAAGTATATCATGGAAGTTCAAATACTCGCCATCAATACAGTGCGACAATGCATCATCTGCGATAGTTGGTTTGTTAAGTTAGATAGAGCTGTGACCACAAATCTAAACCACAGAGTCGTATCCTCAGCAGATGTAGGACTAGGCTGATGTTCTATTGATATTCGTAATTCCTGTCGCACTGCAGTGGCTCCACAATTGTTTCTGGATTAAAAGAATTCTAACTCAAATAGTTTGTGATATTGTTTGGCTGGAAATCCCCTATAGAGTAATCACGATTATCGTAATCGTTTCAATTTTGACAGTTGAACAATGTACATTGCGCTCTATAGTTTAAAAGTCACTGCGCTCGACAATTGCAACAAAGCAATGTACATCATTGAACTGTCAAAATGTTATCGATTCCGATTACTATTGTGATTACTGTGTTGAACATAGTGATTGAATACCAAAAGCATTAGCACAAAGTGTTCCTTTAACAGGCGACATTCACAGAAACTCTCTTACGTCATCGGAAGGGAACCATCCTAAATTTCGGACCTTCGATACCTATGGTAGGATCTTGGTTGGGTACTGTCATCTCTTCTATGATACTTTTAAGTAGTTTAGGTCCACGTTTGTGTTTCTATAGATCAGAAAAGTTATACTGCTACTGGAATACTGCCTCCAGTTCTCAAATACCGAAATAACCAGAGAGAATACAGGAAAATATGTTCAGGAAGCTTTCTGATTTATGATAGAAAAATTATGCGTGCAGAGCCAGGAAATTGGTGTCATAATATACCAGTTATTGCCAAGCAATAGTTATATAGATGTATCATAAATACACGTACACTGAGGCAGGCAGTCGTCACGATATCTACCAGGTGACCAGACACGGGAGAAGGTTTTGTTACAGCCTCATTTGCCTCGTGATCGCAAATGTCGCTTCTGAGCGTGACGTCTTGGGTTTGATCCCCAGGTCGGGGTAGAGTTTAGAATTGGGCTGATAGCAGTAGGTTTGCCTCTTTGACGTCTCTTTGAGTTTGGCAGTCATTTTGCCTTTATGTGTATATACGAACATTATGGCCTGCTAGTTTCATCATAAATACATGGATTTAACGTGTGTTAAACATTCACAATTTATGTTTAATAACGAGGTTCTTCTTAAAGATTTTATCGTAGTATCTTGTTATCTAATTAACTCGGCTTTTTGGAGATCTATAGAACATGGCCCTATCCAAAGTTATGTCCGTACCAAGTACTTGCACCCTAACCTAATCTATTATAATTTGAACTGTCCTATAATTGTTAATCTTTGTTTAATTTAAATAGTAACTTTACATTAAGTTCGGATCTCGAAAGCCTTGAAAGGAGGTACTGCACTGACGTAATTGGTGATGTCATTTAGCAAGGTAATTGCAGCGGGTGTAAATGGGTATTTAAAAAAATGCATTTGCCCGATATATCGTCGGCTTCAAGATTGGTCTTTCAAAAACTTAAGTTATATTCAACGTCACAAGACATTAATTACTTAAATGATAAGTTTGACTGTTTGGCCATGTCTGTGATTCAGTCTGCTAGGTAATCAGCTTTCTATTTTATATCTAAGAATACAAGCGTGAAACAAGCAAAAGGAGCACATAGCATCACGCCTGTATTCCCCGAAAGGTTAGGCAGAGTCGTGCTTATTCTTCTGTCGTGACGGCACAAGTTACCACATGGGAGTCACTCATAGCGTAGTAGAAAGATTTGCCAGTTAACAATTGTGGTATCGAGGCTAATTGCCCAGGGTGCACCAGACGATCTCAGTGTTCGTCACGTGTGGAGGCTCTTTCATTACATCCATATTCCGAAAATTAATACCTAACGGGATCGGCCCGTTAGGTATTAATTTTCATGTCATAGGGGGCAAACCTATTACGATGTACCGGGAACGCTTCCCAACTCCGGGTTTCTACTGAGACATTCCATTATTTATGAACAGGCTTCGATACTTTTTAGCTGACAAAGCATATTTCTTTTTTTTTTTTTTTTTTTCTTTTTAAAAAAAACGTTGCCCCACACTAGGAATAATTCCTGTATCGTGGGTGCGTTTACAAACACATATATTCACATACACAAACACCCAGACCCGAAACAATTATCTGTAGATAGATACAAATATTTGTTCCGTGCGGGGATCGAACCCGCGACACTTAGCGCAGAAAGCTAATCAGGAAAGCATATTATAAAGTTAAAGACTATGTTGACGATAGGGACGTGTGGCACTAACTGTCTTGATGTCTTCTGCACATGCGGCTTCCCTGGCAATCCGTTGTTTTCAATTCTCACAAGTTAGTTTTTAGTTTTTAATGACGATTGTCTTGATAATATTTTTATTATCTTTTTTTTTTTCTCTATATCTTTTAATTTTAGTTATTTTATATAAAATTTTCTGTTTTGTAATAATTAGTTATTATTTGTTTAAGATTTCTAATTATTTTATTCATGTAATTTGTTAGACGCTAGCAACTTCAAATTGTAAATGTGCGAGTACAGTGTAGCCAGTAACTTTACATTTACATTTACTTGTCGGACAGTGTGGATTGTTGCACTCACTTGGGCCAGCATATCCTTCTAATGAAAGTGGCGTTGAGTACTGGATCGCTGGGTCTCCAACGATTGTGGCTGAGCCTAGCTACACCAATTATTCCGTTATATTAATACTGTTCTTCGTGTGTCATTTTGCGCACATTGGCTTGCATTGTACTCGCATAGTCTTTACCGTTAAAGACTGTAACCAGTTTAAAACTATTATTTTAAAAGAGTATCCATGGAGTTTCTTGCCGGTCTCTTCTCCATAGGACCTACCCCCACTTTGGAACCGTGCACCTAGAATCACAACGTTTTGAAAGAGCCTGTAAAGGCCTACTCGAAATAAAAATATTTGACTTTGACTTTGAATCGCTTAGCCACTGCACCAACCGTGTCGTCAATTATATTATTATAACATAAGCGAGTTTTTAAGTGAGAAAGAAGATTTTTACCAAGTACTGTATAACAAATAATAGATTGTCATTCCTCAAAAATTTGAATAAAACTTATAAGTCAGCCAAAATAATTCTCAATTTTTGTTATGTAACCTAAATGTTAGAGTTTGTATGTAGTTTTTAGTTATCATGTAATTTTGCATGCCCGTTGGATAAATATGGCTGAACTGTTTCCAATACGACCATGTATTTGTACCCATATTTGGAAAATAAAATGTGTTTTATCTTTATCAGTAAAACCCAATCAAGAAACGAGTAACTATTTTTACTTAATACACCTGCTTCCACATGTGGTCCATGAGCTTGCTGCCTAACCTACGGACCCTAAGGCTTCGCTTTCTACCAGAGATATTAGACAAGTGCCATGTTATGCAAGAACGATGCAGATTAAACCGGTTTGATTGCCATTAGAAATGAAAACAATGACTGCAATCAGTAGATGTAGGATATGAGCTACGTACTCATTAATACTTTCAAAAGGAATCAAGATTCAAAAGCAGACTCAATAAAATTATCATCATCATTGAAATGGTTTTTGAATTAATGTACCTATACAACCCCAATTTATAATTACCAGGAATAAATAGAGGGCATGGTCTATTTTTCTTTTTTTTCTTTTTATAAAACTTTTGCTCTGAGAATAGTTTCTGTATCGTGGGTATTGGAATAACTATCTATGCTATAGACTTTTTCTTCCCTTACGAAAATTTGTTCCTTACGTGAATTGAACCCGCGACACGTAGCGCAGCAGTCGTGCGCCCAACCACTGTTGAACCGTGCCGTCTGCTCTGCTCATCATTTATATCCCAAATATATATACATATATATATGTGTGGCGAAACTGCGTTCACAAAAAAGTTGATAATATTGAACAGGAGCGAAGGACTGATTGAGATCACAAAAAGGACGACCTCAAGTACCGGCCATCAGCAGTCATACCATACACTTACCACAGCCTAGCTCCCACTTACGACCGGACCGAAGTAGCTGAAGTTGTCGCTGTAGCCGAATACGGCTGTGAGGCTATATATAATGTGAAAAATAAAAAAAAATCCATACGAGTATCCACTTATGTATAGATCAGAGCTTTTTCTTATCTATTTCAGAGAGACTGCCTCATTGGTTTAGTGGTTGCATTCGCGACTGCTGAGCGTGAAGTTCTGGTTTCGATTCCCGGGTCGGGCAGTGTTATTAGTTTTTTTGTATGAAAATTCTCAGTAGCAGCACGGAGTCTAGAACTGTGCCTGATAGATGGCAATAGGCTGGTCCACAAAATGGGGTGTACATATTACACCTCTGCCTAACTCTTCGGAGAATACAGGCGTGATGCTACGTTATGTTATTACAGAGAATAAAGATTTAATCAACACAACAGAAGATAAAGTTAAATTTCCTCTAGAGAAAAATTCAAGATGCATTCTCTAACTTAAATTACAGTGCTTAAGTTCGTCCTTAATGAAATGCAGAGTGGAAAACTAAACTAATTTCAACTGCGGTTAACACACATTAAAGTTTATCAGAGTTAGTTAAAATCTTAGCATACCTGTAGATGCTCCTAGAAGACCTAGGGGATTTGATAGAAGCTGCATGTTTAATGAAGCTACGTAGTAATATTTCTGAAGAAAAATGTAACTGAGATATTATAACATCACGCCGGTATTCCCCGAACGGTTAGGCAGGGGTGTATTGTACACTCACATTGCCTGATGGAATAAGGGCAACACTATTGTCATCTATCAGGCACAATTCCTAACTCCGGGCTGCGGTTGAGAATTTAAAAAAAACTCAATAGCATTTTGCCTGACCTGGGATTGAACTTAGAACCTCATGCTCAGCAGTGACCACTATATGCATACATAAATAGTTTAAAACATTGTTTTTTCAGTTCATGATATTTTACGGCAAAATTGGATGGAAACATATTTTGTATGAGATTGCATTTTCACCCTTGGGATCCATTCAATTTGATACAATTAAGTATTCATGACGTGACATGATATAGCCGGACGCTCCATAGATTAGTTTTTTATATAGCCTGATTAATGTTTTAAGAATTTTATCTACGCATTTGCCATCAACTTGAGTAGCTAATTAAATTATTTGATTTCTTGATAAACCCAGTACAGATTACAAATTAATTTTCGCAGATAAATATGCGTCAGATTATAAAGGATTTTCCCTAACGTTCGCAGTAATTTGAATTCCTAATAAGAATAAGAATTATTTATTTGCAAGAATAAAGTCCAATTTGTTGTAAAATTAATATATATGTAGATAAGTTTTGTCATACTCTACCAGACAGATGACTGATGTGCAAATATAATGTTTGACATTATGATACTATATTACTTTACTCTTTGACATTATGTTTATTGTGACAACCATGAAGCTAATAACAAATCAACATAAAAAAATATATAAAGCAAATGCATTGTGGAAATAAATGTCAATTAACTAATTATTATTATTATCATAAATATGAGATTATCATTGTTTAATATTTTCCAAGTAAATTTTCTCTTAGACGCATTGGAGTCATGAAGAAATACTTAGGTACTAATTGGTACCCCTAGAAAATATACTATAATAGAAAGAAAGTTACCTGCAATTATTACACATCAGAATAAAAACAAAATAAAAAAGTAAAATACGAATAAGCTAACAAAAAAATATATATATACAAAAAACAAAACATTGACACGCAAACTTGGACACTGCACGCTCCGCATCTTACGGCTACGATGACGCTGGGGGCTATTTTTATAAAGTACTACAATTAAATAATACAATCAAAATTTGCACTTTTTTGTAACTGAATAATCAACGTCATGAATTTGATGGAATAACATTTTGTTACTGATAAAAAAAAAACGAGGGCACATAACGAGAGAACTTTTTTAAGATTAATTTCTTATGGCTGTTAGTGGTTGTTTCATATAGCTATTATTATCACTTCTTTAGAAAACCCCGTATCTTTGTTCGGCTGTACAATCAGCTTTCTAAAGACTTATCATCAGAAATCTTGGCATTTTTGTCACATGTCAAAATACATGCGAACTAAAGTTTCTTTTGCCTACTTAAGAGCTTAATGGAAAGTTGCTAAATCTAGCAATAAATCAAAAGTAGACATAAATCATACTTCATAATATAATCGGTTCAAGTATTTTCGGCAATTCTTATTTATATCTATAAATGGCCTATCAACAACCTTGTTGTGGTGAATATTGTATTACATAAGGTCTTTAATCCGGCAAATGTTGTAATAGGCTCTACGCTGAGTTCATTCATAAAATTTAGTTGTAAATATTTACAGCTAGATGCTGTAAACAAAGTACCCCCTTTTCTATTTTTGGTACCCATAAATTTACCCCAGCCTTTAGAAATAAGACCTAAACAATCCTTAAAAGGTTAAAGTTAAAGAATCAACACTTTTGCGCCTTTAATCCCACTTTTCTCGTAATTTTTCAAAGGTTTCACATTGCACTGAAGCATTTGGGGCTTCATTACGCGAAAATATCAAATTTCACGTGTGTTTGTCCGTGTATAAAAAAGAGAGAGACATCAAAATAATAACAGTGGAAAAAGAAAATTGAAATAAAAAAAAAAATATTTCCGCGTATTCCATGATGTAAACTAGAGACTATTGCACTTGGGACCATTAAAACAATGAACGATAGCAGTAGACGACAAATAAAAATACAAATAGACATAGCTAAATAAGTCTAATTCAAATAGTTCCTATAATTGTAATTCAAATAGTTCCTATAATTGTAATTCAAATAGTTCTAATAATTGTAATTTAAATAATTGTAATTCTAAGAATTCTAATTCAACAATTGAAATAATTGATATTCAAATTATTGTAAACTAAATAATTGTAAAATCTATAATTTTGCATGCCCGTCATAAGGGTGAAATATGTCCTGTGCTATAATTTAATGTAATATCTTGTGTACCCACCATGTTTCAAGCAAAATAAATAAATAAATAGCTAAATAAGCTTAGGTCGTAAAAAATAATAAAACAGGGAAAAAATTCTAACAAAAAAGGCCTTAAAACATTTTGATATCCACGACATCGCATAAGTAATCAATTCTGCGTGATTTCGAAAGTACTACACTGTCGTTTGTTAGATTTTTTTTTATGATTTAGTTAATTAGACTTTTTCTATTCTGAGATTGTACTGGTATACTAGCTAGCCTGCGACTCCGTCTGTGTAGAGAGATTTTTCATACATCATAGTTTTCTCTTGCAAGAAAATCTGCCAAACAAGTTTATAGTTATAGATTAGACTACATTCTAATTGCTGTTATTTCATGTTGAGTTGATGAGTGACCATTTTTGGGTTTTAACATAACATAACACATAGCATCACGCCTGTATTCCCCGAAAGGTTATACAGAGGTGTAGTATTATACACCTCAATTTCGCCGATGCAGTTATTGAGTCCCATGTAATAGGGGGCAAGCCTATTGGCATCTACCAGGCATAGTTCCAGCCTCCGTGCCGCTACTAAGAATTTCCATACAGAAAAAGCCAATGACACTGCCCGACCCTGGAATCGAACCCAGGATCTCACGCTTAGTAGTCGCGCTTGCAACCACTAGTCCAAGGAGGCAATCTAATTTTTGGGTTTTATATGTATAATTTTTACGTTTCGTCATAAAATAAATTATTTGAATAAGGGACATAATAAAGTTAATAGATATGCATTTTTGTAAAATTTGATTATGAACGATAGCGCGTTAGAATTGGTAAATGAAAGGAAAGCACCTCATAACATAACATGACGCCTGTATACCCGGGTGGGTTAGGCAGAGATGTATCTACTATTATTACTACCACATTTCGCTGATGATATTATTAATTCCCATGTAATAGGGGGCGAGCCAATTACTGGGCAGAGTTCCAAACTCCATGCTGAAACTTCCATACAGAAAAATTTAATAGTAAATGTCCCCATTTGCGTATATTTAAAAAAAAGTTATCCTGTTTGGGCAGCTAATTAATTTGAAGAGAGATTCGTTAATTTTTACTACAAATTAAATGAAAGCAGCAAATAAAATTATAGATGTTTCTTTAATATTTTTCTGTAGAAATTATTCAGTGCCTATTTACAGCTACGTGTAAAATAAATGCTAACGGAGAAAGTAAAAAGCATAATTACCTACAATTTTAATTAAGTTTCTCTCAGCCTTGAGTCAAACCTAGATAATTACATTTTTACTCCACTAGGACAGACATATAGGCTTTCCGCAAGTAAATCCGATATTCGCGATCGACAATAATAATTAAAAAGATATCCGTACTTCTAAAAAATGTGTGAAAACCACTTGCGCGCGCACTTGAGTGGATTCTATCGAAAACATTGTCAAAAATGTCTATCGTAGCTTTCGTTTTTGGACATAATTTGTTATAAAAATTATACGTTACCTACCCCATATAACCCTTAAAACATTATACAATTATCGGCAATACCTAGGAAGGACCAAGGAAAGATCAATCTAGGCAATACTACCTGCGGGCCGACTTGATAGAAGAATTAAGACCTTTAGCTACTTTTGAGGCTGCTAATCTTTTCCAAATCAGTACCCAAATTCCGAGATTTCCTCGGCCTCAGCCATAGCTACCTTGAAGTCAACAATGTATGAAAACAGAGGCCCTAGTGTTAGTTTCTTTTGACAAACTCGATTTAATGCATCGAACGCATGAAACAAACCCATCAAAGCGCCGAATGCGAAAACTTATACTAGGGCACTAGGGCCTACGAGTGCGCGCGTTTTCGATTCTTCATTTAAACGAAATTTACTCAAATGCGCGCGTAAGATTGTTTCATATATGTTTGGCTTGACGGTGACTACGATCGAGGTTCAGAAAAGCTGTTTGGGCACAGTCTACAACTTGCGCCATACTCCAAATAGGAAAAAGAAAGGTAAACAATGTCTGTGCATGTTACGCGTAATAACTTTTCCTAGTAACACACTATTGTTATGTAACACACGCAATTACACTTGTTTCGATCTTTGGCAGTTCTTTCCTAATTGGTATTACATTAATTTTAGTTATTTATATGGGTATTTTCCTTATAATGTAATGATGATAAAGAAATATATTGGGAAATGTCTAATGTGCATTTGAGCGATCAGCCCCCTTAAATAGGTTGTAGTAGGGTTGGAGGGCAAAATGACTGGCGCCCTGTCTGTGAGGACAGGTCACTGCTCAATTCTCAATTCTCATTTTTTTATTGCATTCCATAATGTACTTATTACAATAGTTGGTAGGCAAGTAATGGTATCAATTACGGACCCAAACATTGATCTACATTTTTTACACGGTTCCAATTAATTTGAACTCGAGTGATATTTTAAATGGATTTTCTTGCCAGTTGCTCGAGCTAACTGAACCAGATCAACATAGTGTACATCCTTTTTTGTAGGCTATACGTACAAAAACTTTTTGAGTTCCGGGACTAGCTACTTACTGACTTCACCAAGCGCTGCTTAACAGATCAATGGATCTGTGAGGCAGCTAAGAGTACGTAGCTACGAGCCCGAAACTCGACGAACGAATGAACAGTATTATTCAAAAAAATTGATTTAACTTTCCTTTTGAAGTTTTATAGAGTCCGAAGCCGAGGCAGGCCGTTTTGTCCGAAGCTCCGTCATAACTTGATAAAGTACAGGAGTTGTTTTTATAAATCGAAAATGGTTTGAGAAAAACTTTTTCCTTGCGATCTATTTTCGGGACACTATTTAATTTGTATGACTTCTCCGAATTCTATTGAACAACCTATTGCATTTAGTATCTTTAAAGTGGTCGCAAGCCCTGTTGCTTAGCTTGAGGTCCTGGGTTCAACATCCAGGTCTGGATAAGTGCTATTGGGGTTTTCCAGGTTTCGGAATTGTTCAGGATGGCAATAGGTTCGCCCCGTATTACATGGGACGTGATAAAAGCAGCGGCAGAATATGGGTGTACAAAAGTACACCTTTCTCTAACCCTTTGGGGAATACATGCGTGATTCTATGCGTATGTTATGTAGGGCCCAGCAATCACGTTTTATTACGTCAAATATTAACACCTGTATCTCGGTCGATTTCTCCAATAATGTTTTAATTTGACATTGCCACATGTATTGGTTTGTGGTTGCCTCTCTACGCGATCTTATGACGAGGTACTGTGATTGTATTTTTTAATTAAAATTCTATTGCTACTGTATTGGTAAGACCAATTTGCTTGTGAGAATGCAATAAAAAAACACAGGGAAGTGAAATTGGAACATATTTTCTCATTAAGTAGGTAGGTACCTAATTATGTGCGCATCAGACTGTTTAAGTACAATATCGTCAAGTCACTTTTCTGGAACCAATCATTCAAATATGTGTGACATTTGTTGAGCAAACACTCGCGAGATGGCAAAAAGTACAGCGCTATCTATCGGTGTGAAGTGACAATGATCCGAAGGATCCTCCTTTTCAATAGAGGGATACCATACTTCGTTCCTCCATATTCGCTAATTTGTACAAGGCGATTGGAAATCTTATCGAAAATTGAGATACCTGTATCGAAAGAAAAACGTGTTAAATATCACTCACCTACCGCCAGTAGTGGTCAAACGAAACAAAGTATAAGTGGTTCTGACCATAGAGGGAGAGACATCTCTAAAATAGACTCACTTAATTACCTATTGTCCTCCTGGCCCGGCCTGGCCCGGGTGCTGTATTACCTCGTCTCAGAAACACACTCGACAACATGAATAATGATGACGATAAATTTTAATGAAAGCCCATTACGAATAAAAAAGAACTACGATCAATAAAGAGAAGGATAATTCCAAAATATTCATTAAAGTTTGGATAAGTCATATTACACGCTCAGCCCAGTAAGCCGTAATGTCCGAACAGTTTTTCAACATGTAGGATCAAGGTTTATTCTTGATATTAACAAAAGCCAATTTATTCCGTGCGAACATTACCATAGCATAGAGTGGAGCGAATGGTAGAAATGGTTAATAAACAATTATTTTACATCAAATCATGAATTCACTAGGCTATAATGATTTAAGTTTCATAATGTTTTGAGACTGAGGAATTGTACTGCCCTAGCTATGTGATCCATTAATTTCTACGGCCGCACAATGACTAATGAAAGACAGCGTGTTTGGCGCAGAGGTTGATTAATCTACTGCTCCGCTACGGGTCTCGGGTTTGATTTTCGTACGGAACAAAAATTCGTATGACCTAAAAATAGTAGTTCTAGATCTAGGTGTTTGTGCATGTGAATATTTGTGCTTGTAAAAGCACCCACGATACAGGAAATATTTCTGGTATGGGGTAAAGTTTAAAAAAGAAGAAACTAAAAATACAATGCCCGGAAAGATAGTCCTTGAAAGTTGACCGGAAATAAGACAATTATCTTCCGTTACTGAGGTAATGATGGGAGAGGTTCTTTTTGTTGTGTTTCCAAAAGACGCAGGACGACAATTTTTGTTCGAGAATGTATACCTTGATAATTTTCTTAGTAAATTGATCCTACAGAAGTGTTGTTAATTTTGATGGCAGGTCGTTTGAAACTCTTGCTATTTTTGCCAAAGAAATTTTATCATGAACCTAAATTTTATAAATAGAATATAATAAATTCAGCCCATTATTGTCCCACAGCTAGGCAAAGGGCTTTTCTCAAGATGAAAAGGGTTATGCCTCCTCATCCTTATCCTCAAACATAATAATTATTCGAGAAAGAGCAAAAAGTGTAGGTCGGAGAGACTCGAATCAAAAATACAACAAAAAACAAAACGAATATCATATGGAAACAATTTAAACATAACATCCGCAGGGTAAATATTTAATAACAAAGTAAAAGATCCGTTGATCTTGAACTCCGAAATTAACTTTTGATTCCTAGTAATTATACCATATATGTCACGCCAATATGTCGGATGTTTACCTGATGACATGTTTCTGTTGAAATTAAGGAACCTTCCAACAACATTAAAGGCTCTCGTTTACATCAAATTTAATTACTTTGGGTTTAAATGTCTACTGATTGCCAATTCGGTATTTACTCAAAATTTTCACTGAAGACTGTCTCATTGATCTAGTCGTCGTTCGTGTGACTGCTGAGCGTGAGTTCGTGGGTTTAATTCCCAGGACGGGCAGTGTTATTGTGTTTTCTGTATGAAAATTCTCAGTAGCAGCACGGAGTCTGGAGCTGTGCCCGGTAAATGGCAAAAGGCTCGCCAATATAGGCATGATGCTATGTTAATTAAAAATTTCCACTGATGTATTTTTGGCTGGTGGCGATATTTACATATTATCCATTACATGGTAACCATAAAGTTTCTTGCCTGCCTGTTTTTTTTCTCAAGTCCAACTGTTTCGGAACTATGCTCTGGGAGTTGAATGATCCAAATATGATTTATGCGAAGATGTCCAAATTTCCTCTAAATAAGGAAACCAACCAACATTAAATAACACAAACAATAATAAAATTAACGTAACATGAAACTAGTCCGAGAGAGCGATCACGTAATAACAACATAGCAGAGGAAGATAGTCTAAGAGACCGGTTTGTTATTCAATCGATAGATGTAGGAAACTGGTGGACATTTGTTCGACTTGGAAGCCTAGATTAGTTTGAAGACCCGGTTTTGATGTTGTTGATGTTGGTACACAAAGTGTCGTAATTGTTGGTACCGGTTAGCTGATTTGTGATGACAGACATAGATGACACCGTTAGTTGTCACATGTGACCGCTAGTTGTAACATGTGACAAATAGCGGTGTTCTGTCCAGCTTATTCGTTTTTTGCGGAAGAGATATTCAATTCGTTTTTTTTTGTTTTAATGATACTTAATTTAAGGTAAGACTGGTTAACATTGGTTTGGTGGTCGCAAGTGCGACTGCTAAGCGTGAGGTCCTGGGTTCGATTCCCGGGTCGCGTAAAGTGTTATTGGGTTTTTCTGTATGGAAATTCTCAGTAGCACGGAGTCTGGAATTGTACCCGGCAGATGGCAATAGGCCCCCTATTACATGGGGCTCAATAACGGCATCGGCGAAATGTGGGTGTACATGAATAGTACACCTCTGCCTAATCCTTCGGGGAATACAGGCGTGATGATATGTTATGGTACTTCATTTACCTATGAAGAAGGGCTTTACGTACCTCCCGATAAAGGATGACGGTCTTACATTTCATTCTTTTGTACGCCTTTACTTACATCACGACTTTGCTCCCAATGGGGCTTTTTATGGTCTATTTTCTGTAGTGGATGTTCACACCAGCTATTATGAATGTAGGTGTATTGTCTCTGTTAAACATAATTATGAACCTGAAAGTACATTATACCAATACTCGCTTCTTGTATTAACCCGACGGGTGACGAAACACTGATAGACTTTGTTGACCTTTAAAACAAAACGACATCGGAATTCCCGAGTCTTTCTCCCCAAGTCCGGCTCCTCAAACACCCGGTTTCCCACATTTTATAATCATTTTATAGACATGCCTTATTCAGGTTCAAATGCTCAAAATATTCCTGAGAATATACTAACAAAATATTTTGTCTCCGTCCGTATTATAAATAAATGTATTGTACGACTTGGTTATAGTGTCGTATAAATGATATATATGTCCATATTTCAAGTAAATAGCATCATATATGGATGCGCGGAGCGATGGAACGATTGGCACGTAGCAACGATCAGTTCAGACTGAATTGGTTCTGCATTCAAATGTACTGTTGCCATAGACTTAGAATTTCGATTGTTGCTGTCTTTTAAAACATATGAATGTAGTTTATTCAAAAGTTCTATATTTGAATCTCATTTTAGATTTATAACTAGATTGTAATCAGCCAGTCCGTGTTTAGAAAAACATAATGTCAGTTCTACATAAATCCACATAAATTACAAAGAATGTTATGATTTCTGACTTTTCCCTTTGAATAACAGAACATAGCATCACGTCTATATTCCCCGAAGGGTTCGGCAGAGGGGTACTATTGTACACCCACATTTCGCTAATGCCGTTACTGAGTCCCATATAACAAGGGGCGAGCCTATTTCCATCTATCAGGCACAGTTCCAGACTCCGACTGCTACTGAGAATTTCCATATAGAAAAACCCAATAGCACTTTGCCCGCCCGGGAATCGATCCTAAGACCTAGTCACCCTTGCGACTACTAGACAAATGAGGCGGTCTACCCTCTCATCATCATCATCGTCAGCCAGAAGACGTCCACTACTGAACGAAGGCCTCCCCCAAGGGGGGGTTTGCCATAATCCCCACGCTTGGCAGGCGGCTTGGGGATCGCAGTGGCTCACCGATTAGTAAGTGGACGCTGCTGCCCGTCCTCCGGTGTCTGGCCGCAGTTTTAAGACGTACCCGGGTCTACCCTCTACGTACAAGTTATAAACACGTCACAAAGTTTCTAGCACTTCTAGAAGTAGTTAAAACATTTTGATTACTATCAACTTCTTGAAGACTTGATGGCTTCTAATAAACGTTTTCTCCAAGGGGTAGAACAGTTGAACAAAAATATAAGTCATCGAATATAGATTAAATTATCTCAGAAAATTATAGATGTATTATATTAATATATTAATTAATTTATGGAAAGAGATCCACTTAATTAATTTGCAACTTTAAGAGCAAACATGCATCGTAAAGCGTAAGGAATCATTCTTACGCTATCTATGATTCGACTGTACATGCAATACTAAAACAAATTCGTAACGAAAAAAAAAAATGCCAACTTTTTATAAAAAGTAACAAGTAGATATTTTAAGTGTTTTTATTTAAGACACGCTTCATAAACATGTGTAAAGAAAGTATTTGTGCCCATTAAAGGTATGATCAAGACCCAATAACACTAATTACGTAACTGCCCTCAAATTGAAATGTCCTTGAAAATAATTAAAAAATAATAAGTGTTTTAAATATGGCCATATAACATTCACTCGACCTTCAAATCTGGGGCTTTTTAATATCATACGACATGAAAATAAGGAATTCATAAATAAAGGAAATAGTTAGCTCGTTTAAAAGTTATTTGAGGTTTTTACGTAAAGGTACTGACACATCCGACCATTCGCTTAAAAGATAAAGAGAATTCGCATTTTTTTATTGTCGAACCGAACTTCATTTAGATCCAAATGTTGGTGACGAACATGTAAATAATTCTAACAAACAGTCAAGTGAATATATATCAAATAAAAAAAATCTGCTTATTACTGTCCCACTGTGGACAAGAGCGTTTTGTCAAAATGAGAAGGGTTAGGCCATAGTCCACCACGCTGGCCTGGTGCGGGCTGGCGGACTACATTCACCGTCAAGAACTTTACGGAGTCCTCTCAAGTGTGCAGGTTTCGTTCAAATGTTCAACCACTAGGCCACCACTAATCAAATCAAAAACATTGAGAAATTAAGTATTGCAATGAGAGAAAGCACAAATTTCTGCAAAATATTTGATAGAACGCTCCCGTTTAACTAAATGCTTTAAATGCGTCGTGTGAGTAGTCATTTGTAATGAACACATTACATTTACGTAAACGATTTACATAAACGATCAAGTCTATCAGCACCTTAATATGTATGAACACAATATCAGTATGCGGATATTATGCATTTTGTGTTAAATAAATAAGCTTTTGAAGTTGTGTTGCTATTTTAGCCTATGATAAAAAAATATATTAACTCTATGGCTAATGCGTTGGATTGGGGAACGAACAGGGGTCGTGGGAACTCCATCTGCTGCATGATTGAGGGAAATCCACTCCTTGCACATGCATATTTAGTTAATAGAGGGGCTAACATAATTTCTAGGAAAATGCAAGCTAAGCTGCTAGTCAGCGACCTAAAGCGATAAAATTGCTTTTATTCAACTCAACTACTATCGTATCCGACCAATACTATAAATACGACAAGTTATGCGCATTTATTTCACAAAAGCGACGCCAAATGTTTACAAAAGCGACCCTTTAAAACGCGTTTACAGGGGTTTGTAACCTTTTTGTCTTAAATCGGTTCGGAATGTCTAACATTGGCAAAAATAATAGCAATCAAATATATATAAATATGTATTGTATCCTAACATGGTTTAATATATCCGTTTCATAACAAGTAAATAATATTTTTATGTAACAAAATACGGTTTTATTTTAGCTCCATATAGAGGCAACTCTTTTAGCCTTTCCTAAGGTTTCTGAATCTAAATCTAAATGCGTTTATTTCATCACTCTTTATAGAAATTGACGGCACGGTTGGCGCAGTGGTGATCGACTGCTGTGCTACGAGTCGCGGGTTCGATTCCCGCACGGAACAAATATTTGTATGATCTACAGATATTTGTTTTGGGTCTGGGTCTTTGTGTATGTGAATATATGTGTTTGTAAACGTAACCACGATACGGGAATTATTCCTAGTGTGGGGCAAAGTAAAAAAAAAACCCCTTTACTCAATAGTGAGTTAAATGTCCCATGAGAAATAAATAAGATAAATAAATAAATAAGACAGTAAATCCGTAAGAAAAGATAAAGTACATAAAAATTTGCGTATTAATCATGTATAAAAACTGTAAAAAAATCATGGCACGCATCGGTGACTTTTCAGATCAGAATTCAATTATCACTTGCGTTAACGGTGAAGGAAGAACGTCGTGATGAAACTGGCCCACCTGAGAAGGCCCCATACAGTTTTCGATAGTGTGTATTGCCTGCCAACACTCACCGGGCCAGCGTGGTGGACTAAAGCTTAGCCCATCTCATTCTGAGAACAGTCCCTTTCTCAGCAGTGGGACAGTAATGGGTTGAATACATTTATTATTAATTTTCATTAACTTGAATAGTTTTGAGTAATTTTAGATCTTTATCGCTTACTTTAGGCATTGACTGTACCTTTGCATAAGTTAGGTAATAAACGATTCTTTGTAAAACATATTACAGATGATCCTTTGTAATATCACGCTTGTATTCCCCGAAGGGTTAGACAGAGATATACTTTTACTATACCGACATTTCACCACTGCCGTTATTAAGTCCCATGTAATAGGGGGCGAGCCTATTGCCATCTACCGGGCACAATTTCAAACTCCGAGGTGCTATTGAGAATTTCAGAAAATCTCAATAACACTGCTCGACCTGGGAATTGAATCCAGGACGTTGTGCTTAGCAGCAGCGCTTGCGAAAACTAGACCAATGAAGCAGGCAATATCAAGGAAGTATATCGATATTTAATGCGAATTTGATATGGCATAATAAAAAAGTAATTTCGTTCCATTTTTATACGCATACTATTACGGGTATTAAGGGCTGTTTGTAATTTTATGGTGATTCTAAGTGATAGGCTATGGATAAACCCTTTGGTATTGAAGATAACCTTGAGTTCTGATAATTTTTGGCTGCGGCAACGCCATGAAATTGACGTATTTTAAAAATGTGTTTTTTGTTTATCTCTATAAGGTTTATTTTCTTTTCTCATAACGCAATACCTAATAAGGTTAATTGGAAAAATAAAAAGTCGACAAAAAAAAACTGTTGTTGAAACAAACAAATCAATATTAATTAGGAACGAATTTGAAAGCTTTGAAAGCTTTGAAAGCCTCGGGGTAGCGAAAAAGTGGAGCTACAAAATGTTACCACATAATTTATTTTTTCAACCATCATAAAGAAGTTATCGCAAAATACCTCGCAAATTAACCTCTCTCCCCTAAATCGGCCCTTATTCGGCGAAAATTAGGGAACAGTTGATTTTCAGCGTTAGTCCAATACAGATATAAGATGAGTACAATAGTCCTTTCCGGATCACACCCCGACTAACTTTGTATTTATTTTTAACCATCTCATTCGCACGCACATAGATTAAACTGACATGTCATCGACAAATCTACACGTGTCACAATAAAACAGCCCACCAACGATACACACACAGAGCGTTTGTAAACACAAACATATTAGCATGACAATAAGTCACATGCAACTCCATAATAGCATGGGAGATTGTTAGGGCTTGTATGGCAGACCACCGTCGCAAGAGCATTGTTTGAGAAAGGAATTCGTAATACTTACTTCCTTATTTATTTTCTGTTAATATGTAGCGGAAAAGTATGAAAAATGAATGTAGGTATTATGTTAAATTAATGATTCTATTCAGTTCTATATATGAACTGACACGTGCCAAGTGTAATTCCAGAAATGATATTTTGCATTGACCGAATCTTGAGGTTGTTGACGAGGTCTCAACAATGATGTCTTGTCATTTGGTGTTCGTGACGATAGATCGGGTTTACGGCGAACTGACGTGGGGTAGCCCCACATAACCTCGGGCAACCACTCGTTTGCCAGTACCTTAACGTGTTACTGGGGTTTTGAGTATGAAGTAGGGACGGTAGATGGCAATAGGTAGTTGATAAACCGGGCACCATTACATGATAATAACTTAAGACTAAATAACATCATTGAAATATGTGTGTATAGGTCCATCTCTGCCTAACCCTTTGGGGAAAGCAGCCGTGATGCTATGTTATGTTACACTTCATACATCTTTCGTATTTGATAAAAGCATTGTACAATACTTGAGAAAAATAATCTTATATTGTTACGAAAATCGCATTAAACGGCTTATGGCGTTTACACAACTACAAGCTTGCTGTTTAATTTTAGATTAAAGGTATCAAGGTAAACGAGTTGGGTTCACTGTAACTGTCATTTGCATCAAAGTTAGTTAACTTAAAGGTACCCATCCATAAATTAATGCTGCATGCTGGTTTTACTAACTAACCAAAGAGCCAACATTGCTCACCTATATTTTTAAATTAACATAGCGTCATGCCTGTATTCCCCGAAGGGTTAAGCAGAAATGTAGGTACTCTTGTTTTCGCCGATGCCGTTATTGAGTCTCATGTAGTAGGGGGTGAGCCTCCCGTCTACCTTGCTCCATTCCACACTCCATGCTGTTACTGAGAATTTCTACCAAAAATATAGAAAATCCTAATTTCACTTTGCCCGACTCGGGAATAGTAAAATATAACTTTATTTTATGAAATGTCTAGGCGAATCGAACCCAAAACCACAGCTCATTAGTTGCGCTTGCGATCACTCGACGTATGAGGCAGTCAACATAATCAAAGTTCAGTGACCCGAGGCTAAACTGCTTAAATATTAAACATTAGAATGTGTGGTGTATGTTCACGTAATAATACTTTAAATAAATAGTTACTTTGGCATATTGACTGTGAACTGGCAACCGGTACCATCTCATTTTTGACAACATTACAGGATTAAGAAGAAACTATCGTTGTATGCATAACGCTGTCGATATTAGTACAAATTGAATGAAATCGATTTTGGCGTTTAATTTTGATTGAAGTAAAATATGCTTTTTGCAGCGCTGCCGGGTATGAAATAATTCAGAATGGTATAACCAAGTAAAATCTTCATAAAATCGAGATAGGACATGATGCCAGTTCAAAGTCGATATGTCAGCAATTGAAATGGTTTTGTGGCGGTTAGTAGCGTCGTTATTAATTCCGAACCCCTACTTATGTTTTTATTAGATAAAATAAATAATTTGTCTAAACTGTTCTAACGTTCAGTGATCAGACGCCAGTCTGAAAGCAGTTCTTTAAAATAAAACAAATCCAATAATTTTAAGCCTTCTACGAATCTGCTAATCTCATTCATTCTAGTTAATGTCGAATTCGTAAAGGATTTTTGAATTCTTTACAAGATATGCTTTTCTTTCAGGGGCCGTCCATTAATCACGTGAGGTTCGAAAGGGGTAGGGGGTTTGGCACAAATCACGAAATATCACAAGGGGGAGGGGGGGTGTAGTAAGATATCACGTGTATTTATTTTTTCCCTTGCTATGACACATGGGCGAAGACGTTATGTTGGAATTACAATGACTACTCGTTACTCGAAAAGCTCATCCTATAAATATGACAATTACGTACCACAAAAAAATGCACGTGATTTTGGGTGGCGGGGGGAGGGGTACTTTTAAACCTCACCACGTATCACCAAGGGGGAGGGAGGGGTTAAAAATGCTTCAAAAAAAACCTCACGTGATTAATGGACGGCCCCTAAACAACTACTTAAATTAAAAATAAATACACACACACACATAACAATTCATACAATTTTTGTTATGAATTGTTATTAAAATTAGGTACCTACCAAAAAATGGCTTTTAAAAAATATTCCGAGTCCCTAATACTTTATTTTTATTAACTTTAATTCTTGCGAATTTTCATTAAGTCTCCTTCATTTCCAAACTACGAGTTTCCAAAGCGTTATTGAATAAAATTAGAATATTATGTTTATTATTCCCCTAGCGTATCTTGGGACTAAGTTTTAAGACTACACTATAAAACCTAGGTTCTGAAAGTCCAATTGAAGAAAGTTTTCTAAATTATAACGTTTTATTTAAATGATTTGAAATTCTCTATGGAAATTATCAGTAGTGACAATAGGCTCGCCGCTATTGCACGAGACTCAATAACGGCATCGGTGCAATGTGGGTGTACAATAGTACACCTCTGCCTAACCCTTCGGAGAATACAAAGGTGATGTCATTATGTGTAGTTGAACTTTGAATTTACTCAAGTGAGACAAGAAATGAAAAAAAAAAAAGTTATTTTCATCTTGCTTTCATATATCTATTATATATATCAAATATTCTCAAACATCATACATAAAAAAATTTCACATGCACTATCTGTAGGTCATACATTTATTTTGGGCGGGTATCGAACCCACAACTGGGAGCATAGAAAGCCAAGCTTAGCCACTTCGCCGGTTGTGCTATCTAGTCATATTTATGCTTGAAAAGATTCATAGCCATCGGAAAAGCACGATGTCGAGCACGTGTTCCAATATTTGGATATTTAAATATTTTTGCACATGTCATATACATATGCGAATTGCAAATATTTTAGCTAAGATTATAATTATTCCACGTTTTTGTATACATTACATACAGTATTTACTTGTCCTCCTAAACGGCTTGATCGATTTTGATGTTTTTTTTTTGTACGTGGTTGGCACCTGCGTATTTCTTAGACCCGATGGCGCTGCTGTCGAGATCCAGGGTCACTTATTAAGAAATGGTTTCGTTTATTTTTTGTTAACCATGATTTTACTCTTGAAACTCGAAGCTATAATTTGCCATTCTTTTTTTTTGAAATACGATAATTTTTCGCCGAGTTACAAAAAAGGCAAAAAATTTGGAATTTTTAAAATTTGTGACTAGTGTATTAACTTTCGTAGACAATCCAAAAAACAAACATAGTTTAGGCATTTTATAAACTACATACACTGCGATATGGAATTCCACGATTACCATGTTCTATAGTCTATTGGATAACTTGATTTAGGTAGGTTATACGTGCCTCCACATACCTATGTGGACTTGCCACTTGGCAAATGTTATGTCAACTAAGGAAGTGTACACATGAACTCCACCTACTTTCTAATATTAACCTTATGTTGCGTCACATACGGTATGGTTTGCTTATCATCTGTTTGTGGGAGAGGGAAATAAGGCTAAGTTTTAATGCTTGACCTGTTTTGTGTTATAATAATATTAAATAGACACTTATTGCTTAAAACTTCGTGTTCGGCCATCAAACAATTTTTTTTTTTTGTTGGACTGTCTTAATGTTCTTGTGGTTTCAATCACAGCTGTCGAGTGTGAGGTCTTGGGTTCGAACCTGGGGTCAAGCAAGGTTAGTGAGTTTTTGTGATAGTAATTTTTTAGGAGCAGTCCGGAATTTAGTATTGCGCCTCGTAGATAGCAACTTGTACTTGCAACCTTTTAAAAAACTTAATTACGGCATCGGCAATGCGGGTTGTGTGTATAGGTACTATAATAATTTTAAATTAATTATTTATAATTAACTAGCTTCGGCCCACGGCTTCGTCCGCATGGTTTACGAACCCGTACATTTTCCCGGGATAAAAAGTAGCCTATGTGCTATTCCAGACTATAATCTATATCTGTGCCAAATTTCATCGAGATCCGTTCAGCCGTTCTGGCGTGAAAGAGTAACAAAGATCCACCCATCCATCCATCCTCACAAACTTTCACGTTTATAATATTAGTAAGATTTTATATTTAGCCTTACCGTTTTGCACATGATGATGATGATGAATATTAGACATTATTCTCGTCTACACTTGTCAGCCCGCAGCAAACGGAATTAAGATCGATAGGATCTATAAAAATTGCACAATATGCAAAATATATTATTCAAATTATATTTGAATTTCGTTCGGTCTGTATTCAACATTCATTACATAATCAAATACATTATGATGTATGTACTGTGCTATGCATAAAATGTAAACTGCAATTTTACTAATCTAAAAAAATAAAACTAATAGTAAAGTAGGTAACTAAGTATGAGAAATACCTAAGTAGGTACAAAAATTATATTATGAATAAAAATTAAGTGTTTTTTTATCTTGTCTGGGTATCCAAATAAGTAATAGCAAAATTATTTTTTCATTTTATAGTGAGTTTCAGACACAAAAAATATTTTCAATAATCTTATATTAAGATTTAATATCTTGAATTCTAGATGGACCTGTAGACAAGGATCCCCAAAATAAACTGTTCCCGTATATGAAAAACCTTTTATTTCTTTTCTGTCATATCTAAAACTCTTCTTAAGCCACCATTTTGATTTGAATGATTTGATGTACTGGAGTACATTAGAATGCATAAGTCCTACAATAAAACAGTATAATTAGTTTTTATGTTATATTAACGACATAAGATAAAAATTTCTTCACATTAGCGTAGTTTTAGGCCAAAAATAGTAAACACCACTTTTACTAAATAAGATCTAATCTCCAAATATGAATGCCTTCACATTCTACTTTCACTTAAAACATGATAATGATTTGACTGAGCAAGTGTGTGGCCTAACTTCCTAATTTGACAACTTTGAATGACATTTTGAGGTGATTTTCACATTCACATAGTTAATGTCCCTTAGAATGTCATTCAAATCAAAATTGTGGCTTTCAATGAAAATACCATACATAATATGCAACTATTAAAATATAATTATGGTAAAAGTAGTAAAAAGAAGAAAAAAAAATACGTATGTATAAGGAATGTAATTTTTAGGGAAATGCGGAAAGAAAGCCCGAAATTATTTAGGACACCCTTATTTCCGAAGTAGGACAAAGTACCTAATATAAATTATAATCTTCACCGTTTTTATTAAGTTCACTAACTTCAATAAACTTTCTTGAAACATAAGTTTTTTTTTGTAAACAGGCGTAAAATTACCATGGATATTGTTCAAAACAGCGATGCAGCTGGTGTACCATGATTGGAGTCTTTAGGATGCATTAGTTGATACAAAATACTTTATTTGACGAGTATCTATGGACAAAATATTGAAATCATCCACATCGGCCTGCTAATGTCATGGCCCACTGTGTTCTTAGCTTTCAGTCTAGAGCATCGGTTCTCAAACTTAATTTGTACACCGCCCACTTTGAGAAGCGATTATTTTCTAGCGTTCCCTAAAATATTTAAATTTTCTACATCTTAAAAATGACAATTATTACTTTAATTTAATTATAGCATGCCATATATTTTGTACTGTTTCTGAGTTCAAACTTACATTTCAAAAGAGACACCGTTATCATAATAGAAAAATACAAATCAGCCATGGCACCCCTCAACCGCTTCAAGATGGCCCAATTTTCTCTGGGACCTTTACCCCTTTGCCCCCTTGTAAGCCCCTAGCGCCCACAAGGGGGCGTTATCGGTCACTTTGAGAAAGACTGGTCTAGGGAGGGAAGAGGAGGCTAATTGACCTTGTGAATCATATCAGGAAATACACAACAGTTCTTAGTCTTAACTAAACGGCTAATGAAGCAAAGAGGTGCTGTATCCAAAAAGCAGCTGCCTCCCTTCTTCTCTTGATACGCCAATGCTCAAGCCTCCCAAGAAAGAAAGATATATAAGATATAATTTTATTTATTTTCCCTATTCGTATATGCACTAAGGCTTACTATCACACCCATGTCACAAAGGACAATTATTGCACAGTGTGTTCGCGTATTTGTGTCACTCTGACACACGAGGTCCGTTTTATAAAACGACTTCCAGATTTTACTCTTGCATTTTGATTGAGACATTTTATGTAAATTCTTGCGTGCGTATTGTTCTGTATGTATCCTCTAGTTTATTTCTGGGAGATATTTTGCAACTGTCATTATCAGGTCAGGTATCTTAGAGAAGTCAGTTTTCCTTTTAGCTTGTGTGTAACAAGTTATTGTTGAGTTTGAAAGGCTAAATATGTTGAAAACTACTCAGCACATTTTTAATGGTAAACTTGAATAATAGAGACTATTATGCGTTCGCTTTATGAAATGACTGTTCAAGATTTTAAAGTTTTTCATGCAATAATTTTTAAATACAGAGCAGTGGCGATTGCTCCACCGACATGAGCTTAAAGAAGAAGTGCAGATTTATGCACAGGCATTTTTAATTTTTTTGTTATTTGACTTCATGATATGGCATTCCAGAAGTATTCAATTCATTTCAATATTTTTAAAAACAATCTGTGCCAATTACGACTATTCTTTTAACGTAATGTATGCGAGACATGTAAGGTAAAAATATTGACGTTTGATAGTTTGAACTTAATGTGTAACTTGTGTTGTTGTTTTTTTTTTAAATTTTGATTTTGTCAAGGGATTTTAAATTTGACGAGTTTGAATTTGACATTTTGTTGGGACCGGTTTATGTAATGTTCATTTTTGATTGGGACATTTTATGTGACTTTTGTTATTGTCAGGTTTAATAGTGGGTGATGTTTTGCAAGGGGTATCGGGTCAAGATATTTATAGTCATCTGTTGTAATAAATAACATTTATCGAATTATAGAGAGGATGCTATCTCTTAAAGTCACCAAATGTCTTTATTCTTTACTAGCGGTTACCTGTGACTTCATTTGTGTCTTTTTCAATACGATTTAGTCGTCATCAGGTAACAAACAGGCAGAAAAATTAACTTTCCCATTTATAATAATAATCTTGATTTAGATATTTTTTAAAGGTTTATACATTTTCATGATGTAACACAACTTATTTTGTGAATAGGCATCATTTTCTTTTTAATATCCATGGTTATCAAAATAACTGATACGTTTTGTAAAACCAATTTTATGATATTTATTAATGAATAAAAGTTTTAATTTAGCTATAATATAACGTATTAGTTAGAAGGTATTTAAAATGTAATATACACCAGTTGATCATTTCACTGCATTCCGTCTTACAACATGTTCTTATTAAATACTAGTGGGCTAGCTTTAGGTAATCTTTGCCTGGAGTTATTTTTAAAGTATGTGCACATATTGTATGATACAATCTTTTTAAATGTACTTGTCTGAGAATAGTGTGTAAAGTAAGATCTTAAATAAAGGCCTTTTTTATTGCAAGAACAAGAAACCTATTACTAAATTAAACTGTTCTGTCTGACGCGGAAATCTTAGGTCCATCACAGCATAGTCTTACAATAAACAACCACACTTGAAACTAGATCTACATAACATCACCCCTGTTTTTCCGAAAGGTAAGGCAGAGGTGTACTTTTTGTATACCTACATTTAAACAGGAGGTGAGCCTATTGCCATCTACCGTGCACAATTCTAAACTCCGGGCTGCTACTGAGAATTTCAAATAACACTTTGCCCGCCTGGGAATCGAACCCTAGACCTCATATTTAGCGGCCGCGGTTGCAACCAATGAGGCAGTGGAACTATACCTATAACAGACTAGCTTTCGTCATTACAAAACTGTCGTAAGTCTGTGGTATTTTGTTGAAAAGACTTCTATAAAAATACTTGTTTATTTAGGATTAGTCTTATTAACTACAGTCTTTATTATGGTGCGCGCACATTCCACGAAGACCTGTGCTATAGCAACCAGACGCTAAACGACAATCTTGTTCAAATAATCAACGTTATAAGGTATTTCGTAATCATTATTTACATATTTCTAGACGTACTCGCATTATATGTGTGTAGTATTTGAGTATATTGTTGCCGTGGGAACATTATTGCTAGTTACTCATTAAATTAATTGTTAAAGTGCCACTGCCAGCATTTTAATTTAATGGTAATTAGACATGAAATATTTTAATGAATGCACCCCATTATTGATCATGTTTAGGGGCGCAGAGAAACGGTACAATATCTGATAGGGATGCATGGAAAGATGGAGTCTTTCCGCGTAACCCTTTAGGGGATTACGGACCTAAAAATGCCGCGATAAAATATTGTTGAGTCGTAAATAAGAGCTCTCATATCGACACAAAAGAAGAAGAAATGGTTACTTGATACCCAATCAAAGGGCTAGAATTTCTTATATTATGTACCATTTAAAATAATAGCCTTAAAGATAGTTGATACATATACCCGACCAGTTACAGTTGATACAAAAGACCCGATAGCTTATTCTAAAATTATTGGAATTAAAAATTTAAATTTAAATTAAAAATTAATTATTAAATCGTTAATGAAGCTACTACGAGTAATTATCAAATTAATAATAGAGACTTCATTCGGTCTCGTGCAGTTTTAAACTTCGAAGAAACAATTGTTCATCTGTTCAACTATGATATTATCGATCAAGCGCAGGTCAGGTTATAGTAAAAATAAACCAATGTAATAGATACACTGAGACATAAGTAATAACTTAAGGGTGTATTCTAAGTACCGAATACGGGGATAGAGTTATTGAGATTTTTTTATAGGAAATTTCCAGGTACAGCTGGGATCTTGTAAATGAAGCCGTTAGATGGGGTCACACTTTAGTGTCGGCGAAACGTGAGTGCACATAGCACAATCAGCACTCCGCTGCTTAAACCCTTTGGGAAAAAACAGGCTTGATGATAAGTAATGTTGTTATGAGCAATACTGGCATTGTAGCTTGAAGCAGCTTTATTGGCGGACATTATGCATTGATTACTGAACCGAATCTGATGTAACTTGTCGAAATATCTTCCACAGTTATGTGCCGTAATTGTATATTGGCCATATTCAATTATAGTTTCTCCGTGAATACGTACCTATTGGGTAATTTAATTTGTTGGAGGTGTACCAAATACTTCTTGAGACTTTCATAATATCAACAGCTCTTTAGAAATGTTAATAACAATCGTGTACAGCGGGAAATCTTGCAATCATGCGCAAACCAACGTGTCTTTGATCCCAAAAAATATCAAAGACTTGTGACACCCATTTGACTACTCTGCGTTTAACCCTACGTGGTGCATTCGACCCAGTTCCCCTTCAGGCCTGACCCTAGCCTGGCCTAGCCGTGAAAATATTAATAGACTGATGATAGTTCTAAAATATCTCCTTTTCTGTTCTCAGCATAGGTCGCGATGGCCGTTCCTCTGTCTGCCGATACTGCTGGCTGCGTCGGCGTGTGGCAGCGATATCCTGATGATCACCATGGGCGGCACCAAGTCACATAAGATGCCGTTCTGGGAACTTGCCAGAGGACTTATTAGGCGGTAGGTTAAATCATTATAAGACCGGGAAAATTGAATGTGGGTAAAGCCTCCCCTTTGCCCTGGCATGGGAAACTATCTATAAAAGTAAAGAATAAGTTTTTCAACTAAGTAATTATATTATGTAATTAGCTATTTATGTACATGTGCTTTTTTACGAAGACGTAACTGTTTTCCTATTCATGAGTATTCTACAAGTTTGTTACTTGCGAAAATCTATAATTGGCTTACTGATGTTGACTACTACTCACAGAATGACTAAAGCGCCAGCTGTCGGAGTGAAGCGACAGTACAATAACCTGAATCACACTATGAGAGTTTACATCGATTCTAACACATAAATATATGAATGTTTGACATCAACCGTCGAGTTTCGGCCCGCTAGGCTGACCACCTTACTTGGCCGGAGGATCCACCCTTTTCAATGGAGGAACATCATACCTCGTTCCTCCACAGTTTTTTGCCTTTTGCAATTGTTACCCGTCTTTCCTCAGTTGGTCCCGTAGAGAGCATGGAAATAATTGTGAACACAGTTCTTTTTTTCGCGGACTGTACCAAAATCTAAATAACATATTGAAATTATAATATTTTTATTAATATTCCAATATATTATTTAGAACTTTCCACTCGGAAAAAAAATGTTTTCGTAACTATCGCCTATTAAAATTTATTACTGATTTCAGAGGCCACAACATAACTTTCATAAGCGCATTCCCAGCGGACTTCCACATCGCTGGCTTAGAGGAGATCGCTCCCGAGGGTCTGGTCTCCTACGTGAGGGAGTACATGTCCTTTGATCTGGTCGGGGCGAGGATGAGAGGCGAGGATCAGATGCCAGTGAAGGATATTCTTCGATATGCTTACGAGGTAAGACGTAATTCAAGAAATATTAATTTTAAACTAATGATTAATAAATAATGTCCTCCTGACCGATTTCGGTCACGGCGACCAATCTCACCGGAGATTAGCCAACTACGCAGGAGATATTATAGAGCACAAGTGTATGCCCAAACACAGATGCTCTCTCTGTTCCTTCACTCTCATAGTCCGATAGGACGGCAATCTGACACGACCGGAGAGAGATCAGGCGCAGGACCAACGGCTTTACGTGCTTTCCGAAGCACGGTGTGTATTCACATACACGAAGACCCAGATCCGAAACAACTATCTGTAGATCATACAAATATTTGTTCCGTGCGGGCATCGAACCCGCGACACGTAGCGTAGCATTCGATCTCTCAACTGCGCCAACCGTGCCGTCGTGCCAAAACTAATGATTATAGAAAAATTGAACATTATGTCTGTAGACTAAACACTAAAGACGTCTCAGGTTTTCACGAAAAGTCATTATTAACACATTTGTAGAAGAACCACAGTGTTGCTTGAAGATAAATCTGTCATTTGGCCAATCCCTAAAATAAATGTAGACTCAAGATACAAAAAAATCCCACAGATCAAATCCCAATTAGTAATTTTTATCAAATTAATCAATGTCAATAGGCTTAATTCATTATTAATCCGTAACACTGATAATGAACGCGGACTGTTAAATATATCGAAATGTTCTCTAATGCCACTTTGCTGTGAATCCATAAACCTAATTAGGCTACAAATGTACGATATTTCAGACGTCTCTTAAAAATCCTCTTAAGGACTTAATGTATATAAAATTATCTTTTATTTCCTTTCAATTTCATAAGGCGATAATGGAGCAATACAGTTTTTATAGAAATTTGGTTGTGGTTCCAGCAAAAGCTCTTTTTTCGTTTATTGTTTTGGATTTAAAATACATTTACCTATTTTGTGATCCAAATGGCATCATTTTTAGGTTATTTTAACGAGAATGAACTGACGATGTAGTAAACACAAGTCTAATCATGAATTTGCTGTACTGACACCACATATAGGTACATATACTTTATCCAATCCATTCACAATATATTTTTTGTTTCGCAGACCTGTGACGCGTTCCTCAGTGACCCAGAGACGAGGTCCTTCCTCAGATCAGGAAGGACTTTCGATCTCGTCATCCTTGACGGCGCGTATCCCGAATGCGCTTTAGGAGTAGTCTACAAACTCAAAGTACCTTTCATGTACATCAATACTGTGGGCTTTTACACTATGCCTTTAAGCAGTTCCGGAAGCCCTGCACCGTATTCTGTCACTCCTTTCTTCGGCAAAGGCTTTACAGATAACATGGGAATCATAGACAGAGCCTTAAATGCAGCATTCCATGTTACCATTTTACCTTTCCATGCGTTTAGTATACAAATTCTCCAAGGAATTCTACGAAGGAACTTTGGCCAGCAAATGCCTCATGTATACGATATGGCGAAGAATGTCAGTTTCATTCTTCAGAATGGGCACTATTCAGTGTCATATCCAAGACCTTACCTGCCTAATGTTGCCGAGGTGGCGTGTATTCATTGCAAGGAGGCAAAGATTTTGGACCCCGTAAGTATTGAATTTTATTTATTGTTCTGGTATAATAATCGTTAAATCCTCTGTAAATTTATCTACCACTATCCTTGAAAAATTCTAATTGGCTTAGTGTAACTTATGCTGTTTATCTATTCACTTTGTATGGCTGTTGGTTTTCCTAGCTATAAATAAATAAATAAATAGCCATTAGTCAGGCTCAAAAAGTTACGCTTACCGATATTCAAACGCTTTTTGTGTGAAAAGTTTTGATTGAAATTATATAATTCATCAGACCATGTATTCTAATGTATCTGCAGATAGTGTAAAATCTCAATAGGTACTCCAAACCCTTGTTCTTTTGAATTTTGATCTTTTTCGAGCTGACTGAACTTATTTTATGCTGACGTTTACAATCATTAAATTTAATTTTTATAGATGTTCATAATTAAAATTATTTACATACTGTAGCCAGTTACATGGAATCCAATAATTGGTATCGGTGCAATGTGGCTACTTCTGCCTTACCCTTTGCCAGACATAGAACCTATACAGTACGATTTTTTATCAAAAGGATTTTTAGTACAAACTCTTCGATGTTCAACTTAGTTTTCGAAGTTTAAGAAAGGTTTACGCCCTCTGGGATGTCACAAATCTGTGTTCAAGTTCCGTTGAATTCTAGAACACTTTTCTCTTTCGTCCAGTGTGTTAAAAGTTTCTGTGTGTTACTTACTGTCACTCACACTTTAATTCCAGTTAGGTCCCGTCGGTATTGGATAGTTGGCACTTTGTTATTTGTTACGAGTTTCAAGAGGTATTTGCATGTATCAAGTTTATGTGTGACCTGTGAACTGTATTAACGAAACAAGAGAAAATCACGAAAGGTTGTATGTCGATAAATTAAATAAAAGCATACCCAGAAGGATCCGTCCTTTTCTAGGATTGTAGTGGGAAAAACATAGAATAAAAACAATTTGTGATATGTTTCATTTGGACGTCTATGATTTCTGAAACTGCAATAATAAAAATAAAAAACTTATTTTACTTCAGGAAATTGAAGAATGGATCTCAGGAGCTGGTGAAACTGGTTTCGTATACGTTTCCATGGGATCCTCCGTCAGAACAACCCAGATGCCTCTCGCTGCGCATCGGCTTCTGGTAGAAGCGTTGGGAAGGCTGCCACAGAGGGTGTTGTGGAAACAAGATGCGGCACAGAATATGACTGACTTACCTTCGAACATCAGATTGTTTAAGTGGCTGCCCCAGCAGGACTTACTCGGTGAGTATAGAAGTTGCCTGTATATATTAAAGGCAGGCCTTGCCCTCTTTTATGTAGAACATTATTAAGTAAGGAATTATATTTGTGGAAGGTTCAAGACCCCAAAAATTACGACTTTGTATATTTTATTTATTATAATACATCTCTTGTGTAAAACTTAAAAATAAAATTTCATACATAATTGGGTTTGAATGACAATGGAATTCAATAATATTACATTATTTAATATAAATCTATCAATATGCAGTGCGTGTAATTCAAGATGTGACTGCAATGCTTTTAGATTTTAGGTTTATTGCTGTTTGAATGCTGGAAGATGACATTGGGGCTGCGTTTTTACAGTCACGACCAAATGTGTAGTTTGTCAAAAATCTTTGAATGCAACAAGACGCAATACTTATTGTATTTAATAACAAGATATACATATAGATGAGAGATAGAATTGGTTACATTATCGTTAATAATTATAACATTGTTTCTGCTTTATACGTTGCAGGTCATCCTAAAATCAAAGCATTCGTTACACATGGAGGACTTCTCAGCATGTTCGAGACTGTCTATCACGGAGTCCCCATCGTTACTATTCCTATCTTCTGCGATCACGACGCCAATGCTGCCAAAGCCGAAGTAGATGGTTACGCCAAAAAACTGGATCTTCAACACCTCTCTCCTGAAAAATTGTACAAAGCGATACGGGAAATTATTACAGAACCCCGATACAAAATTGAGGTTATGAAAAGACAAGTACTCTTGAGAGACCAAAAAGAAACTCCATTAGAAAGAGCTATTTATTGGACCGAATACGTAATTAGGCATAAAGGAGCTTACCACTTACAGTCTCCGGCAAAAGATATGAGTTTCTTCCAATATTATTCACTAGACGTAGCATTATTTGTATTGACGGTACTCATAACCGTATACATTCTTATTTCATATGCGTTAAGGTTAAGCTTCAATAGATTGATAAATTATGTACAGAGAAAGCAAATGCATAGATTGCTGGGAAAATCAAATGATTTACTGACGACGTCGAAGTTGTTGGGTAATGCTGCGATAGCGAAGAAGAAATTGTAAAAGTTACAAATAAAATTGATATAACTGTGGATTAAATATTTTCCACAAAAGATTAAGACTTAAATGAAGAATAGGTTACCACAATTTGAAATATTCAATGATGGACTCTACCCGTCTTAGCATTGCAATATTTAAATTAGTTACTTTAGGACATATTTGTGATTTTGAGGTAAAATATTGGATTCTCTTGGGAGAATCATAATAAATGTGAATGGTTTACATATTATATTATTATTACTAATGTACATAATATACAAGTGATATTAAAGTTAGTCTTGGTTCAAAATCAGGACATGAGAGGTGGAAAGACAAAGATTAAAATATTTATAATAAGAGATAGGAGCATTCTGACATATAATAAACACGGATAATAATATAATTAAATACTGCTTTAAAAATTTAAGTATGGGACCAAAAGTATTCTACAAATACAAATAAAATATTTTTTTTTATACAAATAAAACCATAACGTCTTTTATTTGAAATTATTGTTGTTATAATTTTGCTAGTCTTTTATATTTTGACTTAATGTATTAGAAGAAGTGGCAGAAAATATTCCTTGTTATTTTATCCACCGTAGTGAAGTTACCAATCAAGTTACCATTAATTAAGTTGGATTGTGTAAAGATTGTAAATATGAATGTAGTGTAAGGTTACTACTTTATTTTGAGTAAGATAAAATGGTATAAATTAAGTAGATATAAATGTTTGCTCATCAGTGTAACTTATGATTTATTTTTATATAAAAAATAAATAATTTTTAATTGTTTATTGCGTATTTTTTATACTTTTCCCCTTATATCACTTTACTAATATGGTTACTCCAATGTTGTTGTTGTTCTTATTCTATGGTGTCGACAAGTTACCACATGGGAATCGCTCAATCCGCAGTAGAAATATTAGCCAGCCAGTAGTGATGGTATCGAGACTAAACTGGTCAGGGATCTCAGGTTTCTTGGAGGATGTTGTAAAGTTCCCGTTTAGTTGATTTTTTAATTTTTTCACTGAGATTATAACGAAACAATGATTTATTCTCTGTATATAATTCCATTACCAGTCCAGACATATTTTATCCAGACATAGATTATGTGAGAACATGTAGGGGTCTGGAAATAGCCTTTTGAGAAAAAAGCCATACAATTTTGAGTTGACTTGTCCCAACTGATCTTGTTCCTTCGACTGGTACCGCCAATGAAGTAAACTCGAGTATTCTAAATAATAAAATTTATTATTCTACATAAATAAAAAGTTAATGACTAAACAGATTGACATGTGATAACTTACATTATATTCTTACCTAATCAGTTAATCCGTAATGGCTATCTTAAAACTTAAAGTAAAGCAAGTGCATGAGACTCATTGAAAGAAATTTCAAAATTCAATTGCTATGGTAATCGTTGACTAGAATTTTATCATAATCATAATAGTAAATTTAAAAAAATAACTAGTCTGAATGGTGACTATAATAATTATCAAAATGTGCGTTATATTTAATTATGCTACCAACACACGAAACACAAATGCAAACCTGAAGGTCTACCATGAAACGTAATTCCGAAGTTTCGGACCGAAATTTCGTGCGATTCGTACCATGAAACACATTAATTCCGAAATCGGTCCCGAAGATCGCATGTGACATTTCGTTCGTTGAAAACCGTACCATGAAGTGGTCCGAACAAACGAAGTAACGGACCTTTGACAGCACTTCTTTCGGGATTTTAACCTCAAATTGCACGAAAGCTAAAGACGTAACTTTTTACTTTCGTAAGTATTATTTTTAAAGTTATAAGTGCTATAATGGACATACAAGTGATTTAATTGGTATTGTTTTATATGCTTAATGTGTTCAAAGTCAAACTATTTGGTGTTTCTTGTAAAATTATACTTTTTCTAATGCATAATTATATGATTTAGGTAGTATCACTTTGTTTGATATTTTAGTGGCGACAATGGCAAGATTAGCATTGGTTTTTGAGGCCGAGGCAGATCTTCGAGCAGCGGCAGCCGCCTTTTTGGCTAAATATTTTTATCAGCCCAAGCCTAAAATGTACAGACAAATATTAATAATTTTTATTAGTACGTACTTAAAAGACGAATAAAATGCAATAAATATTTGCGTACCTTTTGCCACTGCTTTACATTTTTTACGTATCCGCCTAGTGCATTCAGCTCATCGGTAAGACGAGCCCACAATTTCCTAGAACGGCTGCGTCCTTCAGCGTTCCTTAAATGACCCCGAGCTAACTCCCGGTGCTCTTCGAGGAACGTCAAAAGGACATCCACGGAAGAAGTGGGACAGTTGCTCATGTAAATTTTTAAATATACTTCGTAGGTTGTATTTTTAGGTATTGATTTATTCAAGATAAAGATATAGAAATTACTTCCTATTAAAAAGGGTCTTCCTATGATAAACACAAATTTCGCAATGAATAATCGTATATTATTACACTACCACCAACGATAATATTAATAAGCTTTGTGAACAACAATAAATTGTTTAAAAATCTCGCGCCACATTTACGTTACATTGACAGATTGTGACAGTTTTATACGACTTATTTCAATGGTTCATATTTTATCATAGTTCTAATCCCAAAGAATGTATATTTAAATGTGACCGGTTTATACTACTTCATTTTTAACAGAGTTTCATTGCATGCGAGAACAGACTTTTCATGATTCATTCAATCACGAACATAGTTTATGGTTCCCGAACGAAAGGTATATATCCGATACAACTTCATGGTAGCTTTTACTTCTTATTTCGTTCGTCTTTCGTTTCGCTCCGAAATTTCGGATAGACATTTTCATGGTAAGCCCACTGTCCTTAATGAATAATGAAATTAGATCAAAAGTTAAAATGTAAATCAGTACTAATTTCAAAATGTCTCATACTATATCTAACATAACTATTGAAGCAGTCAAGCTCTTCTATGAGTATGTCTAAGAAGATATCTGAAAATCTGAACCCTAACTTCCCTCTGAATCATCCAGTATCGACGACTCCAGACAAATAACAGGTTTCGGAGTCGTCTAAAGTTGGATTACATGTTGATTTTGGCAGGCTCTTGGGCTTGGCCGATGACACTGATGTCCTTTTGTTCGGCCTCTTCCGGCGTCACCTTTGAAACCTTCGTGTCTCCAGTTACTGCAAGACGCATTATGTGATCTAGAATTACAGAAAAGATTGTATTTGGTAGAATAAGGTAACTGAAATTTCCTTGTTGTTTCCAATTTATACATTCGATATTTTTGTAAGTAAAATTAGATTTTTTGTAAGATATCAAATAAACAAGTAATACTGGGAGAAAATTTAATAGATTGAAGATACTCTTATGTAAACTAATCCAACTGCTATGAAATTTTTCGAATTGCCCTCGTTATTATAATAAATATGGTGGGATACATAAACTATTTTTGTCCTTACTGCCATTGACAAGGGTTTTTTAATACTTGCAAATAGAGTTTAATTTTGTATGTATTCTTACCCTTGAAATGATAAACAATTCCAACCACAGCTCCAAGACTTCCGAATGATACCATCCACCAGCGAAGCACACCAACAGCACGTTTGGGGATGAATAGCTGATGCTTGAGCATGTTCACGAAGGTTTTGTTAAGAGCCAACCCCTGTGTTAATAAAATAATAAAATTTATAGCAATATGACGGAATTGTAGATTTTTGCAGTAAAATATTTGGACCTTCTCCGCCCATGGCCTATGCTAAAACAAATTGTGTAAGTTAAAATGTAAGTCGAATAGCATTAATTTTACTTATAAAGATATCGAAATTCTTTTGCTTTACAAACTGAATTATATTTACATTAATTATAAGGTTTTTCGATGTTTTCTTTCTAAAGCCACTCAAGCGCAATGTCTTATGATAAATTTACCTCGTCAATCCAAAATAAGGGTACAATGTTTCCAGACAGGTCTTTGAAAAGTTCTATTTTGTCAGTTTTCAATAGCTGTATATTAAATTGGATCCTTTGTTTGGCTTCCATTGGAGTGCCCGATATCTGGAAGAGTTTATATTAAAATTTATTTTCATTAAGGACCTATGGTCTACTTGTTGGTTACAATCTACATGTAACTAATGTCAGTAAAGATTGACAACAGTAGGCGAACTCTGAGGTATTTATAGATAGTATTCAGACAGATTTCATACTAAATAATATATCCGATAAAATCAATAGCAGCAATACGATGAAAGATTCAAAGGCTTTAACAATTAACAAAACATCATCATCTGCCTAATCTTTTTCACAATTACATTGGGGTCGGCTTCCAATCTCACCGGTTGCGGCGGAATATCAGTATTTTACACATAGCGACTGCCTTCAGACCTCCGCCACCCAATTACTGGGAGACACTGAAACTCTAAGGTTAGGTCAGACTTAATGGACTACTGACACCCGTAACGACTGACATATATCTTCGTATGACACCCGGGACCAACGCTTAACGTGCTTTCCGAGGCACAGAGGGGTCTCGATATGTGAAAAATTGTAGCTACGAGCCCCTTAAAAATAACCTTTTTTGACATTTAATTAAATAAATTATAATGATTAACAAACCATAATTTATTTAATTAAATGCTATAGTCTTTTTATCAAAAAAGGAAGCGTTTGCTTTCTACAACGTTTACCATCTGACCAATATAGTAAAACGACGGTACTTCCCATACGTTCGAGCTACTGACTGGGCATGACCCCCGTCAGACATCGTAAAACCGATTTCAAATAAACTCAATTCACAAACCGGTTCATAATCAATCTCAATTCCATGTTCATTAATATCTGGGTTAAGTCCTTTTACGTTCTGCAGCAACGCGGGATCACTGTCCAGAAAATGTGGCATGGACGCGAACATTGGTGCTTTCATGCAAGGAGTTAAGTCCATTAGGCCTTTGGGAGGGCATTTGGTAGGCTCAGGACAGAAGCACTGCAGTTGTGGGTCATTTGCGAAGTCTCCAATGTTAGCTACGTAACGGTTGGTCTTGATGCCCCTGTATGAAGTCTTCTTCTGGTACCATGGTTTGAAAGTCCTGAGAATGTAGAACAGGATAAGGATGGTTATCATTTTGAATTGGTAACTAAGGCTAGAAGAAAGTAAATTTCTAAGTAGCCATGATATTATAGCCATGATAGTTATTCGATAAAAAATTGTGACTTGGACGCATTTTTTATTCGACAAGGGAAATTTCATCATGTCCATACAAAACTTAACAATTATTTTTATCAAACTATCTATAAAGTTTCTTGCTAGTTTTTCCATTAAATCAATTTTATGCCAGCATAAAGCTAGAGCTTTTAAAATTAGCCTGTAATTTGAAATAAAAAATATTATTTTATTATATCCTCGAAAGGATTACTTCTGATGTTTGATTACGGACTAATGAGATAAAAACTACATTTTATCATTAATTTCTATGAAGTTGAATTTAATTTTACATATTTCATAACCGGATTATAAACTCGGCTGATATAACTTTATCTGTTGAAGTTATTCTTGGAATTCACAATGTAATTTCGAGAAACGGTAATGAACATAATGAGATGAAAGTATTCATTAAAAACGATTTGTTAAAACATTTTCTCAAATGTTGACCTTATTATTAGGAGGAATGGAATATTTTATGTAAAATATATTATTACAATATGGGAAGGCTGATATAATTTTTATTGTGCTTAATTGTCAGAAAAATAAATGAGTTTAAAAATTTATTTTCTTTACTGAACAGTCTGTTGTCGTTATTTTTTAGTCACTCCTTTTGTAGCTATTTATAATATTTGTCGAATAAGTAGTGATAACCGTTGAACATTTACCTTTCATGTAGAAGCCTCTAAATCCAAACCCTTCTTTTGTATTGTGATTACCGTTTAGAAACATATATGTCACAAGAACACATTACCACACCCGAAGGAACTAAATGTAGATCATACAAATATTTGTTCTGTGTGGGAATCGAATCAGCGACACCTAGCGCAAAAAATTATCACTCAGCTACTGCGCCAACCGTGCCGTCGTTTAAATCAGTATAGTGTCATTAGCATTACAATCAAAACAGTATCAAAACAGCTTGCATTATGTCTAAACATGCTTTACCTGCACAAATCCGTAGAGAAAGACTCAATGCGGTCAGTTTCCTTCAAGAAGGGAGGAAACACAGTGCCGTCTGTCCCTTCGAAGATATTACAGTTATCCCTCCAAATCGTCTGCTCCGTCTTGCCATTAAGAGCTACTACTTTTCCTACATCCATAACGTTATTCATACCTCTTTTGACAGTTACTACAACTGGATCTATTGTGTTATTTCTCTGTAAATGAAAGTGTTTCTATGATGTTGCTTATATCTTCAATTTTCATTGAAAGCCATCACAGGGATTTTTCCTAATTTGTCCTATATTCTCCCTGTAATTGGCAAAGGTCTTGCCTATATCTTTCCACACCTTCACCATCTTGCTTTTTGGTCAGTTCCTAGTAAAGGCATCTAGTTTGTAGTAGTTCAATCCTAACTAATATTATAAATGCGAAAGTAAGTTTGTTTGTTTGTTACCTTCTCACGCTTAAACCACTGAACCGATCATCGTGAAATTTTGCATATACATTGTTAGGGGTACAGAAAAGGACATAAGGTTCCTTTCATCCAGAAAACTACTGTTCCCGAGGGAAAGAACAATAACTTTCTTAGGACGCTAGATGGCTCTACATGTGACCCGAAAAATGCACGGGTTCGTAATCAATGCGGGCGAAGCCGCAGGCCAAAGCTAGTGTAAAAATATATTTACCGTTCCAAAGATAGAGAACCTGAACTGATTATTCCCCTCTAAAACCAGTCCAGTAACGGCTTCCTTCTTAAGGGTCGTGCAAATTGCCTTCGGAGCGAACTCTGTCCTCGCGCAGTTGATTATCACGCCTCGGAATAAAAGGTCCAGTGTTTTGACCCTCAGAAAAATGTCGGGAGGGGTGTCGAAGATACCATTGATGCCTTTCCCGATCATGTTCAGCATTGCTGGTTTCTCCCGGTTAACAGTTATAGCCATGCCCTGATAAAAAAAAATGTGAGATATGTTGGTTATGAGGATATATGGTGAGTGGCTTTTTCCCTGCTGGACAAAGAAAAGTCATTCTCTTTGCTTTAAATCGAAAAAAGACATATATGATTGGAAGATGATGATGAGTGATGTCTAAAGCATAGCATCCAATTTACAAGACACTTAAGTTAAAAAACGTCAAACTTATAGGAACTTTTTTCACTTCTTTTAACGGTAATCAAACTTGGCCACCACTTATCAGAATTTTTTTGGTGGGTTCTCTTACCAGTATAAAGATATGCGGCAAGATGATCAATTCTTCACCAGTTAGTCCGGGTCCAGAGAGCTCAGGGTTGAAGTAGAAAACATCACGTTTCTTGTAAGTGATAGTGTCGTCTTCCTCATGGTCTTCGATATCCACCTTCTCCTTCCATTCACTGAAACAAATTGTGATAGAATAAATTATAGAGGTTTGGTCTAAAATATTTAATGGTGTCTGAAAAAAAAAAAAACTAAATTGCTCAACTTGATGAGATTTGAGATTACACCCCGCAGTAGGATAGCGCCAAATGCATGACTCACCCCGGCGCCTAGACGGTTAAAGCCGGCACTGAACGTAATGGTAGGTAATCGCTATCCTTTCTAATATATCATTAAAATGTTGGCAGTAATTTTTTAATTAAGAGTTTAGAAGCAAGCGCCCGTTTTGATGGACTGTTTAATTTTTTTAATTACATCTTTTTATGTAGGTGAGAATTGCAAACAAAATGTAATAAAAACACAATTTTTAATGACCGTTTCCGCTGTATTTGCCTGGAACATAACGTTGAGAAAATAAACGCCTGGGCAGAGAAATAATTTGGTACGAAGCTCACACGAGGAAAGGAAATGGATAATGATTTGGTTGGGTTTTGGTCCACCACGCTGGTCTGATGCGGGTTAGCAAACACCATTGAGAAATATATGATGAGGCAAACCCTTGATCTATTTTATCGATCCAGCACCATTCAGCGATCCACTCCCGAATTTGAAAAATCAAAGATTAAATAGACCCTTTTGCAAGGAAGGCAAGTGGTCACTGCAAAGCTAGTAGGTAGGTAACTGTTTGCGCTAGGTACATATCAACTGTGAATTGGCAACTGGTACTATCTCATTTTTGACAACATTACAGGATTAAGAAGAAGCTATCGACCGCGTTGTGCATACTACGCGGTCGATGTTAGTACAAATTGATTAATGAATTCGATTTTGGCGTCTTATTTTGATTGAAGTAAAATATACTTTTTGCAGCGCTGCTGGGTATGAAATAGTTTAGAATGGTATAACCAAGTAAAATCCTCATAAAATCGAGATGTGACATGTTGCCAGTTCACAGTCGATATGTTATAAAAATGGCCACTTTTTTTACTAGTTCTTTGTTAAATATATAATAAACAATAAAAGAACAAATCAAAACAATAGTGCTTTTTTGTTATTTTTTCTTTGACGTGCAAGGCCTCATGTCTCAGTATCAATTACAATAAAATATTGACGCCTAGTAAAAAAACAATAGCAAAGCTGTCTAGTATATTATTTGCCAATGATAGGGCTGTTGCAAAACCTTATTACCTATTATTATATGCCTTCGTATATCAAGGTGAATATGTGTCAGGTTTTTCTAGAATACCAGTTTTTATGTTTCATAAACATGGGAAGGTGTAGGGTGAATTACAGGTGTTAATAAATAAAAAATAAAAATGTGCAGTGCCTACGAAAAGTTAGGTATGTAGTATCGTCGTTGTCAAACCAATATCTGCTATGTGCACTTTTTGGAGATTTACTATAATCTGTCTAATCTGAGACAAATATAGGGTGGAATAGGCTTTTGAAGAAAGCGCCATTGCTATTTGAGCTGACCTGTCGCAACAGAGGGCAAGCATAGATCAGTCATCGTGAGATTTAATAAATTTAAGAGCCTTCAGCCTACATCCCACTCACATTAACAATGTATAGCGATTATATGTAAAAGATCATTTAAATTTAATTGGCATTACAATATTGTACAAAATAATGAAGTAAATAATATAATAATTAATGGCTAAATTGTATATAAAAAGAAGGAAGGGCTATAGAGCGGCTCAATCCTCATCGTTTTTCTCATTGAAATAGTTCGAAATGTTATCGTCTATGCATCTTACCAATCTGGTACATACAATATGGTATGGCTCCTAGAATATATAAATGGACATCACTTAAATTCTATAATTTGAAGGATGTCCATTTATAGATTCTCATTACCCTTCTTCATGAGAATTATCCGATCCAAATACGTTGGAAAAGATGACACGTTGAAATGTATTTCTCGGTTCAATGAGTACTTTAATAAATATATGGAATGAGGCATTAGAAATAGAATAATTTGTCGCCTACGCACTTAGAGGGTCTACGTGCGTAGTAGTCTCTGGCGGAAGTCCGCGTGAAAGACTTTTAAAAAAATCGGAAAATTATTTTAAATTATATTTATTCATAAGACACTTGATTAATTACAATAAATTATAACTTATTCTTAAATTGATTTGGCGATATTCGAAGGATATAGTAAAATGTATGGATTAGGAGAATGACCAAACGACGCGAAGGTCTGAGAGTAACTGGTGTTTCCAGCGCTCGGACTGTGACACTCTACATCATAATTGACGACTATCCAAAAAAGGTGATTTGAGTTTAGAGGTATCATCGGATTGACGTACATTGGGGAGTCATAACAGAGCGCTCTCAAACCCTTCTCCATAAAGGTAAGATAGAGGTGTACTATTGTGCACCCGAATTTTGCGTGCTGTTATTAAATTCCAGGTTATATAGGGGGCGTGTCATCAACAGTTCCAAACTCCGTGATGCTACGGAGAATTTCTAAATAGAAAAAACCCAATAAAACTTTGCTCGACCCAGGGATCGATCCTAGGACCTCAAAGATACGTCGATATTTCGAATATGATTTTTCTGAACCTCTAACGCAAATGATAATCAAACAGAAACCACACTATAATAAAATAATATGCAAAATCACGTGGTTTATATAACTAAGCTAATGATAAGCAAACTAATAATACCCGCATGTTCATAATAGCACTATTAGCAAGCCTGCTATTTGTTTTTGTCGTGGGTTAGTAATAATATGTTATTAAAGAGTAGGCTTCCTTTATTGATAGTTACTTGTTTATAAGTCTCAGACTAAATTACAGACTGCAGGAATGGGAGAAACTGATAATTTGCTTAAACGTTTTCAGTATCATGTGACGCAGTATGAAATTATATTTTATTTAATAAAAAGGAATTTTCCATATCTCTTCTCGGTTCCAAGATTATTAAAATCATCATCATTTCAGCTGAAAGACGTCCTCAGCTGAATATAAGGCCTTCCCCAAGAATCGCAACAACTTACGTTCTTTAGCTTTATATGTTAGTTTCTTTAGTTTGATTTTGTCCTTGATTTGTCAAGCAAAATCAGATTTTAACTATCAGCTTTAAGTGTTATAATCGACTGATGGTTGAATTCTCGATCTTAGTACGTAGTGACACCTAGTACCAACGTCATCAATGTTGGATATAATACTCCGTCTGAGGTCACAAATATGCTTGCCCAGCTTCTTGACTAGAGAGAAGTGAACGACAATAGATTGAAAGCAGTTGATCATCTATCTATAATCATCTTCCACATACCTATTTGATGAGACCTGTCGTGATTGTGATAAAGTTGATAATTCACTTACTCAAAATAATAAGGCCCGATCTCTTTGATAATAGGTGTGGCTCCCTTCTGCACTTCCTCGGGGTTGGTGTAGTTGAACAGGTAGACCTTGAAGCCAATCGCAAAGGGTATCTTTTCCCACATCTGACGAACGTCTGTCTTCTTGGACAACGCCATTTCCTGAGTAAAAACGAGTTTTAAATTCTCTTGACAAGTCGATTTAAAATTGATATTTATAGCATGCTAGATGTTAGTATAGCGTCTGCGTGAATTTGTATCTAATCTTTTATATTATTATAATTCTTTTATATAATCTTTGCTACAATAGTAACCCTTGTGGCTATCTCTTTGTAAAATTTCATAACGATCGATTCAGGGGTTAAGTCGTGATGAGGTAACAAACAAACATACAGACAGAGTTATTTTCGCATTATTATTTGTGGGTGCATAATTTCTGGGCAGGACTTGGAGTAAACCAATCTGACAGGCGAACACCCACCCGACTGACGACAGCGACGCCGACTTAAATCGATGTCATCAAACGACGTGCATCGATTGTTGTTCGATTAGTTTGCTAATTCTTTCGATCGATAACATCGATAGGGGTCGGTCAGGTAGGTTTGGTAACACAATAAAGCTGATCTAAAAACCAGCTGTAGCAATCGTAGTTTTAAGTGCTTTATTTAAACGTACTAGCACGTAAACGTCCAAAACACGATGGTGATGTGAACGAGCGAGAGCGCAGTGGTAATAGTCTCTATGCCTTGCTAAAGGTATCAGTAAGTTCAGGGTGTTATTAGCTGTGTACAGGGTACTCCCCGTCATGCTATTGACATATTTTATGTTTCATATTAAGTAATTAACAACTATCTTTGTTCGTTTTCTTTATATAACACTTTTCGGTTCAGTCATAAAACTAATAAACTATATAAGGAATTATACAATATGTTTTATCCAGTAAAAGCGAGTTTATTTTTCACATGTTCAATGAACCAAGTCTCAATGAATATTTGTCATGTCTCACTTGACTGAAGCTAAAACGTTCATACGTTCATACTAAAAATAAACGAAATTATTGCATTGGAGACATTTTCCAAACTTATTTATATCCAAATTTATGTTTTATACAGGGTGGGTAACTTTATCCGTCAACTCAAGTGACTGACACTAATTCTAAATTCAAAACAATAAAACTGTTAATTGCGCCCAGCCTCTTAACCCTGCCCAGTTTTTCGACTAGTCGTCTAGAGTCCTGATCAAATTAAAGCCTTTTCGGGGTCCCTCGAGGAAGGCTGGCGGACGCCGAAAGCGTTGACAGATGAGACGCATTAAAGAATAAACACGACCCTTATTCCTAAAACCCTTTTAACCTTGACCGATAAACACGATTCAACGACAGTGTCTTTGTCTAGGTTAAGGGGCCCAGCTTATTCGTCTTTATTGTTTTAGTTAAACCTTTTTTATCTTTTATATATTTTTGTACTGTGTAGTGTACAGATGACAAAAATATTTTCATCAAGTATTTTATAAGGCAGAAATTGAAATGGAATGAAGCCTAATATTACAGTAGGATGAATATTATTTTATAGTTGGCAGAAAGCATTTTACGATAAAAAGGAATAAGTAAAAAGATTTGTAACTAAAAAGGCATAGTTTAGAACGTGTCTGGGGCCTCAATGTGTCACGTCTTGTATAGCTTCTCTAACGAACATAGCTTTAGAATTCTGATGACATGAGATGGGTCTTCATCAGTTGTTGAATACGCACGTTACAAAATTTTTCATCCAGTGACATTATCAAACATTTTCAGCCATTTACTGTTCAGATTTGTATTGAAATTAACACCACAGAAATACCTATTATATCTATTCAAACCATTGTGCGTAGCTCAATTTTATAGATTTAAGAAATTGAAGACGATAACTGACATCGTATGCGGCACCCTGGGTAATCTGCCTCGCTACCACAATTACTGACTGACTAATCTTTCCACTACGGCAGCTCTTAAAGTATCAAATTTGATACTTCGTGCCAACATGACTTCAAACAAGAACATGATATATATAAAATCCAAGGACTTACCTTCTTAAGCTGACTCTTCAATATCGTAGGAAACAGGACCCATCCAAAGATCAGGCCGAAAAGCGCGATTCCTCCCGCGATCGACGCATACTTCAGCTCTTTGGGCATTACCATTCTGCTTGTACTGTAAAAGTAGGAACTACTAAATTTACCATCACATGAACCATCATCATAAGAATTACGTTAACCACTGTTCCATGTTTATCATGCCTTCTTCTGGACCTTGGTTTTCACATTCATTTCTTTATGTTTTAGACAAATTTCTTACTGATGTGGTTAAATAACCAGATAACCTACAGTTTTAACGCTTGCCTTGTATGCGAGGGTCTAAGTTTAGACCCAGCCCACACTTTTGACTTTTCGAATTCATGTGCGGATCAGAACTTTTGTTTAATGCCAACGAAAATATCTGTATACCTGCGAAGGCTCCATAAGATTCTCGATACTATGTGTAGTTCGTCATCTTATATACGTACTAGGCCCGCGTGGTCGACTAAGACCTAAACTCTCTCTCTCTCTCTGAGAAGAACAGTGTGGAAGTAAACACCTGAATGATTAATATAACGCTATTATTTATATTAATATAACGCTTTGACTGGCTTATCCGATTGAAACAAAACTTTTCCCATTTCTTGCAAAAAAAAAAAAAACACGATTATGCGAATGCCGGAGGGGTATAGGGAGGGTATAAGACTTCTGGAAAAAAAAAACTTTTCTTGAACGTACAGACCACTTATAATATTAACGAGTTCTTTGATCTGTCAATTAATGAATAAACGGTTTCTATTACGTAAGGCACCGTTAATAGCTTTATAATATTGCCCATGGGAATAAACATTAATTGCCGCAAGGCAAATGTGTCTTAGTTCACATGCACTTTCTATGAGTTAACGATGCCTACGTCAAACTCATGGCATTGAAGAAAATAATCGTTAATGTTAAAATTACGGTTCTAGCAATAAGTAAGACCAGTTAAGGGAAATAAGTTACAATGTTAATTCGGAAAATTACTGCGATATTGGCCTAGTGGTATTAAGTACGACTGCTGAGAATGAGTTCTTGGGTTCAATGTCCGAAATGGACAATGAGTTATTGGTTTTTTTCTGTACGGAAATTCTCAGTAGCAGCACGGAGTTTGGGACTGTAGACGGCGATAGGCTCACATCGCGTCATCATCATCAATAGCGTATTATATGAGGCTCAATAACGACGTCGGTGAAATATGGGCGCATAAAATGTCGATACATTGTAATGAATATAGATGTGGTGCTATGTCTGAGAAGTAAGTAGGTACAGTCAGTGAAAAAAGAGAAGAAATTGAGGTACATTAACGTAGCGGTGACTTTTATTAAAACGTTTTTCTTTTTTAGCGTTGCAGGTAAAGAAATTTAAGATTTTCAGAAAAAGAGTTACTTCAAAATTCCTTTTGAGATTTTGTTTTGAGACTTTATGTAAGATGAACTAAATGTCGCACTAGAAAATACGTTTAAACTTTTTGAAGGTGAAACAAAAATAATTAATAATAGGGGTGCAATTGTCGCGACCTCCGACATAAATCTATTTTAGAGTAAAATGAAAGGTTGTTTATTCGTCTATAGAATTTTTCGCTAAAATTTTGACTACGTCCAATTACTCTTACTGTCACTGACTGAGAATTATCCAAATATTCACTCAATAAGGTCGCTTATTGGAATCGTTTATGGTGCAATCAAAAAGACTCCAATTCTTTGATTACACCCACTTGCTAATACGAGACTATCTTATCAATATCTGATGGAACGACTGACAGACTTTAATTAAAGTAAAAAGAAATTAGGAGTAATGAAACAGCATTGCATGAAATTACAAAAGGAAACGTCTTTGTTAACTTAACAAGCCAATTAAACGGAACTCTTGCATCATTATTATTTATTTGACTCCAATTTCCGCTTGCAAATATGTTCACGTTCGCAAAAAGCCTCCGTACCACAAAGTAACTCTAGGGGCCTTTGTGTCAAGTAAGATTTGTTGTACAATTGTCTACAATATTGTAACAATATATTTAATTTATAAGGTCCTTTGTTTTAAGAGCCATCATAAAATATGGACCATTGCGTCCGGAAACAGAGGAATTGTCACATTGGCCATTCGCAACAGGGATAGGGAGTTCTACGTGCGGGTTTCTTTAAAGAAAGGTTATATGCTTAATGGGTCTCTCCTCTATAGAATCTGTTTCGGAATCATGACCCTAGAATTGCGATATTAGAAACTGCAAATGCCATGAAATAAAAATCTTTGACTTTTGAATTGCAGGAGATAGATCCATCCAACCATCCATTCCTTAATGCTCCAGACTAAAGAGGCACTCGTGATACTGTGTTCCCAGAGGGCACTGCAACCTCATCAAAAATATCCTAACCCACTTGATGTGATGAGCTGTTGGTCCGTGATTAATTAATAAATGATAAATAAATCATCAACACTCAAAATACACTAATTACGTAAATGAAATCGCAGTCAAATCGGACTCGACTCTGTAAATTGGGTTCAATTAAGATATTTGGCACAGCACATTTTAAATTATTTATCAAATAAAAGTACATAGAACAGCAGTAGTCAATTTATTTTATCCTTGGCCTAAAATAATAATTCAGCTCGTTACTGTCAAACTGCTGAACCTCTCCTCTCCCCCAGATAAAAGTCTTTCGTGAGCCAGGCCACGGTTGACGTTCACCTCTGTCTAGCATGACGATGGAGCCCTCTTAGGTAGGTAGGTTGTTTCACACGATATGTTATTTCGCTAGTATGGCAAGTCATAATCAAATACTAATCTATAGTTACAAATATTCTTCTGCTTGCCATATTTTGACACTTCTTCTTTAAAATATTTATTAACTTTTTTAATTCACTGCATAACTTTATCTAAATAACTAATTCCTGTATATTCCTTGATTCCTATTATTGAGCTGTATCCTACATTTCCCACAAATGCATAAAGGTATTTCCACATTCTAGTAGGGTGATATTAAATAAATTATGAGTACGTACGTGGAGTGTCCGTGTGTGAAGAAGGTCGGGAAGTGACTTGCGATGATGCACTGCTTTCAATCAATGGGCGGGCCGATGTACAGGCGCACGATATATTGACTTTATGTGAGGTTGAAAGGCGGGTAAATTAGTGCTGCCTAAAAGAAAATTTTAGACCCGGGTACGTCTTAAAACTGCGGCCAGACACCGGAGGACGGGCAGCAGCGTCCTCTCACTAATCGGTGAGCCACTGCGATCCCCAAGCCGCCTGCCAAGCGTGGGGATTATGGCAAATCCCCCCCCCCCTTGGAGGAGGCCTTCGTTCAGCAGTGGACGTTTTCTGGCTGATGATGATGATGATGAAAAGAAAATTTGACGTTAAAAAGTATATAGAATCTAGAGTATAGTCACTTTGAATAAATGAATATCAGATGTTTGATTAAATGAATCAGAATGTTAATGTGATTTTGTATACTTTTTGTGAAATTGTTTCGATGTCTTGATACAGTGCGTTAAAGAAGTTGTTTACAAGAATATTTTTATAATAAAATTAACAGATCAGCATGTAAAAGTGGTTCCAACTTACTGTTCACGTGTACTAACAATAGCTACTGTCAGACTGTGGGATAGATGGCACACGACACGATTAGGGAGTGGTTCCCAAGAATTGGAGGCGTCTTGGTAAACTTGTACGAAATAATGTTTATTAACGAGGCTGTAACAATTCTATTATTCTGCGTCTTTTTATCAGAGCACAATTAATCGCACAACACCAACCGCCAACTTTTTGACAAGGACAGTAATTATGGAAATGACCATATTACCTTAAAAAAAACTTCGTGGCAAGTTAACTATAAAAAATTAAAACATAAATTTGTGGAGTGCAAAGAGCCTCCACTAGTAAAGATACCTGAGATCGTCTGGCGTATCCTGGGCCATATTAGCCTCGTTAATATTATTTTTGAATTGCTAATTTTTCCACCACGACATTGGCCATTCCAATGTGATAGCTCGTTTCGACACGCCAGAAGATGAAGACTAAAATTTGTAAGTGATTTTATTACTAATTAGAAGTCAGGCATTTCTAATCGAGACCGAGTTAATAGAAATTGAATGTAATGTAGTTTGTAAAATCGCATTCATGGAACCAGGGTTTTATGGGAACAGAAAAAGTGTAGGTGGCGTGCCACTAAATTACCCTGTCATTGTTACCGATAATCTCTCAATTCTGTGATTTTTTTCTTTGAATCGGCCCTACTTATTACTCACTCATTTTCCACTTATTACTTATCATATTTTATTTATAACTAGATCTATTTTTATTTGATTTTCTTTACTACTTTTACAAAAACGTATTTTTTAAATAATATATGTATTTGTAAAATTTTGATTGAATAAAAATTTTGTATGTTGTGTGTACTCCTGAAAATATAGGCGGATGAACATTTCGGGGAATACAGACGTGTATAGAATGAAAATTACTTTGCGATGATCTATCATTTTGACAAATGCAGCATCCAAGAAGCGTCTAAGGGTGACACAATATTGCAATATGCGATTTTAGGAAGCCATATCTGTAATGATGGTATTTGAACTTAACATTTTCATACGATAATCATCATGACCAAAATGGTAGTTAATTAAATGTTATCCAAAATAATCATTTAATAGATATTATCCCTTTTGAAGAAAATAATATTCAATTTCATTTATTATGTTTTTGAACTATAGAAACGAACGTTTGAATAAAAAAGAAGGCAAAAGATAATAACATACCATCAAGCCTCCTACTTAAACACTTTGGATGTAAATTACAGTTTCCAACGTTCAATTTGAAATAAGTTCAAAATAAAGGGTGAAAATGTCTTTGAATAATTCAGTGGAGCAAGTCCTTAAATAACTTCTTTATAGTTTTATAAATTCTTTATTCATTTGTTCATTTTATTAGAAATAAAAACAAAATATGAACTGATGCACATTTATTTATGTGAAAATATTGCATTTGCTTTTTTTCATTTGTTTATACTGACTTCCATCGCATTCTTAATTTTGATGTTAAATTATGTTTTCATTTTTTTGTAAATGAATACCAAATAATGTATCGTATAAAAAGTAATCGTTTATATTTCATATTTTATGCAGATAGATCTACTTATATTATGATACCATTTTCAATTCATGTTTTTTTATGTAAATTATATATTTTAAGTAAACCTATTAACAATCCAAACCATATCCCTTTTACATTTAAAAATAAAAATTACATATAAAGGCATAATTCACAATCCGTGTCGATTTATTACATTCCACAGACTCTCTCTTTTAGACCCTGCTAAATTGTAATAAAGTTCAAAATAACATGTACAATAATTTTGTATTTCCAGAAAATCCTTTCGGTTAGAAAGATTTAATAAAGTTACAAACAAACAAACATTTGCGGTGTATATTATATTAGTAATTATGTAAAGTAGGGCTAGTACACAGACATTCAATTATAATTTAGGAAATTGTTTCTGTTAAGACGTGACCAAGAATTACTGGAGAATAAAGTGGTCGAGCTTATGATCTATAGCCATAAAGATATTTTCCACTGTGCATGGATTTACTGAAATGAAAAAAGAAACCAAAGATTATTTGACATAGATACAGGAATAAAACGAAACGAACGACCGAAATAAAATAAAGTAACCATCCAAATAGAAGATGATTATTATTAGAGGTATAAATCAAAGTTCAAAAGACGTAATAATAATTTATTCTAGTCTTGATGTTGCTAAATTGAGTAACGTTCATGTAGATAAGTAAAGTAAGTAAAGAATCTTAAAGAAAACTAACAGAAAAGTCGGCGCTTAACAGAAAAGATGCACGTAGGGTGCATCTCTGATTACTTAAAAAGCGAAATTTAGAAAGTAGCAAGTTAATTATTAGAAGTTGTGAAGATATGGACTGAAATCAATATTCAATGAAATTACGTACGTATATCCACCCAGTTATCTTCAAATCCTGCTTCCAAACGAGCATCTCTTACTGCTTCTCTCAAAGCATGAGTTAGAACCGAGGCAAGACATAAAGCTGGTTCACCCGTAGCTGGAAATACAATAGAAATTTGAAATGTGTTATTCACATTACTTTTATTAGCCAATTATCATAAAAAAATCTTATACCTTTTGACTGTAGCACACCGAACGGATTTTTGGAGTTCCTTCGAAAATAGACTCTGAAATCAGCTGGGATATCTTTGATCCCTGGAGGTTTATAGGTCCAAGTCCGATCAGTTAGTAACTTACCACTGTCAGGATTGTAAATGACTTTCTCTGAAGTCCAGTATCCGAGACCCATTACAAAAGCACCTTCAATCTAAAAAGAATAACGGTTATTAAACCATTGGCAAATAACAGAATTTGCACCAATATATTATAAGGTAAAGTTTACTTGAGCAACGTCAATTTGTGGACTTAAACTCCTTCCAGTATCTTCAAGCAGATCCACTCTCCTAACATCATGGTTTCCCGTCAGTATATCCACTTCCACTTCTAAAGCACAGACTCCATAAATATCGTAAGGCTTTACGCCATCTTTACTTGAATACATGTAAGAGGCTTGTAAATCAATTCCTAATTTATAAGCTTCTTCAATCAGATCTTCCCACGACGGATTATTCATCATTTCTTTTACGGGAGCTAGTCTTTCTAGAAGTATTTCACAGGCTTTCATAGTTGCAAACGATACGCATTCACTACCAATACTGGCTCCTGTTGCCATTGAATTTGGGGAAGTGAAGCTGGAACTCGGTTTTATACTGATCTTCTCTAAAGGTATACCTAACATGAAGCCACAGACTTGAGTAACTTTCGTGTTGATGCCTTGACCCATTTCAATGCCGCCGTGAGTAATCCCTACTGATCCATCCCCGTGGTATATCGAGATCACTGAATTGTAAGGTCCAATATAGAATAAGTCATAAGTCATTGGCATTATTTTCAAAGCACGTTTTCTCCAACGATTGTTACTGTTAAAGTTCTTAACTTCTTCAAGTCTTTCATTGTAATTTGAGTCTTTTTTTAGGTGTTCTATTAGTTCTGGTATAGGATTGTCTTCCTTAGCCATGTTTACTAATTTAATATCCAATGGATCTTTGTCTAGTCTGTGAGCAATTTTTTCCATAATGTATTCTATCATAGCTATACCTTCCGTTGAAGCTGGAAATTGTAATAGCAGAATATTTTATATTCGTGATCCGAAATAATGAGACGGAAAAAATATTCATGAGAACGACTTACGTCTTTATTTTTTTGTGAATATTTATAATTGTTATATGATAATTATGCAATTTGCCCTGTAGTATTAATATATAGCAATGGCGATTGTCAGTAATGAATAAGTTATTACTTACAAGGCGCTCTACACCAAGTATTAGAAGGTGTATCCGTGGCCACACTGTTAGCTTCAACGTACCACCTTCGAGAATCATAGCAGCTAAAAAAATGGCTGACAGTTAATGGACTGATGGTCTCATTAGGAGAACATCCGTTATCTTGGTAAAAAGTGTTCTTAAGGTATTGGATTTCACCTTCTGCGTTCACCCCGACCTGGTTATAGAGGGAAAATTTGAAAAAGCAGTACGAGTGGACGAAAAATAAAACTTACTGAAATAAAATAAAAGTGGAAGAAACTCTAGTCTGGGATACCGTGTATGTATAAAACAAATCTATACATTAACCATAATATAACACGAAATAAATCTCAAAACTTCGTGGTAATGGTAAAATTTGGTCTCCTAACTTATAAAAGTTTTAAATTATATAATTTTAGTTTATCATTGATACTTTCAAGTTATAAACGTTTACATAAACAGAATTTTTGTCAACTTATAGCAATTTACAATAACTAAAAACTTATAGAAACTTAAGAAACGCAATTCCACACATAATAATAAAATAATTTACTTCAAAATTACAGCTTGTAGGCAGTCGTTTGCCCGAGACTTTCATATTAGTTTCCATAGGTAGGATGAACCTACAAGTTTTGCCAAGCAAGTGAGTCACCAAGGCTGCAGCACAAGCGATCTGACAGGATCGTGTTATCTTGCCTCCGTAACCACCACCCACTCTCCTTACGACTACGTTTACGCTAAAATAAATTCATGTTTTATAGTCATGTACCCAAGAATATTTTTGGGATTTAGGTGAAATTCAAAAATGTTAACCTTGAACTGTAATTTTTTCTCACTTTGATCCAGTACATGTTACGCTTATCCGAATATGACAGAAATATAATTTTGAAATATGAAATTTTCTCCATGATGAATTGAGTATACATATTTTTTTCAGCGTAACCGCTATAATTAATAAAATAAAATACACGACGCACCTGTTAACTGGCTTTTTTAAACATTGAGCAATAGCAATATTAGTCAAATCGAGCCATTGAGTTGATGATATAACTTCTAAACCATCTTCAGTAGGTCGAACAATGCATGTTTGTGGTTCCATATAAAAATGATGTTGAGATTCCATCTTTAATTCGCCATTCACCACATACTTGACATCATTACCAACATCTTCTGGTTTCACCGTTCTATTTACAGTTACTCTATTATCCTTTTCAGGTGATTTTAGAACATCATCAATATTCAATAGAGGTTTATTTATATTTATATATTCATATTTTATTTTGACGAGCTTAGCAGCTTTGTTTGCGGTTTTTTCCCTGTTAGCGACTATAACTCCTACTGGATCTCCATAAAATTTAACTTGTTTTGAACACAATATTTCTTCATTAACTTGTATAAGAGGACAGTTTGTAGGTGTGAATGAGTTATCTCCAGGTATGTCTTTAGCTGTATAGAACGCTATCACGCCTGGAAGTTTCTAGAAAAAAAAATACCGTGGTACAAAAGAAATATGATTAAAGTCTCAGGAACCAGTACTGATATAACTTTAACAATAATTGTATTAAATTTTTTATCACATATTTATACTTACAAACGCTTCAGTAGTATCAAAATCACTTATTATACTTCCTGCTCTCACATCGGCGGTTACAAAGGCAGCAAATACTTCATTAGGTTGTGTCGGTAGATCATTAGCAAATATAGCTTCGCCACTGCACTGTGCCAATCCTTCTAACTTTGGTATAGGCTGATTCAAAGGCCAGATACTCGTGTCAGTATCAAATATTTGTGTTCCGTGGGATGTGTGTCTTTTTATGACTTCGCCTCCTGATTTAAGTTTTGGGTCTATTTTGTCGTCTGGACACAGACTTAAGATTGCCTATTAACAGAGCGAAACGTCATTCATTCACATTGTTTTAATGACAGACTAAAAAGTTTGGAAACCGGTCTCCAATCTGCAGTTTTTATATATTAAATTAATGTAAAGATACATCTAAAATACGTATCTCATTTTTGTTTAATTATCTTAATTACACAAAATAGTACTAACTTTGTAATATAATGCAATTGCCAACATCTTTCTATAAGCAGCTGAGGGTTCAGGCGGTGCTTCTTCAGGCGATATCTCTTGAGATAAAGTCTTCAAAGCTAGTTCCAGTGTTTCACTAGTAAAAGGATCTTTTCCAGCTATAGCTGATTCCGTTTTCGTCGCGTGAATGAAATTTGAGGAAATACTTCCGTACACGATTGTAGCCTTTTCTATCGATTTTGAATTTCTTTTGAACTTAAATAAGAATCCAGCATTGACTACGGCGTGAGCGTTTTGGGATCTGGGCATTATCTAAAATTATGTATATTAATTGAATAATTTACTGATAAATTTTAACTTAACTTATTTAAAAAAAATTGTGATACCTTGTACGTTTTGAGTTTACTGTTAGCAGACAGTGGCGGTAACATTATATTGACGATTATTTTCCGTTTCATGTCAGCTTTCAAGAAATTTGTAAAAGACATTAATTTCATAGCGATGACGCTTTCAGCTAAAAATAAAACACTACAGTTATTAAGAAATCAGACAAATGACATTCGACAAAGTCAACTTTTCATTCTTACCGACTGTAATCATAGCCCCAACTGTTTCGAAAAGGAGAAATAAGTCTGATTGGAAATCATTATTTAGGTATTTCAAGTATAAGTTTCCACCAATTGTGCCAATCTAGAACATTTAGTTAATTTAGTATTTTTTTATACTAATCATAATACGAGATATAAAACAATATTTTTAAATGGATATATATTTAGTCAAAACTATTACTAAATAAATATTTGGCGACACGGTTGGCGCAGTGGCTAAGCGATGAGCTTTCTGCGCTACGTGTCGCGGGTTCGATCCCCGCATGGAACAAATATTTGTATGATCTACAGATAGTTGTTTCGGGTCTGGTTGTTTGTGCATGTGACATGTGTGTTTGTAATCTGTACCCACGATACAGGAGAAATACTAGTGTGGGGCAAAGTTTAAAAAAAAAAAATTTAACTCACGTTTCTAACTGGAATATGTGCAACCAAATCCATATGATCATACATTACTTTTAAATAACTAAAATCTTCATTTTCCTTTGATATTTTCAGGAATAGTTCCATCATATCGGTTAGAGGCATTCCTGCTCCGATAACCAGATTTACATCTAATGTGTGACCTTTAAGTTCTACAACATTGAATATATCTATCAAGTGAGAAGGATAATCAGTGACATGGTAAACACCTGCAAAATAATAATACATCTTTATATATATACATATTATTATATTATTTAGCACTAACTTCTACAAACTTCAAATTAAGAACTTACCCTGTCCCGTGTTCCCCGCAATGAATTTATAATTATTATTTTTTCCTATGACTTTAAATACATCATTTAACGTATAAATTTTAAACCATTTAGTTTCACCACAGTCAACCACTATCATTTTGTTGTTACCATTTTCAATAACACACCAGTCTTCATCAGAATTCTCATCGTGTTTAGATACATTATTTTTATTAACATGATTATTTATATTTATATGACGGCATTTTTTTGAACATTTCTGATCACAACACTTTATAATAGACAAATCTTCTATATCAGTAAGTTTGTTCATAAGATCTTCGTCCATATTGTTGGAAAACGTTTTGAATGCATCAGCAATGGGCCGATATCCTGTACACCTGCATATGTTACTTGCAAATGAGTTTTCTACTTCTCTCATTGTTAAGTTGTTCTTTTTGGCTTCGTAAAGGCTGTAGAAAAGCAGGTAAGGATATAAGATCAATCTTACATTGCTAGTTTGAAACATACATTTATAAAAATCTAAAAACAGTAGATATTAGATAATTTACTTTGCATAAATGGATAAGGTCCGTTTTAAGGAAATAAGTGGAGGCACAGGGAAAATCATGATTTTTGTGTCAAAATTACAGCTCAACAACAATTCTTCAGGACGTATTTCAATTTAATTCGATTTTAGTGAGAAATATGCGATAGGTATACATATGTTGTTAGGGTCTAAGTAACACAGACATTAGATCTCGTTTATATTCTACAAATCACAAGAATGGTAAGTATTATGAGTGAGTTGTTAACGTAACTACCTATACATATTCATGACCCATCCTGGAGTACAGTACCCACACTGGGTCCCATTAAACTTTGCCAGCCTGCTTTGAATGTCATGGTAGCTGGTCATCTTGCTGCCGATGCCTTCAACTGTGATTACCTCCCAGCCATGGCAGGATAATACTGATACTAGACACTGAAAGTAAAAATTTACAACTCCCTTGTATTCTGTTTTTATGTCATACTCGTGACGTGTTGATTTCAAGGCTTAGCTACTTTTAGGTGAGTATAAATTTAAATAAGCTTACAGAATTGACAGAAAATAACTTGACTTCGTTTGTTGGTGGCAAGGCTGCGCGTACGGCGACAACGCATGCGCCGCAGCCACCCTCGTGGCACATAGCCTTTGTTCCGCGCAGTTGTGCCTCATTACGTATGTATTCGTTCAGCGAGACATCTGGACCGAATCTTCCATCCGCTAAAATATAATATCATCTTTAAGATTACTTGCTCTTCTTGACTGAGAAAAATCCCTGATTTGCTCCGTGTATATAGAGGGACTAGACAAGTGGTGATAAGATAAATAAAAAAAAATCTTACGACTATCTCTAAGAACAAAATGGTCGAGGTAACGAATTGGTATTATTTTTTTAAGATGCCGTGTTTTTCTACTGCAAGGCAAAGGTCACCCTACCCTCTCTCCACTACTCGCTATCTAGAGCTGATATAGACCAGATTTTATTAAAGGAGTCAAGTTAATCGTAAATTAAATAAGTGTCTTTTTATGAAATAAACAAAATATTTTAACACATAGTTAATTCGTGTTTAAAGATTTTATCTTTAATTTATAAATATTATTTCTTACCTACCTTCATATTGTTTGCCATTAATTTTGAACGTAATTTTCGCCATGTCCTCTCCGCTCAAAATGCCCAACTAATTTGTTAGTTCTGGACTGAGCATCCAACCACTCAATCGTTAGCAATGATGCTAACACAATAGACAGAACTTGTTAAATTTAATGTTTCTAGCGGAAATAATGATACAATTGGAACCTCAGGGGTAATGAGCAGTTTGATTCCAATTTAGCATGTGATAAGTGTATAATATGGACGATAGTTGAATGATTACACTGAAATTTGTTTACTGTAAATGTGTGAGATTGTCATTCGAGGACCAAGTAACGATTAATTTTAATATATGCAATCTCAATGCCGGAAAATTTTCAATGTTCAGAAATATAGAATACAATATACGGATTATCTGGCGACCAATTATAATTTTAAATTAGTTCCAAATGAATAAGTATGGTGCATCGAAATAATATGTCGATGGTGTGTATGACACAAAAAATAAAGTTTTGGTTGATAACGTACCATTGAAATAATATGTTCAGTCCCTGAGTTGTTAAAGACGGACTATTTCGATGGAACGTACTTACTTTCCAAAGAAGAATGTCAAATTTTGTCTAAGCGAAATTCTAAGTCTATGTGTCAAACCATAGCCTGCTTAGCAATGGTTTGACATAAGCGCGTCCAGTGGTGTGATGTTTAATTTGAAGTAACTGACTTTAAGAACGTGCCCATTTTTAACAAATTCTTACAGTACACAATCAACCTTCCATTTGCAACTTACAGACGCAATCTCTTTATAATATTGCTTTAGTTTTTTAATAATTCATGTGCTTTTTTAAAACCTTTTTTTTATAAAAGTATTCTTTTCTTAATCTAGGTATTTATTTTGTGACAAACTACTGAACGCGGAACGTTTTACATAGGTGTCAAAGATTTTTAAAGTTTATTTTTCCAATACAAATAGAATTATTCTAACTTAACAAAACAAACAAACAATCCAAAAAAAAATGACGAATTAATATTTCTGTTTGTAATATACTTATGGGACCACTACAACATTACAGATCAACGCATGTATGGGAATGGACATTATTAGGTATACCTACGTATATAAAGGTACCTATGTTTTGTACGTTTCTTTTGTTTGATACTTCCTGTTGGTCAACACTACTTATTTCAGATCTATTTTACTTAATTAAATTTTAGAGTTCACTGTTAGCTCATAATTTTTGCTTTTTGTGTGTGTAACTAAATTATACGTAATTGTTACTTGTATTTAAAAAATGGTCCTAATATATTACAGCCGTGGTTTAAGTGTAAACAATAATAATTGATGGTGAAACTAATTAATAAAATATTTTTTTCGGAGAAAAAATAAAATATTTTAGTGATTAAAAAATTCTCATTGATATTGTATTATTAATTGGTCTAATAAAGGAAGGTTATTCAAAATATCAAACATTTTTTTTTATTGTATCTTGTCTAAGGCGTCAAAGCAAAAACTTTGATTATAGAAATAATTATAACTTAAATAAAAATTACAAAAGTAGGGCTCTTCATAAAACAATTGTAAGTAATTAACTATATAATACCAGTATTGTTCGTAATAACGACGCTAATTAACAATTTTTTAATTAGACTTGGTCTCTACCTATAATAATGGTTTTAATTATGAAATTATATCATAAGACGGTTACTTTTCTTTTTATTTCGACTAATAGTTACTGGAAATTAATCATTACAATGATTAAAAGTAATCAAATAGAAATTTTAAGTTTTCTTATCCCACATGTCAAATTACCTATAGTTTAATCACGCCTGTATTTTCTGAAGGGTTAGGCAGAGGTGTCCTATTGTAATTGAGAATTTTTCTACTTTGCCCCAACACAGCATAAAACAGACAATAGGTAGGTACAGTATTTACGTTTTTTATAAAAACCTAAAAATACTTACTACACACTTATTGTTATTTTACTGCTTTCAGAAAATAAATTTTTGTTATTTTCGTCTTCCGAAATGAATTTTATCAATCGTTCTAATATATATATTGAATTCTGCGAAACAATTTTAATAATCACGAGTCGCTTCTGATCTAAAGCATTCTCAACAACTTCATACCTGTAACGATTTTAATAAACCTTTGTGTGATAAAAGTATATTCTAATATATCTGGCGATTAACAAAAGGGATTAACACTTTCAACGCCACGGAGTAAAATGATAAATTTCCATCAGACCCGAAACAACTATCTGTAAATCATACAAATATTTGATCCGTGCGGGAATCAAACCCGCGACACTTAGCGCAGAAAGCTAATCACTTAGCCACTGCTAGGTGCAGTGTCTTCAAAATACGATATATTATGATTGCCATGACAGTTATGAGCTGACCAGTCCCAACAGCCGGCACCCGTTCACGAGTATTACGCGTGTATTAGTACCGCTCATTTCACGTATAAAACAACACATTATTGCACATAGGTATATAAACCAAAAGGGGTATATAAAGTTCGTAGCACGTGGCGTTCTGCACTTTCTGCCTAGCCCCGTGGGAAAAAGGTGTGATGTTATGTATGTATGTACATCATTTTCAAGCCTTTAATGGAATTAATTATCACTGATCAACAAAAAAACACTTTTTGTATGTCACATGAAAACTTTTGTCTAGTTATATTTGGATAAAAGAAATAAAATTAGAATGTTCCAAATTCAAATAGTTTTTTGGTCATTTGCTTTTATTATATTTTAGAAAATTTCAGTTTTTATCTACAAAATTGAGTTATTTCGTTATATTGCAATATTAATATCAATGTAACTTTATGGTTTTCTTTTATATTTTGCTTCAAGGACATCTCGTTGTAATGTCCAACAGTAATTTGCCAGCATACTTGGACTCCACTTGCCCTGATATCGTTTTTCTATCGTAAAAATGTCTTGGTGGAATCTTTCACCGTGTTCATCGCTGACGGCGCCTAAATTTTCAGGAAAGAAGTCTAAATGTGAATGTTGAAAATGTATTTTCAACAACATATTACAACCCAAAGCCTTATAAGTAGATAACAACTCCGCGACAAACTTTTATAATCACTTGATCGGTGATTTCCGAGAAAATTGAAAGTCACGTTCCTGAAAGATTCCCAAGCTGATTTTTCTAAATCACTAAGCTTTTCTTTAAATATTTTATCTTTCATCAATTGCCTGATTTGAGAACTATCAAATATATCGTTAATTTTTGCATCACTCAGTTTATCAATGTTTTCTTTCAAATATACAATAAACTATTTGACTCGACTATTTGAATCGACTTTGAGGTGGTTCTGATACAGATAGTTTTCCACTATGAGGGTTCGGTCTTTTAGCAGATGGCAGGTCAGGATACTTAGTTTTACTTTTTGTTTTAATTGTTATACCTTTTGTATCAGTAAGACAAAAATAACAATCAGATGAGTGGTTCGTTGGTTCCGTCCAAATTATAAGAATTGCAAAAGGCATAGATCGAGATCTTTTCGCCCATCCAGTAAGAAGACCCACACATGTAACACAACAGATGTGTGGAATCCACGCTTTGTCTTGTTGTGCGACGGCAAAGCCAAAATACTGTTCATATAACTTATTTACTAATGGCGTTAAATTTCTTCGCTGAGTTTTAAAAGTAATGTCGCCACAAATGTAAGAAAACTTGTCAGAATCATTTTTGACATTATTTAAGAATCACTTAACTCGTAAAACAGAAAACACAACTACGCTCTTCAAATAAAAAATACTTTGAATGTGAAAATGAAACTTAAAAACGGTAAATCTTCAATTTTGTGGGTAGTAGATGTCACACAAAAACGAGACCTGATCAAATCAAAATAAATATGGTATAAGAATGAGGGTAGGTAGTAATTCAAAATTAGTAAGCACCTTTCTTGTGACAAAATTTTGTTTACCATTGCTATATAAAGACCCAGATGGAAAAAATAGTATTTTTTTATTTTTATTTCGTAGAACTGCTAGTAGGTAGAACATTAAAATTGTAGGTAAAGCATAGATTTCTAGTATTTTTAGTCGCGAGAATAGACAGGTGTTCCCATGGTTATTTGATTTATACTTTTTTTTATCTTTCACTGTAAACTGAAATGAGTATTTTAATTTACCTTTCCTAAAACGAGTGGGAGTCTCTTTGTAGTTGCTTCACGCAAAAACTATTTCAATTTTAGTGTTTTTTGCAGATTTAATTCTTATGTCCCAAATTAAATATAAGTCCTACACGCCTGGAGTGATAACGAAAAACAAGGCAAAAAAAAAAACAGTTAAATATTATAACATCACGTTTGTATTCTCCATAGGGTGAGACAGGGGTGTATTGAGGTGCGCCCACAATGAGCCGATGCTGTTATTGAGTCCTATGTAATAAGAGGCGAGTATAATTGCAATCTACTGTGTCCAAATTCCAGGTTACTAAGATTTATTTTAACAGAAAAACGTAATAAAACTTTGCCGAAACTGGTAATTGAAGCAAGGAACTCATGGGCAATTAATAATTATTCCCTCCAAGTAAGTTCTCAAGTAAATAACTTACCTCTTTTTTAGTCTAGTTCATGCAGCATCCGCCCCGAAATAGTTGCACATTTTGTTTTTATGAATTGTCTCTCGCTGTGAGCTTAGGTAGCTTTTACTGCTTAACCGGGCAAATGGCGAAACCAGAAGGACCTCCAGCCGAGCAAATTAAATTATATTAAGCAACACTGCTAAGGGTGTCCCATAGTGGGACTCGAATCTCTGCTTAGGGCGTTGCTGGGGGACAGACAAGAGAGGATTTGCTGGATCTGATTGTGATTAGTTGCACATGCAGAAGGTGCGATAGATATAATGTAACGTGTAACCCAAACCGATCCTCGACACGAGTTTCGCCCTTCCACGGGGCATCCTCAGGAGATGTTGACTCGTCGACCGCTTGCACACGAATCTTGTATATCATGGATTTCCGCAAAGTAATGCCTGATGTTATTGTACAAGAATAGAAAATTATATAATAGAAAGTGAAAAGCTGCTGAAATATAGATTACAGTAGATTTTCTGACTTAGGTAAGTATAATCTCCTCAAAGTATTAAACGAATATTTTCAATAGTAGGACATTTAATACATTCCTTGAACTTTATGAAAAGCGATTTCATAATATTCTCGCCAACGTACCTTTAGATTAATTAGGATTAATAAAGTAATTTAGTAAAGTGAGTAAACATTACTTAGAAATAACAGGAAAACGCCACTTTTAAATTGCGTAAAAAACTTTAGAGGATAATGTATGATCTGAAACGATAATTAGAACTCTTATTAACGACTCTGAAAACGGAAAAAAAATACTGCTCCATACATTTTGACTGTACACGTGACCAGAATGCTTGCGTTATTCTTTGGCCAAAAAATTTACATTGGCATTCACAGTGGCAATGCTGCCAGTTACGTCAGTTCAAATTGCCTGTTGACAGCGATGTGGAAGACTATTTTAATGCGTGTACAGGATTTTGCTTGTTCTAATAATTTATATTAATATAACATAACATAGCATCACGCTTGTATTCACCGAAAGGTTAGGCAGAGGTGTAGATACAATTTAATTGTACACGGACATTTCGCCGATGACGTTATTAACTCGCATGTTATAGGGGGTCAGACTATTGATATCCGACTCCGTACTGCTACTGAAAATTTCCATACAGAAAAACCCAAGAACACTGCCGAAATCGAACCCAGGACCTCACGGTCAGTAGACCAGGCAGTTTTAATAAATAATTTAGACAGGCAGGTAGGTATAATTTAAACTAAAAAGTAGTATTTTGATAATTATACATATGTACCTAATTTTATAAATATGTAACGTCTATACTTGAATACACACGATAGCTGTTGCAATATTTTACCAATATGTAGTAATAAAAATGCAAATTATATATACTATGACTTTGAGCATAGTTAAATATGCAGTTTATTTTTAATTACAATATCATAAAGCACTCCAGTTTTCATTCATTTTAAGAGCTTTTATGAGAGCTGCACTTCAAAGAGAAGTTATTACAAAGTGCATATTAAATACAGAGTGAACATTTCAAGAACACAATTCTGTGCATTCGCAAGTCAGGAAAGTTTATGAAATATGTAATTTCAGAGCGCGCTACATATAAATTGAATGAAGGAGTGTTGAGTGGCGTAAATAACAATTCTAAGGTGGATGCCGTATTTTAATGGAATATGTACAATACAAAAAGTTTTACTGAATAATTTTTTACCCGATTTAACCATATTTATATCGTCTGATGAGCAATAATTCATAATGTTAAATTACTATTTTTTATTAGGAACTAGCTTTCACCCGCGGCTTCGCCCGCGTGGTTAACGAACCCGTACATTTTTCCTGGACAAAAAGTATGAGCCTATGTGTTATTCCAAACTATAATCTATCTTTGTGCCAAATTTCATCCAGATCCGTTCAGCCATTCTGGCGTGAAAGAGTAACAAAGATCCATCCATCCATCCATCCTCACAAACTTTCACATTTATAATATTAGTAGGATAGTAGGAAGTAGGATTGAACGGAACGCAAAATAGGATATGATGAAGGAAAACATCGTGAGGAACTGAGGAAACCTGTGAGGGCTTCTCGAAAGTTCTCGATGGTCTGTGTAGTTCGCCAATCTGCACCAGGCCAGCGTGGTGGACTAAGGTCTAACGTTTTTCATTCTGCCCTTGCTTTGTTTGTTTTTCCCTTGCCCAGTAGTAGGACAGTAATGAGTTGAATTTTATTAGAAATTCAATTTAGGATAGTATATGTGTGTATATGACGGCACGGTGGGCGTATTGACTATGCGATTGGGTTTCTAGGCTACGTACTGTTATAGGAGTCCGCGTAAAACGCTTTTTAAAAAACGAAAATTATATTATAGAAATAGATTTATTAATAAGGCACTTAATTAAATACACTTATTACTTATACTTAAATTGAGTTGGCATAAATCGAGGATATAGTAGGATATAGAAGGACCAAGCGACGCGAAGGTCTAAGAGCAACTAATGTCTCCAGCGCTCGGACTGAGACACTGCATCTTAATTGCTGACTCTGCGGATTGATGATCTGAAGGTTGAGGTGTTATCGGATTAGCATACATTGGGAGGTCATAACAGTACGTATGGACTGTAAAAAGTTGTTCTTGATCTGGGTGTATGTGCATGTGTTTATTTGTAAGTTATACCCACGATACAACAAATAAGTACTAGTGTGGGGCAACGTTTTTAAAAGAAGAAAAAATAAATAAACAAATTGTTGATTGTGTGCAAACTGTGTGCACCAAGCCTAAATCAATTGATTAATCAACATTTCTTTAATATATCACGGCACGGTTGGCGCAGTGGTTGAGAGATCGACTGCTACGCTACGTGTCGCGGGTTCGATTCCCGCACGGAACAAATATTTGTATGATCTACTGATACTTGTTTCGGGTCTGGGTCTTTGTGTATGTGAATACACACCGTGCCTCGAAAAGCACGTAAAGCCGTTAATCCTGCGTCTGATCTTTCTCCGGTCGTGCCGGATTGCTGTCCCATCGGACTATGAGAGTGAAGGAATAGAGAGAGCACCTGTGTTTGCGCACACGCTTGTGCTCTATAATATCTCCTGCGTAGTTGGCTAACGTGACCGAAATCTGTCAGGAGGACATTATTATTAATATATCATCACGACCAAAAAGTTGTAGCCCCAAAATTACACTTCTGCTGTTATTGGGCTCAAATCAGAATCCATCAATCAAACAGCTAATATATATAACGTTAATTAATATCTATTGAGTGATAACGGACAATAAGATGGATAAGATTATCAAGATGCGAAAGGTCCTAATGAAAATCACAGGTGATTAGTATCATATATAAGAAAGAATAAAAGAAAGACAATAAATTCGTTTGGCTCAAACTAAAGGCACATAATAATCACTGTATATTATAAAACAAGGTCACCCCCGCTGCGTCTATCTGTCTGTCTGAACGCGATAAACTCAAAAACTACTGAACGAATTTTCATGCGGTTTCACCAATGGACTGAGTGATTCATGAGGAAGGTTCAGGTGTATAATTCTTTAGGTTTTATGTAAACTGGCTGAAATATGACGATGATTGTTGAAATGTCGGAAAAAATCATGCCGACTGGGAGCTTTACTAGCGTGCGTCGCATAAACCAATAGAGTTATATATCCTTATTAAATTAAATAAGGGTATCGTTTTAGAAAAAAAAATGTAGGTAGGGGCGGGTCGCTAGTAATATATAAAATAGAACAAAGAAAAAAGAAAAACAAAAGGGATAAAGATAATTATAATACCTACTCAGTTTTAGAGTTGCATTGTGTGCCTCATCAGCTGCGCTAACTAAGTCCCAGCAAAATCCCAGACAACTAGTGCCTGATGCTGGTTTTCAACAATATGACGGATGCCTTTTGAGTAGCCGTCCAAACAGCCAATAATTTCAATACATGTAATACCAAAGTAGAATATGTATTATATAATCACAATAAACATATTATGTTAATTAATTTATGTGGTAACTATTCAGTCATCTATGATGTAGTACTTTATATAAATAGGTATATTTAACTTTATTTTATATATTTGGTTGGAAATGTGAAAATAGAAATTATATAGTGAACATTTTGTCAGTATCTGGGTAGTTAGTAGATAATTTTTCAGGTGTTATTAATGCTTGTTATTACAACTTTTGATATTCGAGATCGAAAAAGATTGAATAATAAATGTATAGGCGTCCTTCATGGAATTACTAATCTAAATGACCTCTCTAATAATAAATATATTAATTAGTTATATGTATATTATGATGATCATCATCATTATTTCATCCGAAAGATATCCATTCTCAAGTTTTTCAATTAAATATTGAAATACTTTTAGATAGATAGATGGATAGAATTGTTTTTATTTCAAATAAACCTAATACAGGCACGCATGAAACATTAAAGGACTCCTGTTGCTTTTTGTAATAACTAAATATATAAATAACGTAACGTTTTTGTAATTTTAATACTGTATTTGCCTCAGTGGGTATCGAATTTACTATGTCCATTATTTAAATGTAGTATACGAAACATTATATGCTGTCATACTACAAATATAGCCTTTAATAGAAAAATTTTCTTCTTGATAGGCTATCGATATTAGGTACTGAGTTTGCGTAATAGAGAATGTCTCGATTGGGATTGACGGATATATTATAAGGATAGGTCAAACTTCGTGAACATTCCAACCTTATCTGTCCCTTCAAGATATTTTTGGATCGAAGAAGTGAAAACTTTTTCGTTTTTCCCTCCTTCCAATTTGACCGAAATATTAGATCGTGATTCACAAAATCTACGCCATAGTGACGTCACGACAATAGGCGTCTGAAATTGACTTTATAATAATAAGCCTCATTGATCTAGCGGATGCGAACGGAACTGAGCCTGAGGATTTGGGTTCTACCCCAGGTCGGAAATATTTATGGCAATAGACTCAATGTGTGTTCAATTAAGTACACCCAATGTCTTCGCCGGCCGCGAAAGCGCTGAGAAGATATATTTAAAGAAAGATGTGAAACAGTCTGGAGGTTTCAAGACAGAGATAGGGAAATATTTAGCAAATTGGAGGAGGCCTACGCCGCAGAGGCGACTTCAACAGATAAATAATTTTACACGGAAGCCAATAATATTAATAACTACATCCCATTAAAAATATATTGAAATGGAAATGATAACTTAGTATATAAAATATTATGCTACTAACTGCTTTAAATATTTATGGTAGAATAAAGAGGCTTTTTTGTAAAGTAACGAAGAGGATCATGCCTAGAAGTGGAACAGTAATATGTTGAATCATTATATGTATAATAAAAGTACATCCAATTCCTCTCTACTGCGCGTGTGACGCGCGTTTTAGACAACACACAATGCACTCGTTAACCAAACTGGTACAAATCCAATATATTCTGTTTGAAACGAAACAAACATTCAATATACATTCTGTTTGAAACAAAACAATCAGCTGTGTTTACTAACAGGCGGGGAGTACTATCAAAATATTGTAGTCCACTAATTGAGCTATTGGAAAAACACAGAGTAATCACTGGAGCTTATAATGGATATAGGTATGTAGTAATACAAATTACGCTTATTTGCTAAGCTACAGCTTGTAGTACATGTTTATAGGGTTTTAAGGCGAGGAAACTGTGCTGTTGTAATATATGTAATATTTCTCAAGTATTATCTCAGCAGGAAATGTGGTTCCGCGGTTACATAACGCGCTTGTCACTATAAACCCTTATATGAAACACAACATCACGCCTGAATTTCACGAAATTTCGTGGATGTTGTTTTTAAGTCCCATATAATAGAGCACTGGGATGTTACTGAGAAATTTCTAACAGCAAAACCGAATAACACTTTAATCACCACCCAACCACTCAGGATCTCACGTTTACCAGCTATCTACGCTTGCGATCGCTAGACCGATAAGGAAGTCTACTATGAGTCTGTATAATGTAGTACGAGTAACCATTTTTTATATAAATATAAATGCTTATAAATGCTGTTCAACTCTCCTTTACAGCACTCACGGGATGCGGAGATCAGCTTGCCTTGCATATACCAATACTTATAATCATAATCATTTATTTGCCTTAAGGGTTGTGCACAATAATGTCTTAAATAAATAAATAAATTAAAGTAATAGGTATAGTTGCAAACACTTAGTTAATTTAATATACAAATTACTATTATCATGTTAAATTAATTAATATATATATGTATATAATATAATATACAGTAATGTAATTTTATACATACTTATGGGTAGAAAAAGAGCCTATTTTGTTTCTTCGAGAGAGTTGACACAAATTATCACATGTGAATCGCTCGCTGTAATGGAAAGATTAGCTTGTCAATAATAGTGGTGTAGCGACATCTAGCGCTACAATGAGAAACCACGTAGAAACGTAGCAAGTTATCAATATTTGGCGTTAACAACTGGCATCGACCAATCGACGCACGATATCGAATAACACAAATGAAAGTTTAATGGCAAAATTGAATATATATAGACCGTTGAGCCTCGGCCTGCCAGGCAATATCACCTTACCTGGTCTGAGAATCCTCCCTTGTCAGTGGAAGAATATCATTTCTCGTTCCTCCATAGTGGTATTGAAGCTGAATGCCCAGGGTGCTCTCATCTACACGACCCAGGTTTCGTCACTTATGGAATTCCTTGAACCCCTTAAACTTGCTGATCAGTAGAAACCCACTCAACTCGAGATATACTTATCAGTCGTATCAAAAAAGTCCACAAGAAATGCCATGCAAAAATACCATTATATCTTAAATCGGTCCTTTGTGTATCGGAAGACCACTAAGTTTCACCATCCGTCATTCACAATTATGTTGGCGGTGTTTCAAATAGACAGATAGGGGAACTAACTGAACTTTATGGGGCATGCCATTGTATTACATCATGGGTAGGGAAGTAACAAAAGGTCAACTTGAAATTCAGTACCGCTATCACGAGTTTTCTTCCTATTTACTATCATAGTAAATGAAATTTTTATGATAGCGATTTTAGTTCTTCTCTAGTTAGGGATTAGAGTCGCTTATGTGACATCTAGTCATAGTAAAGTTTTGATTTACTATTTACTATATTATAGAGATGTCATGTTAGCGACTCTAATCCCTAATGTAACCAAATTAAGAACTAAAATCGCTTGCATTTAAATTTACATTTACTATGAAAGTAAATAGTAAAAAACTCATAATAGAGGTACAGGTTAGTGATACTTAAAAGAGAGCTAGTGCATGATGTACTTGTATGTTTTGTTCAAGAGGTAAGACACAACATTGCATCACGCAGGAATATATACTGTTGGGTGAGGTTTACGCACATTCTGACGATGCCGTTACTAAATTTCATGTGATAGCGTGTGCCGATTCCTGCTACTGAGAATTTCAAAAAATCCCAATACTTTTTCCGCCCAGGTTATTGAACTCAGGATCTTATGCTCAGCAGCCGTGGATAAGACCACTGAGGCATTTGATCAAATGAAATCATAGATATTATTCAAGGTTCTGAAGCTAAAAGATTCTGGTTCATCATGCATCTGGACGTTAAAATTTGACGGTTCATTGGTCATTCCAGTGTTGCACAAAGTTAAACTTCTGCCTGTATTCGAACGTCAAAATTTATTGACGCGAAGAGCTCGAGCCTCTGGCGTGTTTGAAAATAATGTTACATTCCGGTTTTAGGCGCTTGCTTTACGACATTAATTCATTGCATTCTTAATTTCGGGAGTTCCGGTGGAAAATGTTCAGACCTTTATTTTTTGGGACTTTCCGGTCTCGTCACTCGCGGTACAAGATGTAGGAGCTAAGTTTCTACCTAAAGCCGCCTGTGCCTTGATTACGTTCCTAAGCAAAATTTGAAAGGACCAACAAATACTGTACTTTATTTTCACTTAATAATTTTTAACAAGAAGTTACGCATATTTGTTAGAACTGTCAGAGTTATCAGAGGCCCTAGTGTAAGTTTCTTTTGACAAACTAGATTTAACGCATCGAACGCGTTTGGGGCCCCGATTAGTGAAGAGTACGAAACGGACCAATCGGAGCGGCGAACGCGTTCGATGCGTTAAATCGAGTTTGTCAAAAAATAACTTACACTAGGGCCTCAGGCTGCTATGCTGTGAGAAGTTCTACTTCTCTGGTTAGTACTACAAAATCTATGCTTTAACTTGATAGATGGAGTACTCATAATATCTTCTACATTGTGATTTTTACATGTACGAACATTCTCGGTAGAAATGTCTGTAGACTTCACAAATATTAGGCCCTTTACAAGAATCGAACCAAGCAGAAGTTCTCGTCTGTGAATGAACTTTACGTGATTAAAAAGTTCTTAGGAACAGTAATATTTCACGCTTTCATTACATACAAAAGACTAAATATCATCCAAAGTCCTTATATAATTTTTCATCAAATAATATTTTGTATCTATGAAGAAAATTCAATAAAATATACGACCTTCTTATGTCTCGATCAGATATGTGTTTATATTATGTAGTGAAGTTGAAAGGAATATATTTATTAGTCTTGTAATAGGCTTTGAGCGTAATATTCTTATAGCAGATTTCTTAAAATCATATGATTTCATGAATAAGAAGAAAAATCTTTATATAAAACACGATTAAGCAATCTAATGTATTTTAATAGTGGCAATTTCAAGTTCTTGTAATAATTTCCATGCAATGTAAGAATTTCATTTGTCTTTTAAATCAATTTGAAGTGTTCCAGCTTATGTCCAACGGCCATGAAAATATTCTCCACTGTACACGGGTTTTCTGAAAATAAAAAAGGACTGTATAGTTTCCGAATAGTCTAAAACCTGCCACAACCATTGTTTGAAAGACAATAAAAAGCAGTTTTATTAATAGGAACTTTCTGTATTTTGCGTACAACAAAGAGTATTCTAATTTAATCTAATGCGCCGTAATAAATAAATACAAATGAATAAGTAATTTAGCTCATGTTTGATTTCATTGTTGTATAACGCTTTAATACATGCGTCGCCAATTCTAGATTAATTCTTTTTGAGAAGACAAGTGATTAGTGGTAATGAACAATTGGGTTATATTAAAGGGTATAGAAAATAAAAGCAGTTATATGTGTAATGGCCATGTTTTTTTCTTATAACCTATGAAGTACAATCAGCCGTAAGAGACGAGAATCAGTGGAGACGAATACGCTTGTCAGTCACGGTACGGTCGGCGATAGGTGCTGAATTACATACTGTTCACTTTAAATAGTCCCCTGGGATAAGCTAAAACAGTCATTATTGCATCGACATAAGAACTTTGACAGGAAACTAGCTATGATGAATGCACTGTAGGTCCAATTTTGTTTTTACTTCCCTGCCAAACATGAGCTGGTACTGGACGAAGAGTTAGTGACTGACGTACGCCTTAGTTGTTAAACAAAGTTCGTTGCTGACCGTACTAGGAGTTCATAATAGCTAATAATTCCATTAACTATTTATCAGTGTTATCTGTGCGGCACAGCTCTCAGAAAAAAAATGGGTCTTGTCCTTTGACCAGTTTTGCCCTACAACAATGCTGCCTTCCAGTCATATAATTGAATACCCGAAGTTTATTCAGCCATATTGCCACTGTTGATTTATAAACTCGTTGTTATAAACTTTATTACTAATATTTTCCTCGTAAACTTCTAGTTATAAGTAAACTTTGTATGGTCTTGAAGATCATAAGTTTAGTCCTGTTGTCTTTTGAAGTTGTTGTTGAAGGATTCTGGCTGCCCGAATGTTCATCCATCCAAAGCTAGACCGTGGTGGGGGCGGCTTATGCTATTAGGTTGATCGATCTTACTTGGCCAAAAGCTCCCCATATATCATAGTATGTTAACTAAAAGAATATCTAAGTAGGTACCTATTTAATATTGAAATTTGAGTAGACATTTCTATTTTTATTTTCAGAAATTACCGTAAAAGTATTCAGAAAAGCTAGATGTTCGTATTAAATTACTATTAAGTCAATTTACTGTTTAAGTCTTTTCAATTTACGTAATACTGTTCAAAAGGCTTTTCTTTAAGTATATTATTTATTCTATGAATGAATGCTATTTTAAATACAACGAATTTTCGAGACAGCTAAGGAAGAACAGTTATGTAAATTTTTATTTACAATATAAAAATGGACTTGTTAAGAATCCCTCGGTTTATAAATAATACCATATTACTATGTATTATAATTATGTTGTATGTTCGTTCGTTCCTGTAGTATTACTATAAAAAAACATAATAGTGTAATGCGACAAGGCTATATAAACGTTCAGGGTAAACCAAATGGAATGAAAATTAAAGTTAGATATCTACTCAATGGACTGATTGATCTAAGAACGAAGTGAGGTTGCATTACAACATTTGATTATATAGCAACTACTACTCGCAACATGGCAAAAAGTAAAGCGCCATCTATCGGAGTGAAGCTACAACAATAAACCCTGAATCTCACTATGAGAGTTTACAACGATTCTAAGACATATACGAATGTCTGACATCAACGGTTGGGCTTCGGCCCGCCAGGCTAACCACAGGCAAGGGCCTGGTCGGAGGATCCTCCCTTTTCAATGGAGGAACACCATACCTCGTTCCCCATAAATATATTCCATGTCAATAAGCTCGCCTTTACGCGAAATGCACGTCGACGCCCTACAATGTCCGCAATACGTATTTATACCTACGTGCGTAGCCGCGCGGCAATGTGGTACGCAACCAACTATTACGCACTTACGCCGCGCGACTACGCGCCACGTGTCTACGTACAATCTCGCAATGAAAAAGTATTGGTAATTTTTTTTGCAGAAATAATCCATTTATATCCATGTAACTAATAAACGAGTGACATTTAAATCTTTTTTATTTCAATTCATCTGTACCTGTAGGCTACTGGTGTCAGCTCCAGACCTTTTATTTAATATAATAAAGGGTACACTTAATTATCTAGTGCCTAGTATTTGTAAAAAAATTCTTTGTAGTTAAAACGCCGCGGGTTGTTGGTTGTTGTTCTAATAAAATTGTGTACAATTTTCGTTAGGTACGCTAAAAATGTTAACGTTTCTAGTTTTTTGTTATGTGATTCCGTGAACGACTTTATTCTTGAAGGAGGAGAGTCTTGTTTTTTTTAGTTCGTATGTATGTGCTAAAAGATCTAGGAAAGTAATTTTACCGTACACACTAGGCATACTACATACACTAGTAATGCATACATTTTTACAACGTATTTCTGCAGCCCTCTGGCATTACTGTGGTTTTTAGAACGCACTCTGTGGCGCAATGTTTATTTTATCTGTCTGTGTTGGCATACTAAAATCATTGGAGAGTTTGCATGGTAACTAATAAAGTATGCTCATTTGATGAAGGGCAAAACATTTGGTTTACCTATATCGAACCACACGTCCTCGTAGCCGGCGTCCAGACGAGCAGCTCGTAGAGCTTCTCGCGCTGCATGGATAAACGAGGTGGCAAGGTTGAAAGATGGCTCACCGGTAGCTGTGGACAGGTGGATGGGTTATAACATTGTTTCTAGTCCTGCACTTTAAACTCAATAAGGAATTCTCAGTTAGTAACTGACTTCTACTGAGTTCGTAATAGAAAAAAATAACGATCCTGCTCACTACTGTGTTAGATTTTGGTCATCAAGTCGACATCATCATTTATTTTGTTTGACTTGAAAATTGAATATAGGACATAATAAAGTACACGAAAAGTATCCGTGATTGGCTCCATAAGCCAGACCAAAAATACTTTTTATAACGGTTTGATCAAGATCTTTATGTTCTTGATCGAAGAAATAACATCTATCTTCTGCTAAGAACGCCGCATATTGCCCGTAAAGTATCTTACTATGGGAGGCGGCTTATTACATTTACCTTTAGACTGTAGAACACCAAATTCATTTCTACCATTCCGACGGAAGTAAACTCTCATATCAGCCGGAATGTCTTTTATTCCTGGAATTTTGTAGGTCCAGGTCCTGTCAGTGAGCAGTTTTCCGGTGGAACCGTCGTAGACTAATTTCTCTGAGGTCCAGTATCCTATACCCATCATGAAGGCGCCTTCAATCTGTTAAGTGATATTTACGATAAAAGAAGAGCAACAAAGAACGGCAATAGAAAATAATTTTGACCTATGTTATGTTATGTTATAACCTTAAGATAAACTGTTTGTGTTGTGTCTCTGTCTTCGATAAAATAATTGTGAGGATTTTTGATCCTAACACATGACAACCTATATTTTTTTTACGTCACGTTTTAATAGATAAGAATTATGTAATTACCTGAGCAACATCTATTTCTGGACTTAAACTCCTGCCAGTATCTTCTAATATATCAACCCTTATAATATCATGGTTTCCAGTCAAAATATCTACTTCTAACTCCAATATGCCAACGGCATACACATCGTAAGGCTTTGCGTCAGTTAGGTTAGAGAACATATACGAAGCTTGAAGATCTACTCCTGCTCCATAAGCTCCGACTATCAGTTCCTCCCACGAAGGACCACCCATTTTCTCTCGAATAGGCTTTAGCCTATCATTAATAATTTCACAGGCTTTCATAATAGCAAATGCTACACACTCACTGCCTATACTACCCCCAGTAACAATTGCATTTGGTGACGTAAAACTGGTACTTGGTTTAACACTAATTTTCTCTAAAGGTATACCAAGTATGTAAGCACAAACTTGAGCTGCTTTAGTATTAATGCCTTGTCCCATTTCAATTCCAGCATGAGTTACTACAACTGATCCGTCACCATGGTAAATTGAAACTAAGGCATTGAAATTTCCTGTATAAAATATGTCTACAGTTAGAGGTATCAATTTTATGGCACGTTTCCTCCATCGATTGTTTCTGTTATATTCTTGGATTTCTCTCTTCCTATCGTCCAAGTTTGCATCCTTTCGTATCTGGTTTATCATATCAGGGATTGGATTGTTCTCTGTCGCCATGTTTAGAAGACGCACTTCTATGGGATCTTTTTGCAAACTAAATGCAATTCTTTCCATCATGTGTTCTATCATGGCGACGCCTTCCATTGAAACTGCAAGAGATAGTGAGTTAATATAAAAACTGCAATTCTGTTGCGTGTGATCATTTTCTTAGAAAAAATCACTTCGGGTGAGCAGTAAACTACAGTTCAACAGCTTTTTATTCTTTATTAAATACTCAACAATATCTTTGTGTAAACTGTATTTGTCCAAAACACAGTTTTTAAAGAATACTCAAAAGTCATTAAGTCTAAACTTGTGTTACAATATTCTTGTCTCTCCTTTAAAACCCATATATTTTACTAATCGTACTTTAGAACCTCTAAGTTACAAGAGATTTCTAATTTTTTAAATAAATGCTCAAAAGTGTTCACACGATAATGCTGACTTAGAAAAATGAGGCGTGTCTTGGAGTTCAATAATTACTGATAATGATGACACCAGCGCCCGTATCAGCAGCGTTTATTTCTTTTATGATAGAAGTGACAAGAAAAATAAGCGTTTAAATAAATCTATAAAAAGAGCTACTTACATGGCGCTCTGCACCAAGTGTTGGAAGCTTTATCCGTTAGCACGCTGTTTGAGGAGATATACCAACGCTTGGGGTTATAGCAGTTATGAAAGTGCATCACTGTCAGACCTGTCAGGACCTCATTGTAGGAACAACCTCCATCTTGGTAGAATGTGTTCTTCAGGTACTGGATTTCACCTTCAGCATTTACACCTATCTGTAAGTGCAATATTAGCAAGTATAACATCACGCCTGTATTCTCCGAATAGTTAGGCAGAGGTGGATTGTTTTAAATTTCGCTTTTTTTGAGTCTCATGTAATTCTAGGCATATGACCCTATTACCCGGGCACAGTTCCAATCTCCGTGCCGTGACTGAAAAAATGCCAATAACACGTTTCCCAACTCGGGAATATTATGCAAAACTTCACGCTTAGCAGTCATGCTTGCGAACACTAGATCAATAAGGCAGATGGTATATTGAAATTTAAATGATTTTGCATACATTGTTGTAAATAGAAACATCTCATACAATCATGTTTAAACTAAACACAATGCAGCAATAATTTGTAATTATGATAAATTGCTATTCTTCCAATGAACATCATTGAATACTACTACGGAATATAGATTTTCTAACATTTATTGGTTGATGCAAGTTTTTCTAAACTACGATATAATACTTTAAAATCATAATTTTTTACCTCAAAATTGCTTTTAGTAGGAACTCGTTTGCCAATAGACCTCATATTTGTCTGCAACGGTAGTATCATTCTGCAGGTTTTGTTCAAAAGGTGAGTGACTAGTGCTGCTGAGCATGCAATTTGAACGGAACGGGAGATTTTACCACCGTAAGCACCGCCCACTCGACGCACGATGACGTTTATACTGAAATAGGAGATAATACTAGTTAAGGAAGATAATTGGAATAAATAGATATCTTAATTAAGAAATTTAATAAAATAAGATTAGTTATTATATTAGTGTAGTATTTGGCAAAGAATATGCCAACTGCTGTTGTTTTGAGTATCGCAAAAGGGGACGGAAAGTCTTAAGTCGGCAACGCAGTGTTGAATCCGTTGACAAAGCGTTTTGATTAAGGATTATTATATAGCCATATATGTACATGTATATATACAGTAGTGGACGCTTCCGGTTTACTTATTGGAAGTATGTTATGAAAACTTACCTATTCACAGGAACCTTCAAAGTCTGCGCAATCGCAACATTAGTCAAATCCATCCATTGAGTCGACGAGAACACTTCCATTCCATCTTCAGTGGGCTTCACCACACAGGTTTGTGGTTCCATATAATAATGGTACTGTTCTTCCATTTCTATGTGACCATAAATAACAGTTTTAACATCATTACCAACATCTGTTGGTTGTACCGTCTGATCAGCTCTTACCCTTTTATTCTTTTCTGGAGATTTCAAAACCTGGTCTATAGTTAGCAAGGGTCGATTTTTGCTGATTGAAGCGTATCGTATTTTAACAAGTCGAGCAGCTTTATTGGCTGTCTTTTCTCTATCAGCTACTATGATCGCTGCCGGTTGTCCATAGAATTTGACTTGCTTGGTACATAGTATTTCTTCTTTGTCAGACATGAAAGGAATATTGGCAGGTGTAAATACGTTGTCTCCTGGGATGTCTTTTGCTGTGTAGAATGCGATGACTCCGGGTAATTGCTGAAATCATACATCGCCAAGAATTAGTATCATGACGGTTTTATTAGATTCATCTATTTGAAATAATTTCAATAATAATTACAACGACAACAGTGCTACTACTTACAAACGCTGCAGAAGTATCAAAATCATTAATCACGCTGCCTGGAACGATATCGGCAGTAACGAATGCAGCAAAAACTTCGTTCGCTTGCCCTGGCATATCATTGGCAAACGTGGCTTCACCACTACACTGTACTAAAGCCTCCAGTTTTGGTATAGGCTGGTTTACCGGCCATACAGTATTGTCAGTATCATAGGATTGCGTGCCTTTCGATGTCTGGCGTTTGATCGCTTCGCCTCCTGACTTATAGTAGGGATTCAATCTGTTGCTTGGACAGAGGCTGAGGATTGCCTGAGAGTAAAAACAAGAGAATTATCATAGCATCATTTCTATACTCCCTGAAAGATAAGGCAGAGGACTTTCGTTTTACAACTTTATGATCAGACAAATAAAATGTTCTTTGTGCAAGCAAATTTTCTTTGAAATATGAAATTATAAATATTCATTACCATTTGATCTGACTTAACTAAGTAGTTGAAAATTGTCTTCTTTTGTAGTCATACATTGAACATAGTTGAACATCTAATGAAAGTACTATAGGTACCTTGTAATATAAAGACACGGCTAACATCTTCCTGTAAGCTGCTGAAGGTTCAGGCGGTGCTTCTACAGGATTTATCTCCTCATCAAGACTCCTCAACGCTAATTGTAAAGTCTCATCAGTGTAAGGATCTTTCCCAACCAAAATTTGTTCAGTCTTATAAGCGTGAATGAATTTTGCAGAAATACTTCCATACACTATGGAAGCTCTTTCTAGCAAGTTTGAATTTTGTCTAAATTTGAACAAGAATCCAGCATTAACGACAGCATGTGCGTTTTGCGATCGGGGCATAATCTGGAAACGGAATTGATTTTGTATTGTTACGTGTTGTTTTTTTTTTAACTTTAAACTAGTATTAATTTAGCTGTTAGCTTTATTACTTTGAATATTTTTTACTGTCGCTAGGTTTACGTTTTACCACTATATCATGATGGTATTTAAGTTGCTCTATTCACTCGAGATTAAAAGTTTCAAGTTTATAGCAATCGGGAAACACAGCCTCTGGCAGGTAGTTCCACTCCACACAATATAATGAACTGTGTATGTGTATATACATACACATACACAGTGACTAATCATTCCCAATATGATGTTTTCTTTGGCACTATTGAAATCTAGATGAATGGCAAAATATCAAATAGCAGAACAATGTGCGATACATAAAGCCATACCTTATAAGTTTTTACAGAACAGCAGTGAGATAACGGTGGTAACATTACGTTCTTTATAATTTTGCCTCTCATTGGTGTTTTGAGAAACTCTGGCAATTTCAATTTTACTTCTCTGTTTACATCTTCAGCTGTAAAAATGATAATGCTTTAAATACTGTGGATTACTGGTTCAGTGTTATTAAATCATAATAATGTAAAAATATGTTGATACAGTTTGAAAAAGTTTTTTTTTTCATCTTAACTCGTAATAATTCTTCTTTTTCCCTATCATCTCTGTCAGAAATCTCTTACTTTTTAGTCATATCACATATCATCCCTCTTTTATTGGACATCTCCTCCCTTCTATCGATCTATATACATATGAACCTTCTTGTAACTGGCTTTATATCTCTCTTCATCATATAAAGTCGAAACAATATTTTGAAAAAAAAAAAAAAAAAAGTAAACTTTTGGCGAAGAATGCTTGAAGCGTTGCCCCACACTTAGAACATTTAATTTCTGTATCGTAACCTAATTCGCGTTGAAAAAACACAAATATTCACATGCACAAGCACTACTAGACCTTGGGACTCAAAAGTGCGACACGTAGCGCTGCAATCGATCCCTCAAACACTGCGCCAACCATGCCCCCGTGTCGCCAGCTACATATTATTTTTATTGAAATAAAACCCTGCTTAAATATTATTCTTACCAATTGTTATCATTGCTCCAACTGTCTCGAAGAGTAGAAATACGTCCGATTGGAATTCATTGTTGAAGTATTTTAAGTAAAGATTGCCACCAATTGTTCCAATCTACAATATCAATAGAATCATGTTACGAATCTAAGTTTAATAATAACTTTAAGTTAATAGCTCAAATTATAGTCAATTCAAGTTTTGTTATCTATTTAGATAGACGAGCTAGATATATTGTTTATTCGTTAACTGAGGCATTTTGGAATGGTCTGATGGAGAATCTCAAAGGGAGGCAATTCATTTTATATTCAGACTTTAAACGTTATTTGTTTGGAAATAAAATATTAAATGGGCTTTCACGGAGTGATTTAAATAATTCGTTACAGCGGACGAGCTTATTGCCATTTACTGGCTAAAATTCCAAACTCCATTCTAGCTGAACGCTAAGAATTTTTTTAACACTGGTCGATATAGTATTCATATCCTGCGTCTGCGTCCACTAGATTTACATAAAAATATGCCAAACAAATTTTTAAAATGGGATGTTGGCTGTTTAATCGGTTTTTATTAGAGACTTAAAATAAATTCTTTTTAATATCCAATGGTGGTCGCAGATACAGAAAAACCAAAACAAGCAGGCTACTAGAGGAGACGTATGTCGTCCGTAAAATTACTGTAAATGGGTGTACGTGGATATAATGTAAATACTTACATTCCTCACAGGAATATGAGCAACCAAATCCATGTGGTCGTAAAACTGTTTCAAATATGAAAACTCCTCTTTCTGTGCAGCCAGCTTCAGGAAAAGCTCCATCATCTCTGATAATGGCATCCCAGCACCTAGTATTAGGTTCACATCGATCGTGTACCCTTTTATTTCAGCTACGTTGAATATATCTATCACGTTCGTTGGGTATTCTGTGACGTGGTATACTCCTGCAAGATATAATTCTGTTAAGACACTTCATTAAAATTATGACTTATTTGACTTCAAATGTTTACTATTGCTCGGCATACAGCATACTAATTTTCAGCTGTTTACATTATCAAGCGTTATTACGGACAATTATTTATCGAAGGGGCCGACCACAAGTTGGTATTGCTTAACAATATAAGAGGGCAAAATATATTACGGTACGCAAGTAGTGTCATGAATTCATGATAAATCATAATGAGCCGAGTGTTTTGGTTTTCATAAAATATTTTCAAAACCTTTTTAACCTCTAGCAGCATTAAAAAGATTAAATCTCTTGGAGCATTGGCCAAGACTTTGTTACTTTTGTAGAGAATTTTGGCAAATACATCTAGTCAACCCTCTGCCATAACACCCCACATGAATTTCATAAAAGAACTTAAAAATAGTAATTACCTTGACCAGTATTTCCAGCAATCAACTTATAATCTCCAAGACTTATTGCTTTGAAAACATCATTTAAATTGTAAACTTTGTACCATTTATGTTTTCCAGCTTCTACTACCATCATCTTTTCGTCACTTATATGAATAAATTCATTTTCTATTTCACCGTCATCACCACCATCATCATTTTCTTCATTTCCTTTTGCTCCATTATCTTTGAAGCATTTATCTCTGTGAGAACATTTCTGGGCACATTCTATTCCGCAAGGTTTTAAAATGTCTAAATCTTCAAGATCACATAGTTTATCTAGGAGTTTTTGATCCGCGTCCTTAGCGAAGGTTTTGAAAGCATCAGCTATAGGTCTGTATCCAGTACATCTGCACATGTTGCCAGCGAAAGAATTTTCTACCTCTCTTGAAGTTAAGTTCTTGTTTTTTGATTCGTACAAACTGGAAAAAAAAATTGTATTGCTATTCATCACATATCAAAATTCATCTAAAACATCTAAAATAATAGAACTGGAAAAAGTGTTTAACTTATATTTTATAAAATATTTTTATAGGTTCTTTAGGTAATAAATTATAATTTCAGTAATAGCTCAGTTTGATATAAATACTGTTATAGTAAACAATGTGAATATACCTACTTTCACACATATTATGTGATGACTCAACTTATCAGAATGGTATTTCAAAAAGCCCATTTCCAGCCCTAACACGGAACTTATAGACACAGTAATGTGACTGTGCTCAGCCTTTATCACTTTATCTGCCCCACGCAAAAATGAATTATAGATAAAAATATATCCCTGTACACCATACGCGAATAGCGTGATCTGGCTCAACTCGTCTTTTTATGACATCATAAAAGTTAGTATTCATCCTACGTCCGTAACGGGAGAAAAATAATACATAATTGCTTAGATTTTATTTATAAATTCATTTGTTATGCCATATTCGAGTAAGCTACGTAATTATTCAAAAATGTTACGTGAATATGAATATTGTGTCACGTTAAAATTTAAGACAGTGAAAATAAAACAGATTTTTGAGATATAATGGCTTAGTGATGAATTTGGTATATATGTAGATGTAGGTATGCATAATTATAACATCGGATCGGACCTTAGTCAAGCATAAACATTTTTGAAGCAAAATGCAAAACAAATTTTAAAAACGGTATTAATTGTCAAATCTTTGAACACAAACCAAGTATTTATAATATGTTTTATGATTTTAATCACTAGTTATACTAACTACTACTTTTGACCGTAGAACATTTTGTAATCTAACCCCAAATATTTGTATGCTTTAATAGCAAAATATGTATGATCTGTATTATATTTAAACATCTTTGTATACCATGCTTTGTGGGAATAAATATTATTCTTATTCTTATTCGAAATGATTATACATATTTTGTGCTGGTCATTGTATAATGCTTCAAACGAATAAAGAATAAAATACTGAAAAAAATATCTGTGATATTGTTGGTGATAATGATTGAGGAAATATACTGTATTATTTTAGCTGTATACATACTTAAAGATACTTGAAAGTAATGGTAGAAACGCTCGATGTCTTTGCAACAGCAACTAAATTCCACTTATTAAAAAAGCCTTCAAATTATTATCACGTACCTGTACATATTCATAACCCACCCAGGAGTGCAGTAGCCACACTGAGTGCCATTAAATTTGGCAAGTCTGCTCTGAATGTCATGGTAGCCTTTGATTCTGTTGCCAATGCCTTCGACTGTCGTGACTTCCCAGCCATGGCAAGACAGTACGGATACTAGGCACTGAAAAGAAACAAAACGATTTTACTTACGGGTATTTAAATAAATGATATCGTAAATATACTTCATATATATGTATTTAGGATTGACATAAATCTAACAAATCCACTTTCTTGCACATCCGAATACAGTTGGAAGAATAAGAAAATTTGTCTACTAATTGGCGGTGTTGTCGTATTCAGCGGTCTCTTTCACACAACCAATCTATGGTTCGGAACACTGTACATGATATTTGTAATTTCTATATCTGAATATTTTGGTGGTGTACAATAAAGTGCATATGTATCTATCTAATTATTATCCACAAATATAGTCCAAAACAATAATATAATGTTCCATTCGGGGATGGAACCGTCAACACATAGCGCAGAAGGCAATCGCTTAAAAACTACGCCAGTCTGGTCGCCTAGTATGTTTGTTCTATTGCTTGAAATTAAGCTTACTTAGACACTGATTTGGTACTGTTTGTGTTTGACATTGGCAGTATGAACGTATAATGTAAAACCATTCATGTTTTATAGCAGTGATAGCCTAGCGATTGAACGCTTGCCTTCCATGCAGGAGGGTCTGAGTTCAAACCCGGCCCGCACCTCTGACTTTTCGGAATCATGTGCGGCTCAGAATTTGATTATCACTTGCGGTTACGGTGAAGGAAAACATCGTGAGGAAACCTGCACACCTGAGAGGGCTCCATAAAGTTCTTGACGGTGTGTGTAGTCCGCCAACCCGGACAACCCGGACCCGGACCCGGACCGGGCCAGCGTGGTGGACTAATGCCTAACCCTTCTCGTTCTGAGAAGAGACCCTTGCCCAGCAGTGGGACAGTAATGGGTTGAATTTATTTATTTATTATTTGTAACATATATTATATACCAATTTTGGCTTTATGCACTCCTACGTTGGTTTAATACTCTAAGCTCCTACTTCATATAAATTTTAAGTAAGGTAAATTTCACACTCCTCTCCTCCTCAAAATTTACTCTTGATACCCTAAACCATGGCTTATCAAATGTTCTCTTGCGATTTTTGTATCATAAGGACTGACTTTTGATAACAAATTAGCTATGAGTATAAAAAAGCCCCAAAGGAAATATAAAAATGTAACAAAAAACACCGATATTTCGGGAACTTAATAATAAAAACTTAATACTATTTTTTATTTATATAAAAATAAGATTTTTTTAAATGTTATTATGAAGACTAAAAAGCAACTACCCAAAATAGAAATACTGGTAACTTTTCCAAGATCTTATAAAGGTAAGAATTTTTTAAGAAAAGTAAGAATGTTTTTTTGAAAGGTCAACTTGAATATAGGTTTTATATGTAGGTAATTATAATATGGTCTATACATATTATATAATAAAATAATATCAGGCCGATATCTGTACATTATAGATATTGGAGAAAAACAAATAATGGGGGTCTTTATTAGAGCAACAGAAGCCAAAACAACAGTATTTAGAATTTTTGTCTGTCTGTTTGTATGTTTGTACACGCATAACGCAAAATTGCAATTCTCGCGCTCTTTGACATAAAAATAAAGATTTATTTTCTCTAAATCGACAGCGTGATACTGAGAGAATCCGGAAAAAGGTAGGCGGGCGATATCAGCGTTGTTTTTCCATATAATTGTCTCGATTTCGACATAATCTCTAATCGAAACTACCCACCAGTTTGTAATACAACAAAGAGCAAACCTTGAAATTGGTTCATGGGTAGGTCAAGTATAATACAATCGTACACTGTCTGTCAATATTATGTTGCCATCTACCGGGCACATTTAGAAACTGACGTGACAATAACACGTTTGCCAACAAATCTATGATCTCATAATTAGCAGCCCCGCTTGCGACCACTAGACATGACAAAGTACTCTACAATTAAAACTGACATCTCGGAAAAAATATCTTTATAGGTACCAATTTTTTACTTGTTATTTTATCTTATGGATATTTAACTTTAACGAGATAAAGTATTTTAAAGGTCAAAGGCTATTTAAGTTCCTGGTCACACGGATTAAAGATTAAGAATGATTAAATTATTTAAAAAAAAATTGTTTAATAAAAACACTTTCAATCTTATACAAGGTAGGTAAAAAATGTGTTTACTTTTAATTGATCGTCATTTTATGTTAATATTAATAATACATTTTATAAATTTTATAAAATGATTTTATTAGTAACATGTTTGACTCTTATTTAATAAGAGTCCTACATCCTAGTGTATGGTTGTAAGTCAAAGTGAAGATTGTCGAAGTTATTGTGTGTAAGTAAGTAAAGTAAGTGATTGTGTTTTGCCAAAAGTAATATAACAAAGACGAAATTATAATCCAATAAAGAGTTTATAGTATATTTTTAACATTACATTATACAGGGTTGAAATTCGACCCTGTATCATAAACAAAAACTTATTATTTTATTTTACTCATTTAGGTACTTTACTGATAATTAACTCTTTTATTATGATAGCTTAAAACAATATCGTTGCCCTCCATACGTTGTTTTTTATTTGTTGTTATTTTGAATATGTAGCTGAGTTTTGTAATGCGTAAAGAACTACATATTTAAAGATATTTTGCATGCCGAAAAATCGGCGAAAAATGTGAATTTTATTTTTAATAACACCTATTTATACCGGGTTTCATGCAATAAATGATTACATAACAAAACTGAGACATCATACAAATTATGGCTAGGTAGTCATTGAAACGTTACCTTGTATAATATGCAATATTTATATTTCGAGACTGTATAGTGAATTGACAAACAAAAAATGACCGAAAAAATAAATAAATAGCCCCAATTATAGCTGCCAAGCTTTTCGTTGTGAATTTATGTGATTGTTTTTTATAATATACCTAATTGATTGAATTCAAGCTTTTTGCTTTGTGTGATAGTATGTTTTGGAACCAGTCGATAGTTATATATTTATAGTTTTGATATTTTTTGCTACTCTTAATGTAGTAATCGGCAAAAAGTAATTGATGAAGTATTGCTAAAAAGTCGCCTTGAAATTTGGAAAGGAAGATTCAATGGAGGAAGTAGATAAAATATTAGATAATAATTTAATGGAGAAGTAAAACACGGTTTGTAAGAAGCTGCAGTACAGCCGATTAAGAGGTGTTAACAGGCATACTACAAAATAATTATTTGCAAACCCCATTTATGTTAATTAACTAGCTTCCGCTCGCGGCTTCGCCCGCGTGGTTTACGAACCCGCACATTTTCCCGGGATAAAAATTAGCCTATTCCAGATTATAATATATCTCTGTGCCAAATTTCATCCAGATCCGCTTAGCCGTTCTGGCGTGAATGAGTAACAAAGATCCAGACATCCATCCATCCATCCATCCTCACAAACTTTCACGTTTTAATATTAGTAGGATTACTCTAAAAGTTGTATGTTCGGTACCTACTTTGTACTTAGCGGTCTTTCGATGATCAGCCGTGATATTGATGGTTTGTGATTACTTATCCGCTTATAATTTACTTACCTGAGGATGGAGGCCGTTGTCTAGCAGGAGGTAGTAGGTTCGAGTTTGTATTTAGTCGATGAGTAATGAATCTACTCACAGAATTAACAGCGAAGGTCTTGGCCACATTGTTGGGCGGCAGAGCTGCGCGTACGGCAACGACGCACGCGCCGCAGCCGCCCTCGTGGCACATCGCCTTCGTTCCGCGCAATTCTGCCACATTTCGTAGGTACTCATTAAGAGATACGTCGGGACCGAATTTGCCGCTTACTGAAAAACATAAGAAAATTATGAATAACTAGGTGTTACCCGCGACTACGTCTACGTGTAATTAAAAACAAAAAATCTGGATCTCGACAACAGCGCCACCTACTAGGTCCAACTATAGGCAAGAGCCATCCAGGTGACTCCATAAGTACAGGAAGAATGTCATCAAACTCAAAATTTATAAAAAGATTATAAAAATGTTTAATTGGGCTGGTCAGCCGGCTTCTCTCACATGTTTTTTTTGGGTTTTTTGTCTTCTCACTGCCTTTCAACAGCAATGATTTACCATTCACAGACACAGTCCCAACTCTTGTTTTAAACAAATGAGGACGTAAAAAGTCTACACTGTTATAAATCACAGTAATTTCCCTAGTTTGTCTTGTTAACTGGAAACACGGGTGCAGGATCTACCTAATGCATAATTAAGTTCAGTAGTACACTTAAAGTAACGAATCGGGAACCTTCGTCCATCTTCAGAAGTACGAACACGTATACAAATGAAGATAATCTCAGGTGAAACTACCTAAAATAAGTATTGCACTTGTAGTTTTGCTCCTAACATAAAATTCTTAAGAATATTTATAGATATCTTCTAAGTATTTTTTCTTTGAAATGACGCTATTATAATTTACTTATGAAACGCTTTAGCAGGTAAATAAAGTATTTTATAATAATCCATTAAAGCAGTTCAAAGAAATAGATCAAACGTATATATAATACCTACCTACTAGAAACTGGTTCGGCGAGCGATAAGCTCTTTTTAATGGTAATGTGAGTGATAACTTAGGCTGAACTCTCTTAAGTTCATTATTGCAAGCAAGCATCAGTCATCCACTAAGCACTGTGGAGCAATTAGTTAAGCAGTCTGGAGCAATAACATTGTCTTATATCAACAGTACCAGAATTGTAGCTCATATCGGCGCACCGTGTGTGTATTCTTTCTAAGTGAGGGAAATGTGGCCAGTGTATTAAGACATTCCCACACACTGACATTTTACGATTTTAAACTAATGAAAACGTCAATAAATTGATGTGAATGACATTGAAATGGTTTTTAGAATTTTTAATAACCAACTTAACAATGCAAATGGTGAACAAAATAGGAAATTAATGCGATTTAATTAATTATGGACTAGGTAATTAAAAACTTGGGACAATGTAAATTGAGATAAATTTTACGTACCTTCGTATTCTTTTCCGTTGATTTTGAATTTTATATTCGCCATTTTTTAATTCATACGCAGCAACTAAAAAATATAATTGAATAATTATTATTGTTTTGGTGGCAAATTGGTCCGCAGTCTGCGGTTCTATTCTTGGTCAGGCATCATTATTGTGTAACTGCCGGTACCGATATTGGGTTCAAGTAAATGAAGATAGCGCCCACTTATCACATGGAGCCTTACACCGTCATGGTGTCCGGAAAGAAGCTCCCACGACAATACCTAAATACATGCGCATGCGCACACTTGTAATCTTGCTGGCTAATTTATTCTCCGTAGCTAGACCTTCACAATGTACTCTTTGGGAATTAAAAGTATATAAACACTACACGTCTGCCTTACCTTTCGGAAATGACAGACGCGATATTTATGTATCTGTCACGTCTACCTTTTTTTTTGTATGACAACGGTCAGAAAGACCGGTAATCTATTTCCCGCTGTTAACAACACGGGGACACACAAGAAAAATGAAAGTGAAAAGCTTCTGATACATTCCGTCTCCATATACACAATCTTACGGAATGTTGCATAATGGTGCTGACAGACTTGACCAGGGAGCATTCTCTTGTAATAGATAAACGAGCATTCACTGTTATAAATTTTGTCAAACTAAACAATGAACTTCAACTAAATTCAAATAAATAAAACAAAATATAAACAATTGAGAACCAAACGTTGTGCTTCGGTACGAACTTTTAGTCGATCATACAACGAACGTTCAAAGAGACACGGTTGGTTGTCAAAAAGACCACAAACATGAGTTCAATGTAAATAGTTTGGCTTGACAAAAAGTTCGAAGCAAATGAATTAATTATTGGTTAGTTAGAATGCTCCTGTTTGACCAAATGCTTAAGTCGTGTGTTCATTTACTTATAACATTCGTAAGAATGCTCATTACAAGTGAACGCTCAAGTCTATTGCTACCTTTGTAAATCCTTTTCGGCAGTTTTGTGAATACATATGACACTGAGAAAGGTATATCGATTGCAGTGGCGCGTTTACATTAAAAGAGAGAGTGGGTAAAATTTGTACACACCATCAAGACTTATGGGAATTCTGCAATTTTTGAAATGATTCCCCCATAAATACACACGAACAAATTCAAGCGTGGGATGGTGAATGGCATTTTTTTTGTTTTCCTTTGTTTTTTGTTCAGGTGTGTGCAAAAAATAAAATGATTTCTTTCTTCCTCAATTTTCCTAGCCCTAGGCCAGACCCTTCCCACTGTAAAGGGCGGTGTACCGGCTAAAGCAATGTTAACACACAGGGATAGTTTCATGTTTAAAACGTCAACAAAAAGATGAAAAAGGTTCGATGTTAAAGAATTTGGGATAATGACAATGTACAAAAGATTTGTTAGACATTTAATATTATATGATCCCAACTGGATGAGACAAGAAAGAGACAGGCAACAATGAAAGAAACTGGGGAAGCCTACGCCAAGAAAGAGGCGATTTATGCGATCCATGAATAGCTTGCTTAAACACTAAGCACGTTTTAAACATTATTTATTTGTAAATTTATGGTAAAATAAAGGCTTTTTTAGTTTAATATAATTATACGATCAAACTATCTTAACGGTCGCTATTTGCAATTAATGTATTGAAATGAAATAATAATAAAAGCCAATAGCCAATAAATAATGCAAAGTAGCGGTCGACTTGACTTCCATGCAGAAGGTTTTGAGTTGTAACCCGGCCCGCACTATTGATCTTTTGAATTCACGTGAATCAGAATGTTATTATCACTTTCCTTAACCTGCACATCTAAGAAATCTCCAATAGGTCAAAAATCAGACGAGAATATTTTTTTTTTTGTTCTCCTTTTTCTCAACGAAAATACGATAAAACTTAAATGAAATAGCTATTTTGATTCGTATGTATCTATTATTATAAACTAACCTTTATGTTTATTCAATAAAACATGTCTTACCTCGATTATATGAAGCCTTCAACTTGATTACACTTTATTGTTAGAACACGTCATTATACCAAAACTGATCATAACAAACTGACAACTAGTGGTTAATCTTGAATGTGTACTCACACACTAATACATACGTAATGTGCGTTACAAATAAGAAGCGTTTTTTTTGCATTCGACTAAACTTTTCCTTTTTTACTTCTGACCCGAATTCGAGGAACTAATTTTTTATAAGTATCTAAGTGTAATTTTTGTATTTTAAAATTGAACATTAACTTTTTACATAGGTATAGGTACTCATCTAAATATAATAATAATAATGAATTTATATTGATTTTTCATGGAATTTGCAAAGCATGTTCGCTTTGTAAATGTCTAAAATATAAAATAAATAAATCAAGTTTTTATTTGAAAAGTAAAAGTTATAAAAATTTAATTTTTACTTTTTAAATCTGATTAGTGTGTTAATATAGTATATATAATTTGAATAGTTATTATTTTAATTATTATAGTAACAAAAAAAAAAACGTTTCTTACATACAACCTCGTTATTTTACGAAAGTTCGACACAGTCGTTGCACGGTTGATTTTTGCGCAGGAGAAAATATTTGCATGGCATAAAGATTAATAAAAATTGTGGTTTCGGGTCTTATTTTCTGGTAAAATATACCCACGATAAAGAATGAAACGAAAATCTTAGTGCGATTTTTTTTTATTATTAACGTAATAATAACAACTGGTCACGCTCGACGATTTCTGCCAGACAATCTTGCATAAAAAGAATAATGTGCTAATTATATTAAAGTGGACATTTCTAATACGCACGATAATTATATAAGTTTGGAGTAAAAATATTAGTAAATAAAATCATTAAAAAATTTTGAACAAAAAACATCCAACGCCAATCTTTCTTCATCCATCCAATCCATCTTTCTGGATATGCGCTCTGTCCAAAATTATGTGCTGATTGGCGGATTATAAATAACATAAAAAAATATGACGGAGCCCTATCAAGTGCAGGTTTCCTCGCGATGTTTTCCGTTACCTTTAACAAGCGATAGCCAAATTTTGATCACCACATGAATTCGAAAATGCAGAGGAGCGGGATGGAGTCCACAGCACACTCCTGAAAAGATTCCTGCTTGAGTTAATTCAAGAATAAAAAAGATTAAAAATCTGTAAAAGATTTCTACAAATCTTAGTTAATCCCATCGCGAGGGATAACGTGTAAGACTAATCTTTAGACTAATCAAATACTGTTTGAATACTGTAATGATGAGTCAGTCCTACAGAACCATCGTTCCCCATTAGAACGGCTGACAGACAAAGACATTACCATAATCACATAGACCATGAAATACGAGCCTGACAATCTAGATAGTCATTTTGTACGCGCTATGTCAGATGGGAGCTAGTGATTGCTCAACAAAACTCTTAGTTTCCCTTTTCTTGACGTTCAAAGGTAAAAATTTGGTAGCAAAAATCAAAAACTAGAAATCACTAATATATTCGAGGATAGGGTCGGCCCAGTAGTTTAACAATCATTTTGGTGAGAACCTATCATGGGCTATTCTCCGCTTGGGGGGGAGGAGGGGTGTCCCGGACTCCTGCCGGCTAAACTCACCACGGTGATCCGCCTGGACACCATATGGTGGGCCTCGGGAACGCTTAGAAGACCGCACCAAAGCCCACCACGGTGTCATGCCGAACGGCACTTTCCGGAGACCCGGAGGGAGTGGCTGTAAAGAGGCCGACCCGTTACCCTCGCTGGGTGCTGTGTGCACGGCGACACGCGACCGTGTCGCCGTCTTCTCGGGGGTCGCTAGACGAGAGCGCTAGCAGAGTCCCCATTATGTGCGCTAACCCTAAGGCCCTTCGCCAAGGTGTGTTAGGCGGTGGGTTGCGGTGTGTTGCGCGCCGGGGCGGTTGCTCCCCGACGCCTCTTCCTACGTCGAGTGGGATCGGTCCTCTCCCGATCCCGCTCAGCGGCCTCCTTCTGGAGCATGACTGCTTCACAAAAGGAGACCACTGCCCTCCAGTAGTGGTTTAACAATCTACTGTTGTGCTAAGTGTCACGCACGGATTGATATTTTTATGGCCTACAGATAGTTGTTACAGATGATGTTGTTGTAATATTTGTGTTTGTTAACGCAACCATGATACAGGAATTATTTTTAGTGACTTGCCGTTTAAATTATAATTTGATAATATGAATGCCATTGACTAGCTAATATGAAGAAGAATATTTTAAAGAAGTTAAGTAAATAAATCTTAATGTGGTCACGAAGTCACTGCTATGTCACCTTTGAAATGCTACTTGTTTAGAATTTGGCACAGGTTTTTGTCTTACATTAACCTTTTTTTCTCTATGAAGCTCTGACATATAAAATTATAAACATTGCCTTGACCCTCAGCCGTCAAGATGATTGAGATTTTCCTTGTACAGTAGCAGTAAATTAGTTGAATAGTTTGACCATGGTAGAAAGCTGCGTTCACACTGATGCAAATTAGCACTCGTACTGCCCAAGACGCGTTTTTTTTTTCTTAAATAGTTCGTCGTTCATAGTTCGTTGTTTAAAAGATCCTCCTGCTCTTTCCTTGTTACAGTTTACGGACATATATCTCACATACACGCTCACTCAGATCCGAAACAACTATCTGTAGAACATACAAATATCTGATCTGTGTGGCAATCGAACCCAAGATCCGTAACGCTGAAAGCTAAGCGCTTAGCCACACCAACCGTACCATCAAATTATTGCTATTAGTGCTATATGCGTGACATCTAATTTGAATTTCTACAGAGAAAGATATTTATAGAACCTATAAGAACACATTGTTGAGGAACGAATTACACCGCGGGCGATACGCGGGTGGATTTGCGTCAGTTTGAGCGCACCTTAATATCACAGTTTGAACCTAGCTTTACATTACCTAGGTTATGAAATAAATTATAGTATTAAAAAAAATCCAATCCAGTTTTAATTTCTTACTCAGTAAATGTGTGGAATAATTCAGCTCATAATTGTCTTACTGCTGGGCAAAGCCTCTTCTCAGATTGAAAAGGTTCTTTGGAATAAACTGTGTTATCATTTATCATCCACTGATTCTACACATTGCTGTATATAGGGTTCACTTTGCAAAGACACGATTTTTCGCTACGCCCCTGCACTGGTAGTTTGTTTTGGTGTTAAATATGTAGTATTTAAATGATTTATACATAAACTTAATAACACTGCCCGGCCGAGATTGAACACTGGACCTCACGCTCAGCAGACGCGCTTACAACCACTAGATAAATGAGGCAGTACATGATAATATCTATTTATTTACGGATTCCAAATTATAATTTCCGGCCATACAGCCTTTTGTTAGATAATATAGAGTCCAATTAAAAACGCATCAACAGGCAATTACTTGTGAATTGTATAGTCTCTGCTTGCACTAACTAGATATAATTGTATAGTACGATGACGTAATTTCTGCGCATACGCATGTAGAATCAATGTCAGTGGGATTTTTATCTTATAATCAGGGGATATTAAAAATTTAATGTAAGGCCTGCCGATCGTGAGGTTCTGCAGCGTTAGCGGGTTTTTCTATCAGAATTTTTTTTGTAACAATCCGTCTTCGGGACTGTTCCCGGTAAATGGTAATAGGTTTAACATCAACATTACATGGGATTTAATGTACTGCTTCATTAGTTTAGTGGACCATGGACGTGAAATCCTGGGTTCTCTTCCAGGATTGAGCAAAGTGTAATCGGGTTTTTTTGTGTATTCTCAGTAGAAATCCAGAGTTTGGAGTTGTTGTGAAAAAAAAAAAACTAAACAATATCATCACAATATCAATATCATTTTGAATACAATGTATTTTGTTATGAAATAAATTACTTATGACATGTAACGCAAATATTATACATCATAGTATGTAAGATATAAAAACTTAAAAAAAAATATCCCGTTCTACGATCCTTACATGCTCCTTTTTGCTCTTCCACATTGTCAAACATACGCCCAGGCTGTATGTATTACCTTGTCCCCTTTCCGAAAGGTCAATCACTGGTATTACCTTCCGGCGTTTCTACTTACATACACTTTTTTGTTAGTAAATCGTGGGATATAGTTATTTTGCTAAGCAACCGTTACTGTACCTATAATTCTTACCGTTCCTACATAATACATATGCACATAGCATCACTCATGTTCTCGGAAGAGCTAGTCAGAGGCGTATTGTACACCAACATTTCGTTGATGTTAATATTAAGTCCCATGTAATAGGGGGCGAGCCTATTGCCATCTGCCGGGCACAATTCCAAAGTTCGGACTGCTAACTATTGCTACTATGGATTTCCTTACAGAAAAATCCAATTACACTTCGCGCGACACAGAGCTCGAACCCAGGACAACACGCTCAGCAGTCGCTTGTGACCACTAGACCAATGTCCTACATAAATATTAGGAGTTCTTAGTAACCCAATCAGGTACGAAAATTGGATACAATATCAAATGAATCGCTCGACTGAGGATCGTTCAGATATTGATCGTCAAAGCGAAAGATATTGCCACGATAAGTACAAAAATAATAAACTTAATTATAGTCTGAAAACTTTTTATCAATTTAAATTTAAATTATATTAGGTGGTTGCCTAAAAGCTAATTATTTTTGCCATAAATTAATTTATCTATACGGAGTTAGGTATTTTTTTTTTTGCAATAGTCCATTAATTTATTACTACAAAAAATAATAATCGTATATTTACTACGATAAATACTAGATGGCGGTTCCAGTAACGTTCCAAGTAATAACATCGCGTTATTCTTGCCTATTTTTAAGAAATTATTAGTGGTAATTCCATCGTTCTGTTTGATACGCGAGTATTATTTTTCAGTTTAATTAAATCATCTAAATTGTGGGAATTAGTCCATCTGTTTGCTAAAGACTGCGGTATTTTTTAACGAAAAATACAACATTTTTACTGAGGCTCAAATGAAAACACTAGGTTACCGCATTGGAACAAGGCCAAACTCTCATAATTCTGATAATTATAATAAACGCAAGAGTCTATTCTGCTGGACCTTTGTCCAGCAGAAGATATTCTAGGCCCTTAAATAGCAGTGGGACAGAGTAATGGAGTAAATTACAGTAGATTATTATTTTACTAAGACAGAATCACAAGCACAATAGGCCTATAACCTCTTAGCCTCGTTTTACTACCTCCGTTAATAGAACAGAAACTGTCCGCGACAATGAATTCTCTCCAAGGTCAACAAAGAAAAAGTCCCTCGGTGCGGTCATCATTTCACACGAACATCCCATACACCCGTGTTATTGCAACACGGCATGTTTCGTAACAATCATGAGATACGATCGCAGTGTTGGCGGAACAAAACGCGATATTTCAGACTCGATAAACATCACATCGGCGTGGTAATACGACCACAGACCGTTCGAACTTGGATTTTGTGGAGCATTTTTTTTTTTAACCTGATCTGTCTCTCTGCTTTGCAAAGGCCTCCCTCAAATTCTTCCACCCATCTCTATTCTGCGCCACCTTAAACTAGCTCCTCTGGTACAAGAGGAGCTGGTTCAAGGAATAAAATAATATGATAAATAATTTGGAAAGATGTTTGAGCGGCGCTCGTAGCTACATAGCTAACGCGCTGATCGGTCGATCTGCGAGGTTAAGCAGCACTTGCCGCAATTTTCAGACATCCCCTCCCCCCTCTCCCCTCGACCCCTCCGTGCCTCGGAAAGCATGTTAAGCAGCTGGTCCTGGGTGTCGTATAAAAACCTCTGACAGTCGTTACAGGTGTCAGCATAGAGTATCTGTGTCTCCCAGTAATTGGGTGGCGGATGTCAAATGGCAGTCGCTCCATTTAAAAAACTGATATTCAGCCGCAACTGGTTAGACTGGAACCCAACTCTAATGCAGTTGAGAAAAGGCTAGGCAGATGACAGTGTTTGAGCCCACGATTCCTGATTAAAAACGGTTTCTCACCGTCTCTAGAGAATGGGACTAAGGATTAGGTAAAGGAGATTGGAAGGACCAGAACCGTTTTCAGAATAAGGTTGCGCTCGTGTGCTTAAAACCATATATTTTGTTCACCCATTTTGCCTGCCAGGTGTACTTTTTGAACAATCTACAATCATCATCAGTCCAAATCAAATCAGTGGCTTTTTAAATAAGTAGAACCCGAGAAAACCAATAAAAGAAAACTATGATACAAAAAAGAGGTACATTTTACATATACATATTTAATCTTCAGTATCTACAGGTGCCTTGCAAAGATCTGGCAAATTCGAAGTTATAAAGATATTTTTATTTTAAGTAAAAAGGCCGAAACCAATTACTACTACTTAAATACAATTTATTACAAACATAGTTAATGTTTGTAATAAATTAGTAGCACACAAAATTCTATAGAGGAATAAAATAAAGTGAATAAAAAATTTGGAAAGATTTTTTACCGGCGTTATTCCTGTAATTCATATTTATAAGTTGTACAAGCAGTAAATACAATAAAAATAAGAAGAGCAACAAGCTGTGGTATAGATATCTCTTATTTTTGGTACGTACGAGTACGTTGCTTGAAAAAATATAACACTTATACTTCCTTTCTGTATCTTCACTACGAAAATGTTACGGATGAATAGAAATGTAACGTTTATTTTTATCGAATAATTAGCTTCGAGGGGGATATTCATTGTTGTCTTATTTTCTATAGGTTCTTCATTGAATCTGTTTTTGTCAAGTATCAATCGAACCTCCTCTTACATGAAAGAAAAGGTATCCGTAACGTTATCGATATTTTTGGCGAGCCTCGCTTTCATACGATTTTGGGTTACCAGCAATTTTATTTTAAGAATGAAGAACCTCTTGAGTTGGTCCATTTATTTTCGTTCATTCATATCTGAAAAAGTCAGCAGTTTTTTAGCCATTTCTTAGTTTAATTAACCTGAATCTTTTGAGATATCAAGGATTTTTGTAGACTTTATTGTTAACTGCAATTCGGTATAAAAGGTGAAAGGTGAGGATGAGTTAGAACATCTGGTATTATCAGAAATTTACCTTCAGATCGAATGCATGATTGGATATTTATAGTTAAGAAATGTATCTATATAATATAATTATAAGAATGTTGGAAATTTTCTTGACAATTTAGCATTCTTTTTTTTTCTTTGTCTTTTACTGATTCGAATAGCATAGGTTTTAATTAAAAAAAAATTGCCAGTTAGCGTTGGTCAGGCAAGGCCAAATGATCTTAGGCTTCGTTACCCGTGGAGGCTCTTTCCTTGCAATCGAACCACATCGACTTTACTAGTTCCGTAAAATTATCTTTTTCTGACCAACGTTGTAAGTAACTGTCTGTCTGTATTTGTAATGTCAAAAATACCATATCTACTTAAATGTATATTTTACATTTTATTACGACCAATAAGGAACAATTTTCTGTCCAATTGAACAATAAAAGTTACTTTAATACACACATTCAGTAGTTGTCATTCATATCAATAGTACCTACTTCCGCGGTAATGTTTTTTTTTTTATTATACTTTGTTGAGTTCTAGTGCTGTGTGAAATGATTAGTGGTGAGTATATTCACGTTATTATATTCATCTTTCCCGTCTTTAGCAACACTGCCAGTAAAATAAGTATTTTGTGGAAATATATCCACCAAATACCTCAATTGCGCAAAAATAAAGAGCTTGGGGCGCTTTTAAAATTCAGTAACTTCTTCTCCTATTAGATTGGTGTTGGTTGAATTTTACACAAGTGAAAACTTTATCCTGTAGTAAGACAAATTTTAAGTTAGTGATGATTATATCCCTGACTAGTCTGTATTCCTAGTTAAGTGGTAACCGCGAACCAGCAGACTAGAGTTGAATAGATGCGGACAAGTCTATTTTCAGACGTGATGGAAGTTCGAGATCTGGTTGATGTAGCCCACCTTGGGAGGTTAGGTTCAGCCATGGATTTTGTAAGACGTGACACTGCTTATAAATATGTTTTTCTATGATTTCAGCACAAAATCTTGAATTTATATACATCTTCAAATACCTTTTCCTTGTGGGGTTTTATGCTGCAAGCTTGCCCCACAACACCCCAGCCAAGTTTTCAGTTAGCTCACTGTTTGATGCGACCATGTCGGTGATACACCCAGTCGTTGCTGCTGGATCTAATAGATGTGAGTAAATATACTTAAGTTCTGCTTACCTAGCCGTGCCAATAGTTGGAGATACCTTAATATCTCAGACCTATATATAACCTATAGGAAACCATAGTTTTGACACCCCTAGAGGTAAAAGTTCCAAAAATCCACGCTAAACTTAAGAGAAACAACAAAATATCGATGTATCAATACTAATTCCATAAGTTGTTTGACTGTGTGCGCAAAAAAGCATTTAATGTTTTCTTTTAATCCCCAAATTGTTCCGATGATCAAATTTAAAACTTGGACGACAAGTGTTCAATCAGAAATGATTGTCCAAGAATTGTCCATTATTCGAGTACGTATTGGTTTGCGTCCCTAAGGAGCAAAAGTCGTCTTGTTCTATGAAGAAGTTGAATCACCAATTTTCGAGTAGAATGTGTTTTTAGTGCTCAGTAACCACTTTTAGAAAAAAAGTTAAATTGCTCTGTGTTACTTAGGACCTAGGAAAAATTCCAATTCTAAACAAATAAAGTAATCTAGTTTTTTTTTGTTACAATCTTCTTAACTTTACCTTACACCAAACCGGATATTTAGGTATTATTCTCAGTTCTGATTATTTTTTTACGATTCTTTACATCATATACATACATAAATGTATAAACATATCGATAGTTAATTAGTTAGCTGCCCATTATATTACAGGCGAGGCTTTCAAAAGCTTCTTCGGCCTTACTTATGAGCAGATGCAAGAGAAGAATAAAACCAACTTCCACGAAGTACTAAACATAGATCTGATCACCAAAAGCGGGAATGTCAAGTACAACCTGACTGCAACAAAGAGGATGAACCAACTGATGTCTCATGCCCAAGCTATAATTATACTTATCCATGGCTTTATGGAGAGCTCCGATGGCTGGATGGTCCAGGGTATAGCACCAGAGCTCCTGAAGAAACCAGACTTGAAGGTGTTTGCTTTGGATGGTAGAAAGATCATCAATTTGGAGTACTTTAGATCGTCGACATACGTGCGGTTTATGGGGGAGTCGCTTGGATCGTTTTTGGGAGATCTTGTAAAAAGTGAGTTCTCTGGCACATTATTGTATAACGACTATCACTTCTTATCTTGTTTTAAAATGTTGTGTTACCGTATTACATTTCTTTCACCATTTTGTATTCCATACTATCACATCATTTGAAAACTACGAATTATGTGATTTATATCAGGGAAAATGCCATCTATTCATTGTATATTTATTTACCCTTAATAATGATAGCGAATAATGATAATAATGATAGCCATTGAACAAAAAAGGGAAGTAAAACCCGGATCATATTACATTTATGTTTCAGGTGGCCAAGACCCTTCCAAGATCTACATCGTAGGTCACAGCTTAGGGTCTCATATCGCAGGAATAGCTGGTAAACGAGTCCATGATATGACTGGTCAGCTCGTTGGCCGCATCACCGCTTTGGACCCCGCAGGACCATGCTTCAGCAACATTAATACTATTGGAAGGTTGGACAAGACTGATGCAGAATACGTTGATGTTATTCATACTAATGTGGGCATTCTGGGTCTCAGAGAGCCTGTAGGTAAACGATTTTTCTATGATTGTGTCAATTTTTTGTTATTTTGGACTTCTTTTATTACTTAATTAGGAGAAAGTTTTGGTTGATATTGGTTACTTTATGTATACAAATTTATCGATCTGATTCGGTTATTTCAACCACAACGTTCATTCATTATTAGGGTTGCGTTTAAGAATAGGTTAAATATCTCAATTGTCAAATACTATAACAGTCGCCAAGGAATTCAGAAGTCTGAAATATTTGATAACCATAGATTTAGGTTGGACCTAAGAGTATTGAAATAATCCAGGAATAGGACTGGGAGATCGGATGATAGTTCCTGCGAAAACAAAACTGGTATTCAGTCAATCTGACAAGACCGGATACAGACCCAAACTTGGAAAAAAATATATGATGAGGCTTATGTTTGGCTGAAGCTAGCGTAAGTCAGCTTAAATTAAATTAATAATACATTAAAGAAACTTCGTTAACATCTCAATGTATTAAAGAAGCAAAAGCGGTTCTACCCACAAAAGCAAAAAATATGGTCGCCATTACATCGGACAGAAACACTTTTTATCCAGTGTCTGTGTAACTTGGGGAAACAGTCTCCATTGAAAAGGCATTAACAAGAACAGGCTATTGTTCTAAAGGAGTATTAGAGGTGTGTACACTTGTCGTGAACAGGCACTTAGATGAAAATGCTAAGTCCTCTATTATAAGCATTGTCTCTTCCTATGGAACACTTTCAGTGGCAATAGTACTTGTTTCTCATTGGCGATTAGAAGCACGACTTTGAATGGGTTGAGGATTTAATTTCGCGTCTTTATTGAATTGTCGTGAATTAAATTGTGGATTAAATTGTCGAGAATGATGGATGCTTTGGATTTTAGTAGGCTGCTGTCAATAAAGATACTTATTGACAACAGGCTCTTCTTTAATCTCTTCTTATTCTTCTTTAATCTTTCTCGAAAAAATAATACTTTTATTTTTCATCTGCTCTTTCATATGTTTGTATGACAAAACAAGCTGGAATATGAAGCGCAGATAGCAGAACAGCTTAAATACTACTCTAAGGTCTATCACTCACTCACGCGTGCTCAGAATAATTTTGTAAATCAGTTACAACATAATTTATTTACTAAGATATCTAATTGAAAAGAAAAAAAATAATAGTAAAAGCGACACGAAATTGGTGTCAATATGGCCGCTAATTGTATGAAGATTTTGATCTTAAGACTAACTTAAGATTTTGATGTTTATATAACATTTAATATACATATTTTAATATTAATTACTTCGTGGTTATTACATAAGCGTTACAATTAGGTCTTTCTTTGTAACCAAAGTTGTAACAAAATGTTGGGTCGTGTGGGAAAGACATCAAAATCTTCATACAATTAGCGGCCATATTGGCACCAATTTTGTAATGTTATAGGCAGCAAAAGTTTGATATTTTATTAAAAATTCTTTAAGTTTTAATAAAATATCAAACTTTTGATGACAACCAGTGTTAACTGCTTGGAAAACTAAAATATTGAAATTTGTTGCGTAAAATTGTCTAATAAGAAACAAAAGTAAAAAAAACCTTACATATATAATTATGTACGTTTTATAGGCCACAAGGACTTTTACCCTAATGGAGGTACATCGCAACCGGGATGTTATATTTCAATCTGTGACCACAGCAGGGCTTGGGAGCTGTTCGCTGAATCAGTCGGTGCACCCAAACATTTTCCAGGTAAGTAAAGTTCCTTGTATCAGCAAATAAGGATTATTATGTACAAGTATAGAGATGCTTTTAGCTCAGTCCAAGTTTGATGTATCCTAAGGGCCATCATGTTTGGGACTTATTTGCGCAATGTTACATGTAACATTATGTCATAAGTCAAGGACACGAGTAAGTTAAACACAGTTTATATATATATGGAGGTAGAACATCTTTGAACTAAATTATTTACTACATGAATTTCACAATCATGATAATTTGAAACTTTGAAATAAATTTTGTATTTCGATGATATTTATGAATACATTTCGAATTGCAAAATCACTTGAACTTGGTTGCAATAAAAAAAAAATTGTACACTAATTTTTATCTAAACTCCTTCTTCAATTTTAAAAATAACGTTCTCTTTTTAAAGAAAATCTTTTTTATTAACTTAGCACTGTTTTGTTTTAGCTCGGAAATGCGAAAACTGGACTATGTTTAGTCAAGGTCTCTGTTCAAAGAAAGAGATCTCCTACATGGGCCTGGGATCTGACGCTGGAACTCCTGGCCTCTACTTCCTTACTACTAAAAACTCTTTGCCTTTCGGAATGGGTTCTGCAGGCAGTGGATAAGTGGATAATTAGAATAAAACCTTTTATTATTACTGTATTTATTTATTTTTTAAATTACATTTGATTCTGTTTTGACACTTTCACTATCCGTTAAGCAACCGATAGTTTAACAGCTGTCATGAATTGGATATACATACATCTGAAAAATATGGGTATAATATTTGCCTAATATTTTACAGAACATAGGCGTGATACGAAGCTATGTTATGTCTCTAATTATATCGTTGAAATATTTCACACTAGATGTACCTATATTTCTAGGCAGATATAACCTACCACTTGCCTTTCATGTAAGAGGATCTGAGATCTACGATCTCGTAACAGGCCTGCAACTCTGACTCTTCGAATTCATGTCCGGGTCAGAAGATAATCCATCAAAGTACGCTAATTTGCACTAGGCCACCGCGGTGGGCTAAGGTCCATACCCAACAACCTGACAGTAATGTGCTGAAGTATTATTTCCTATAAATACTCTTCATGTGTCGAAGTTTTCGTAAGTTGAATGCCTAGTAGATTGCATGGATTTGACGACACGGTTGGCGCAGTTGTTGAGAGATCGACTGCTGAGCTACGTGTCGCGGGTTCGATTCCCGTACGGAACAAATATTTTTGTATGATCTACAGATATTTGTTTCGGGTCTGGGTCTTCGTGTATGTGAATACACACCGTGCCTCGGAAAGCACGTAAAGCCGTTAGTCCTGCGCCTGATCTCTCTCCGGTCGTGTCGGATTGCCGTCCCATTGGACTATGAGAGTGAAGGAACAGAGAGAGCACCTGTGTTTGCGCATACACTTGTGCTCTATAATATCTCCTGCGTAGTTGGCTAGTCTCCGGTGAGTTTGGCCGCCGTGACCGAAATCGGTCAGGAGGACATTATTATTATTATTATAGATTGCGTGGACTTCTAATAACAAAATCAAATTCGTAAACAAATTGAAGAAATATTAAAATACTTCGAACTCACGCCACGTGAAAATTGTCATGTGAAATTAAAAGCCACGTGCCAAAAATAAAATTTTACTGTGGGCACGTGTCTATAACCCGTCCATTAGCCCCAAGTCACCCGTTCCTTGAGTTTTCATCAACAATGGGCCTAACTCCAGAACCACAACAAAAGAATCCTTTTAAAGGAATCGTTAAAATTTTGCGGAGGTTTGATGTGAAATCGTTAGATTTTTTCGTTGATTTAAAATTGGGGGGAAATAATTGTCTGCTTTGCGATTTTTTCCTGCCTTGTGTCGCAGAGCATGGTGCTAAGATCGTATTAATCTAATTAATTTGAAAATATGTACCAGTTCGTTTTAAAGATTGTGTATTTTTTTTTTTTTTTAATTATTATTCCTATTCCAAAAACTCAACTTGTAAACACATAATAGAGGTATATGAAGGCGAAAAACAATCTTTAGGGTCCCTCATTCCAGATAAGGCCACACCTTATTTCTCTTAAAATGTATCCTCTCCACCACCAGCATCACGACGGCTGCGAGATAAATGGCCAGCAGAACAGCGAGAGGCATCGATATCTGTACCAGACGTATTTGGACGAGGTGGGACACTGTACACGGTGGTTCTTCGAAATCCGTTGACACTATCCGTTTGAGTATTCCAGATTCTTTGATTCGAAGTGTCCTGTAAATGAGAGATTGGCGGGAGAATTGAGGGACAGTTCTCATGCGCTTCATTGTAAATCCCTATTAGAGATTTTGCAGAATTGTTCAACCACTGTTGCATTTTGATTTTGCGTTTAAAGGTAATACTTCAAAAAAGGTCGAATTATAGCCTTTTTTTCGGTGTCGATCAATTTCGAAGGGTCCGAGAATTGCCGCTCTGTAATGACAGCCCCGAAAAGCTAGGTCTAGACTAAAAAAAAGTGGCTACGTCTCATCTCAAACATCGTATTAGTCCATGGCGAAAGAGAAACAATATATAAGTTGCTCATTTTTCAACTTCGTCCCATCTTTGTATGTAGGTATTAGAATACCCTTCTATTTGGAGTCGGGTAGTAGGTATTCTCGTTTGAGGACATTAAAGAGAATAATTTTGTTGAAACGAATGAAAAATCTTACCGGAAAGTAAAACTGGTAAAAAAAGATTTACACTTTTTTACTTAGCTTCCATAAAACAAAAAAACAGGTTAAATAGGCTAGTTGACTGCGTCAAAAATAAATTCTGAAATCTTGTCTGGTAAATAGTTTCCCTTCCAAAACGTCAGTAAAACTTAGTCTCTTGCTTATTTTTGGCGTTTTCAATTAATAATTTGTCAAAATCACACAATAAGTATGTCAATGGCAATGGAAAACTGTGACGTCACGCCTTGCTATTCCAAACATTTTTAGAACAAAATGTCGTTTTTGACAGTTCATAAAAAGTAACTCAGATGACTAGTAGTCAACTACCGTATTGTTTGATGATGAATTTTCAAACAACAAAAACATAATTAATAATAACAACAATGCTATGACGTCTCATAGCATTGTTGTTATTATTAAGTTTGTTATTGTTATCCAAAACGACAAATTTCTCCGAGAACTCACCCAATTTTAAACTGTTCCTTGAATGCAAACTCTTTAGATGTGAACAAATATTTCTTGATTCTCGAGTACAAGTCGAGGGAAAGCAATTTGCATATTTCGTCGTCCTTAAATTCTGAAAAAGTATCAATATAGTTATTGAGTCAAAAGGCGACTTTATTGTTATTAATTGGGCAGAATTCGGAATTCCGGGCTGTTAATGAAATTTTTTATCAGAAAATTTCTTATTTTAGCCTACCTGGTATGCGAACACAGGACTTCACGAACAGTAGCCGCAATCACGATGCAATAATAAGGTTTAATGAAACAGTTAAATAGGAATCATGATTTTAGATTCTTACAACATAAAACAATGTGACAAGTCGGACAAGAAAACCAGAAGAAGAAAAAATAAATGTATTTTTTTAAATTTCCGATTAATTTTTATCGATATCTATTATATTTTTTCCATATTACATCGACTAAAACACGTCAGTGTAATTTTTAACCCTTAAAAATAATATTATCTTTGTATATTTTATTTTTCATTCCCTCAGCTACTTAAAAAGTCATATTGTATCGAATGATAAATAGCTTTTCTTTCTTATTATCTGAGAGACATTCCCCGCGATTCAATTTTATATTATTCAAAAATATTAGATAAATATTTTTTTTGTTACGTTATAAATTATGTTCTTTATGAGAAAATAAAACACAATTTAAATATGAGGTGGGTACTACTATGAAACTGAGAAAATAATATGCTGATATTCGGCACCTTGGTTGGAAGTATGATGAATATTGTTGATAATTTTTGATTAAGATTATTTTTTCGTATTTCATTATTCTTCTGAGTTATAAAATATTGGTGTTTAGATCTCCAATGATACCTTTTGGAAACCATCCATAATATGACATATCGTAGCATTACGCCTGTATTCCCCGAAGGGCAAGGCATAGGTGTATTCTGTACACTGATTTTTTGTCGTTATTAAGTCCTATATATAGGGAGCGAACCTACCATCTACTGGGTAAAATTACAAACTTTTGGCTGTAGCTGAGAATATTCCAACATATGCCCAAAAACAGTGCCAGATATGGATATCGAACCCAGTACCTCACGCTCAGCAGCCGTGCTCGTGATCACTATACCCATATCTTTTTTTTGATGAACCTCTCTCAATTTATCTCAATTTACTCAGGTAGTATTTACTAGTTAACTGTATTAAAATTAGACCAATGAAGCAATTCATAATATGAGTAAGTACATAACATAACATAGCATCACGCCTGTATTCCCCGAAGGGTTAGGCAGAGGTGTACTATTGTACACCCACATTTCTCCAATGCTGTTATTGAGTCCCATGTAAAAGGGGGCGAGCCTATTGCCATCTACCGGGCACAGCTCCAGACTCCGTGCTGCTACTGAGAATTTCCATACACTTTGCCCGACCCGGGAATCGAACCCAGGACCTCACGCGCCTGCGACCACTAGACCAAAGAGGCAGTCTAGACCAGTCAGTCAGTTAATGAGTCAGCAATGAGTAAGTACCTTTTTTAATATACGGGTAAATGGTAGTATACTCTGAGAGCAGAGCTACTTGTCCCATCCTCACTGCTTCTAGCCCCTCGGGGACGGACACTGTACGCAATTGCAGCAGCTTGTTCAATATTATGCTGTAGTTGTGATTGTAAGCTTGAACCTGTTAAATATACCATAAATATCCACTTTATTGCACATCAGAAAAATAGTTAATAAGTGCAGAATATTTCAGTATGATTAATTACATTGTTTAATACAGTATTCAATATTGTACAGTAGTTAGATTAAAATTGATAGCCTTATCGCTTCTCGGTGATATTTTTCACATAATAATAAACCTAAAACACTTAAGTGTAAAAAAAAATGTGCATTTATCATATTATCTAACATCATGATCATGTGTGAAATGTTTGTTTGTTTTATTTATATAATCATACAAATAGGTCACATGCATAATTCAGAATTTATACTAACATAAAATAAAATTGAATTCATTTTATAATTTGCATGGTTGGCCTGTTTAATAATCTTACATCCATAAGCCATCCAATTAAGGAACCATTTTTGATTCTACATATTATTCTTTTTTTTTATAAAAAACGTAGCCCCGCACCAGGATTTCTCCTGTATCGTGGGTACAGTTTACAAACATACATATCACATGCACACACAACCAGACCCGAAACAACTATCTGCAGATCATACAAATATTTGTTCCGTGCGGGGATCGAACCCGCGACATGTAGCGCAGAAAGCTAATCGTTTAGCCACTACGCCAACCGTGTCGTCAAATTTAATAAATTTCTACTTGCTATTTTCTACTTATTCTACTTATTCATCATCGTCAGCCAGAAGACATCCACTGCTGAACGAAAGCCTCCCCCAAGGGGGGGTTTGCCATAATCCCCACGCTTGGCAGGCGGCTTGGAGATCGCAGTGGCTCACCGATTAGTGAGAGGACGCTGCTGCCCGTCCTCCGGTGTCTGGCCGCAGTTTTAAGACGTACCCGGGTCATTTCTTATTCATTCTACTTATTACCTACTTCTAAGAATGTTGCCAAGAATGTTGGTGACCACTGATCACACCCTTCCGTACCTTTAGATTCAATCTTTTTTATGTCGAGTGTATTATAATTATTAATTAATTTCGTAGTTACTCACGCTTCCAGAAATAGCCAATTGCATATAATCCACTATGACACATTCATAGTCACTGTCCGCCAGAGTCTCCAATTCAATGCCGTGGTCTTTATCGTTTACGAGGTTGGAGAGCAGGTTTGAAGTATAAAACGTATACACAATGTAGGCGAACACAAAGAAAATTAAATAGGCGATCCTTCGAGACGGTAATTTTGGGTCTATTGGTGGAACTGAAAACAATATGAATACAAATTGGAAACCATCTTACTTACTTGAAATCGATTAGAACTGTTTTTGTTACAAGTGTGGGTATGTAACAGGCAATAGTGTCTTTCCATGCCGATGTACTCATTAGGTACTCAACTAAGGATTTTCTAGGTTATGTTTTCGTCACCAAGGTGTTATATTTAATATATAAAGCTTTATTCAGGGATTTAACATCGTTTAACCTCATGACGGGAAGGTTGGCGCAAATGTTGAACGATCGTCTGCCACGTTGCGGGTCGCGGGTTATATTTCCGCACGGAACATGTATTTTTATGAATTACTGATACTTGTTCCGGGTCTGAGTGTAAACGTACGCGTCATAGCAATTATTCATTACAACATTTAAAAAAATATAAATAATTATTAACTCAGCATTGAAATTGGAAGATCATTCTTTATAATCATTCTATATTCTAGAAAATGAGAACACTTAAAATAGAATTCGTTTTCTAAAAGATTTAAAATAATTGCTGCAGAAGCTTTTTAGGACTAAATCCTTTTTAGGACTCACTTCTCAAAATTAGGTTATTTTATCGTTGATTGATTATACCCAATGTTTATTTTAGCTTTACTTTAAAATCTTTATTTTTAATATTTTTGAGAACTACCCTGCTTTTTAAGCAAAATTCTTCGATACATATCCATGATGGAATTATATCGATAATTACTCGGAAATAAACAAATAGCCCTAATTATAATAATCCTATATTACTGAAATTCAAAGTCAAAGTGACTTTGAGTTTGAATTGTATTTTATTATTACTTCAATCCTTTGTTCTACAACAAAGTATTGAAGTTAACCTAAACGGATGTACAAGAAGAGGTGTTATCGCACACAGCGATCTGTTCCAGACAATCTTACGAAATTAGATATTATTAATTTAATTAAAAGCCATAAAAATCCTTAATTTTTAGAAATCTTACAAAGGAAATAATTCGCCACAGGCCTCAAATTTCTACAAGTTAAAGATATTTATTCGCCAAGAACAGTTAAAAAGCAGAACATTACCAAACATGTATGATTTTTCAACATAAGGTCTCCAAAAGCTTAATTATCCCTACTAAACTGTTATTTCTCGTTGTCGGGCGTCTAGAGAGCAGCAGAAAGAGACAGGCTCTTAAAGATTTCTCAGACAGCGATATCGCTCTTTGGGATTGTTATACACTTAGACAAGTGCTTATTTACTATTGTAAAACCGTTACATCATACAGTAAGTTAGTTACTCGTGTTTATTGCCACTTTACTAGCCTACATCATAATGGCTAATCGCTGTACTAAAAATATTAATAAATTATAATATATATTTTGCAAATACCTTTATATTTTGATAAAGAATTTTGAATCTATAACTAAATTGATAGAAAGTGAATTTTCAGAGAGTCATTGTTACTCATATACTGCAAGATCTACAGAAATAAATGTATACATTTTGAAATATTCCTGCAATAGTAATTATTACTACAGTTCGTAACTAAATTAACTTACTATGCTGACAATAGGCGCCAATGACCATTAAGGATTCATACGTAAAACTGGCCTCCCATCCGCCAAAGATGCCAAATTCCCATCGTTTAAGCAAGTAGAAGAGGATACTGACGAACAGAGCCATGCCGTAGAGGCAGTTCCAGACCGGTCTAGTAAATGGTTTGCTGTAAAAAGTGGTGAAAAATTTGCTATCTGGCCGGCGAAGAAGGAAACCGAATCTGCGGAAAAAGAAACAAATATAAATTAAAGATTGCAAGGAAAGATGAATGCAGAAACTTCAGATCGGTATGGCGCACTTGAGGTAGTCGGTCTTGATAACTCCATTGCCGACTGGTTAATTTATCAACTACGGTCTTGAAAGAGGAAAAATTAACTATCGTCCCAGTCATCATCTCATCTGCGTAATTTAAGGTCTTAAAAACTATGTTTGGGACAAATTAATGGGTAATTCCATTTTCACTTGAAAGCTGACTAATTACTAACTACCAAGAATTGTTTCTATCTATTTTTACATTTAACATACAAAATGATTGAGGAGAGCAGACTTAACTTGCCTGTGGTTTGGTAAAAATGTCTTACCAAAATTTAAAATATTGTTTGACAAAATTAAAATAAGACGTTAGAAATACTAGGTGAAACTCGGAAAAACAATCTGTAAAATTCTTAACGGACGAATGTTTTATACCTACAAGTCAAAGTATTGGAAACATTTCATACTGTGTTTCCGAATGCCACAAACCTTCCGATTCGAGCCACATCTACATAATATATAATTGGTTTTGTCGCTTGGACAGATTTCTAATGTGTATACTGACAATATTGTACGAAGTTGCACGTTGAAGGGAAAAAGGGACATTTTATGCATCTAAAGAAATATTGGAGTACCCCATTGGTCGAGTGATTGTAAGCACGGTGACGAAGGGTCCTGAGTTAATCACAGGTAGGGCAAAGCTCGGTCTGTGCTTCTACGTACCTGTATTCTGATTTTATTTTATTATTAGCCTTGATTGTCCCACCGTAGGGCAAAGGCCTCCTTCTGTTCCTCTTGTTTCAAAGATTTCAGCGGCCAATCGTTACAATAGATGTCTAAATGTCGGCAGAAAAAGATCTCCCCCAAATTCTTTGTTACTTCTCTATCCTAAGCCACCTCATTGCACCCTGGGATACGTTTAAGTCATTTCAGCACCTCTTCCTTGAACCGGCCTCGATGGCGTCGTCCATCTTCAGGCACTCATTGTGTATATATATTTACTTACCGGATGACGCATGCGAAACGTGGAGAACCGATGGTTATGGCTCCTCTTACGAAAGTCCTGTATCGTGCAGTGGGGTCTGATAGGCCAATTTAATAGATACGTACCTCCATGTATTAATATCAAGGATGGGATAAGCATTCTCTATATCTTCTCGTCTTAAAGTCATAGATCTTGCGTATATGTCGATATTGGTACTGTGAGGGAAGGAAAGATTCCAAGCTTCACCGACCACTGTTATATTCTTGTCTGGGTAGTCGCGTATGTATGACACACTGTAAACAAAATATACACGTCAAATCAAAATGGTGATGACATGTGGCTCCTCTGTTAAAACACTAAAAATCATAGTAAAAATATAAAATAACAAAGCATAACGACTGTATTCCAAGGGTTAGGCAGTGTAGGTACTGAACACACTCACATTTCACCGATGACGTTTTTAGTTCAATGTAAACGAGAGCGAGCCAATTGTCATCTACCAGGAATAAGTTCCAAATTTGAGGCTGCTACTGAGAAACTCACAAAAAAACCCAATAACATTTTGTATGACCCGAGATCGAGCCTAAGACTTCACGCTCAGCAGCCGCGTTTGCGACTACTAGATCAATGAAGCCGTCATTGGTGTAATTAATATTATTAATTAGTTCTACTTACTTAAATTTGTACATATCCCGTAATATATCAATGATCATACAGCCAGTCACAGTTTCCTTCCACATCGGGTTGAACCTGTTGACCGACATCCTGGCGTACTGGTGAAGGGAGTCACATTCGTAGAAAGTGGCAACGTTTAGTGTGACGTTCATTGTTAACGGAACTTTTAGTACCTACAAGATGAGGGATTTAGGAGTACGGCAATAAATAAAAACTCTTTCAGGCATAAAGAGTAATAGTAAGGTAAAAGAGTTTAACATTGTGTTCACTTATGTGGCGCCCAACGTGGGATCTATAATGGGTCTTGTCCTTTACAAACTGAGCTGGCTGAGAAATAACTTATGAGTGCACGATAGCTTAGAAATAAGCATAAGAAAGAACATAGGTCAAATATACTAGACTCTAGAAGTCTACTGCTGGATATAGATCTCTCGGAAACTGCTTCACTGCAAAATATCGTTCACTTTTCGCTCTCAAGTTACTCTAACTGACTCTCTGTTTTATAAATGTCTAAAGCGGCTTTCCTGGCATGTGAAATACTCTTTGACAAGCACCCAATTGAATCTTTGTACATATGTGGACCGTAATAAGATTTACTTTAGGACAGCATTGAGTGACCAAAGTTTAACCCAACGAATTCAGACTCAGTGGACCTTAAATACCATAATTATACATCTTAAACAGTGTCTATGCAAACCCAAAGGTATTCGGACAACCTCGTGCTCAGTAAAATCCAAACCTATTTAAACTGCTGTGAGCTCTCCTTGAGACCCGGGTATGTCTTAAAACTGCGGCCAGACACCGGAGGACGGGCAGCAGCGTCCTCTCACTAATCGGTGAGCCACTGCGATCCCCAAGCTGCCTTCCAAGCGTGGGGATTATGGCAAACCCCCCCTTGAGGGAGGCCTTCGTTCAGCAGTGGACGTCTTCTGGCTGATGATGGTGATGATGAACTCTCCTTACACTACCTAGGCTATTTAGCTTAGGAGGTATTTTAATAGCCACAAATTACACACATTGATTTTCTCTTTATTTTGTATGTGTACGTTACGTCTTTGTTCCCCGAAGGGACCACACAGTCTTACGTAACTAAGGGGTTAAACAAGGTGTTAACCCCTTGGTACTTACTAATTGGTCTAGTGTGAGGTCCTGGGTTTCCAATCCCGTCTCGGGCAGTGTTATTGGGCTTGTCTGTATAGAAATTCAATATCATGAGCCTTCAACCACCATGGCGCGCTATTATTATCCCCGGCTAATTAAAATTTTCAATTCAATAAAACTGTTCGAACTGGAAATTGGACATAGTGCAGGCAGCTATGCTTGCGGTCACTAGACCAATTGGGCAAGTTTATTTGTTTTTATTTATTGTTAACTTGAACGGCCCCAAGCCAATAACACTTTTCTTTCGATAGAACTCTTTCCCACCTTAGGTATAATATGCCAATTGTGGCTCGTGCTGTCTGCGATACATCTAACAGTTATCACGTATTTATTTTATACGCACCCGTATAAAACCTGTTATTCCAATGTTAACAATTTAATCAAAGTACACATTCTACAAATCAAACAATAAACACATTAATTCTACTTAAAACATCACGATCTGAAGAAATAACAGAAATTAATTATATTAAGTGGGGATTCGGATATTTATCCGCAGAAAGCGTAATTAATACGTACGTTCGGATAATATGGGTTCAAACAAATACACATTGGGCAGCCGTCCGTGGCCAACCTCTTAACAACACTAAACCATACCACGACGGTAAAATAAACACATTAAATGAGGTATAACATTTTAAACGTTGTTGCTTTGAACAATATATGTTAAGGGTGAGTTTTATTGTTGTTTACGTAAACTAAATACAAAAATACACGATTTTTGTTTAGATGTGATTTGCATTGGTCAATACAACTTCTCCACTTTGTTTTGTTCGGATGTTAAAGGACATCCCTACAAAGAAAAATGACTATCTGCTGTCAAGGTTTAACCGTAATCATTTCGCAATATAGATGTTTTTTTTTTTTGTCAACCTGTGATGTCCCTCTGAAGCAAAGTTGATAATTATGCTTTAAAATTACCGAACTGTGAACTCACTTATGTCTGGAAATGGTTGCGTTTTAAAGCTTGACTGTCATAATACCTTTTAATAGTAGTGATGTCGTCGACCCGAATGTAGAACAAAAAAAATTGCACTTTACTACTACTGCTACTACTACTTACTATTTCGCTTTTTGTCCATCATCTGCCTGCCTTTTCCCAACATTGGACATTGGAGTCAGCTGCCAGTGTAACTGGTTGCAGCTTAACATCATATATTTTATAGGAAGCGACTGCCATCTGACTTCCGCCGCCCAATTGATGACACGGTTGGCGCAGTGGCTTAGCCATTAGCTTTCTGTGCTACGTGTCACGGGTTCGATCCCCGCACGGAACAAATATTTGTATGATCTACAGATAGTTGTTTCGTGTCTGGTTGTGTGTGCATGTGACTTGTATGTTTGTAAACTGTACGCACGATACAGGAGAAATCCTAGTGTGGGGCAAGGTTAAAAAAAAAAATACTATTAGGAACTGATACTGTGAGGTTATACTGGTTGTTACACTTTTTGGGCTGCTGACACCCGTAACGACGACTCTCATAGATATTCTTATGACACCTGGGAACAACTGCTTAACGTGGCTTCCGAGGCATGGAGGTCTTGATGTACGAAAAACGGTTACACAGAAATAATGACGTTGAGACTGACGTGTCTGAAGTAAGTAGAACCTGTATTACAGATCACCAGGCTAACCCTCCATCGAGACGCATAAATAATGAATTGAAATGTGCTAATATACATTCGAATAAATATTAAGATAAGATAACATTGAAATACGCAAAGGAGCTCGTTTTATCTTTTCTATGTTATTTTAAAATAAGCAGGCATATTGAACTCTGCCGGGTGCTGTTCCAAATTTCCCAAGGACCTATGGTAATTGAGTTTTAGCGTTTCATTTTGCTATCTTCCTGCTCACGAGAGTTTGGTTCATAGTGCAAAAAAACACAGAAGGCCCGCTCTTGGCAACACGATAGGTACCCGTGCATGTAAAGAAAAAATGTATATGCAGCTTCACTAATCGCCAAGCGATCAGAGGCCCTAATGTAAGTTTCTCTCGACAAATTCGATTTACTACATCGAACGCGTTCGGCGTTCCTATTGGTGGAGAGCACGAAACGGACCAATCGGAGCGCCGAACGCGTTCGATGTAGAGAAACTTACACTAGGGCCTCAGATCCGTAGCTGAGCCTTTGTCAATGGTCGAGAATTTTTCAATCATTCGAATTGATGATGACCATCAATGGAACCGGAATGATGCTCAACACGTAATTACGTAACCATCTAACGTGTTCTTAATCCATTTATTGTTCGTGGACATCGGTGACCGTGCGCAACTTAACAATTTTTGTTAGACTTTGTCTCTTGGATTTCGCCGGTACTGTGGGTACAGTTTACAGATATTAATTTCACATGCACACGCCCAGACACGGAACAACTGATGTGTTGGTCATAATATTGTTCCTTGCGGGGATCGAACCTGACACGTACTGCAGAAAGATAATCGCTCAGCTACTACGCCAACTCTGTTGTCAATTATTAAATATATATTATTGAACTCAAAGCCTGGTGAATCACATAATAATTTTGAATACTTTCGGACGTGGTTATTGGCACTATATCGACCGATTAGAATCGCTTTCAGCATCTGGCGTGGGATTTTCTTTAGGCTGCGCTCAAACTGATGCAAATTTGCCCGCGTGACACCGCGCTCGGGCTATTTTTATAGGAATATCTCATACATTTCTATAAATATCGCAGCACGGAAGCTACCCGCGCTTATTTGTTGCAGTTTAAACGCAGTTTTAATTTGTACAGTCATTTATGAGAAGTGGAACTACTGTATTTATTCATTGTATGTGCAAAGGGAGTATCCAAAATATTCCTTTTGTTATTTTAAATAAGAAAATTGTAGGTATGGTAACAATCATATGCCGTTACAGACTTGGGATCCCTACGTTAAATGAGGTGTTATTTCCAAAAAGTAATGCAAGGAAAACATCTTCACTACATCTATTATGAGTTTTTTACTATTTACTTTCATAGTAAATGTAAATTTTAATGCAAGCGATTTTAGTTCTTAAATTGGTTACGTTAGGGATTAGAGTCGCTAACATGACATCTCTATAATATAGTAAATAGTAAATCAAAACTTTACTATGACACATATGTCACGTAAGCGACTCTAATCCCTAATGTAACCAAGTTAAGAACTAAAATCGCTATCATGAAAATTTACTTTACTGTGATAGTAAATAGTAAGAATACTCGTGATAGTGGTACAGATAACTATATAAATATAGGTACACTATATTTACACACTAACCAGATTAGAAAAATAAACATTGAATTTGAGCATTGCGCATCAAAATACTCGTCCTCATCGCTATCAAGCGGCAGTGTGCCCAGAACATTGGCAGCATTGCCAATGGCTAGCCCTCTGGTCACTTGTAGAGTCGACTAATCGCTTTGTGATCACTTTGAATAAGAGGTGAACACCCTATGACCAAAATTTTTCGACCGATAATGGCTCGACAATCTCATCAGATTATTATAATTTCGCCGCTTGAGGGCTCTGCAGATGCAGCAGCAGCACGGCACGCCGTGCTGGGAAGATGAGATGGCGCAAAGGTATCGACGCATGTTGCGTCCCAGAGGCTTACCCAACTCCAAAATCCTAACTAGTTTGATTGTTTGTTACCTTTTCACGCCTAAACCACTGAACTGATCATCATGAAATTTTGCATAAACGTTGTTATTTTAAATAAGAAAGATAAAAGAAGTGCTAGATGGCGCTATGTGTGACCCGAAAAACTGCATGGGTTCGTAATCAATGCAGGCGAAGCCGCGGGCGGAAGCTAATTAAGAATAAGGTATCGATTGTTTTTGGAAATAACACCTCACCTTTAAATATATTTTTTATTAAATCCTTTCCAACAGTTTTTTTGTCCAGATGATTGTAATCACAGCTAACATTTTTTTAAATGTTGCCTCACTGTATATATAATTCCTGTATCGTGGATGCGTTTACAAACACTAATATTCACATGCACAATATCCAGATCCGTAATAACTATCTGTAAATCATCATATTTGTTCCGTGCGGGAACCGAATCCATGATCCCTAGCGCAACACTCGATCGCTCAATTACTGCGCCAACCATGCCGTTCTAATAGCAAACTCGCTATCAAGGTTTTTGTTTTTGCTATTATTTGTATTCTTTGAAACTTCAATTAGTCGGTAACAGAAATACGACCATTTTTTAGGCGGGTCCGTGAGGTTGCGGATATTTTGTAGTTTGAGCCTTAATTCATTAAGCTGCAATTGGTTGCCGGCGCCGACACTCATAAACAGTAGGTTTTCCAATATGTCTACTTTCCATCGCTTGACAAGTTAATGATGTTTGAAGAGCTACACAAACTTTTTTAATGACCATAATACATTAAATTTAGGTCCGGTTCACAAGACTAGTGATTTAACATAAACGGTACATAAGATAGGTACATCATTAGTGAGGACCTTAACATAAAAACCGATAAAGAAAAAAAAGAAGATTTTTGCTGTATTGTGAGTTACTAAATTTAACAAATGCTACTCTCAAAATATACCGTATGAGTTTTGTAATAAGAAACTTCTTTGTTCTTGATTCGATTTGTCAATGCCATCATCGGAATTTTGAAACGAGGATCTTTGATTAATACTTCATTGGTCTAGAAGTCACAAGCGCGGCTGCTGAGCACGACGTTCTGAGTTCGATTCCTAGGTCGAGCAAAGCAAAGAATTTGGAATTGTAGCAATGACAATAGGCTCGCTCCCTGTTACAAATTAATAACTAACAAATCTGAAATCACGAAAAAAACAGTTGTTTCATACAAAAGTCAATTACCTATTTGACCAAAACGTATGAAACAGCAGATTTATTTTTCGTGATTTCAGATTTGGTCCCATAGTGAAAGTTGTTCATATTCATGGGAAGAACACCTTATGAAAATTTGGATAATGATAAAAAATGCCCTGTATAGATGAAGGGATTCATTCATAAAGTCAAAAGTCAAAGTCAAAGTAATATAATAATAATAATAATTCAACCCATTACTATCCCACTGCTGGGCAAGGGTTTTTCTTTCAAGTAGGCCTTTTCGGGCACTTTTAAAAAGTCAAGACTCTAGACGCCCGGTTCCAAAGGTAGGTAGGTCGTAAGGTAGGTCCTATGGAGAAGAGACCGGCAAGAAACTCCATGGATACTATTTTTTAAAAACAAAAAGTTAATTTACAATTAAAATCTTAAATTAACATGCATATAAGAAAAATACAAACTAACTAAAACGTTACTTACATAATGATGTAATACAACATGAGTTATACAAGTGTTTGGTATAAGAAATAAAAACGGCATAAACCGTTCAAAGCGGATAAAATAGAAAAGCAAAATAAAAAAGAATACAAAATAATGAAATATCAAGAAAGTCCAGACATTTGAATTTAAGGTAAAACAGAACTAGTAGATACATTGGATAACCAGGGAAGCCGCAAGTGGAGAAGATAGTTACCGCCACACGTCTCTATCGTCAACATAGTCTTTGATCCTATAATAGGCTTTCCTTGTGAGAACAGATTTAACGTGGATTTTAAACTTCTTACCGGTAAGATCGGTTACAGTTTTCGGTAGTTGTTATAGAAGCGTACACCGTGTCCTAAAAATAATTTATTCGTTTTAGTCAATCTAAATTTTGGCACCACTATTTTGTGTTTATTTCTAGTATTAATGTTGTGAACGTCGCTATTGATACTAAACGTGTGAAGGTTCTTCCGAACGAACATTATGTTTTCTAAAATGTAGAGCGATGCTAATGTTAAAATATCGATTTCTTTAAAAAAATCTCGTAAAAACTCGCGTGGGCCCATGTTATAGATCGCATGTATCGCCCTCTTCTGTAATACAAATATTGATGCTACATCCGCTGCTGATCCCCACAACAGAGTGCCATAAGAGATAACGCTATGAAAATGTGCGAAATGGATAAGTATATTTATTATTACATCTTTGTTAGACTGTACAGTAATTCCTCTAAGAGAACGGTGTTTCTGATAGATGGTTCTGACACAAGAAAGATAATTTCTTTTATTATAATGTAAGTAACACATGGTATTTGTATTATGATATCCTCAAAACAAAATACATAATGATAGCGTATCTTTGTTTTGATTCTGGGCTTGTGGAGTGTTACATCTTTGCTAGTTAAGCGGATATTATTTTTATTTAAGTAGAACAGTTATTTTCATATTATAATCACCCTTATGTAATGCACTTAAAATGTAACAATTCATTGCCGTGCTGTCTTTTTCGGTTAGACGTTCGCATGGTGCGTGCGCAGTGATTTGTTTATTTATTTATTCAGTTAACAATATAAACTTACAGTATAGTACTTAAACGCTTATATGTTAAAGAAATATAGATAATTTGACTTTACAGTCAAAAACTTAATTAATATAATATTGGAAAAAGGAACATAAAAATTATATATTAAATAAATATAATGTCCTCCTGACCGATTTCGGTCACGGAGGCCAATCTCACTGGAGATAAGCCAACTACGCAGGAAATATTATAGAGCACAAGTGTGTGCGCAAACACAGGTGCTCTCTCTATTCCTTCACTCTCATAGTCCGATGGGACGACAATCCGACACGACTGGAGAGAGATCAGTAGGTCTACCATGAAACGTAATTCCGAAGTTTCGGACCGAAATTTCGTGCGATTCGTACCATGAAACACATTCATTCCGAAATCGGTCCCGAAGATCGCATGTGACATTTCGTTCGTTGAAAACCGTACCATGAAGTGGTCCGAACAAACGAAGTAACGGACCTTTGACAGCACTTCTTTCGGGATTTTAACCTCAAATTGCACGAAAGCTAAAGACGTAACTTTTTACTTTCGTAAGTATTATTTTTAAAGTTATAAGTGCTATAATGGACATACAAGTGATTTAATTGGTATTGTTTTATATGCTTAATGTGTTCAAAGTCAAACTATTAGGTGTTTCTTGTAAAATTATACTTTTTCTAATGCATAATTATATGATTTAGGTAGTATCACTTTGTTTGATATTTTAGTGGCGACAATGGCAAGATTAGCATTGGTTTTTGAGGCCGAGGCAGATCTTCGAGCAGCGGCAGCTGCCTTTTTGGCTAAATATTTTTATCAGCCCAAACCTAAAATGTACAGACAAATATTAATAATTTTTATTAGTACGTACTTAAAAGACGAATAAAATGCAATAAATATTTGCGTACCTTTTTCCACTGCTTTACATTTTTTACGTATCCGCCTAGTGCATTCAGCTCATCGGTAAGACGAGCCCACAATTTCCTAGAACGGCTGCGTCCTTCAGCGTTCCTTAAATGACCCCGAGCTAACTCCCGGTGCTCTTAGAGGAACGTCAAAAGGACATCCACGGAAGAAGTGAGACAGTTGCTCATGTAAATTTTTAAATATACTTCGTGGGTTGCATTTTTAGGTATTGATTTATTCAAGATAAAGATATAGAAATTACTTCCTATTAAAAAGGGTCTTCCTATGATAAACACAAATTTCGCAATGAATAATCGTATATTATTACACTACCACCAACGATAATATTAATAAGCTTTGTGAACAACAATAAATTGTTTAAAAATCTCGCGCCACATTTACGTTACATTGACAGATTGTGACAGTTTTATACGACTTATTTCAATGGTTCATATTTTATCATAGTTCTAATACAAAAGAATGTATATTTAAATGTGACCGGTTTATACTACTTCATTTTTAACAGAGTTTCATTGCATGCGAGAACAGACTTTTCATGATTCATTCAATCACGAATATAGTTTATGGTTCCCGAACGAAAGGTATATATCCGATACAACTTCATGGTAGCTTTTACTTCTTATTTCGTTCGTCTTTCGTTTCGCTCCGAAATTTCGGATAGACATTTTCATGGTAAGCCTGCTGGTGCAGGACCAACGGCTTTACGTGCTTTTCGAGGCACGGCGTGTATCGTGTATATAGATTCGAAACAACTATCAGTCTGTAGATTATGCAAATATTTGTTCCGTGCGGGAATCAAACCTGCGACACGTAGCTCAGCAGTCGATCTCTCAACCACTGCGCCAACCGTGCCGTCAATACATATAAAATGCTGACAAAATAAAAAAAATAAAAAACACAAATTATTTGTTTTAGCAACAATTTGTTGACGAACTCAGACAACTTTTTTTTAGTACTACATGGTTCATGGTGATGGTGATGGTGCTTTTTGATTGATTGACAAGTCTCGCGTAAGTAAATTGTGTCAACTGAGCAGGTATATTGGCTGGCCATATTAAATGTGTGTGTGGATAAAACACGAAATTAAACGACAAGATTAAAAACATGGCTCAACTCGACAAGACCAAAAAAAAAAACAACAATCACGCTCGACGCGTGTTTGTAAAAATAATACCACTTTATGAAATAACCAACAAGAATAACAAATAGTGACGCCATCCGCCATTATGACTGCGGGGTAGTTCGCAAAGGTCGAGCGGGATAATGATTTATATGACAATGAGGCTCCCACACACTACGCTCTTGTGTTAGGACCCCGAGGTGATTCTAGCTTTATTTTGCAACACTCCACTGTGGTATTATATGGGATTATATCAATGAAATGGAGCGACGAAGCAAGAAAATATAGAATGAAATGTGAAGCTTATCTTGAAGCTTATCTTGAAGGGCAATGCTTCAAATTTTTTAAATGCTATTACTATTGTTAGATGGAAGTTTTCAGCGCAGAATATGGAATATTTTCTGTTTTTTCTTTTGTAATTTTTCATAAATATTGTGCCTTCTACATATTGTATGTACGAGTATACCACTGAATAATTTACTATAACAATTCAAAAGTTGATTTACCTACTCTATTGTATTTTAATGTAACATAGCAAGGAACTACGAGACAACTGTCAACCGTCATTGAAAAATACTGAAAACAAAGAAAAAATATTTTTCAAAATTATGTAATATAACGTTTATTTTTAAAGATTATAAAATAAAATCGTAGTATAACAAAATATATTAAAGTTTTAATAAAATTAAATGTAGCCATCATCGGGGAATACCCGAAAGTTTAGGCAGAAGTTTATTAATGTACATCCACATTTCGCCGATTCCGTTATTGAGTCCCGTGTAATAAGGGGCGAACCTATTGCCATCTACTAGGTACAGTCCCAGACTCCGTACTGCTACTCAATAACATTTTGCCTGACCCGGGAATCGAACCCAATACCTCATGCTCAGCAGTCGCGCTTGCGACCACTAAACTAATGAGGCAGTCAATTAATAACATATTTTAAAACTATTGGTTTTGTAAAATCTGTATTTTTCACACACGTCGCAATATGGCGTAATATCACTCCTATTCTCATTTTGATTGCATTGTGCCTATTTTTTTTACCTTACTTTGTTTCATTTAATTTTTTTTTGTTTCAAACTTTGTTAGTTTAGTCCACTGTTATAATTTCCCATGAGGTCCTTTACTTTCTTGGTTATTGGCTAAGTTAAATAAGATTTGAAGAGTGTATAGCTTATATATATCTATATTTTTATTTCATACCAAAGATTTGCTCAGTAAATTTATATTAGGCTACAATAGGTACTTCTTGTTACGTGTCAATGGTTTATTTTGTACCATGTGGCCATACAGATCGATCGGCATACGGATTGGCAAGAACAAGACCAACATATTTACAGGACTTTTTCTAATGAGAAAATGTCAATCCAAAAATACTAAATAACATTAATTTATATTAAACTAACCTACCCGTAACCTTGTACATACTAAAAATAATAATATGCTATAACAACAATCACTACATATTATAAAACAAAGTCCCCCGTCGCGTCTGTCTGTCTGTATGTTCGCGATAAACTCAAAAACTACTGAACGGATTTTCATTCGGTTTTCACCATACTTTAAGTACCATACTTTAAGAAAATAAATGAATAAATAAACAAATTTGCAAATATCAAATTATGTTAGAGACAAGAAAACTTTTATAAGAACACAGTGTTCTATCTAAACACTTTAACAAAAGTAGTAAAGCTAGCAATATATTTTTTAAATAACTCCAAGAACTGACAAAGTTAAAAACAGATTCAACGATAACAATGAAATAATATAACTTAATAAATTAATATACTAGAACAATATTAAAGTCATAACTTGAGAAGCGTAGGAAAAATGTAATCTAAGTTAGTGAAACATATACCACTGGAGACTAACCAGAAAGTTCTCGTCAAGTTTAGTGTCAAAAGCCTCGAAGCAAAAAAAGTGCTCTCAATTCTTGGAAAAAAATAGAAGTGAACAAGACAACAGTCACTAGCTTCGTGGCCACTAGTAATTTTATTCGTCATGGAAAGATAAGATGCCTTTAAATCTGTTTCTGAGCTAGATAATGCGACGGCAAATTTATGTTGCGGCATATCATCTTGGGTAGTACCTCCAAGTAATACGCTACCACCCTCTCTCTTTTGGTGTCGTAAAATAGAGACAGGATGGATATACTAGATCAAGAATATGTGCAGAAGTATCTACAAGTGCTCTAATATTAAAAAGTTTGAAATGCTACCTGTGACCAAAAACGGTGTGCATAATTAAAAATTCAATAAAGAACTTGGACTTCTCCTGACTGGGATTTGGACTGGAAATCGGACCTGTAATGCTTAGAATAGAAAGCCAATAAATTTTGGCCAGTCCACAAATTGATATTTTATTAATGAAAAGGTTCTGATTGAAATAATGACGTTTAAATCTGGATGGCTTTTGATGAGAGATATTTGGTGAACAATAAACATATCAAAATAATAAACGGGACATTTCTAAAATTATGTGGTTCGTAAGATTGGCTCCAAAGAATTTTCTCGGCCGATTTCCTTTGAAAAAGGGTTGTATATTTGTTGGCATTTTTATGTTTGTAAGTAATTTACTATTGAAGTCTCTAATTAAGACCCTACCAAACGTGTGATAGTTAGGTGGGTGGTAGAAAATGACATATTGCCCCGTATCTAACAAAAAATAATGTATTGCCTCGGTTTGTCTTGGTTCTTAAATCATGGGGGAGCTCGTTGCCCAGCGGTGGGATAAAGGAGGCTGATAGTTACGAAAGTAACAGTTTGGGATTGGAGCCAGACCCAACATAATTCGAGGAAAGAGTGCATTGTTTCTAAGATCTAATCATTTGGCAAAATTTGGAGACGCCTATGACCTATGGCTTAGCGAACTGCATTAGATAGAGTTTGGTCGATTGATTGTTATCATTACACCCTTTTCCGTTAAATATAGCTATTATAGCGATAGGTTCAGCCCTAAAATTCCCGGTACCTTCAACTTTTTTCTTAATATATGATATAAAAGATTTTTCCTGTTTTACCATTCATTGTAAAAAAAATTAATATTACTCGCTCATACAGTTTCAAAATATTGTAATATTGTAGACTTAGAATATAGAATATAGATACCAAAAGTTTAATCAATAATTAAAAGTATGAGGCTTTATTTGTTGCCCTTTAAACGTTTTGACTCACAAAAACCGTTGACCAAGTTTCAAGTACATGCAGTTAATTAAATTCTAAATAAGTAATGTATTTAAATAATTTCAAAGACTCCGTCTAGGACAATAAGTGGACGTTAATAATGTAGGGATACTTCTATTCAATATCCTATTTAATATGGGACTTAATAACGGCGTCTGTAAACTGTGGGTCTACATTGTATACGTCAGCTGGTGAATATAAATCCCAAAACCCGCGATTTTGACAAATAACACATATCATAGCATCACGCCTGTGTTCACTGAAGGATTAAGCAGATTTATATCATTTTATGATTACCTACATTTCGCTGATGCCGTTATTCAGTCTCATAAAATAGGGGGCGAGCCTTGCCATCAAGCGGGCACAGTGCCAGAATCCGTGCTGATTTCAGATAGCTAACTCGTTTCCATAATATTGTGGTTTCTTGTGAAACCATGATTGGACTTTCTTGATACATTGATTTAAAGAAACTCATATCTAAATACTTGTATTTCAGTGCATCAGTATAATATGCGTGATCAGCCTCGCCGTGGAGATCCTGTACTACAAGCAGTGCGTCGACTGCACTGTGCTAGTGATGCACAACGCTTACAGTTTCAGCATAAATGCTGTTATCTACTGCATCTTTCTGATTTTTATCAATCTTTGGTTCCTTTGGGGAGTCAAGCATGTAAGTCTCATAGCATATTGAGTTTTTTATTAAACATTGTGGGATGGGCCATGGGTCGATATACCCCGAAAACCAAGAGAACGCTTCTGTGTGGCCATTTACCTCATTACTTTTGTAGACTATCGTGTGGTGTGGTTCTAAAGTAAGTCTGAAGAACGATCATGACCGTAGCTAGAAAGAAGCAGGTAGGGAAAGGAATTCCTTCCGCTCCATAGTGTGATTAAAAAGTACGAAGAAAGTACAAATTAGTTTTTGGAATGATGAAAAGAAAATTCTGTCAACTTTTTTATAGTTTAATCGAGGTACCTATTTCGAGGTGGTATGGCTATGTGATGACCTTTATTTTATTCGTATGTGCACATACATAAAGTTCTTAGATACTAACAAGTGCTACAATAAAAAAAACCTTCCTCGAGTCTTACCTTGTATCTGAATTTACAAAATGAAATATACTGTATTGGTGTAAAGTACAAAAGACATTTTTACGACTTTCCAGAAGAAATCCTCGGTGGTTCTAAGTTGGGTGGTGATCTCGGCCATGTGGTGGGCACAGTCACTGGTCCTCGTGGTGGTGCTGCTCTGCATGTACATCACTGATACCAGCCTGGGCTGGATGCTGGCGCTCGCCTGCGCACTGTTTGCTTTTAGTAAGTTTGAATTTAATTTGTTACGAATCTTGAATATCAGACGCGCTACAACTAAGTTTCATAGCGTTTATCATCTTGTGCGAGTAAGAGAGCTAAAGTTATACAGGATGAAAAGCGCCATCTCTTTCTAGTAACGGAAGAATGATACCTCCATCTTGATACCTGCTAGTACCAATGATAGTTCCTAGCAAACGATTGTGAAGAAATTTCAGAGATTCTCAGCAGCTTCAGAGACACACTCGAGATTTTTATGTAAATAAAAAAACGAATTTAATTGTAAACTTCAGGAGACTCCCAAGTCCTGACTTGAACCCAAATGAAAAAAAATATATCTTGTTGTTTTTAAAGACAAGAGTAAGATAACTCACAAAGTTTCCTAAAAGATGCTTAAACAAACCTATTTGTACATAAAAACCATTTAAAGATAACTAAGTGAGTACATAACTGCTCTTGTTCTGAAGTGTTGCTTTAAATTCCGACAATTTCAGCAACCAATCTTACGCATGAGGCAATCGGCAAACTGTCAAATAACATTGACCAGACCAGACCAGATAGACCAGAAAATGCTTGATTAACTAAATTAATAAATTAAACAATGCTGTCATGATAATGTTTAGTTATACTAGCAATTAAGTTTATATACGTGTAGGCTCTCGCACGTGTAAAAAGAACTCAATGGATTTCATAAACGTACGTTTGGGATTATTTGTTTATAATAAATCATTTATAATTTATTACTTCCCCTTACCCAAAAAAAAAAAATGGTACCTCACAATTTAAACCTTATTCGTATATTCAGAAATAAAATCCCTGATATCGTAACAAGATTGAGGTAGTATTTATGTGAAGTATTAGGCTGCCTTTCCACTAGAGATGTACTCAGCTGCGTAGCGAGGGATGTGTATCAACCAATAGGATCAACTGATTTCCATAGTTTAGTTTAGCTTAGCTCAAGTGGAAAGTGTCATTAATGGCGTGACACCGGGGTGGGCTTCAGTGCGGTCTTCTAAGAGTTCGCAAGCCCCATCATATAGTGTTAAGGTGGACCACCGTGGTGGGTTTAGCCGGTTGGAATGGTAAGAGTCCGGCTCACCCGTCCCCCCAGGTAGAGGATAGTCAATGATGGGTTATCACCACGCTAAGGGAAAAAAAAAGAGATCCCGGTTGAAAAGGGCTGACGAAGACATTTTTTAGATACTCGGTGAAGTGGAGGATGTGTGTTAGGGATGCTCGAGTGGTGTAGCTATCTGAAGTACGGAGCAGAGCTGAGTAGATGGTGTGTTACGTAGTTAGAATACTAGAGTACTCCACCGAGGAGTGTAGAAAAACCATCGTCGAAGCAATGAAGAATTCGTGGAGAAGGATGAATGACTTTACATCTGTCTACTCCACTGTTGACTGATTCATTGGTCCATTGATCCCAAACACGAGGGCTGAACGTCCTTCGTTCGATTCCCGGGCAAGCAAAGTGTTATTGGGTTTTTCTGTATGAAAATTCTCAGTAGCAGCACGGAGTCTGCAACTGTGCTCGGTAGACGGCAATAGGCACGCCCCCTATTGTTATGGGTCATAATAAGCGCATTGGTGAAATGTTGGTATACAGGCGTGATGCTGTATGTCCTGTTTACTCAAAAATGCTAGAAAGCCGTGATGCATCGTGATATTTAATATGACTTCAGATTCAATGAAGTAATATTAAATATCACGATGCATCACGTCGTACAACCTCCTCGCATAGCTACCTCGGGCAAAGCACATCTTATCCGCTACGCTACACCATTTAGCTAATTGGTGGAAATAGAATAGACTTATATTGTAGTTTAGAAATTTATTTTTAACCTCGATCACCGCTTAGCTACCTTGCACATCTCTGGTAGAAACGCAGCCTTAGAAACGTACTCGTACTAGTCCGACAATTCATGCTCTAGTGAATATTGTAAAGAGGTACAAAAGATATATTATTACCAGCGAATTCAAGGAAAAAGTCGTAAATATTTGTATATCTGACAACGGTCGTACAAAACCGAGTATATTATAATAATATAAACCTCTTTGCAATCGAAGTATTCAGTGTCGCTGGAACGGAAAAAGGATTGCTAAAATATGGGTTTTATTTATCTGAATTCAGTCGTTTTCGTCAATAATCGATCCTCTGTGAGTCTTATAGTGTATACTAGAGTTGTATTTGAGAGTTTTTTTTTATCCTAATAGTACAGTTTACCTTGAACTTGAACCTGGAATATGAATATCTTCCGTAAAGCTATCATAGGGTGTTAAAGCATGGAACGGGACCCGTCAAGACATCCATTGGCCGATACCATACGGCGAACTGCGTTAATGCGGGAATGAATGCCGGCTCTCCGGCGCTATAGGAATGCCGCGAGAACACCGTGTGGTGTTAGTTGGTAAAAGTCCGACATCATTCGTAGCAATACATTGGGCAGCAGCTTTTAAAAAAATAGAAAGCGGAATGGTGTATCCCCTATAGATTTAACGGCATCGACGAATTTCTTGAGTACTAGTATATACGCCTCTGCCTAACTCTTCGGCGAATACAGGTATGATATACTATATTCTAATAATAATAAACAAAATCCTTACTTAACTTTTTTGTTACAGTGATATTTGCTTACTTCATATTGGTCGGATACGGATATTGGTTGGAAATAAGAAAACCGTCGCAAACTACAATTGAATAGACCTAATATTGGGTGTGTTTTATATTGTTATCTTCCAGTCATTTGGAATGATAACAAACAGCGTACCTCATATGTATTTTGGATCATTAAAAAAAGCTAGAATCCAAGGATTAAAGTTCATAGAAATTGTCTTTAGTATTACTTTTTTCATATGCAAAGTATACACCGTGCTAATTTAGTTACAAGGATAATTTTCAGGGATACTCATGAAAATCCTTGTTAAAAAGAAAGTTAAATTTAGAAACACCTTTTTTTTGCAAGGATATTTTTCCTCCTTTTGCAAAAAATTAAGATATATTAGAATTACCAATATCATATTTTCTACCAACGTAAATAATCACAGTCATTTTCTACATTTTCTGATGTATGCAAATATTATATATAATGAAATAAAATATGTACCCAATGCTTATTGTTTTGTTTTGTGACTACTTATTTCCAGATGGACTTCACACTTCAGTCGTTTTAGTCAGTTTCTTCAATCGCCACTCCTCTCTAACCTTTGCCTTAGTTTTATCATTTTGTTTCTGAACCCCTACTTTCTGCTTCACTTGTTGAACTAAAGCTTTATTTAGTATTACCCTTCAATTATTCTAAATCTTGTTCGCGTAGAATTTCTCATACGTCGAATTTCACCCTTTACACTTTGGATTTTGGAAAATCTTTAGCGCGGGCCTTTAATATATAAACCTACCTGCCAATTTTCAAGTTTGTATGCATTATGGTTTCTGAAACTAGTTGTATATCATTTTTATATTAATAGAAGATTACACATTTTTATTCTTTCTGAATTACTTCATCTAAACCCTATCACGTAAAGAATTCCCGGGATCTCTTCATAGATAGATCGCCTTACCAGTCTCAAGTATGCATAAGCTCATTGGAATTGCAATATCCATCAGATAATATCAGCAGGTATTGCATCTAATAAATATGTAAAATAATACGCTGCAGACTAGAGACTAGAGTTTGAAGCAATGAATGCTAATACGCGTCTCAACTAGAGTCGAAAACAGAATGTAGTAATGTAGTGAGCAGTAAAATAGTAAGGAGAGAGCATGGTGTTTTTTGGGTACCCCCTACAAACAAAAGTTAATAATAATATATCCTTTTCTTCTTCTGCTTTGCTGCTTTCAATTGTAAAGTAGACTTGTCGAAGATGCCTGAAAAAGGCGTTAAGTCCGGCTCAGTTCAGAGTGCATACAGAATAAATAATGAATACACATGCCAAGTAAGCTTGACTGAATATTTTTTATATGTTTTATGTTTTTCACTCGAATGAAGCAATATCTTAAGTACTCCGCAACGCTATAAACGGTTATCGTCCTTTACGAAAATGATATTCAGGTAATATTGTTTTAGGTTACTTACCTATTTCTAATTACTTAACAAATTATATTACCGGTTACTGGATTAAAATAGATTTCTAGTCTTAGAAAATAATTTCCACGTTCTTTGTGAAATAAAACTGAATTTGTTGAATGACTTGGTTTAATTATAACTTTTTTGACCTAATGTACGCTAATAAGAAATCAAATATAATAAAAATAACAAATATAGTACCTATACTATATCTAACATGATACCCATCCAAAGGTCAAGAATAAAGTTCTGCCAAAAAGACTTGGAGCGCAGTATTCTGAACTTGAAACAGGGTTAAATAAAAAACCGATGTAGCTCAAATGTCCCTCATATTGAAGTGGAACTGGTTGGACCATGTTTGTTGCATGCCAGGGAACTTATGGGGTAATACAGGTATGGGGTAAGCTCGCACGAAGGACTGGTGGAACCGCGGTAGGAATCGAAGAGGATGGCCCGTTGAACTTGACGCCTTTAACAAGGAATGGAGAACTCACAAAAGAGATCGGTAGAAGGCACAGGGAGATAGGGCTTTGCCCATTACTGGGACAATATAGACTAAGTATAATAACAACAAATCATCATCATCTGCCTAGCCTGTTTCCCAACTAAATTTGGATCTGGTCCCAGTACAACCAGTTGCAGCTTAATGTCAATATTTAACACTGAGCGACTGCCATCTGAACTCCATCACCCAATTACTGGAAGACACTTATACTCTAAGGTTAGATTGGTTATCAGACTTTGGATTGCTGACACCCATAATGACTGTCATAGGTATGACATCCGGGGCTTAACCTAACCTAACGTGTTATCCGAGGGGTCTCGATGTGTAAAAAGCAGTCACCCATCTAAAGACTAACTGCAACAAGGGTTGCTTAATCTCGCAAATCGACTGCTCTGCGCAGTAGTTATGTAGCTAAAAGCCCCTCAACAAATATAGCCATTTGGCAATTTCTTCCTCGGCAAGGTCTTCTTTTGTCTTTCGTCTTCGCAAATAAAATAATTATAAAGTTCGACGAGTTTGTGAAAAGATGATTTCTTTCCTTGTCAAATTTTAGATCTGACTTCCATATTGGCACTGTAATAGAGTGACTATAATCCAATTTAGAAGTCGACATCTACGTACTTGTATAACGTCAAATGAAAAGGGATATCGTTTTGCAAAAGCTGAGATGTCTCTCTAGTTCTCAAATATTTTGGATCCGAAGTTAATGATAAAAAAAACGCTAAATAAATAAAACTAAGTATTTATTAGACTGTTATCTTTTATACCCACTGGCTTTGCGTAACGCCTTTAGCGCGTTCGTGTTGGGTGTGCCTGCGCTGTCGACGAGCCTTTTGCGATGAGTGTTTACCACCAATATGAAGTAGATTGTTACTGAAAATATTGCAATATTTTTATATTGTAGCCATTTGCCATTTCGAAATCCATAGGAAAAAATTGGGCACATTATCCCTGTGCATTTTGAAAAGAGGAAAATCGTGTCCTGTTTTTTTAAACAAAGAAATCTTGCCCCTCACTAGGATTTCTTCAGTATCGAGGGTACAGTTTACAAACATACATGTCACATGCACACACAGCCAGACACGAAAAACTATTTGTAGATTATACAAATATTTGGTACGTGTGGGGATCGAACAGGCGACACGTACCGCAGAAATCTAATCGCTCAATTTTTTCAACTCAATTCTAATTTATTTATTTGGACAACAAAACATCCATAGTGTTAGTATAATTATGTATCTTATGAGTTAGTAATTCAATTGAAACAATTATAAGTATAAATTTGAAGCACTTTGCACAACAGATGAACAGGTAATGTAGGTACGCGTATTTCACCCGGTCATCCACCCCACAAAATGCCTCAGAATAGGAGGGTAGAAAGTTTCTTAGCCACTACGCCAACCGTGTCGTAATATCACTTGTCCATACCGCGACAAACTTACTTCTCAATTTTGCAATCTTCGATACTAAATTCATACGGTTTCTCTCTAACATAATGTTTCTTTAACGTGTTAATTGTTATGACACCATACATTCGCATACAATTGCCTTTTGTTTGTCATTTTTGTACCTCAATAAAATACAGCCTTAACATATTCATGTATATATATTTTTTCAGTTAATTACGATCCGCCTGTCTCACGTCATTCGCGTATTGCGTTGCTGCCTTGTCATTCAAACAGCGCTAATTCTGTGCTTTATTGTTCAATATATTTTACACTAGCTTTATATACGTGAATTAAAGTACTCGAAATCTGAAGTCAAAAAGGTATACTCACATATATACCAAAGCATGCCCAATATAACAACAAACACCCTGCTCCTCTGCTTTCTGGAGGTGAAGACTAGCGCCAGGAGTATCATCATCATCAACATTATCACCACGAAGATCACTGTATACCAAATCCATATGGAGCAGAGCAGTGGATCGTTCTGAGGATGTACAGCATACATATTTATATTAAAAAGGGTACGAGCGAGAAAAAAGAGTACATAAACAATCTGAGTATTAACACTAAATAAATAGCTACAGAAGGCGAGTTCCCTATAACGACAGAAAACGCACGCACCATACGTATGCCTAAGTGCGGGCATTTGTGAAGCTACCAACATTCTTTTGAGCTCGCCGTACGCATGGGTCTGCATGCGCCTGTTTTCATTTGCCTAGAGCTGGCCTTCTAGACGTATTTATTTTGTGGTATCTATGTTACCATCATCATTCATAACCCACAGCCCAACTTCGACTACGGCTGGGCATAGACTTCTTTTTGAAATTGTCATTTTCTATGCTCCTGCGCCAGTCTCATCCTTGTTCGACTCCCGATGGCAATAATATCGTCCGCCCATCTTGCTGCCGGACGACCGACATTCCTTCTCCCAGTCCTTGGCTGCTATTCAGTCACAGCTCTACTCCATATGTCATCACCACCCCTTGCCAGGTGTCAATTTGCCATGCGATGATGCAAGCCTGCATTTATATGCAGGCTTGCATCATCACAGACAACATAGCAAACAAAAGCAGAATCACCAATAACGGTATGAGCGTATCCAAGTAGTTGTCCGTTGAGAGATCGACTGCTTCGCTATGTGTCACCGGTTCGATTCCCATACGGCACAAACATTTGTATGATCTACAGATAGTTGTATCGGTTCTGGGTCTTTGCGTATGTGAATATATGTGTTTGTAAATGCACCCACGATACAGGAATAAGTCCGAATGTGGGGCAATGTTTAAAAAATTTTTTTTTAAAAAAACTATTTAAAAGTTAGTTTGATACTTTTTGTTACACATACTATAGATAGACCACAAAATAAAACGACGCTGGCAGCAAAGAACAACGCCACCAGGATCCAGATATTGACGAGGAGGTAGCTCATTGGCATGAAGAAGGAACATCCGTAGGCCATGGGGTGTACCTGAAAAAAAAAAAAAAGGTTTTTTAACACACTACAGTGTACGTTTAGCTTACCGGTTAGTATGAATGGTGTGTGGTTCCAGCCAAAGAAAAGACCACATTTTGACGGCACAGTTGGCGCAGTGGTTAAGCTATCGACCGCTGCGCTACGTGTCGCGGGTTCGATTCCCGCACGAAGCAAATATTTGTATGATCTATAGATAGTTGTTTCGGGTCTGGTTGTGTGTGTATGTGACATGTATGTTTGTAAACTGTATCCACGATACAGGAGAAATCATAGTGTGGGGCAACGTTTCTTAAAAATAAAAAACATTTCCTCTGTACAGGAAAGAAAGGTAGTAAACGCAGTACCTATTAATAAAAAAAATTACAGCTAATCCTGCTGACCCTTTAAACTAGCATTGTAAGTAGGTATGTAAATATATTGTAATTAGAATGACTGCCTTATGCGTCTAGTAGTCGCAAGCGTCTGCTGAGCGTGAGGTCCTGGCTTCAAATTCCGGGTCCAGCAAAGTGTTATTGAGATTTCTGTATAGAAATTCTATGTATCAGCACGGAGTCTGGAACTGTACCCAACAGATGGTAATAGGGTCACTTCCTTTTACATGGGACTTAATAAAAGCATCGGAAACATGTGGGTGTATAATAGTACACCTCTGCCTAACCCTTCCGGGAATGCAGGCGTAATGCTGTGTTACTTTCATGTAAATGGGAACTAAAAGTAACCAAAAGTATTCGTTTTTGGATAAAGGAAGAAGCAAGTCCGGTCACTTCATAAAATAAAAATAAAAGCCTAGGTGTACACAGTGGGTGCACATAATGTATTTTGAGGAAATCCTGGACAAAGGGAGGCCAAACAATAAGCTACTTTGCCATGCGTCTGTTGTCCCGGTTGAGGGGAGCGAAAAATTTAATAACCTCTTGTTCTGGCGTGCGTAGCAACAATATGTGGCTGTGTGTATCACGTTTTCGACATATGGGTAGGCAGACATCTTTGTGGGAACATCTATGGTTGGTTGTGTTGGTTATTTTTTTAATTTTAGACTGTGGCTTGTTATCAGCAAACGACAACAACAACAAATAATATATTTTTTACTAGCTTCCATTCGCGGCTTCGCCCGCGTGGTTTACGAATCCGTGCATATTCCCGGGATAAAAAGTAGCCTATGTGCTATTCCAGACTATAATCTATCTCTGTGCCAAATTTTATCCAGATTCCGTTCAGCCGTTCTGGCGTGAAAGAGTAACAAAGATCCATCCATCCATCCATCCTCACAAACTCTCGCATTTACAATATTAGTAGGATAGGATAGGATGATGTTTACTGTGTCACTTGAAGTGTTAAGTCCACCATAAGTAGCGAAGTACCACCATACAACACTATATATGACTCACGTCATTTCACCGTCCATCCTCAACATTTACATGTTTTATTCAACCTTGACATCGGCAGAATCGTCACACCATGATGGAGCCATTAAAATAAAATTGGATTGGAACACTATATATAAATCAACATAGCATATTGTCACGCATATTATATATCCTCCGAAGAATTAGACATAGGTGTATTATATGACAAAAAGATTTCGCTGATATCGTACGAATATTATAAATGTGAAAGTTCGTGAGGATGGATAGATGGATGGATGGATCTTTGTTACTCTTTCACGCCAGAACGGCTGAACGGATCTGGATGAAATTTGGCACAGAGATAGATTATAGTCTGGAATAGCACAAAGGCTACTTTTTATCCCGGAAAATGTACGGGTTCCTAAACCACGCGGGCAAAGCCGGGGGCGGAAGCTAATTTAATAATAACAGTGTAATGTAAGGGGACAAGAAAAAAGTTCTCTCGGTGAGGGATTTCTACCGATGGCACTAGCGTGGTCTGATCAGAGCTGATGAACATTAAGTATTATTAATCTTTTCGACTGCCTCATTGGTCTAGCAGTCGCAAGCACGACTGCTAAGAGTGAGGTCCTGGGTATGATTCTTGGGTCGAGCAGTGTAATTGGGTTTTTCTGTATGAAAATTCTCAGTAACAACACGGAGTCTGGAACTGTCTCCGATAAATGGCAATAAGTTCGCCCCTTTTTTACATGGGACTCAATAACGGCATCGGCGAAATGTGGGTGTACAATAGTACACCTCTGCTTAACTCTTTAGGGAATACAGGCGTTATGCTATGTTATCTTATGTTATGATATGTTTCGAACACTAAAGACGCACCATAAGACTTATTTAAAGACTCACCACGCCTATAGCAGCGATTATCATAGAGCCTGTCTTCAAATCCACCCCAAAAAACGACTCAACTTCGGGCAAGTCATCTAATGCCGTCATTTTTATATTTTCTATATTGTTTTCCATAAATTATTTATTGTGATAATATAATTTGGCGTATATTTGTCAAAATGACATTAATAGCTACAGTTTGACTACAGAGTAAAACAATTTTGTGTATTTTTCAGCTTTGACACAAAATAGATTCAATGCTTTAGATTTCAAGTCATAGACTTAAAATTTCTTCAAGTACACATTATCCAAAAAGGATATATCAATTCTCTATGGGCTGATTTTTCAATAGCTGAACGAACCCCTGATAAATCCATACAAAAACTCTTCCAAATTCGAAGTAACGGATAGATGACTTATCTGGGCATTGAAAAATTGCACCTAAAACTAAATTTAATACAATTCTAAATCTATACCTAAGATATCACCGAACTATCATATAATATATTATCGGTATCGGATAACTGCACGAAATTTAAAGCTAGCTTCACCATCAGTAAGTTGTGAATAAAGGCCCTAAAGCTCGTTTTTATCAATTTGACTGCAAGTTGATACTCTTTTGTGGGTCTTACTTTCCAGCTCCTCTGATCTGTATCGAGTGGGTTTGTAGAGGAAGGATTACGTAAATAAATATTAAATGGTTGTTTCAGACGAACGAAGCCAAGTATTTATTATTTGCAGCAAGTTAAGAACATCTAATAAATAATATTAAGTGCACCGCCCATTGCAGTGCCCATTTTATCCAGAACAAAAAAAAGGCCTGCCTCATTTTTCAAATGATTGAAAGCTAGACTGTTGAGCTCACGCTCTTTGTTCGAAACGCACGGTTCTGGCAATGTTATTGTTTTTCTCAGTATGGAAATTCTCGTAGTTTTGAACTATGTAATGTACATGGGACCCGAACGGCACTGCCGAAATGTAGTAGTGTATCGGGATAACAAGCTTGAATAGAAGCGTTATTCTAAAGTAATGTTATGTACAACAAATTAATTTGAAAAATAAAAATATCTTAATTGTAATTAATATTACGGACAGTCTCCCTTTTCTAAAGAGATTTAAACCTTGGCATAATAAATTTAAAAAACAACCTTAACACGACAGACGCTGCAGGCTCAACTAATATTTTGCTCAGAAAACGGCTCTCAAATATTTGAGGCATTTTTCAAGAACAGATGAAGAGAAAATTAATTAATTATTATTCATTTCCTAACAAAGAAAGCTGTTCCTCTAATTAGCTTAATTGGGCACTACAAATCTTTGTTCCTGTTTATTTTAATAATTAATTATTAACTTAGAGGCGGATATTAGAAAAATAAAATGTGTACATTTTCTAACTTTATAAGAAAATATGGTGGGTCGTACGTCCTCAAGCCAAACAATATTTTCTCAAGTTTTTAAAGAATATCAAAAGAAGAGTATTTTAAAGAACGAAACAGACAACAAATTAGGAAGCGTCTAGTGTGCTTAAAGGTTAACACCCCTTATTTTAAAGTTTTTAGGCCGTAATATTGCCAAAAAAAAAAAAGGTGTTAACCTTTAAGCACACTAGACGCTATGATAAAGGCCGTTTCAAGTTCGTTGTTTAGTTTTTCAAAGCAAATGCAGCCGACTTTCCAAAAATCGCGCGTTTCTGCTACAAAAAGAAAATAAATGTTAAGAGGTCGTATTTTTAAGACTTTATTTTTTACACAAATTATTCTGTATTGTAGGAAGGACACTTATAATTTGACTCTCGTTTGAATTACAAATTATATCGAAGCAATCTCTTGTTCCATAATGATCCGTCAAAGTTATGAAACAAAATGACAAGAGGATAATTATTTTTATATTCGTCTTGGAAGTTAAAGGACACGTTTCTTATAAAACGAACGTCCATTGCTGAACTGGCCTACAAAAGACCAACATAGTTAATGATCTAAGAGCAAATCTATATATTAACGAGCTAGCATAGCAACTAGAATCATAACGTTTTAAAAGCACTTGTAAAAGCCCAGTTGAAATAAAAATATTTGTGTTTGACTTTGACCCGTTGCTCACAACTTCGTCTGCGTATATTTTATTTTCTAGATCTGGACAACAGCGCCAGCTTCTCTTCGTGTCGATAGCTAATCTAAAATTTGTCCAGTACAAAACATGACTAGCTCGACTGATCTTGGATTGGCCTCCATGAGACCCTCTGCATTACAAGAGACAGGGCAATTAGTGCACTACAGCAGGTACTCCATTGTCTGTGTAGCGTCGCAGGCACACTTATCGTCCCCACCGAAACAGCCAGCTACCGGGTCCAACTATAGGGAAAAACCATACAGGTGAAAAGTACAAAAAAAAAAGATCAAAGTAAAAGAAATCGATAGAGTCGTTTAAGAGGAGAAGAATCTGTACCCCTTTTTAAGCATATTGTTTGAGATTTAGCATAATTAAAGTTTATAGGGAGAAAGAGTGAAGGAGATTAAAAATTAAATTTAATAAAAGTTACAATATTTTTTAACTTTCTGTAATAAAATAAAATATCCATTGTTTGTGTTCATACAGCCAATGTCAAACACAACATATGTCCGACTTTTTTTCGCGCGCGTCGCCCACTAAAGCGACACCGTTTTGTTTTGCTCCGCAGTTTTTTAATCTTAAAAATAGTTATATCTTCATTAATGTGCAAGTGAATTATACCTGTTTAAAGCTCATAAAAAGGACTGTAAAATACAGTTTATACCATCTGAAAACTCCAACTGGTTCGTGAGTAATTAGAAATAATTGTTTAAATTTTCAATAACGAACTTATTATCCCTGACCTACGACAACTCGCCGATCGCCCGCTGTTACGCACACAGACGCATGCCGCTTACACAGGTGCAAGGCGCAGGTGCACCCGTCGCCGCATCGGCCGCTTGAAGCTTTGCTTGGTGGATACATTTTTTTATTTTTTTTTTATTTCATTTGATTTGCCTATCTCTAAAGTTAAGACAATGATTTGCTCAGCCTGCAATAACCAGTTAGTATCTGGAGATGCTTTTCTTGAATGCGCTGCGGAAGCATGTAATAAAGTCTACCATTATCTATGCAATAATCGTGAGCTCACTCTAGATGAAAGAGCTACATGGATATGCCCAGAGTGTTGCTGTGCCTCAAGGAAAGGTAGCCGTAACTACGACAGTCCTATTCCAGCGCAAACGACTTTCATACAGAATAACGTATCGGCTCGAAATAAGAGCAACCCTCCTACGATGCTCTCCCTTGATGATTCACCTCAGTGTTCAGGTTTGGAAATAGAACTTCTTCGCGAACAAATAAACATGTTGACGGAAAAACTTTCTGATGCGGTTTCTACAATTGCGCAGTATCAGACTGCACTCTCGGATTGCACTTTGAAAATCGAAGCATGTAATGAAAAACTTGACAAACTCGAGAAATCCTCCGAGTGCAGCCGCTGTCGTTTGATATCTCCAAATTTTGAGTTGGCGGCCGAAAAAAGTGTGCAGGTGCATATTTCCAAGTTAAAGCCGAAACCAAAGATTAAGCCTAACGGCCGTGTTGATGTAAATAATGAAATACCGTCTGCAAATACCGTTTCAGTGCAGTCAGTGAGAGATAAGAGGAATTCGACATTACAGTCTGCCACACCTAACCACTCTGGTGAGACAAGACCGGTGGCGATAAGCGTACAACAGGATGACCAATTGACAATACCACCTCAAATAAGTATAAACCAGAATTCTGCTGACGAACAATGGGTAGAGGTACGCAAACGCAGACCCAAAAGATACAGTTCAGTGCGTGGAACAGCAGGACCTGAGATCACTTCACTTAAGGCAGTTGAATTTCGTAAATATATTCATTTATGGAATATGATGTCAGGGGCCAATGAAATCCAGTCTTATCTTAAAAACCTGTTCCCTGAAGGGGTATGTACTGTTGAAGAGCTAAAACCTAAGGGTGACTACAAATCATTTAAGATCGGAGTCCCACCTGAATTTTATGAAAAATGTATTTCGGCGGATACTTGGCCCACTAATGCTCGAGTTAAGGAATGGTTTTTTCGAAGACAACCAATTAATGGGCAACAAACAAGATCATAATTCTATACCTCACCCCAAAAAAAGACGGTCAGTAAACTTAATTTATCAAAATGTGAGAGGCCTTAACACTAAGCTGTGTTTCTTCAAGCAAAATCTCCTGACCCTTAGTGAAGACCTCATAGCTGTGACAGAATCGTTTCTTACTAGCTCAGTGCTAGATTCGGAAGTCGCAGGCAACGGATGGTGCGTGTTGCGTCGCGACCGCGTAACCGGGGCTGGTGGAGGTGTCCTAGTTGCTGCACGGCCCGGTGTTACAATGTCAAGGTGTTATGATCTAGAGACAGAAGCTGGTGAGGATCTCTGGGCACGTGTTAAGACCGAGCATTCTATCTTTTATGTGTGTGTTGTGTATATTCACCCTAGTGCTTCCGATAACATGTACATGCAATGGTTTCAGAAAGTGGAATCGGTTATAGATTCTTTAAAGAGTGCAGTGATAGTTGTTGGTGATTTAAACTTAAATTCTAAATATACGTCGAATGTTATATTAAATTACTATTGTTACTTTCTTAGTGTTTGTGGACTGACTGAGAGGAATGAAGTGATGAATGCGTATGGAGGTAAGTTGGATGTTGTATTGGTGTCAGATAGCATTGGTAGTGTTGAAGTGGCAGAGATTGATGGCGGAGGCTTGGTTCCAAGACGAGACGCCTATCATCCACCTTTAGATGTAGGCTTTGCACTTAACGATATGATGAATCGACCTGAGAGGATTAATCCTAGTAACATCGATAGTTATAGAGATTGGGATTTTTCGAAAGGTAATTATGAGATTATGTACCAACTAGTATCTGAAGTGTCATGGCAAGAAGTACTCCTGGCTAGCGATGTCGACACAGCCGTAAATTGTTTTTATAATATATTGTATAGAATTTTTGATAAATGCGTACCTAAAAAGCGTAGACTCCGAAAACCTTCAAGGCGCTACCCAGTGTGGTTCACAGCGGAATTAATAAGCGACATTAAGAATAAAGCACAACTTCATCGTAAATGGAAGTCGTCTCAAAATCTGGATGTGTACAATCAATTTTCTGCTCTTAGGTCAATTATTAAACAAAATATAATAATAGCTTACAACGAATACATTAAACACATACAAATTAAATTAAAATGGAACCCCCGTGCATTCTGGCAACATGTTAATAGCCTTAAAACCAAAGGTGGTTTTGAAACAAGAGTAAATTATGAAGAAAAGGAATACGTCGGTTGTGATGCGGCAAAGGCTTTTTCCGATTTCTTTGCCAGCGTTTTTTTGCCTGATACCCCTACTCTTGATTACGCAAATCTTTTCGATGACAGTCCAAAAAATTGTGGAAATCTTGTACATATCGATAAAATTAATAAGAGTGACATAGAACGCGGTATGAATAAACTAAAATCGAATTCTGCTGTAGGACCTGATAATATTCCTGCATACATCCTAAAGGGTTGCAAGGAGCATTTGAATTTGGCAGTGCATCATATATTTAACTTGGCGTTATCAACTGGACAGTACCCGCAGCGTTGGAAGATATCGCGTGTGCAACCTATACCTAAAACGAGTGCTACTTCTCAGGTAGAGAACTATCGGCCAGTTGCTATTCTTTCATCACTTCCTAAATTGTTTGAATCTATTTTACACAATCTCATAAGTAACCAGGTACAACCATATCTTGGAGATTCCCAACATGGATTTCGATTAAACCGCTCAGTTAGTACAAATCTGCTTACCCTAGTGGATCTCATTTCTCAGCACTTAGACAAGGGCATACAAGTTGATGTTGTTTACTTTGATTTTAAGAAAGCCTTTGATCGCGTAGACAATGACATACTTCTCCATAAGCTTAATAAAATAGGATTTTCACCTAAGCTCTTAAAATTTTTCGCAAGCTATCTACGGGATCGCCAACAATTTGTTAGGCACGGGTGCTATATTTCCACGCCATATCACACTAGGTCCGGTGTTAGCCAAGGCTCGATACTAGGGCCTTTATTATTTGGAATTATGGTGAATGACCTTGAATCAGTCCTTAAACATTCTAGATGTTTGCTCTACGCTGACGACCTAAAATTAATATACGGCATAGAAGAATTCGCTGATACAGAGACGCTACAGGAGGACATAAACTCAGTCCACCAATGGAGTCTTAATAACAAACTCCTTTTCAATACTGCTAAGTGCAGTGTCATGTCGTTCAGTCGTGCACACACTCCTAAGTACGTTCAATACTTTCTAGGACCTGAACCTATAGCCCGCGTCAACTCTGTGAAGGATCTTGGAGTGCTTTTTGATACACGGTTAACTTTTCACGAACACATGAGGTTACTAGCTCTTGATTCTTTTAAGAGATTAGGCTTTGTTATTCGCAATATGCGAGAATTTAATAATCCTCTAGCCATCAAACTAATTTACATGGCTTTAGTTAGGAGCAAGCTGGAGTCGGCATCAGTGATTTGGAACCCACATGAAAGTGGTTACGCACTGCTTCTGGAGAAAGTACAAAAAGCATTTCTCAGATTTCTTTACAGAAAATTGTTTGGATACTATCCTTTTCTCTATCCTACGAAATATCTGCTGGGTATGCTCGGCTTTAACTCTCTCGAAGTAAGGCGTAATAACTGCTTGCTCCTTACTGCATGTCGAATTTTAAGGGGTCAATCTGACTGTCCAGAACTGGTAGGTCAGTTGGTGAGGCTTTGTGTCCCTGTTGTGCATAAAAACCTACTAAGACCGCGGCGTCACAGACTACTGGCTGTACCGGAAGCACGCACTGTGTCGCATGCTAACTCACCTCTAGTTCGTGCGCTTACAGTGCTCAATGCTCTTCTGACATCATCACCAGAGTGTGATTTGTTTGCGATGCGATGGATGGATGTGTGTCGTGAATGTTTGAGTTTCTGTGAGGAGATGGATAAGAGATGAAGTTTAATTTCGTGTTATATACTTGTAAAATTTGTTGCCTTTTATTGTGATTTGTTTATGGTTTTACTCTTTTTTTTATTATTATAATCTTTTATTTTGAACTGCGCAACGTATTGGTATGTACTGTAATGTTGTGTATGTAAATTTGAATAAATAAATAAATAAATGTCATATACACTCGTAGCTTACGTAAAAGAACAAAATTTAAAAATATATTTTATTTGTAATGATAAAATAACCTCGGTAATGTTCAAACTAAAAAATATAATGAATAACGGTCCAATTTCGGCTACTGGGCGAGCACTAGTTGTCATAAAGTTGTCAGCCGATTAGCGTAGTGGTTAAGTGATTAACTTTGGGCCCTATGAATCGCGGGTACGATTCCGCACCAGATACTTATATGACCTATAAATCATTGTTCCCCGCAGGTTTATGCTACATTCAGCAATTTGTCTACAAATTTCCGTAGTAAAACGACGGTAGTTGAATGTGAACCTTACTTCAAACAAATTAAGTCTTTAATTAATTAGCTATTTTGTTCTATTCATCTGAAGCAGCCTTTTTTCGACCCCTTCGATTCAGGCGAAACGTATCCTGTTTGTCCGAATTAATCTTTAAAAGGAGGTCCAGTTTACATGCCAATTGCATTATTACATGTCAAATCGGTCTCCACATTCAGCCTAGATTTTCAGGTAATGTATAGATTGTACTGAAAAGCTCTCTTGAATAAGCAACAAGCCTTATTCCCTGAAGAGTAAGGCAGGTGTATCTACTATTGAAAACCCATTTGCTGTGCTGATGTTGTTATTCAGTTGCGAAGCCTATTGCCATCTACTGGGCACAATTTCGCTCTTTCAAATTCCGAGTTGCCACTGAATTTTCCAAGAGAAATTCCAATAACAATCCGAGACTCGAGGATTAAACTCTGGCCCTCAGGCTCAGCATTCGTGCTTGCGACTACATAGGTAGACCAATGAGACAATGCCTCTTGTTTTATGTAATAACACTTACCATCAAAAACAAAATTTAATTTATTTTAATATACCATTTTCAAATCTTTAAATGAAAACTGACCTTTTTACGCGCACATTTAGTCTTAAAATATACCTTATGTGCCTCACGTAGCTACCAGTTTCACAGGAATTTTAAAAGCTTCACAAATCGACTTAACCACTTTAATCCAGATTAGTACTTTCAGTTTCATATCGTTAGCCTTTGTCGACAGAGACGAGTGGGAATTAAAAATTGAAAAAGTCCCAATCCAGTGCAAACCGGTTTAATCCGGAATAATCCAATTAAGACTGGAAACGTTGCGTTGGCAGTTAGTGTTTTGGTATTTAGCTCGGGATTCGTTACAGTTTTGTTTCAAAGGACTTCTGTTATGTGAACGGCTTCTGGAATTCTAGTGAATGCAACATTTTTGGAAAGCTTTTCCTGTATATACTCGTATGTATGTATAGTTTCAATCAATGCCAGTGCGTGTTAAAACACGTGTAGGACTATAAACGGTATGAATTTCACATATAGCGTCACGCTTATAATCCCTGAAGGCATAAACAGATGTCTACTGTATTGTAGTACATATTCATATTCATATTTCGCCGAAGCCCATAATGACCTTTCTAATAGGAGCCTATTACCATCTACTGGGAACCATTCTAAACTTTGGATTACTACTGAGAGTTTTGTAACAGAAACCTATTTTATTACCAAGCCCAACCCAGAATCGAACTGAAGACATTCAGCACTATACCAATGAGGCAGTATGAATTTTCTCCATTTTAATTAAGGTTGTTCAATATCTGTTTCGATGCCAACTATAAAATACATTATTTTGTACCAAAGTTTACACGTGACTTCCCTAGATGGCGTTGGCGTCGAATTGAATCGCGGTATGGTTTCGTTACCAAGTTTTGACTAGGTGTGTTCAATAGTTTTAATAAATTCTCTTGCTCTGAGGTATCTTGTTTCATTATACAAATACCACTGGCTTTGGGACTTTGTACGAAGGAAGTACATGGCCCTACGAGCCGAAGGGCGTTTTTGGCAAAACACACAACTAGAAGTTTAGTTTACAAAAGTGACGCAAGGTGGCGCTAAAAGCAACAGTTGTTTAATAAGTGGATACGAAGGCTGCTATACAAGGACCTGTGGACATTGAACGTGACAGTGAGTACAAGTGCAAAGTGGACAATTTGTAAGTACTTTAACTTTTCCTTTGAAATCGTGCTAAGTGTCAAGAAGATAGTAAATTTTAAAGAAAATACTTATTAACTTCTAAAAATTTCGCGAAATGTCCGGGACTTAGAATAATTTGCCAAAGAACGACAAGACGGGGAACCTATGTCCAATTTCTGAGCGATTTTAAATGTTCCCAAACACTTAGAAAATTTATCGCTTGCTGGGACTTAGAAAAATTCTACAAATTTGGACTTAGAAAAATTGGCGATTTTTTGGACTTAGAAAAATTAACGTCTGTCCGGACTTAGAAAATTCTCACTAAATAACATCTTCACATACAAACTTACGATTCAACATGGAGAAGGAACTGAGAGTACTAGAGGAAATTAAGGTACAAATAGAGAAAGGCATGATCAACTTTAAGAAATCGCCGAAGGAACGCATAACTCAGCATTACATAGACGCGCGACTGGAGACTTTAGAAGACCAGTTTAAAAACTTTTCTCTGAAACATGAAAGAATGGTCGGTGACTACGGAAGTGATGAGTTAGAGGATTACTTTAAACAAGATATTTACGAAATTGTTTATGAATCTTACCTTAACTATAGAGTAGAACTTAAAAATTCAATGTCTAAAATAAAACATAATGCCGATGTTACTGTAACTGATGGTTCTTCCGATAATTTAGTAAAGTTACCGAAAATTATGATCCCTACCTTCAGTGGTAAATACACTGAGTGGTCGTCCTTTCGCGATTTATTCATATCTTTAGTTCACAAAAATAAAAGATTAGATGATGTTCAACGTCTTCATTATTTAAAGACACAATTAACGGGGGAAGCAGAACAATTAATTAGACACGTTCCTATAACTGGAAATAATTATTTAAAATGTTGGGAAATGTTAGAGCATAGATATAATAATAAAAAATTCATGTCCACTTGTATTTTGAAAAGATTATTTGATCAGCGTAGTATGACTGTTGAGTCTTCAAAGGCTTTGAAAGAACTGTTAGACGTAACTAGTGATTGTTTACATGAACTGACTAACCTCGGTATCGACGTTAGTTCATGGGATGTTATTATTATATATGTAGTAAGTTTGAAACTGGACGGAGAGTCTCGGAAGCAGTGGGAACTGCATGCTAGTAAAACATCTGAGGATCTCCCTACTTTTCAACAATTCCGCGAGTTTTTGGAGACGCGATTTCGTGCGTTAGAATTTGTCGAACCCAAGAACATAAGGCCTAAAGTCAGTACTAATAACACATCGCATCCTAAAGTCATGCATACAACTACTACGTTGAAATGTCCGCATTGTTCCGAGAACCATAGGTTATTCAACTGTAAGAAATTCGCTCAGGAAGATTTTGAAAAGCGCCGTGATGTTGTCCAATCCTTGGGTGTATGTTTTAATTGCTTGGGGAGCTATCATGCTGCCAAGGTTTGCCGTGTTTTTACCAAATGCCGAATTTGCCAGCGGAAACACCATACATTGCTACATCCCAAAAGCCAGAACGTATCTAGTGCGGTTGTAAATCCAACGGATGCCTCAACCTCACATGAAGGCACCTCAGAGGTCGTACAGCAGAATATTAATGCAAATATTGCAACCCACCATGTTAATAGAAAGGCACAGGGGCAAGTCCTGTTAGCCACAGCTCTCATTAGAGCTGAGGCAGAGGGTGGGTATCCTCAAATTTTAAGTCTTGCTAGACCAAGGCTCTCAGGCGTCTTTTATAACGGAGTCAGCTGTGCAGTTACTTCGTTTGAAGAAAGTGGCTTCAAAAACTACTATTGCTGGTATAGGAGGAAGTCAGGGTGGCATAGTCTCTAGACATGTAGTTAAAATTAAAATGCAGTCATTGCACGACTTTACCCAAGAAGTAACCGCACATGTGTTAAGTACTCTAACTTCCGTTATGCCGGACACAAAATTCAAAATTGAGGATTGGCCAGAAATACACAGAATTAAGTTAGCAGATCCTAAATTCAATTGTCCTAACAAAATAGATGTTCTGTTAGGAGCTGAAATTTACAGTAATATTTTAAAGGAAGGTTTAATCAGGAGCCCCAAAGGTTCCCCCATAGCGCAAGATACTTACCTAGGGTGGATTGTATCTGGTCGTGTAGATTATCAGGAAAGTTCACTAAACCAACATAACATAATCGTCACCATGCACGCGCAAGTAGAAGAGAATGATATGTTGAAGAGATTGTGGGAACTGGATTCAGAGCCTACATTATCTAAAAAACCCTTCACGCCTGAAGAACAAGCGTGCGAAGAACATTTTGCAGCTACAACACAGCGAGACAGCAGTGGACGCTACATTGTAAAATTGCTATTTCGCTGTGTAGATCCGCCATGTAAATATGGCAATTCCAAAAGCATAGCTGTGAAAAGGTTATCAGTTTTAGAAAGGAAACTAGCTAAGGATCTTGAATTAAAACAACAATATTCAGATGTAATTAAGGAATATTTATTTCTCGGACATTTAGAGCAAATTACAGATGAATCAGAGAAGAACTGCAATGACGTTGTTTATCTGCCGCACCATGCAGTGGTCAGACGCGACAAACTGACTACTAAAGTGCGAGTGGTTTTTGATGCATCGTGTAAAGGGACGAACGGCGTCTCTTTAAACGATAACCTGATGGTAGGACCCACTCTCCAGGCAGATCTACGGCATATTATATTTAGATGGCGTCAACATCCAGTCTGCCTAGTAGCAGATATCGTAAAAATGTACCGCCAAATTAAAGTGGCACGTGAAGACGCGGAGTATCAGAGGATTGTCTGGAGAGAGGTTCCTACCGAGGACATTCAGCACTTTAGACTTTTAACAGTTACCTTTGGTACTTCCTGTGCACCTTACTTGGCTGTCAAGGCATTGCAGCAAGTTGCTTGCGATGAAGGCGAATTATATCCATTGGCAGCAGAGAGGGTGATGTCTGATTTTTATATGGATGATCTGATGACGGGGTGTCAATCTGAAACAGAAGCTTTAGAAATATATACACAGGTCAATAAATTATTAGCAAAGGGGGGATTTAAATTGCAAAAATGGACTAGTAATAGGGCTAAATTATTAGAGGAATTACAGGAAGGGTCAGGAAAGGATTTAGAAATAATGTTAGACAAAGTACAAAAGGTTTTAGGACTTACCTGGAATCGGAACACAGATATGTTCGACTACTCCGTGAAGATGTCACCTCCTACAGCACCTGAAACAAAAAGATCAGTAATATCAGAAATTTCTAAGCTATATGATCCGTTGGGATGGATAGCACCATGTGTTATTACTTCAAAGGTCCTGATTCAGAAGTTGTGGATCGCTGGTATTGGCTGGGACGAAGAACTGCCACCGGAACTCCTGCAAGAATGGAGACGTTATCGAGAAGAATTACAGACACTTGTTAAATTTCATATTCCAAGATGGATAGGTAAAGGCGATAGCAATTCTTTAATAGAATTACACGGATTTGGTGACGCCTCAAATATGGCTTATGCAGCTGTTGTCTATAGTAGAATTATAGACAGTGATGGGACAATACACTGCAATCTCCTCACGGCAAAGACAAAGGTTGCACCAATAAAGCAAGTCTCTATCCCTCGGCTGGAGCTAAATGGAGCGCTTCTAACAGCTAAATTGTTGACTGAAGTGGCTGGAGTAATAAACGTCCCAAAGAAGAACCTACACGCATGGACGGACTCGTCAGTAGTGCTGGCGTGGCTAAGCGATCATCCAAGTCGATGGAAGACGTATGTTGCAAATCGCACTTCGGAAATTCTTTGTCTGTTGGATGGCAGCCAGTGGGCCCACGTTCAATCGAAGGATAATCCCGCAGATATTGCTTCACGCGGGGCATCGCCTACTGTTCTCCTGGATAGTGATCTATGGAAACATGGTCCAAGTTGGCTACAGCATGATTCGATAGAATACCCTAGACCTAGTGGGATTTGCACCAAGTTAGAAAAGAAAGCTGTAAAGGTTCATTCTGTCCAAATTACATCGAATAGTGAGTTCAATCTGTGGTGCAAATATTCTTCTCTTCGAAAATTGGTAAGGGTAGTTGCGATGTGTCGAAGGTTTTTATTGCGAAGAGATCAACCGAAAACATCTTATCTGTCTGTTAAGGAGATAAAGGACGCTTTACATTGTTGTATCAGAAAAAGTCAACAGCAGTCGTTTAGTAAGGAAATAGAATTGTTATCTGCTAAAAAAGAGTTAAGTAAAAAGAGCCCGCTTTATAAGTTAACACCCTTTCTTGACGAAGAAGGATTATTGCGTGTTGGTGGTAGAATCAGACACTGTCAGTTACCGGAGAATTCGAAGCATCCAATTATAATATCTCATGATTCCTTCTTAACAAAATTGATTGTCGACGATGCGCATGAAAGAACCTTTCATGGCGGCCAGCAACTGGTTTTAAACTTCATACGCACGAGGTACTGGATACCTAGAGTCAAAAATGTTGTTCGGACTCATATTCATCAATGTATACCTTGTATTCGGTATGCAGCCACGACAAAAAATCCATTGATGGGTGAACTGCCAGCTTGCAGGATCACACCTAGCAAGCCCTTTTTGAATTCTGGGGTGGATTATGCAGGCCCTATTCAATTAAGAGTCTCCAAGGGCCGGGGTCAGCGTTCCTACAAGGGATACATTTGTTTATTCGTGTGCATGGTGACCCGCGCCGTACATATTGAGGCGGTTTCGGATCTAACAGCTGAAGGTTTCTTAGCAGCTTTCAAGCGGTTTATTGCAAGGCGTGGTCATTGTCGCCACATTTGGAGCGACAATGGAACCAATTTTGTTGGAGCTGCCAGGGAGCTTCGGTTGTTATTCGCGCAGGATAGCCCAATATCAAAAGATATTGCATCGATTCTCGCGAATGCAAATACTGAATGGCATTTTATTCCTCCCCATGCACCAAATTTCGGGGGAATTTGGGAAGCCGGGGTGAAAAGCGTAAAACACAATTTGAGACGTGTTATTGGGGATACCACTCTCACCTTTGAGGAGATGTCTACCGTCTTGTCTCAAATTGAGGCGTGCCTAAACTCTAGGCCATTGTCACAGGGAAGTGACAATCCAGAAGACCCCGCACCCTTAACACCTGGCCATTTTTTAGTAGGTGGTCCATTGGTTGCGGCTCCTGATAACAACTATGAGCACGCTACATTAAGCACGTTACGTAGATGGCAATTGGTACAACGCATGGTGCAAGGTTTCTGGCGGAGATGGAAACAAGAATATTTAGTGCAATTCTTCCAAAGGCAAAAATGGTCTACTCGAACTCCTAATTTCTCTTTAGATAACATTGTATTAGTAAAAGAAGACAACTTACCTCCTGGTAAATGGTTGTACGGGAGAATCGTTGAACTGCATCCAGGAAAGGACAATGTGACGCGCGTTGTTACACTCCGTGGCAAGGGTACCACTTTTAAACGTCCAGTTTCAAAATTATGTTTGCTTCCAGTTTCAGAATAAGTCGTTACTATTTATTATTTAATAACAATACATGTTATTAGTATTTAAGTTTTAAAATATTGCGCTAGATATTATGTTCGGTAACAGAAGAAAAATTATGTTTTGTGTTGGTTCTTCTTATGTATAATTATAATTAGTATCAGATTGATTGTTAGTATAATGGTAGAATCTATTGTCTGTATACCTGTTTTTAACTTTAAGTTATACGTAAGTGTGTAGTTGTACTTGAGAATTCTCTATTACCGAGTAGTTTTATTTTCATTATAATTTTATTGTTAGTAGAAGTTAAGCTTACTTAAGTTTTTTTTTGTTTGTTAAGTTTTAAGAAACCATTTGTAGTCCATATTATTGCAAGCAATCGACCACCAAACTTATGTTTTAAATTATACAGTCCATTATTTTGTTTGTGTACCAAATTATCGCTAGGTTAAAGCATGGTGGGCGGTGCTGAAAGGAAAATTATCCTTTGGTGGGCGGAATGTTCAATATCTGTTTCGATGCCAACTATAAAATACATTATTTTGTACCAAAGTTTACACGTGACTTCCCTAGATGGCGTTGGCGTCGAATTGAATCGCGGTATGGTTTCGTTACCAAGTTTTGACTAGGTGTGTTCAATAGTTTTAATAAATTCTCTTGCTCTGAGGTATCTTGTTTCATTATACAAATACCACTGGCTTTGGGACTTTGTACGAAGGAAGTACAAAGGTAATATAAGGGGGAACGAAGCATTGTAGATTTAGGATTGTCATTCAATCGAAAGGTTCTTGTATTTGCTCGATGTTGAGTCAACTCAAATACTTATTAAACATTCAATTTTTCATTAGTACTGTTTGTTGAGTATTGCAAATTTAGAAAAATGCAATCATTCAGCACCGTATACAGAGGAGAGCTAAAGTTTAATTCATCATCATCATCATCATCATCAGCCAGAAGACGTCCACTGCTGAACGAAGGCCTCCCCCTTAGACCACCACATCGTACGATATTCCGCCACTTGCATCCATCGGTGACCCGCGACTCTCACAATGTCGGTAGCACGGTAAATATTTGTATGATCTACAGATAGTTGTGTCACGTCTGGTTGTGACATGTATGTTTGTAAACTGTACCGACGATACAGGAGAAAGGCTAAGGTGGCGCAATGTATAAAAAAAAAAATAGCTCACACCCTCCAGTTATAATAAGGAGTTGCAGAAAAGTCACTATTTTTTTGAAGAATTTTGTTCAGCCTAGCATACTAACTAAAACTCAAAATTTTCAACTGTAAGTCCCGACTCGACCGACTGACATAAAATGATGCATGTGTAGATGGTATATCAGTTTGACTGTCAATTTAATTGTCAATCCGATTATTCTTCAGATTGTATAGTTTATAAGAGGTATAACGGCACCGTCTCTCTCTCAAAGAAAGAAGTATGGATTCATTTCTCGTACTTAACTTTTCCAATTTTCTTAAAACTGTTTCGCAGCAAGAAGACCACGTTTTCCCAAACCTGACTGTGTGTTGAGGAAAAGTAGAAACGCGTTTACTCAATTATTAATACAGGGCCGGATCGTAGGCTAGCATAAAGCAATGGTAGCTAAACGGTTGGACCTTTACCTTTCGTACATGAGAGTCTGAATTTAAACCCGCGTCTTGATTACTTACCAACAAACAGTGCATCCCTTTCTCGCTTATATGTGTCTAGGATATGGGATAGGTTAGTTATTAGCAACATCAACAGCAACTGCAACTGCACTGCAACTGCATTGCAACTGCAACTGTCCATTTATGTAATACGGTTAGTCCACACCTTTGACTTTTCGAATTTATATTTTGTGTTTTTATATTTTTGATGTGATTTGAAACCTTCAAACCTAAGAGGGCTCCATTTGGTTCTTAATGATCTATGAAAAGAGCGTGAGAAGAGCCCCTGAAGAGCGGTGGAACAGTAATGGGCTACGTTATTATTACTTTTCCCGTAGCAGCAACTCTTTTGTTACATCTACATACAGCAGGAGGAATTTTAATCGTATGGCTTTGATATTCCCAACAGAGTGGATGGGATCACAAAAATCTTAATTAAATATTCTCCTTTGTAAACCCCGTTGGTTGGAGGAACAATTTTGCCTTAACCCGCTGCCGCAATGACAGATGTGTTTCAACGGGCCGGCAAAACAAACAGAAGCGCTACGGCTGGTTGATTTCAACTGTTTTCGGCTGGTACAATATATTATTACATTATGCGTTTACTTCGTAATTATCGTGTTACGGTATTCTTTAACAAAATTTATTTATTATTTCATTATTCAAGTTTTTTTTTAAATAATCCATAATTTTTAGATTGAAATGAAATGAAATTATTTATTTTGCAATTAGAATTTTTCAATAACTTTTACACGTCTTTTTTAAACTAGATGGCGTCGGCATTTCCTATGGCTATCCCTGAGAAGAAACACCGAAACAAACATTTGATTGTCGTGTACAGTTGCTGCTCCTAATAGGTATATAATAATCCGTATTCTCTTGTCAATAAATAGATATGCGAGAAAGGAATGTATTAGTTTTTGGTCGCTGTGGCTGTTAGATTTCTCTTACATGTATATTAAAGGCTGTGTATGTAACTGTCACCGGCGTCACTTATGTACACCTAACGCGGCGGGTACTGCCGTTGAGCGGCCCGTGTCTTCATATTATTAAATTTATTTTGCATTTTATATCCTACTGCGGCCCTGCCCAAACGCAAAAGCCAAGCGGCACTCATACAAATGCACAAAACACCAACTCGAACCAGGAATTCTTTTCACAAACCCACAAACATTGGAGTTTTCAAACTTGTGTCGAAATAAACCAAACCAAGTTTCCTTGCGAAATTACATTGAGAAATGCGAGCTACTTCTAAAGTGAAGGATTTCAGTTCAACAGTTGAAAAGAAAAAAAGTTATCGACAAGGTAAATGACATTTTTTAAGTCATTTCGTAAGCACGGAAAATGAATTGCTTATAGCAACCTAACACCTCAACACACAACCTTCATTTATCTTGGTTTGCATACAATTTGCCACAGGTGTGTGGCAGGTAGGAAGGTGCGGTGAACGACGAATAAATTTCGATCATTAGCCCGCTAGATCATAGTCTAAGTCAAAGATTTTTATTTCAACTGGGTCTTTACAGGCGCTTTTAAAACTTTATGACTTTAGTTGCACGATTCCAAAAGTGGGTAGATCCTGTGTAGAAGACACCGACAAGAAACGCCATGGATACCCTTTTCACAAAACTGTTTTACAATATTGATATTATTATGATATTATCGTAAAAATTATGAATGAATGATCGTAAATATTATGATATTATCGTAAATAACTGCGCAGACGCCATACATGTAAGATTACTTATTTCTGTTGTTCTGCTAGGGTTGCCAGATAAAAGAACTCGGCAAAATTATTATGGTTGGGTCTATGGAAGGAATGTTTCGGTGTGTAACTGTGTATTTATTCACGTATTGGGTTCTCAAATCAATTAAGGAACTGTTACATTTTCTTTTTTATCGTCCCTTGTTCATAAAGCGATAAATTAAGGAAAATAGGGGGTGTTTTGCCAAAGCTTCTGTTTGTAGAATAGTAGGTACATAGATATATATATAAATTCTTAAAGTTTTCATCTAATGGATTTTTTTACTCAATTCTCTTCTCTCTCAACTTTATATAGGTTTAGGTTAATAATTGTAGTTTATCTTGAGACCTACTTAAGCAGCTCACATTTTACTCTTTACGACTAACACGAGTGCTAGAGGTAATAAAAAAAAATAACTACATTTATTATTTATAGAAGAACAAAAAGAGGTGTATAATATAGTATGCGGCGGTCTGTAGTTTCTGCCTACACTCATGGACAAAGGCGTAATGTTTAAGTCATACGTTGCTACAGCTCTCAATATTGCCTCAATATTGCCCTTTATATAAACTTATTAAGCAGTCTGTTTGTATTCCAAGAAACTCTGCAACTTTTACTCCATGTGACTACCTAGAAGTAACTGAACTTTTTATTAACTTTCAGTTTCGAGGCTCAGTTCCTAGAAGCGCTTTTAAATTCAATAAGTTCGACCTGAAAATTAGCCGCAGGTATTTTATTTTCTGGAGAACTTCATTGGTTTTGATATTGGAGTTGATTTTTATATAAATATTATATTGTTATTTCAGTTCACTGCCGAGCGTGTGTGACGTCCTGGATTCAGTCTCTGGGCTATTTTCTTTTTCTTTTTAAGAAAAACCTTGCCCCGCTAGGATTTCTCCTGTCTCGTGGGTATAGTTTACAAACATTCATGTCACATGCACACACAACCAGACCCGAAACAACTATTTGTAGATCATACAAATATTTGTTCCGTGCGGGAATCGAACCCGCGACTGCACCAACCATGTCGTCATGGGCTGGTGTGTATCATCGCTCATTGGGGGCTGATATATTGTGCGGTGCAATATATTTATGTGTACTATAATCGATATTTAAGATCTGTACTATTTATTATATTTTATGTAATGATAAGGTTTATTTTATTTTATACAATTTTTAGGAAACACAACAAATACAGGAGTTTTTAGGAAAACTCATACCAATAGTAATAAAAAAAGTAACATCAATATGGCCAAGTATAAGTTTCCACAAATTACAGCCCGTTTTCTGATTCTTCTTTAAAAGACCCCCTAGTAAGAGGCAAGTAACTTTACTTGTATTTTTTAAATAATTTTACTTCATAATAAACCTAGAAGCCACGTCACAGAGTAAATAGCCTGATCAATAAAAAAAAATTAACCCATTACTGTCCCACTGCTGCGCAAGGGTCTCTTCTCAGAATGAGAAGGGTTAGACTTTAGTTCACCACGCTGGCCCGGCGCGGGTTGGCGGACTACACACACCATCAAGAACTTTATGGCCTTTTCAGGTGTGCAGGTTTCGTCACGATGTTTTTCCTCACTGTAAACGTAAGTGATAATCAAATTCTGATCCGCACATGATTCCGAAAAGTCAGAGGTGCGGGCCGGGGTTAAACTCAGAGCCTCCTGTAGGGAAGGCAAACGTTCAGCCGCTAGGCTATCACTGCTTTTCAATCAATAAAACTTTATCAAGGAAGCCAAACCAAACTAATGGAAGAAAAATTCAATCCACTTAGGATCCAATAATTTTTAAGTTAAGCCGAAATCTGTGAAACGTCATTGGTTACTTCGTTTAATCATATGTAGAGCCTAAAGACAATAACTTATGAAACATCGCGTGTCTTACTTAGCTCAGTAAATAACAAAGGCTTTAATATGCCTCTTTAAAGCTCTCTCGGGTACTTTATTTAGTTCATTCGCTTGTACTTTCGCTTATAATGTAATCAGGTTTAGATTATATCGCTGGGTTATGTACCTGTTCTTGACTGTTTCCTTTCTTCGTGATTTTACTTCTACATATATTAAATTAGCTTCCGCCCGCGGCTTGGCTCGCGTGGATTACGAATCCGTGCATTTTCCCGGGATAAAAAGTAGCCTATGTGCTATTCCAGACTATAATCTATCTCTGTGCCAAATTTCATACAGATCGTTTTCTTTTCAGTAGTTCTTGCGGTAAAGAGTAACAAAGATCCATCCATCCGTCATCCAACCATCTGTCCATCCTCACAAACTTTCACATTTATAATACTAGACTAGACTAGATTCCGCCTGCGGCTACGCCCGCGTGGTTTACGAACCCGTACATTTTTCCGTGATAAAACGTAACCTATGCTGCTATTCCAGACTATAATCTATCTCTGTGCCAAATTTCATCAAAATCCGTTCAGTAGTTTTTGCCTGAAAGAGTAACAAACATCCATACATCCTCACAAACTTTCACATTTATAATATTATATTAGTAGGATACTAACAGTGTCTGACTTCGCAATTTCAATTGGCCTTGGCATCATGCCTGTATTGAAAAACTAATTTTAAATCAATTGTTAGCACATTTTAACAAAAATTGAATTTTGCATGATAAACAGTTTGGATTTACAAGAGAACAGAAACAAGATGCTGTATCTCAGGCCTATGTAATAGGAGAGCCTATTGCTATCAACTGGGCATAGTTCCAAACTCCAGGATACTACTGAGAATTTCAGAAAATCCATTGCTCGTCCCAAGAATTAAACCCTACTGGGTAATCATGCTCAGCAGCCGCGAATGCGATCACTAGACCTCTTTCTATATTCCGCCACGACTGCCTGAATGATTTTGGGTTCTTAAGTGTTATTGGACTTTCTGTATGGAATTTAGCTGCAGCACGGAGTCTGGAACTGTGCCTAATAGATGGCAATAAGCTCGCCCTATTTCATGGGACTCAGTAACGGCATCGGCGAAATGTGGGTGTACAATTCCTCTGCCTAACCATTCAGGTAATACAAACTTGATGCTATGTTATGTTCTGGTATTAGTCGTGAGCACAGATCGCACACGTTCAGGTATGTTTCCGGGCGAATCACTGCACACTATCCGCGAACGAACGCCACATGAGTATTCAATAGACGAGAACACTCTCAGAGTCTCACTAACAGTCGGACCAATTCTTTTCCTTTAAATAATCAGAACTATAAACCGACAATGCAAGTGGAATTTGTGCTCACGACTCGTGCTGACAACCATAGGTACTCATCATCATCATCATCATCAGCCAGAAGACGTCCACTGCTGAACGAAGGCCTCCCCCAAGGGGGGGGGGTTTACCATAATCCCCACGCTTGGCAGGCGGCTTGGGGATCGCAGTGGTTCACCGATTAGTGAGAGGACGCTGCTGCCCATCCTCCGGTGTCTGGCCGCAGTTTTAAGACGTACCCGGACCATAGGTACTAAATAAAATAATTTAAGTCGGCCTCCTTGAATGAACACAATAATTATCGCATTAAATATGTCAAAGTAGTTTCCACGTGATAAGGGATAACTAATACAAATTTTGATTCTCACATAATTTTGAAAATTCAATAGGTGCAAAACGATTTCGAACTCGGATCCTCGTGAATGCATAGGCAAGTGTTCAAACGCTGGGCTATCATTGGTATCAATATCGCGTACTGAAAAGAATTGTTTTTTATTTTATTTATTTTTATTTGAGAACACTGTCTTCTATTATCTTCAAGTCGACAAGCTATTACTCGATACAAAAACTCCTCCACCCATTGTTTTATACAGCGGACTGTTGTTGCTCAACCCTGCAGTCGGCAGTTCCATTTAATTGAAAACTATTCAGCTGGTCATAGATTAAGTTTAATTTAAAAGACGTCTGTAATTTATACTAAATATATTAGTAATACACTCAATTATACAAACTATAAAAATAAATGAAATCGATACAGGTGGGTGTCATAAGGAAATATTTTTAGGCAAAAACCAATTAGATTAAGTTTGTTTTAGTCTTATTAAGACTGAAACATCGAAAGAAACAACGGTTGTTAGAAATTAAGAAGCAGAAGTCAGATAAACAATAGAGATACAAATTCTTGAAACAGCTGATCTTTACTTTACTAATTATTTCAATTATTTTGATGATACACTGAGAAATTCACTTTATTTGACAACTGAATGTTGGCATAATGTTCTATTTTTGAATAAGTGCCAATTAGTCGATCTAGGCTTCTTAAGAGATACTATTATTTCATTGTTAATGAAAGAAGAAAGATTAAGAAAGATACGTTAGTTAATAATTAAGTTTGAGATAATTTCTCAGTTTTACTTACTTGTTTTGATTAAAATAGTTTTTTAATACGTTTCAAAGCGATTAATGAAAGTCACTGATCTATTAGTCTGATTTAAATTACACTTATTTGTGGTTAAGCTTTGAACCAAGTTTTTGATCTGCTTCAAAAACAATAATTATTCATCTCTTCTTTACAAAACTAGTACCTAGTACATTTTATAATTAAACAAATCCAAAAACAATATAGCAACATTTAAAAAATCCTGAATGAAAACATGTCCTTGCATAATGGTCATAAAAATTTAAATTTTAAGATAATGACGCAATCCCATTGGTAATATTGAGCACGTCCCGATTTAATGGACCTTTTTTAAATTTATCATGAAGGTGGTATGAAATTGACCTTAATCTTGTGGGGAATATGAGTGTCCTTTGTTTCTTCTTTGTTTTTGATTTTTTTTTTGGGAGAAACCCATTTCCAATGCCAAAACAGCCCGAATTAATTGATAATGAAACGTTCAGCGTCACTTTTATTTGGTTTGGTTTGTCTTTTATCTGGAACCTAGTTGTAGATTATTAAAAACTTTCTTTGGATCTTTCTTTAAACGAGAAATTTGTTTCGTCAGGATATTTCAAATGGTTACGTGATTCAAAGTTCTTGTTCCGTAAAGGACCTCCGTAATTTAGTTTCAATCTTACCTTAACGGCTTTTCTTTTTGTCCCTATAATTAACAGGGTTTCTGAACTACCTATTCTTTTTTATTCCAAATATAAACATAATCTTGATAAAAAGCATGATATTTGATAATAAAGTATGATTTATTATTTTCGTTTCTTAATCTCTTTACAATAACCAGTTCTGTAACACACACGCCTTGTATTTCTTTTAAATGTGAAATAATATCCTTCTATTACAAAATTTTCATTTACAGTGTTGTTAATTCAATCTGTTTAGCCTTATATGTATTATATTACAGGTCGCCATCAAATTAAACCACAACGGTAAACTGGGCCATCTGACGAATCACGTACAAATTCTCTCAAGAAATTTCCGGCAACTGTAAAGACAAATTGGATAAATTTCCTTGTTGTTTCACCCAACTAGGTGATTTTATGTCGAAACGTTCTGTTCTGTCCTTTGTGTTGCAGCCTGATGATAATTTGTATGCTGATTCCGGGTAGTGAGGTCCTCTTCATAAAGGCAACAACACGGATTTGGCAGCTCTTTGAGAGGTGAAAGCCATTTCGTGCTTCATTTCTGAATGTAATTATGTTGGACCTTCACAACAATAGATCTAGGCTCGTTTGAGGAAATACAATGTATGTACTTGTAAAGTATGTAATGTAGTGTACTTTTAGTCACCTATTTTATGTCCATCACGTTGAATACCCGTGGAAATTGAATACTAATAGAAGATTTAGACATGAAAATGAAACGTTATTTTTAAAATATTATATTTTTTATACCTAGTCTTGTTATTTTGTCTATATCCAGTGATATAATTTTAGAAACTAAATAGTATAAACATCACAAAAAAAAATCACAATAAAATATTAAATTGTCGAGTAATAGCTTAACACCATCGCATTTTATTTTCATACGCAATTTTCCTTATCCTAAAAGATGGTGCAAAAGATTCCGAAGTTGTTTTCGTTTAAAACCGTAGCACGTAGTATCCATATTGTATGCATGTTTTTTAACACCCTAAAAGTAAAACGTATTATCTCGTTTTGTTTTTCGCTTATGGGAAAAGCAGTTTTGTTATGTGATGCGCAAGCGGGCGGGGAATTTATATATGGAAAACATATACAATAGATTTGTACAAACCCTTAGAAACAAAAGACAAAGATCAGTTATGTTGGCTTTAGTAACACAAAAAAAAAGCTTTTTTATCTATACATACATATAATAAAATTATAACAGGCCTATGAATGTACATTATAGATATTGGAGAAAATCTAATATGGAGGGTCTTTATTAGAGCAACAGAAGCCAAAATAGCAGTTTTTACAATTGTTGTCCGTCTGTCTGTATGTTTGTATACGCATTACGTAATAACGACTGCATGGAATTGAATGCAGTTTTCACCGATGTATTGCTAGAGGTCTAACTTAAAATATAGGTTCCATTTTATCGCAGGTAGATATCAGATTCTAAATTCGACGCGTAGGTACGAAGTCACGGGCAAAAGCTAGTTCTATAATAAATTCGTATTTCGAATAATTAAACCATCTTGGTTTTTTGGTAAGGTGTTTTGTGAATTTAATTTTACATTTAATTAGACAACATCAACGTGTCTGTCGCTCAATTTTTGATGATCTTTTATTTCGTTTTTTATGATGAGGATCACAGAGATATAACGAAATACTCCAACAATAATTCTGTGAAATTTTGTATGTATTATGAATAATATATTTTTTGGTTATTTTGGTATATTGTGTTTTCTTAGAAAAACCCACGTAGTATGTACGGATAAGTTGTATCAAAATACTTATATTACCTAGAAGGATTGCTTTCAATTGGATAACCATTTAGTTCTGATAAAAATAGATCGGTACTTAAAAGAAAAAATATACTTAATTAGAAAAATATAAAAACAATAAAGTTCTTGTTGTTTTGTTTAAACTTCGAGTTCACTGCAATTATGCTGGCTAATTCGATTGGTTTTCATTGATTTTCTTCGTTGGATTAAGATACGACAACCTAAGAATATTATTCCGACATCTTGGCATGCATGTAACACTAAACGAAGGTTAAGTCCTCAAAAGTATTATACCTAAGATACACTATTGCAATAATATAATACTTAATCTTTGGTCATGTGTATTATTACGCCTGTTGGCAGATAAAATAGTCCTTTTATTGCGGAATGTAGATGATGTTTCTTATTTCAACATTTGTAACGAGAATTTCTCTTCGTCGCTATTATGGACTAGCTTCCGTCTGCGGCTTCGCCTGCGTGGTTTACGAACCCGTACATTTTCCCTAAATATCATAATACATAAAATAATCATTTTACATAAAAAGTAGCCTATGTGTTATTCCAGACTATAAACTATCTCCGTTCCAAATTTCATCCAGATCCGTTCAGCCGTTCTGGCGTGAAATAGTTACAGAGATCCATCCATCCATCCTCACAAACTTTCACATTTATAATATTATATTTATATATTTATAATATTATATTAGTAGGATTACTTTTTGGTGACATGTCTAACTTTGACGACACAGTTGGCGTATTGGCTAAACAACTAGCTTTCTGCGCTAGCCTGTCGCCTGTCGCGGGTTCCAAAACTATACAAACGATGAATGATGGATCCATGGGGGACGTATGAATTTTTTTATAAGAAAATGCCTTATAATAAATAACGTCTGTTTCAAGTAGTTTGTTTAGCCTTAAAGATTTTGAATATTAATAACAAATTATGTAGTTAATGTTAAGCTAATATTTCTTATGTTAGCAATTCAGAAAAAAATCCAATTTAATATCCTGTCTTTTTTTTAATCTTGATTATATTAAATTTACATTTATTATCTTCAAGTAATGAGTATACGTACAATTATTTATTGAAGCTACAAATTCAATATAAAAAATAATATAAATTAATAAGATATAGATTTTTAATAATGTTTAATATATTCAAATTCTCCAGCCAAAATCGGAGGCAGATTTTTTAATTAGTGTTTTTATTCGGTCGTTAATTCGTACCACTAACTTCCCTCTGACAGACAGTCCTTTGTGCAGAGCGTATATGGAGGAGGTAGAAACGGTAGCACACGTGCTGCTGAACTGCCCTGAGGCCGCCACATACAGGGCCAAGTACTTTGGAAACAGGCACCCTCCGGGAAATAGCCGGCGACTGCAAGCGTCTGCTGGCTTTTCTCAAAGAACTGGGGTGGATCGAATAAACTTGCATTATTCCCACCCCGACGCAAAAATTTGCGCTTAAGCGTGGATTTGCGGAAATCATCCCGTTTATGCCTATACCTATACCTACTCTTCTAATCTTAATTTTATCTGTGATACACTCTTCAGCTGAAACACAATGTCCAAGCTTAGTAAACAAGTATATTACAAGCCTATTTTTATTTTTAAGAACACTGTCAAAGACTAAACGTCTCATATTACCAAAAAAATACCTTTAAAGATGTTTACGGATTACCTATTATTTAGATCTCTCTTTGAAGTCTGAGACGCGTTTTATAATGGCCAAGTTAGAGCCTTTATTACGGTAAGCGTGTTGTCTGACTTTGTTGGTATGGGTACTTGATGAAGACATAAAAAGTCTTGGTAGTAATCTGGGCAAAGTTTTATAAGGCTTTCATGTTAACTGCTCGCTAGTTCTCGTGCATTAAGATGGTATCATGATGATTCTATTTAGACATGCTAAACAGGTTAACGTTTAGTCATATCAACCTTATTTTTTTACATGGTGAGAATCCTTGTAGACTATCCTCCGCTTGGGGCAGATAGACAGAATGTGTAAGGTAGAATGCGCTTTGGGGATTAAGCCGAAGCTCACTATGGAGCAAAAGGTATGTCCTGGATTAGGTCCTTAATTAGGTGAAGAATCACGTGATCACTGTCCCAGAAAATATTAACTCTCTATGATGAGGATGGTCGGTCTATCAAGAACTAAAGAACAAAGAAGAATATGGCTTAGATGTTACTTAGTGGCGGTAAGTGACACATTGGTTTAGGGGTCGCGCTCGCCTGCAACTTCGCAGACAAAAAACTTCGAACTTTGTCCTAAGCACTACTATTTCGGATTTGTATCTCTTAACTCTAATGGTCAGAACTAATGAGATTTCTAGAAACGAATGATCCGGTTAAGGCTCTTGTAAGAACTTAAATTAGTTTTTCAGTTGCACAAAAATATAATCATTTGGAAGCAGGAATAATCTAGTACTTGAAACTTACCTTGCATGCGAGGGTCTGAGGGTCTGAGTTCGAACCCAGCTCGCACCTCTGACTCCATAAAGTTCACGATCGTATATGCAATCCTTTGTATGCGATGGCCTTTTGCGAGTTGGCGCAGCAGTCTGCTTCCAATTTTTTTAGTTTTTTTTTGTGCATAACATATGTGTTATCCAGTATAATATACCCGGAAAAATGATCTATAGGTCTTACAAATATTTGTTCCATGCGGGAGTCGACTCCGAGACACGTGGCGCAGTAGTCGATGCTATCAAAATTAATGTAACAAAGCACTGAAATTGCAGGACTTTGTGGGATTTTTGTTAGGAGGATTCTCAGAACCTGTTTCAGGAATATGCGACTTGACGTCGTGCCTATAAGACACGTTTGTCTGAATTAAATATTTACCTTCCCTGTGGATGGGAAATGTAAAGAGAGGTGAAATATTAAATGCTAATTTTAGCTACGTAATATCAGCTACACACTTTTCTTTTGTGGGTGTCGTTTTAGTCGAGTTTCGCCTCATAAAATTATTATGTCATTTTAATTTTAAATGGTGGGTACATTCGGAATCCTAAGTTAGGTATTTGGGTATTTTGAAATTAATTATCAAAGTAGAGTATTTAAATTAGTTTACCTATAGTTTTTATCAATCATCAAATTATGCATAGATCTAGTGGATACAAGCGTGGCTGCTAGGCGTGAGGATCTGGATTCGATACCCGGGCAAATTTTGGGTTTTTCTGTTAGAAAAATTTTATGAGCAGCCCCGGAGTTAATATGACATAGGACTCAATAAAGGCATTAGCGGAATGTGGGTGTACAAGACTACACATCTGCTTAGCTCTTCGGGGAATACAGTCGTGATGTAATGACATGTTTAAATTTTGTTTTCTTATGTCTCAAAGAGTTTTCTTCAGTATTGATATTTGACTACCTCATTGGTCTAGTGGTCGTAAGCGCGACTGCTGAGCGTGAGGTAGTGGGTTCGATTCCCGTCTCGGGTAAAGTGTTATTGGGTTTTTCTATTTTTTTCTATTGAAATTCTCAGTAGCAGCACGGACTCTGGAACTATGGACGGTAGATGGATATATTCTCGCCCCCTATTATATCCGGTACTCAATAACGGTATCGGTGAAATGTGGGTGTAATAGTACAACTCTGCCTAACCCTTCGGGGAATACAGGCGTGATTCTAAGTTATGTCATGTTTAGGGATTTTCTGAAACTGGTTGCGAAAGTAATGACGACACAATTTGGCGCAGTGGTTGAGAGATCGACTGCTTCGCTCTGTGTCTGGGTTCTAGTCCCGCACGGATTATTGGAAACGCACATACGATGTAGGAATGGGAAGAGGTTTTTCAAGAATGTGTTGGTTTACTGCATAACATTTTTTACTCGGATTTCATACGTATGGTACTATAGGGTCCAAGAATAAAACTGCCGTTAAAATATTAAACTCTGTATTGAATGCAACGAGCTCCCAAATACAATTCTTATTTTTTTTATTCAAAGCCCATTACTCAATCATCCCTATTTATCTTCACTTAGCGACACTTCCGTTTACAAAATAAATAAATTCCTACATTTTACCAAAAACATGATATAAAATGTCCTGTTTACCCATAAATAATATGGTTATATATATATATATTTTTTATAACCTTTGAAACGCTAACAGGTCTCTAGTTGCACGGTTCCAAATAGTTAATCCTATGTAAGAGAAGCGGCAGGAAACTCCATGGATAGTCCAATATGTTAAAATTATTATAAGACAAATAAATGTCTCAAAGGCCAAGTCTCAAATCTTGGCAATATCAGCGAAAGTCATTTCGCACTCGTCTTTGAATCTTTGAAGAACTCCAATGCCAACCTACTTAATATGATTTCAAAATTGATTCGAATTTCAAAATTCCTGAAAACCTACAAACTTATAAACTTTTGAATCACGTGCTTGGTAGGAAAATTTTGAAAATGGAACAATATTTTCTTTTTGAAATTTAGCCTCGCGCACCCATAAAAACTTTTTTATTCCGGGTGAAGAACTTCCCTAACAGGTGGTCGCAACAGTGTATTTCAGTGGTATATATAGGATTCGCAACCCCTTTAGGGCCAGTATCGCGTCGCGCGCCGCCCTTGACGGACGTCCCGCGGTCCTAGTGCTATCAAATACGTACGTTGTTACTCGAAATATTTTCTGAACTTTAATTTTTGTCGAAACGTTTGGTTTTGAAGTGTTTGTTCTGTTTTATGTGGATGATAATGCTTTAGGTAAGTTTAAAAAGTTCTGCTTTTAAGTTATTCGTCAGAGTAAATTATAATTTACATTTCCTGTAAAACGTTGTTACACGAAAAATAATATTTAAAAAATTTTGTTAAACAAAATGATTGTATTGTGGACAATGACTACGGACAATGATTAAACTCGAGCAATGTTTAAGTTAATAATCATTATTCAATCATTCCTATGACGTCGATTAAATTTTGCAAATAAAATGAATAACTAGATTATGGATATTTTACACATTTATTCTTCACACCAAAAAGATATCTATTTTATAAAAAACACGTTAACATATGCTAACATTACATATAACTCGAGCCGAATCAATTTCCTATTAATGTAGCTTCGGCATTAATTGGAATCGATTTTTCATCGTTTTTGCGAAATGAAACCGATCCGATGGTGATTACGATAACTCATGTTTGATTAGGTACACGATATCACATTATAATTTGTTAAAGTACCGAATGTATGGATGAAAGAAAGTATTGTTTACTGTAGGTACATACCTACATACTACACTTTAATTCAAATTAAAGGAACAGAGATTTTATGACAAGTGAAAATTTTGTTCTTAATTTAAAATAATATTTTTTATTTGTTTTCGGGCAACAGCATTTAAAAATAGATCGTAGATAAAAAATATATTATGTGACAAAAATATTCAACTTATGTCCGCGACTTCAAATTTTGAAGTCGAAAATGTTGCACAATTATTTGTATTCGACCATAAAAAATAAAAAACTTTTGTAACCGACTGAACGTTATGTCATAAACTGAACTAGCTGATAAGGCTTTCAACTAACGTAATACACCTTGTTGCTAGGCTCTGTTATCTTTGAAATCTGATAATATAGGAGGAATATCAGAAATCAAAACAAGGTTAACGACGTCAACAACAACATAAGCCTATTATGAAGGATAGGGCTCCCCTTTCTACCCTTTACATAATTGAAGAGGTAATCAAGGGATCATTAAAGGGATCGGCAGCAGGTTAGGGCTGATTTAGGTTACCAGCAGACGGCTGAATCACCAAAACAACGATTAATAGTAAAGAAAAAAAAAACTTGAATGTATAAATCATCAACCCTGTATGTTCTGGAACCTTAGGCACAAGTGTAGCTACTATTGTATACCCTTATTTTGCCGATGCCGTTATTGCGTCCCATGTAATAGCGTGAGAGCCTATTTCTATCTACCGAGCTCAGTTCCTAACTCCGTGCTGCTACTGAGAATTTTCATACAGAAAAACCCAATAACCCTTTGCCCGGGAATAGATCTCAGGACCTCAAGCTCTGCAATCACGCTTGTGCCCACCACTACTTAGAATAATGAGACATTGAATCAAGTCTTAATATTACAAAATTGATTGAAAATTGAAATTGTTTTTTAGCTATGACGTCACAATATGGTGGAATTTCATTCCTATTCTTATTTTGATAGCATTGTACATTGAACGTTACGTACATTGAGTGACTATATTAGGTCCCTTACGACCGTTCATTGTAATGAATACAAATTGATGATTATCTATCTTTTGGTAGCTCATTGCCTCTGTTAAAATAATGTTCAGGCCTTGCCAAGTTTTATGTAATAGGGCAAATATTTGGAGTCCTAAGGCAATATTCACGATCTGCAAAGTCGTAAATCGGGATAACTTAAAAACATAAATTGGGATAAGGGATGCTAGGTACGTTTATAGGATAGATTAGATTACATAGGGCTGATTTTTCTATAGCTGGATAAAACTTTAATAAGTTATTCCTTTACTAAGTTTAAAAGCCATGTAAAACGGTTCAAATTTTAATTTAACATCTAGATAATTTTTTATTAAAAAATCGGACCTAAAAGTTCTTTTTTTCATATTTACAAAAAACCGTTGGTTAACTCTAGGATTTTTTCAGTATATATACTGTTTACAGGCGAACATATAACATGCAGGTTACAGAATAATACATAAGAAGGCTATAAAAAATATTTATCCCAGCTGGGAGTCAAACCTACGACAGCCCATTCCTTAGCTAGTGCGCCAACTAAACATGCCGTATTGATACATATTACACAATTAAAACATATCATTATTATGTATTACATATTATTGTGGTGACAAAATAGGTGATTAAAGTTAATTTGATAAAGATAATCGGTTAACAAATTCAAGTGGTGAGATAGGAAATAAAAAAAGTTAATAAATTTGAAACAAAGTATATTTCAATTCAAATTATTGTAATACTTAGTAGTTATTTAAATCCCCTTGTTTTCATATTAATCATTAAACACGTGACTATGGTAAGTAACTATAAGCTCTAGAGCGCAATATCTATTAGTATAGAATGTAATTATTTAATTATAAATTAATTTTAATTAATTCAAGTACAGAAATTGACACCAAAGGGAGTTTGTATGTCATCAAAATCGACTGGAGCCTTTAGAATTTACTCATTCAAAGGTCATTAAACGTTGCCCCACATCAGGGGTTATTCCTGTATCGTGGGTGCATCTACATACAAAAACCTTCAACACTCTGGGCCGGAACAATTATCATCTGTAGGCCATACATATATGTATGTATTTGTGCAGTGCGGTAATCGACCCACGCACTTGGGTCGTGATTTAATATCAAATACAATAAAGCTGTGTCTCAAATAATGGATCCACATATCGAGCCATTCCCGCCGACTTATCGTAAGCGACACTTTTATCGAAATTTAGATTTTTTCATCAGTAACATTTTAAACTGTAACGGCCCAAGTCTTATTGACATTTCCCTCCAAAATTCTTTGTTAAGTTTCAAATTAATTGCACATTTATGTATATTTAAAAGTATATATGTATATATAACAATAAAATATTTAAATATATATGTATATATATAACAATAAAATATTTAAAAAAATATATATACATAACAATAAAATATTACCGTGACCCGGGTACGTCCTAAAACTGCGGCCAGACACCGGAGGATGGGCAGCAGCGTCCTCTCACTAATCGGTGAGCCACTGCGATCCCCAATCCGCCTGCCAAGCGTGGGGATTATGGCAAATCCCTCCCTTGGAGGAGGCCTTCGTTCAGCAGTGGACGTCTTCTGGCTGATGATGATGATGATGAATAAAATATTTAAAAAGAAGCTTTTTCTGTAAAATTTTATTTTTGTCGGTTACACTAAAACGGCGGTAATGGTTCGATATTAGCTTTAATGAGGTCATCAACAAAAAAACACGAAAGAATATTTTAAGTCCATTCTCAAGTGTGTCTTTGGGGATTTTGAAAGCAATTTTCTAACAAAACAGCGTTTGAAACGCGCTCCTTCGAAATACTGTTTAGTACTTGAATTGAAATCGTTTTAAAGTAAATGAGATCGTGTCTTTCCATTTTAATATAGAATAGGATTTTTAATATATGGAGGCGCTAGTGGGAAAAAACTAATTTCTAGAAAATACGAGATGGGATTACGAGGAATCACTTTAAAAAAAATCTTTTTCTTGTAGCTGATGGGGACTAATACGTACTTGTAGACAAGTATACAATTACTTACTAAACTAGTAGCACTGTATAATGGCCTGTAACACATGCTCATGAACTTCTTAAATATTGACAGCTAAGTGTGAGGGAACAAATTCCATACTTCATCGTTGTGGCTGTCGCAATAGTGAGCCGCTAATACACAACAGCGGTAACGGCCATCATACAGCGCCGGTAGTGTAGATCTTCTTTCTTCTTTAATTTAAGAGCTTCGTTCTTTTCGGTGGAGCAATCGCCACTGCTCTCTATTTTTTTAACGACTTCAAAAAAGGAGGAGGTTCTCAATTCCACTGTAGGTTTTTTTTTTTCCATGTTTAAAATTCTTTTTTGTTTGAAAGAGTATAGAGACTTCAATATTCTTCAACTACTATATTGTATAATAAAACATTTATTTTTTGCTTTTAAGTTAGTTTTGTTTTTGAGTTTTTGGACTCGATTTTTACCTTCGTCGTGACTTCTTTATCTACCCCCTTCTCTACCCCTACTTTCTCCTTTACTTGTTGTGTACTGTGTTTGTTTACTGTCTTTCCTTTAATATAATCAACGTAGGGTCGGCAAACTAAATTCAAATACTTTATGATTTTAGGTTCTTTGGTCTGCCGACCCTACTGCTTATCAGTGGACTGCACGCTCGTTTTCCTAATATAAAAACTTTTTTCATGATTTACTGGCACAGAATTTTCCACTTTCCAAAATCAAGATTTCTAAAGAGAATATGGTAATCCTTGGGTTAAGTTAAATGGTTCACGCTGCGTTGCGTTGATATCTTTCTGAACTGAACAGTTGGCGCAAACTACCCCCATTTTTAAACAAAGTTTTAAGGTTGCGAGTTGGCTTCCAGACTTTCCAATACTATACAAGGCTTATTTCAGAAAGAGCTAGTGTCATCTATCCAGTGTACCAAGCGTGCTGATTGTGGTAATAATTTACTTGACGGCAATTTATTGTTGTCATCTGAAAGAAGGCCCTTATTATGCGCTAGACGTCCACTAAGTAATTTAATGATATTAAATTGTGTGGTAGTGATAGTCTGGCGGTTGAACGCTTGCCTTTCGACCAACAGGGTCTGAGTACAAACCCAGCCTGCCCGTGCGGATCAGAATTTGATTATCATTTGCGTTTACGATGAAGGAAAATCTTTGTGAGGTAACTTGTATTACTAAAAAGACTCCATAAAATTCTAAACAGTGTATGCAGTTTGACAACATGTACAAACTTGTACCTGATAGTGTGGTAAAAAAACACCTTAACCCTTCTCATAGTGTGAAGAGGCCCATGCTCTGCAGTGGGACAGTAATTGGTTGAATTATCATTTTAAATTATGATGCCATCTTGCCCTTTTTAGGGTAAATTGTCGCCTTAGTGGTGAAGAGAGCTAAGCCACACTTTTGACAGGATGGAGTTATGAACACCACCATACTCGACGTTAAACGGAGACTTTTCTGAATTGTACATTGTTTTTGTTTTATTATTATGTGGTGAAAAGAGCTAACCAAAATATTCTTAATAACTTAAAAAATAATATACATAAGAGTTCACTTAAATCGAACTTCCTTAATTTCAACACATTAATTATTACCATCTCACAAAAATTTATGGGAATCGGGATACATATAGAGGAGATACTACATTTTTTTTTTGTAGCCACTTATTTTATTTCAATTGTCTTTATCTTGGAATATATAATGTATAGTGTGGAATAGCTCCCTTCACTACTAAGGCGACGAAATAGTAATATCGTGGTATCTTAAGCTCGTACTCGTGCTCATAGAAACACAGTATGCTTAATAAAAAACATAAAAGCAAAAAAAATTATTGGTCTGGAAACTAGTAACAAAAGATAATAGTTTCCAATATAGGAGGTGTGCGAAATGTTATAGGTACGTTATGTGAATGCTAATATTAGACTTATTCGGGGGTTAGAATATGATGAAATCCCTCTTGAGTTACCGTTTATGTTATTGGAAGACTAAATAAAACGTTCTTAGATGATATAGTACCCAGTGGCGTGCAATTTATACAGACAAAAAGACACTGCCTACCCTACATAACTCAGATAAATATTTATTATAAGATAATTGAGGTGGCAAATCACATACATCGTTATTTAATCGATAAGACGATGAACCAATACCAACGTAGGTAGCAGTAGGTAATAGCTTTTAAAATTTTCTGCTTACCCTGTTTAAAAACTCTGTGCACGCTGCTGAAAGACAGCTTATAGAACCTGAAATACTTGTGCAAATTCTTTCCAAACGGTAACTGCATAATTATGAAAGCCTTAAGTGTGTGTATGAGATGTATATTTGTAAACTGTACCCACAATACAGCAGAAAACCTAGAGTGGGGTAGTGGAGCAAAGGTAATGATGACGATTATTTTAAACGAACATTTTTATTGGTAATCTGTCACGTGCAGAATTGGTTTGTTCAATCCACGTGATGGTTGATCACGCAACTATCCAAAATAGTTCTTAGTTCTTCCGCCATTATATGTTTCATTGAAGTAAAATACGAATAAACTACTTTTTTCAAAGCTCTGGTAAGTTTTTCATCAATATAGTAAACTAACGAATGATTTTCCCATGGTATTAAAAAAACCCTAAATAGGTTCAACTAATTAATTGTCACGTAATCCAAGTTGTAGCAGTAGGCACTGATTCCTTGTTAATATTTTGCTTTGCCAAGCACTCACTCACTCACTATTCACGAGAAAGGCAGTTAGGTAAGTAAAGTAAAGCAGACACAGTAGAAAACCTATTAAACAATAGGTTTTCTACTGTTGTGTACTGTACTGTTTCTATTCGCAGTCGGATATCAGTAAACACTGGTATCCGACTGCGAATTCATGAAAGAAAGAAAAATATTCCTTAAGAAATGTAACTAGCTTTGTCACAGAATATTTTTTCCTCTAATACCAGCCAAGAACACAATACAACACAATAGTACTCCTCTGCTTTACTCTTCAGGGATACAAGCGTGATACTATGTTATGTAACCAGTTAGGAACTGTTTGGTATAAGTACATTCCTATCTGTGTGCTTAAATAGAAATAATGTATTGTAAAATAGTTAAATCAAATTAGGTTCTTGGGGAGTTTTCCATATACCTATTACACAAATATTCTTTCTATATTGAGACTATACCCAAAGTCGATTTTTTAATTCCACTACACTTTGGTCCTTATATTCGGTCCGTCCTGCGGAATCTAGGCCCTAAACGGCTGGACAGCCCTTGGGCAATGACCCATACTAACGACAATCAACTGATAATATATACAGGCTGGTCTAAAATTTTGGGGCATTAAGAGTGGCTTCCCTTTTTGTTATAATTAGAGAGCTCTGGTCTTACGAAACTTTGATCGTTTTATACATAGATATTTTAACTTCATATATTACGTGTACAAGTTGCTAGTAAAGTTTTAAAACGTTGCCATATATTAATTTTATCAGAGATTAAGTTTTATGAAATTATCTACGCGTGACCAGAACTGGCTTATTCTTTGGTCAAAGAATCAGCATTGCCATACAGCGTGGCAATGCTGCCAGTCTTCTGGGAACAATGCCGGTTGACAGCGATGCGGAGGAGTATTTTGACGCGTAGGTAATTAATCTGTTTAGTGTTTTAGTAGTTAGTAATAAAAAGTAGGTTGTTACCTTATGTATATACTAAAAATAATTTTATATAATTTAATTGAAGATAATTTCATAGATATTAGATCGAAATTATTTCATATTTTGAAATGTCAAACTTTTTAAATTCAGCAATAAACTTGCTTAATATTCCTTCCTTCCTTGGGTTAATATTCCTGTTAATTTTTTCGTTATTTGTACCTTTTTGTTTTACATATTATAACTTTTCACGTGAACTGTCTAGGGAGACTCGCGTAAAAATTGGGTATGGTTCGTGAAAAACAAACGTTTTCAGCAGTTGCAAGCAGCATTCTTTTTGACTTCGGCTTTGTTTTTTTTATATTATAATATTTATAGGAAATGGGTCTGAGAACTTTGCTTATAAATAATCAATAATTACAGACATTTTTATTCAATTACTGGATAGCCTTATAATATACATATATACATACATACATATGATTTTAAAGATAATAGCGTGCGGAAAGCATATTCGGTTGAAAGCTAAGAAAAAAATACATAAAAAGCTTTACGAATCAAATGCTAAACTCAAATCAATTGTAATTATTATTGGTACTTAATGAAAATTTATCTACGCTATACAATTAGGATAAAACCTTAGATATTTTTTGGAAATAAAATAAATAATGAACCTGCTTTAAAAACTCACCCTGTATCATACAGTGTGACATACATACTCGTATGTGTCCTGTCTATCTGTATGTTCGTAAAATGAAAGGCGACCGATGCATCACCTCGGTCGCTTTGTGACCTCAACCCTAATTGACACACTTTCTATCGGCATCCGTGCTAGTTTTATGTCATTTTTTTTCCTGAAAGTACGTTTAATTAAGCCAGCATTAAAAGAAAACAATGATCATTCGACTTACATACAGCAGGGCGAACCCGTACATTTTTCTGGTAAAAAAGTAGCCTATGTGCTATTCCAGACTATAATCCATCTCTGTGCCAAATATCATCCATTTAGCCGTTTTGGCGTGAATGAGTAACAAAGTCAAAGTCAAAGTCAAAGTCAAAGTCAAAGTCAAAGTCAAAGTTTTTTATTTCAAATGGGCCTTTGCAGGCACTTTTAAAACGTTATGAATCTAGGCGCACGGTTCCAAAGTGGGTGGGTCCTATGGAGAAGAGACCGGCAAGAAACTCCATGGATACTCTTTTAAAAATATTGGTTTACAATGAGTTGAAGCAATTTATAATAACAAAATAAAATAGAAAATACTCTTACAATGCAATATTACATTACATGACATACAAGGACTACTATATAAGATAATAAAATAAAATAGATTAACATTTTCAAAATAAAATGTTCAAGTCTTTGTTTGTTAAACAAAAATGTATAACAATGTTATGTAAAAAAAAAGAAGAAGAAAAAAATAATGTAATACAATAAAATAAAATAAAGTACACATAAGATATAAATGTCTAGTCATGCAGAAAACACCACAACTAGATTGTGGGGATTAGAAACAACTAGTCACCAGGGAAGCCACATGTGCAGAAGATAATTAACGCCATACGTTTCTATCATCAACGTAGTCATTGACCTTATAATAGGCTTTCTTTATTAGAATGGATTTAACATAAGATTTAAACTTTTTACCAGTGAGATCGGTGACAGTTTTAGGTAACTTATTATAGAAGCGCACGCCATTACCTAGAAATGACTTATTAGTTTTAGACAATCTAAATTTAGGTACCACTATTTTGTGTTTATTCCTAGTATTAAAGTTGTGGAAGTCACTGTTGACGTTAAACAGTTGCAGGTTTTTCCGGACATACATGATATTTTCTAGAATGTAAAGATCCATCCATCCATCCATCGTCACGAACTTTCGCATTTATAATATTAGTAGGATAAGATAATTGCTGAACTATTCATTGAAATGAATTATACACATGATTAATCAGTTTTGACATCTGACTGCTCCTCATTCACTTGTGATGTTGACTATATTTGTATACCTACCTATGTATATATATTTACATAGCTATAATCCCTTGAATTTCAAACACGTTGACTATTCATAGTAGACTAGCGACCCACCCCGGCTTCACACGGGTAGCACACAAAATTATTAAAAAGCAAAGAAAAAAAATATTTATCCAATCGCTATCGAACTTCACAGGATCACCCGCTAAGTTAATCTGAAGATTACCTAAAAAAATCATTAAAATCGCTCCAACCGTTTTGGAGTCCATAGGGAACATACACACATTTATTTTTATATAAATAACGTAACCTGTCAAAAAAATTTGAAAATGTATAGGTTGTTGCTTTTTGGAAATCTTATTTAAGATTTAAAAAAATCTTATTGATTTATAATGTGTAAGGTGTTAAATTATTGTCTATAGAATAGAATCGAATAAAGTTAATTTTAAGTGTCAGGCTCATACGTAACAGTTTATGATACATGCAACAGACACCAGTGAACCAGGTATAGACAATCCATAGGAGCCTGTTGAAATTGACTCTTACTCGTCGCACTAATGATGCGGCGCGCTTACGCTATGTGGTGTAAAAGCATTCAACTCGCGCCGCCGCAAACATGCCTGACGCGCTACAACTATCTACATAATTAGACACATACTGTGAAGATATTGAACACAGTTACCTATTTTGAATTTTGAATGTATAATCACAAGGTACCATGTAGATCGTCTTATTAAATATTATAAATTATAGACTAGCTTCTGCCCGCGGCTTCGCCCGCGTGGTTTACAAACCCGTATATTTTTCCGGGATAAAAAGTAGCATATGTGCTATTCCAGACTATAATCTATCTTTGTGCCAAATTTCATTCAAATCCGTTCAGCCGCTCTGGCGTGAAAGAGTAACAAAGATCCATCCATCCATCCATCTTCACAAACTTTTACATTTATAATATTAGTATGATAGGATATTAGTAGGATAGGATAGGATATTAGTAGGATAGGATAGGATATTAGTAGGATAGGATAGGATATTAGTAGGATAGGATAGGATATTAGTAGGATAGGATAGGATGTCATTTTTCATATTACCTATTTTTTTTTATCCTTAGTAATAACGAAAGAAAGAAAAAGCAGAGCTTATTACTGACCCTACTGACTGAATTGACCCTATTCACGAAAATCTTCTTCCTCAACTTTACCTTGACCTGGTGCCAAGGTCTACTGGAATTGCGGTACTAATGTCCGGAATTAAGTTTCTTCCAATTATCAAGTATGTTAGCATTGGAATGTCTTAGGCTTTTAGGAAAGGTAATTGCAGTTATCTTAAATTTTTGCATGATAATTTTATACTAAGCAATTAACATTGCAAACCTCTATTTCTCTAAAGATTAAGCAGGGGTGTATTTATGTTCACCGACTTTATCGCCGATGCTGTTATTGAGTCTCATGTAATAGGGGGTGAGCCTTATTGGCATCTATCGGGCACAGTTCCTGACTTCGTGATGATAATGAGAATGAGATGGCTTTTATGTTGGTATTCCCGGGTAGGGGAGTGTTATTACCCTGCCCGACCCGGGAATCGAACCCAGGACCTCACGCTCAGCAGTCGCACATGTGACCACTAGACCAATGAGACTTTAGTATGGAACGCAACATGCGTCGACACCCTTGCGCCATCTCATCTTCCAAGCTCGGTGAGCTGTGCTGGTGCTGCTGCTGCATCTGCAGAGACCCTTAAACGGCGAAAATATAATAACCTGATATGTGGTTATATTTTCGAGCCGTTTGAGGTCGAAACACTTGGGCCATGAAGTCGGAGTGCTCGCCTTTTGTTTAAAGAGATCGTAAAGCAATTAGTCGACTCTAAACGTGACCAGAGAGACCTATTTTTTGGCCAAAGAATCAGCATTGCCATACAGCGTGGCAACGCTGCCAGTCTTCTGGGCACACTGCCGGTTGACAGCGATGCGGAGGAGTATTTTGATGCGTAATGTTTCTTTTCTAATCTGATTAATGTGTAAATATAGTTTAACAAATACATTTGGTGATGGAAAAGAAGAAAAAAAAAAAAAAGAATTTTTATTAATTTAATATTTATGTTTGAAGCCCACTGGGCTTTTTTGTATAGTTCTAGAACTGTGGGCTGCGTTGATATTATAATTATGCCTACCTACTAAATGATTATATAACCTTTCAGTGGGCACTTGAGAAAGCTACCTACCTCAATGTTTGCTTATAAATATAGGGGGCAGCAAATGATACCAAAGTTTACTTAACTAACTTTAAATGGTAAACATCTTAAGGATATTCTAGAAGTTTCGATATTTTAGCTAGATTGGTACATATTGTGTTAGTTATAGTTTTATTGTTTCTAAGCTGCGTTACTGGCTCTGATAACAATAACTTTGAACGGGGGTAGTGCTAGACTCTAAAACCAGACGTTTGAATTCCCACGTAGAATATTAAACTTGATTAGATTTTTGTATTTATTGTACAGCTGGATAAATTTATTCAAATGGGTATAACCTAGCCGAGAATCTATACTTGGTTGGTTTATTTTATTTAAAAATCTTAGTTTTCAAGCAGTGGTGGCTTGGCGGTTAAACGCTTGCTTTCCATGCAAGAGGGTATGAGTTCAAACCCGGCCATCACCTCTGACTTTTCGTAATCATGTGTGGATCAGAATTTCATCATCACTTGCGTTAACGGTTAAGGAAAACATCGTGATGAAACCTTGAGAGGGTTCCATAACGATCTCGATGGTGAATGTAGTTTGCCAATCCTTGCCGGGCTAGCGTAATGTACTAAGCCCTAACCCATTCTGAGAAGAGGCGCTTGCCCAACACTAAGACAGTAATGGGCTAAATTTTGTAGTAATAAAAATTGTAGAAATAGAAACAGAAATAATCATTATTTTGCGTGAAATATGGTGGATTTACAGATCTTCGTATTTTATAATTTGTTTCACATAGTTCGCCAACTTAATTCGGTATGCAAAATGTAATTGAAATAGACATACCTAGGTATTAAGGTAATACTGGTAAACTAATAAATATGAAGCCAATTCTACATATGAAATTATTTAATAACATAAAATGGAATGGCAGATACGGAATATATGAACTTAAATCATAACTAAATAACACAAACATTCATTTAAATTATTAAACGTATAGCAAATTTTAATGATTAAAATGGACAACAACTTTTTAAAATTTAATTGCTAATCTTTAACAAATTCAGCATAATTATGCTGCAGTATAAAGGCTATGAAAATTCAAATAAAAGATAATGTTTGGATACTCTCGTTCATATATATAATCGTTGTCTAAACAAAAATCAATTTAGGTGAAATTGTATAAAAAATATTGAATTCAAATTATCTACCTCTCGGCTTATCATTTTGAAACATCTTGTATAACTGAGTGATTAGAACGTTAGATAGATCATCTTCGTGCCTAAAATTTAAGGTCATGTTATGATCTATTGTTACAGGTTAACTACGCGTATAGGGTTAAACTATGTAACCCTTTCCTGCGATCCCTTGGAGAATTAAGCGTAAAAAAAAATTATTTACTGCCTCACTGGTCTATTTGTCGCAAGCGCAACCAATTAGGTTCGATTACCGGCAGCCTAATTACGTAAAAAAGCGATAGCAACGCGACAGCCACGCGACAGCAATCTCACCGTCAGCCAATACATTACATGATACAAAAATCACGATTGACAGAAGGTATTGCGCGATCTACGCCTAACACTACATTGGTAATTAGGCTACGGGTCAGGCAATCACGGATTTTTTGTGTAGATTTTTCAATAATAGTCAGGTGTTTGGTATTGTACCCGGTAGATGGTAAATAGCTGGATCTTTTTGCATGGGACTGAATAACAGTGTAGCGACTATCGACATCGACACACATACGAATGTCCGACATCAACTATCGGGCTTCGACCCGCCAGGCGAACCATCTTGCAATCTGTGTCGTGGGTACAGGTTTTTTTTAGGCGTTTGAATTTTAACCATTCATATTTCATAGCGACCAGAGATAGCGATACCTGAACTACCAGAGCCCAGCGGTTTAACATCACAAGTTGATTTCTGCTCAGTCGTAATTTGCTCTCCATAATTTACCTTTAATAAGAATACAAATTCTCTAATGGCTACCCCAAAGTAAATAATTCAATTCTTATTTCGTCCCGTCCGTTCTGGTTGGCCAAACAATCTAACTTCAATCAATTACCGTGAATAAATAAGTCTAGGATGGGCGGACTCCTTAGTTAATGGGTCCTCTAATTTAGAGATACTTTAGAAGATAAGTATTACTTGAAGCGAGAAGCCTACGAATTCGATTACTGTTTTTACTCGTGATTGATCGATCGTGAATAACAATCCTAATTTGTACTTAGGTTTAGTAACATAACATAGCGCCACGCCTGTATTCCCCGAAGGGTTAGCCAGAGGTGTACTATTGTACACCCACTTTTCTCCGATATTGTTATTGAGTCCCATGAATAGGGGGCGAGCCTATTACCGGGGGTCATAGTACACCTCGGCCTAACCCTTTGGGGAATAGGTACAGGCGTGATGCTATGTAATGTTATGTTTTTGTGGTCATGTCTTAATTTCTGTTTTGGTTAATGAGAAGCCTAATTTGCATACCGTGTAAATGGTTAAGCATGTGGTAAGTTATTTTGACTTATTGTGACAGCTTTGTGTGACAAAGAACTGTACAAACTCATATTTATTGCCAAAAAGAATATTCCGATTATAATAACCAGTGAAGTCTGTAAATATGGACAGAAGAGCAATTTTATTTAAACTATGTTTGACAACCTCCTTGATCTCGTGGTGATAAGTACAGCAGCTTGGCGTGAGGTCCTAGTTTTGGTCCTCGGGCCGGGCGAAGTATAATATAGTTTTCCTGTTATGTTCAGTATTTTGACGTAGAAAGTAAAAATAATTTGAAAATACTCTCAGAAAATTTCGTCGTTTTTGATTCAGAAAATTATGTTTGACATAATAATATGTATTTATTTTATAGCTGAGGTATAACGTTTGTTGACATAAAACTGCGCTCTTCGTTGAGCGTGAAAATTTTCAGCAAAGCGAAAAACGATATCACTAATATCTTGCCCATTACGACCATTATGAGTGGGGCCATTTGAAGCGTAAGTGAATTTACGTTTTCGTTGATAAAATGGCGTCGTTTTTCACAGGTACTTATTAGAAAAAATAAAGACGAAATAATACCTTCAACTTGGTAGTAGCTAAATATCTAATATCAACGGTTGTGTGTCGTAAGTAGCCTGGAACTAAGTCTTTAAGTCTTAGTCTTTAGTCTTTAAGTATTATAAGCGGAATCTTAAATAATAATAAATCCTCTAATGGAAAAGCTTCTATCAAAACCGCCTTTGTTCTCGTACACAGTTGTATAATATCTATATCTATACTATCTATTTATACTAATATTATAAAGAGGAAAGATTTGATTGTTTGTTTGTTTGTTTGAATAGGCTCCGAAACTACTAGTCATAAAAATAGGCTATAAAAAAATTAAGTTGCGATGGCCTAGTGGTTGAACGCTTGTCTTCCATGTAAGACGGTCTGAGTTCAAACCCAACCTGCACCTCTTACTTTTCGGAATCATGTGCGGATCAGAATTTGATTTCCACTTGTGCATGTTTGTTTATTTAACCCTGAGCTGTATCTAATCTAAACCAACAAGCAAGCACACAATATCAAAGCAACGAATAGGCAAAGGTATTACGAAATTGGTGTAGGTTAGGCGTAAATTGGGTATAATAGCGAGATTTTAATGAACCGACGGCACCCTAGTCTCGACTGTATAATTGTTAAAGCTTGGATTACGTACAGTATTAGTGCATGTGTGATTCTTGCTCTTCGTAATTAGTATCGGGTTTCACCCTTTTTTGGTTTGCGGTTTAAATGTCATGGGTGTTTTAACTGTGGGTAATATTCCTTTTGTTTTGTTGCTGTTGTTGGTACTTACAAAAACTTCGAATTTTACTATGTTGCTTGCCTGCGACTTCGTCTGCGTGACTTACAGGCTGATTTTTTAATCACCATCCACATATTTTCTACGAATTACGTATCATTTAAAGACTTCATTTTTTGATTAAAAAAAAAGAATTGGTTAGCCAAATTTTCACATTAATAAATAGTTTTCCCTGACAAATATAAACGTAGCGTATTTACTCATCACACTTGAAATACTACTCTTGTCGCGCCTGTGTACAGTGTACAAAGACGAAAAGGGCAGTGCAGGCCACTTAGCCGCCTCGTGTGTACGGTATCCACTCACGTAAAGCTTTATTAGACAACTTTGTGATGCCATTTCTCAATATTTAAGTACTAAGCGATACTAAAAGAAAAGACACGTATCTCACTATTTTGATCAAAGATATATTCGAATTTGGATGGTGATTAAATTGCTCTATATTGAGAGGTGCTGGGAGGCTGAAAATTTGAAAATATATTTTTTTTATGTGAGAAACTAAAAAAAAAGTTTAAAAAAATCTAAGTCTCGACAATAGCGCCAGCTATCGGATCCGATTATAGCTCAGAATCATCCAGGTGATACCATACATACAAAAAATTATGAACATCGATCTAGTCGTTTAGAATCAGAAGAATTTCGAACATACGTACACAGCATTTTATATATAACGCTCCTTGTCATTTGTATGCCAATTCTAGCGACAACTACTCGCAACAAGGCAAAAAGTAAAGCGCCATCTATCGCAGTGAAGCTACAACATCAAACCCTGAATCGCACTATGAAAGTTTACAACGATTCTAACACATATACGAATATCCGACATCAACTGTTGGGCTTCGGCCCGCCAGGCTAACCACCTTGCCTGGTCGGAGGATCCTCACTTTTCAGTGGAGGAACACCATACCTCGTCCCTCTATAAGTACAAATGGCAATAGACTTGACCGCTGTTCGTTTTCTATCGTTTAGTAAGTGCGAAAATGTCCTACACATAAAATAAGAACGGGTTCGATATTTTCCGTTGAACAGGGCACATTTTACTGAAGCGAGAGTATTGAGTAATGAAATAGACAACAAAATATTACAATTAAAATAAACTACAATTTCACTTAATAACAGATTACCTAATAGTCTGCCTCATTGGTGTAGTGGTAGCAAGCGCGACCGCTGAACTGGGTTTTTCTGTATAGAAATTCTCAGGTCTGTCAGCCCGGTCAGATTGCAATAGGCTCACCCTCTATTACATGGGACTTAATAACGGCATCGGCGAAATGTGTATGTACAGTAGCCTAAACCTTCGGGGACTACAAGCGTGATGCTATGTTATGTTATTTTATCTAATAGTTAATCCTTTCAAAGTTAATGTAAAACAATATCTAGTTACATCTGACAGACCCTTTTCTCCATCTACGCCGCAAGACTGTTATCAGCTAAACCCGGTTTGCTAGCTTATAGAAATTCATTAACACTATTATCTTAATTTCGCTGTGTCTAATCACTGTAATCTATTTCATAAAGCCCTTCAGTTACTCGAAATTCGGCTTGTCTTAACAAAATAATAGCTCTTAACAAGACAGTAAAGACCCTTAAAATATCGCAACATCAGATCAGATAAATCCAGGTTATGAGAGGTACTCGCACTGATTTTAGATATTGCTCTGAATACCACCTGGTAACAGAAACTACGTGATCGAATTCTTCTGAAAGTTCCTCTCCAATTTCGCCTTTCCCTGTGTAGTGCTTGACGGCGGTTGTTTGTGCAAACAATGAAAATGTTTATCTATATATAACTAGGTTCCGCCCGCGGCTTCGCCCGCGTGGTTTACGAATCCATACATTTCCTGGGATATAAAGTAGCCATGTGCTATTCCAGACCTCCAAATCTCATCCAGATCCGTTCAGTCGTTCTGGCGTGAAAGAGTAACAAGACAAGATCCATCCTTCCATCCATCCATCCTCACAAACTTTCACATTTATAATATTAGTAGGATTAGTAGGATTAGTAGGATAGGATATCTATGCAATGACGTGTGGTCTTCTCCTTAGCGTGTCCATACCAATCTAATATAGTCCCAGCCCAGAAGTTAGCTACAAGAACTGCACTATCAGTGAATCAATTAGTTCTTCTGGTGTCCAGGTGTGAGACTATTCCGGACACGATGTTAAGTGCATTATCGTTTGCAGGACCCATCCACACATCAACGCAACGTAGCCTAATAATAAGATGTTCTATGTTCAGCGGTGCCTGACCAGAGGGTGCAAATTTGAGGATATAATTAAATCGTTCGAGTTTCAGTTTCACCTATCATAATGATATATTAGTATGCGTTGATTTCGGCCCGTAAACTCAGGCCGTTTAAATTACATGGAAGAGAGATAACTATGGTAGATTTCTGGATTTACTTCATCTTATCGATACCTACCTCAATTTACGAAACCCTTGGGAGTAATAAATTGATAAGACGCAACGGAGCGATCGAAATCGAATCACACATCGATGGTAGTCGATATCGCATGGATTCCGTATTTAGTAGCATTCTGCACAAGTATCCGAGTTAGTATTTGTTCCGATTATTATGCAGAGATTATAATTATTTTAAAGATGTCGGTGCCGCTAATGCAGTGATATCGTACTTTAAAAAACGCGAGAACGACCTATTGTCGTTTGTCTACGAAAATTTGTTACGATAACCAGTAAGAAAAATAAGCGTGATATACGAGTAACAAGCGCGATTGCTGAACATAAGGCTCAAAGTTAAATTACCAGGTCGAAGAAAGTATTATTAGCACCACGGTGTTTAATAATTTTGAAGTTCAGTAGTTTTCCTTTATTATAATAAAGGATAGGATATAATAAAGTAATTTGCAAAATATTAGTCTATATACGAGTAAAAAGACTTCTGCCAAACCTTCAAGGAATAAAACTGTGATACTATGTACACTTTGATAGAAAATATAACCATGGTTTTCATGTTACATGTTACAGTCTAAAGCAGCGAAAGTCGGAAACTCATTCAATTTGCCGAGCCCCTGGGGGCCATGATTTCATACGAATATTCCAATCGAATCATGTATCAATATCGCATAAACATGTTTTTTATCCAAAGCACCCTAACATAGCACCCCGCATGTATTCCCCGATGGGTTAGGCAGAGGAGTACTACTACACACATTTCGCCAACATCGTTATTCAGTCCCATGTAATGTGGGGCGAGTCTAACTCTTTGCAGTCGTTGTTTCTAATCAAGTGTTTTATTTGTTTTTTAAATTTATTTTTATGATCTTATTCTTCTTTTGTCGTGTCAGCACGAGCTATCACAACGAGGTCGCTTATACCGTAGTGGAAAGATTAGCCAGTCAGCCTCGAGACCACAATTGCTGAACTTTTTATGTTTCTATTCTTTTTGTGGTGAATGGAAAATTGCAGCTTACTAGTAACTAGGTTTATCAACCCTTTAGGTATGCGGCTTGTCGTAGGCAATATAGGTCACTGTGTCGGTTGTGGGCGACAGCAATTTGTTACAATTATGGAAATCTGATCGCCTTGCCGATAAAAGGGCGTGCTGAAATGTGTGAAAGTTTGTGACGATGGATGGATGGATGGATGGATGGATGGATGGATCTTTGTTACTCTTTCACGCCAGAACGGCTGAACGGATCTGGATGAAATTTTTTACAAAGATAGATTATAGTCTGGAATAGCACATAGGCTACTTTTCATCCCGGAAAAATGTACGGGTTCGTAAACCACGCGGGCGAAGCCGCGCCGCGGAACCTAGTATGTATATAATACAAATAGGTACCTTACATTAGAAAATAGGCTACATTTACGTGGTAGAATCTAGCTGTACCGAGTTGAATACAGCTCGTAAATATACTAGCTTGATCAAGTACGCTCTCAACAATAATCGCTAAATATGTAGGTTCAATCAACACAAAATTAACGTTAAGTTTCTATATATAATAAGTATCAATATTAAAAAAAGATGGACCATGACTTTACCGAAGAAATTAATATATTTATTGTATTTGACAGAATGTAATACTTGTTGATAACGATACCTTATTTAGTAACCTTTCGGATGATAAATGAAAAGAAACTAAGTTTAATTAAAATAATTCCTATGGAGAGTTACAAAAGAATTGCATATTTTTTACGTCTTGAAATTAACTCACGATTGGACCTGAGGGAAAAGATTTCTCTATGGAAAGCTAACAAAATTTATCATGCCGTTGACAGCTTATTAAATCTGTATTAAGTGAAATAAAATCGAACATGAACTACAAACGGGAAAATGGTGAATTTCGTCTTCTACAGTTACTTCGATTCAGTTTGAAAATATAATATGTTTTCAATATTATTTTTATTTTTCTATTGTATTGGATTTTTGTATAGTATTTGTATTACGTCCCGCGTTTCTAATATAAACATGAAAGTTTTAAAAGTTTCAGATTATTTTTGTAATACTGAAATATTTTATTAGTACGCCAAAATAATAACTGACATAGTATAAATAAATAGATAGACATAACGTTAAAACACCAAAAGAGACAGTTAGTAAATACATTCAGAATCTAAAAAGAATGGATGATGGAAGAATTCGAGGCTAAAAGAGCGTTGTGACATAATTTTATTGTCACATTACATGACCGGCAGCCTAATTACCGATGCAGCGACAGGCGTAGATCGCGCGATAGCTTCTGTCAAACGTCATTTTTGTGTCATATAATGTATTGACTGACAGTAAGATTGCTGTCGCGTGGCTGTCACGTTGCTGTCGCTTTTTTACGTAATTAGCCTGCCGTGTGACATTAATTTATTACCTTTTCTCGTGAAGTAACAGTTTTTTTAAGGCTATTAAGTATCGCCTTGTCATGACGACAAAATTCGGGGCTCGTGTTAATCGAGCTGATTTTCTTCTTAGCGAATCGATGGCAATTTAAATAGTCTCAGCTCAGAAGTTAGCTACTACATGTACTGCGCTGTCAGTGGCATCCATATATATGTATATCTATCCAGTGGCAGTCCGAGGCGTCGTAGGGGTCATGACCTCCCCAAATCGTACACGTTAAATTGACAGACCTCCTAAAAATATACAATTTACTAAAATTTTAAATAAATTATTAAGTTCCTGCTCAAAATGCCTGCCTCAACTTAAATATCCCAATTCAATACCCCAGTCTTTGGCTACGCCCGCGCCTGTATCCATCCAGGCCAGCGGGTAATTTATAGTAGAGTAATTTATTTATTTAGACATTCAATGCATTAATTACCTACTACATAATAATAATAATTCAACCCATTACTGTCCCACTGCTGGGCAAGGGTCTCTTCTCAGAATGAGAAGGGGTAGGCCTTAGTCCACCACGCTGGCCCGGTGCGTGTTGGCGGACTACACGCACCGTTAAGAACTTTATGGATCCCTCTGAGGTGTGTAGGTTTCCTCACGATGTTTTTCTTCACCATAAATGCAAGAGATACCTACTACATAAGTACAACAAATTAATTATTTATTTTTTAACCTTCGCTATAAACAAAGCAGACGGACCGTTACATCTCACGAAATAATTGATATTTACATAATATTTTGGCTTAATTTTTAATTAAGATGGTGTGCATTTAAAGTTACATACATCTTAAATTAAATTGGTTTCTTCCATCGTCTCTAAATGATCCATTAATCCCTAATGTTTAAATGAGAAATCAATTCAGCGACAAAAATAAATGAATGCTGAAAAAAAAAGATCGCTTTATAAATCTAAAAGTTCAATTATTAGCTATTTTACGCAGACTGAACCATTCATAGATTTATAAGTTTTATGTTTTTGGTGTACACAGCCAGCTCTTTTCCCATGAGTGTTGTAGAAAGCGACTAAGGGATCATGACAAGAGCATGGTCAGCAGAATCCTTCTTGTGGGATAATAAAAATGTACTGCGTCTACTGAGCCATAGCCATTTGCTTAACGTAGTGGTTTTTGTAATATCCCCTTGAGACATTCCATTATCGCTGTAATGGATGGTCTTAGGACATTGTATATTGATTCAAACTACAATCTTACCATAAAAAAATAAGGGCTTATCACATGCAATCAGAAATTCTATCTATTTTAACTTGAAGCAATGACTGGCTCATTGAGGTACTGGGTTCGATTCCCAGGTCAACAAGACACGACAAGATAAATATGTTTCGTTCAACGTTGAACGAAACAATTATATCACGGCGTTCATGTTGGCCAGGGTAATCCACATTCTTCCCCTTCTTACTTTAACTTAAGTATTCAATTGTAATGTCGTAATTCCTGTTATGGCTTAAATTCCAACAGATTTTGTTTTCCAATTTTCCTCAAAACGAAACTTGATTTCTGGGAAAGTTAATAAATTCACAAGGCGATAAATTTGGATCATAATCTATTGTACCTGACAATTTCCCTCTGGGGCTTTGGAGAGATTGACACAAATATTGTGGAAAGTAATAAGGATCCATGGAAATTGGGGGCTGTTGGAAGTAGGTATTTTCAAAATATTATCAAGGATAGGTACATACGTTTGATGGGTACAGTCAGCGATATAAGTTGATGAAATTTTTCGTACACGTAAAACAATGTTTGTTATTAACAGAGATCGGATATTCGGATGCATGGATATGGAATTATGGAACCGCGATTTTATTTTATTTTTTTGAAAACTAAATCTCGTCATTCCAGGAAATCAGAGAATGTATGACTAATCGGGTGCATAGTACAGAAGCGAAAAATACAAATTTCAAATAAACATCAATTAAAATTGACGACACGGTTGGCGTAGTGGCTAAGGGATTAGCTTTCTGCGCTAAGTGTCGCGGGTTCGATCCCCGCACGGAACAAATATTTGTATGATCTACAGATAATTGTTTCGGGTCTGGGCGTTTGTGTATGTGAATATATGTGTTTGTAAACGCACCCACGATACAGGAATTATTCCTAGTGTGGGGCAACGTTTTTAAAAAGAAAAAAAAAAAAAAAAAAAAAAAAAAAAAATACACATAAATTAATATTCAAACTAAATTCAGTCCATTACTGTCCCACTGTTGGGCAAGAGCCTCTTCTCAGAAAAAGAAAAGGTTAGGCCATGGTCCACTACGCTGGCGTGGTGCGGGTTGGCGGACTACACTTAAATAAGTATTTATTTTTGTGGAATTACTATGTATCGCTCGCTATGGCCATAGGTTCACATTACAAGGGGCTCAACAACGCCATCGGTGAAATGTGTATGTACAACAGAATCCTCTGCGTAACCTAACATAGGCGTGAATATAATATATGTACATATAAGTTTGTATGAGTATGCAGACTAAAATATGTTGTAGGTACATTAAACTGTGATGTACTGAGCACCTGAAGGTCGGAACATTAACGCGAGGAATGCTAGTGATGCAGGGTTAACGTATTACACTTAAGAACAAATGAATTTAGGACACACTGAGAGGACTGCCTCATTAGTCTAGGGCAGAGGTTCCCAGACTTTTTTCCTCCTAGACCACTTTCAAAATTTTGGTGGTTCCGGTGGACAGTGCAGTTACATTTCTACCATATTGTAAATTGAATTGTAAACCTCCATTTTTTTGTCGCGCCAACGTAGACCCCCGACGAGTCTCCCGTGTACCCCTGGGGGTCCACCTGGATCACTTTGGGAACTAATGGTCTAGCGGTTACGTGTGGGCTGCGAAGCGAGACAAAGAATGTTATTGGTCTCTGGTAAACATTTTTCACAGTAGTAGGCTAGAGTTACGTTGGGTCCGGCAGATTTCAATAAAACTAGAACTTCGGGGAAATGTACAGTTTTTTTTTTAATTACGTTTTATATCGCCCGTCGGTAACATAAAGTGTTTCGTGCTCAAATGAAATAACTGTTTATTTAGTTGGTGAACTTTACAGTTCCCGCAAAAGCAGTAATACGACGTTGGGTAGGTACTCAGTAAAACTTACGCAATGACAGTGGAATTATTCATAAAGTTTATTCAACTCTTATTTCAATTAAGAGTTCTTGTTATAATATAAAAAGTTTATAGAAATGAAATATTTAAGTTGGGTTTCTGGTGGACAAGGGCCTCCTAAATTGTAAAATATTGAAATTTCGGACTCGCTGAATATAATACGCTGACATATACAATGACGAATAATGTAGTCAATATAACATAACATAACATAGCATCACGCCTGTATTCCCCGAAGGGTTAGGCAGAGGTGTACTATTGTACACCCACATTTCGCCGATGCTGTTATTGAGTCCCATGTAATAGGGGGCGAGCCTATTGCCATCTTTCGGGCACAATTCCAGACTCCGTGCTGCTACTGAGAATTTCAATACGGAAAAACCCAATAACACTTTGCCCGACCCGGGAATCGAACCCAGGACCTCACGTTCAGCAGTCGCGCTTACGACCACTAGACCAATGAGGCAGTCAAGTAGTCAATATTATGCCTAAAATTATTCATGTCAAATCGATTTATCCAGATAAAAAAAAACGATATTCAGTGCCAGATTAAACAAGCGCGGGGCCCGTAGCAAATTCTACCTAGGGGCCCTTGATCTACTTTGGACTCTTATAATAATATAAAGTGACTTTTTGTAGAACTTGTTCGTTTACCGTATGAAATTCTGTGTTTTATTTTGGTCAACAAAGTAGTTGGTTACCGATTGTCTGACGTGGATTGTCTTAGTTTGTGACATCAAGTAAATTCAATATACCACAGCAAGTTTCACTCAAAAAATTACGCTCAGGCGGTGGTGGGTGAGTTTGGATACGCGGGGCCCCCTCTTGCGCGGGGCCCGCAGCATGCATGATACATGAGCGGAATTTTGGGTCTGAGTTTTCGGATTCTGCTAAAATACTCAAGTGATAGCGTAGCGGTTGAACGCTTGCCTTCCATGCAGGGTGAGTTTGAACCCAGCCTGACTAACTTGCATTAACGGTGAAGGAAATCGTAGTCAGGAAACCTGTACACCTCAGAGGGCACCACAACGATTTAAGTGTAAACAATTGTTGGAGACCAAATAAAAAAATATTAAAAAACTTGAGAGGTGTCAAGGGACACCCGGATGGAACGAAGTTCCTTTTTAGTGAAGGAATTGTAATAAAATTTTATTTCACAATAATAAAGAGAGGTTATAGTGCGTACTTGCTAAAAATACAAAAGCATTTATTATTATCTGTATATAATCTCTACTTACCTAACTCCATCAGCAATATCCGGAACTTGTGCAGAAACACTGTCAGGATTCATTATTATTATTATTTTTTATTATTTATTATTTACAAAAGACCTGTATACACTCAACAAAAATATTCGTCGCGACACCACACTGTTCAATGCGAAATAGAAATGAAAATATCTGGCTTGCTTTCTATAAGAGAGAGAGAGACAGAGAGAGAGACAGACCAAAAAGTGTCGTGACAACTTTTCGTAAGAATTTTTTCCGTCTAGCCCCCTTTCACAACGCGCGATAAGGAACTTCGTTCCAAAAATCCCTTCTCCATCTGAGGAGTGGTCCGTGGACGTGGTCCTAATAGGCTGGAGTTCTTATTATCTATTAGTTTTTGCCCTAAATGTTGATAAGTTACTGAACAGATCGTTAATCTTCCAACTGTCACAAGAAGCCTAGAGTTACTAAAAGCCTAATCTCGGACACTAAATTATCGATCCATCATCAAAGTTTTTGTCTTATTGCTCTTCATTGGAAATAGTACGTTACATAAAATGGCATAGGATAGAATACTGTTTAACCCTTACGTAACCATTACATTTTATTTTGTAAATTTTCGGAACTTATTTTCATAGTTTCGTCTTTACTTCTAAACCGAACGTAAGCCATCGATCAATTTTGTTTTATGAAGTAATTTTGAGGTTACTATAATCTCTTTCTTACAAACGTCATTAAAAAATGATTGATTATATTTAAATTTGACAAAATAATCCATACCTTTGTCGTTTACGGGAAATTATGCGCGGCCTATTGTGATGGCGATTAAATTCACTTTGTTATCACTAATTTACTAAACTAAATTAGTTTTGTTTGTAAAATATACAATCATAAGCCATAACCATCGTCTGACCTAGATTGCTAACAGTTAATTATGCCCTAATCTCGACCACTACGAAAAAATAAGTAACCTACTTTGACAAACAAGGAAAAACTAAGCATAAAAATCAACGTAATTTTATTTAGGCACGTACTGGTTTTAAGAAAAATTGCGTCTCTATTCCTATAGATAATATTATGATATCCGGCACCTAACACCGATGGTTTCCTTGATAGTAAAAAAGATAAGAAAAAAACGTCATAACGATGACAGTTTGTTCAATGATTGCAATAAAGGGGTAATGGTATAGAACACCCAAGAATCTTGGCGACCCAGCAATGTTCAACCTTAATTCACCAATTTAAAGGTCCAATATTGAATACGGATAAAACATAGCACGTAAATAAGATTCGATGATTTGAACTGTGAGTCGTTGGGTTAAGGTCGAAAGTCGATAAGCACGAAGTTGATCACACAAAACCATACCGTTTTCAAAGTCGCTATGTTGTAACATTTAGTCATTGTTGATAGTTCATAAGATTGTTATTCTTCCAATATTTTTCATGAATAATAATTAAGTTTGTGGTGAAAGTACTTTTCGGAATTATTTTTTGTTTTAATAAGGCTGGATCTTTTTGTATAAATCATTCTCTAGATATGGAAAAAAATATATTAATCACTTTTTATGATTACTGTACCTACCCTAAATGCGTTTTCCTTGTTCTCGATCGTTTTTTCTGTTTGTAATCGAAAATGTATAAAAACGACGCTTAAACTGTTTCGATACATTTTCAACTTGCCCATACACTTTGCTCGACCCGAGAATCGAACTCAGGATCTTACGTTCAGCAGCCACGATTCTTCTTGTGTCGTATCGTCATGCCGTTCTCACGTTTGGGTCCACTTAACAAATGTAGCTGTTTCTTTCTTGTTACATTTACTATAAATATAATTAAAAAAGTCTTGAAACGGCAAAATGGGATTAAAAAACGCCCAATTTTACCTTGATTGTTCAAAAACACAGATAGATTAGATTTATAATGAATTTTTATATCCCTAACTTGAGAAATTATTGGTTCCCGATACAAACTTTCATCCCCTATTTCACTCCGTTTAAGTTTTATTTTCGCAAAAAAAACGTCCTTCTCCAAGGTCCCATCTATCTCTATACCAACTTTCATCAAAATTGGTTCAGTGGTTTAGGCGTGAAACCTTAACAGCCAGACAGACAGACAGAGAGTTACTTTCGCATTTATAATATCAGTTTGGATTTAGATATTTACTTATATCCTACCACGACAAACGGTTACAGAGGTTTCAAATAGTCTAGTCTCTATCCTTTATTTTTACTGAAAAAGTTTCCGGGGTGAACATACTCGTTATTACACACAAGTTTTACTCTGTGCCATTGGGGAATAAAAAACAAAGTTATATAACCTATAAAAAATTGGTTATCCACTTGTCGTAGTTATAGAAAGATTTTTTTATCATTTTCCGAGGTTTTCTGTATAGCTGTGCCAATAAAGAAACGAATCTAAAATGGCGGCGGTAATAATGTTTTCGCGCTCGTACCTACACTATTTCTGTCGTTAAATAAACACGTACTGCTTGCAAAAACAAAATACTGTTCCTAATAGTGTCATAATAGCTTTATGAATTTATTGTTATAAATTCCTTTTCGTTTTCTATGACTTTATTAGTATACTATATAACTTATGATGAATTTTGGAAAGATAAATTAAAACTATTTTATTGTTGTAGTGTAAAATATAAAAACATAAATAATAAACCAAAATTGCTGAACATCCAACCTGTATATACTTAAATAAATCGCTATCTTATTTAGATTCGTTTCTTAATTGAACCGGGAGATACGATTTCTTAATGAATTATATGAATTATATATATGAATGAATTATAAAAAAAAAAAATATATACATATGTCAACTCCTGGCTTGAATTTTTGATCCTAGAAACGCGATAGTTGTAACCTTTTATGATGTAAGCAATAATTGAAGTCTGCGACAAGATCTTCCGCATTTTAGGTGCGTACGTAGTATATGTATAATCAAATTTTCTTGAGAATTAGGTCACGTACGTAATGTATCGTTACAGAGTTACGTAATGTATCTCTTTAGGAGAGCAATTTGGTCATCCCTTCCTTGATGTTTGTGGTACATTGATATAAAACCTCTAGATCAACAGTCCACTACAAAAACGTCGTCATTTGTTCGTCTTTGTCATAAAAAGCAGTTAAACGGACATATTAATCATACTGCCTCTTTGGTCTGATGTTCGCTAGCGTGGTCGGGCAAAGGTATTTATGTCGGGCAAAGGTATTTATGTCGGTCAAAGGGTTATTGAGATTTTCATTCAGAAAACTCTTAGTAGCAACTTGGAGTTTAGAATTGTACCTGATGACAATAGGCTCGCCTCCTATTAGATATGAATTTAAAACAGCATGGGCGAAATATGGATGTAGAATAGTACACCTCTGCCTAACTCTTCGGAAAATACAGGCGTGATGCTATGTTATGTTATAATTACGTTTTGTCCACGTCTTTATATTTGTGAACCTGACAGTTTAATTTTTATAATTACCTAGGCATCAGTACTGGCCGTTCGTTGAAACTAAACTAAACGAAATAAGCGCACATTTTCAATTAAAGCGCTTCTTTTTGTCAGATGTTTTCCACTGTATGGGATCTATATTATATGTCAGTGTTGTGGTACGATCAATTCAAATACCTACTGGAAATTCGAAACGGAAGCGGAATGTCTTTGCCCAAGCTTAAGGGATCTTTGCCCGGATTAGGCCTTGTAGTTTAAGGTTTCAAGGATTACTTGTATCCTAATGTTCATAGTTGAATAAACACAGGAAAACTTCGTGGTGCTGACTATACCTAACGAACTTCATGGGAATTTCTTTTTGCTTAGTATGCTCTATCTATTAAGATAATTATCTTTGTGGGTCGTTTTCCGAACTGGATTCTTTATGTCATAGTGGCAATGCTTTTTTATATTTATTTACTTTACAAATTCTAATTCAAACTTGTATTCTTGTAAAATTAAGTATTTTGAAATTAATTTCATACAAATATAAAAAATCAATTTGCCACGAATATGACGCAATGAATCCTGCTCGAAGAACTACCATTATCATTATCATCCACAGCTTGAATCTACCAGCTGCAATTTAAAGGATTCTCTTTGCTCATTTCACTTGTGAGTACTAATTGCATCTCCATGAAGTCTAAAACACACTATAGTATCACGTCTATATTGCCCAAAGTATTAGGCAGAGGTGTACTATGTACACCCACATTTTGCTGATGCCGTTATTGAATCCCATATAGGAGGCAAGCCTATTGCCATCTACCGGGCACAGTACCAGACATACTGCTGCTACGTAGGATTTCCATACCGAGATAAACCCAATAATACTTTGCCCGACCGGGGAATCGAACCCATGACCTCACGCTACGCAGTCGCACTTGCGACCACTAGACCAATAAAGCAAAAGTTAATACATTTGATTGTATTTCAAAACATTTTTTGTTTGATTCTAAAACACTTGTTTTTATTTGTTAGCTTGGCAGGAGAATATAATATTTGCAAAATTAATAAACGGCCTTCAAACAATCTTCGGTAGGTATATAGTATACAATGTTTAAATCTATCATATGTAAACTTTGTAGTTTTACTATACCTAATTTACTTCCAATGGTTTTCCATTCCGTTTTCGTCTCACACTTTCGCAAAGTACACTTACGCAAGAAAACACGTGCTGCTATCTCTTTCTATTAGCTACTGACAGCGCCTTAATTAATTGAATTAAAATATAAGTAAGTAAATGCCAGCGGGCTCATAATCAAACAGGTTCCGTTCCAATGGAGCAATAATTTGTGTCATTAGTCACATCTAATGATTTTGTTGTTGTGTTTTATCTCTATTTAACATAATATTTGCGGTTTTAGACAGTGAAAACATAATGGGCAATTCTTACGCGATTACGCGATTAGAGATGATCGAAATCAAGTTTAAGTTTTTTATTGTATTAATGTGTTTCATATGTGTTATATGTATTTATAACCAGCAGCGGCGTGCACAGAGTTTTAAGACAGGGTAGGCAGAACATTTTAAAAGTTTAACTACCAAAAATACCTACTGCATGTTGGTATTGGTTCGTCGTCTTGTCGATTAAATAATGATCTATGTGATTTGCCACCCCAAATATCTAATAATAAATATTTATCTGAGTTATCTAGGGTAGGCAGTGTCTTTTTGTCTTTATGAACCGCACGCAACTGATAACCAGCTTTTTAATTTAGAATCTGATATTTTCCTGTGGTAAAATGTTGCCTATGTCTGTACATTTGAGAGGACTCCATGAAGTACTCGATTTGTGTCTACACCTTCTTCGAGTAGGATTTTTGTCAGACGCTGTATTATTAACTTAGTTACGTCACTCTCATGTATACAAAATCGGTTTCATCTCTCCTTATTGTTACCGAAATAACTATAATGGCTTTTAATATAAAAGCGATATATACATACATATGTAGGTATACAGACAGGTACCTACTCGACAAAGCTTTGAACCCAACACCAACTTAAGTGTGTCTTAACACATGATATTAATTTCAGTATTTTCGATGTCAATAGGAAAGTAAACTGTAAATTTACAGTACAAGGTATACATTTGTATGAAGGATGTGCATGAAAATTGTGATAGTAGAAATGTTAATAATTAATTTGCTTCTGGTCATCATTTAATTCTTTGTATTAAGTTTTGATTAATATTTGATCGGTACTATTTTTAAAGGAATTTTGTTTAAATGATCTATTTTATCGCTTCCGCTTATAAATATGACGTGAGATTAGTGGGCTGAGAAAATGTGTTTTTGCTGAGGGAGCCATAACAGTTTTGAGCTGACATGTCCCAAATGACGGCACCGGTCCCATCGTGAAGCTCGACCCTATTTTGAGGTAGCTGTTCAAATCAATGCACGATGCCACAGAACAATAGCCCCAAATAGTTAGGAACAATGCCGGATTAAGCAGGCGCGGGACCCATAACAAATTCTATCGAGGGGCCCTTGATTTGCTATGGGCTCTTAAGTATAAAGTAACTTTTTGTAGAAGTTGTGCGTTTACCGTATGAAATTCTGTGTTTAATTTTCGCCAACAAAATAATCGGTTACCGGCAATGGCATTGGCAAGCAACTCACTCTAATTCCAAATGCCTCAATAACGGCATCGGTGAAATAGGATAGATTAACTCATTACATGTGTACACATGTGCCTATACTTCGGGGAATACATGATGTGAGTATATAACGTGTTACAACACGTGTTATGTCGCGCGACGACTTGGTACAAATTGTTTATGTAACTTTTGCAAAACAACACGGTTTTTTATATTTATTACATTTATATTTGCACATTGTAATTAGGAATAAATTACAGATTGATATTATATACATACATACATACAGAAAGTCACGCCTTTTCCCCATGGGGGTAGGCAGAAACTACGCAACGCCACGTGCTACGATCCTTACATAACCCTTTTGCTTCATCTACATTCATGCATCGTTTCATACATGAACGCCGAGCAATAATTTGTGGGTACTGCGCACCTGACCTTTTTGAAGGACATCACCAATAAGGTCTGTATATGTCCTTCTAGGGCGTGGTCCTGGCGTTTCCACTAACAACCGCGTTATAAATCCCAGATAGATAAATACATTGATATTAAGTGAAGACTAAAGAAAAACAAATGAACAGTCATAACTATTGGTTTTTATACACGAAATATATACGTATAAAAATACTTGTCTTGACTGACTGGTCTATCAACACACAGCCTGAACTAGTGGGGCTAGAAAATTTAAAACTTGACCGTAGGTTCCTTTTATGATGTCAGGCATCCACTAAGAAGGGATTTTTGGAAATAATACCCACCTAAGGGCCTAAAATAAAAAAAATCTACTTTATTCTTAGTTAGTTCCATAAAAGAAAATGTATTTGGGTTTTTGATTAAAAACTAAGAAACACAATATGTTTCAGGATTTTCAAAAATTCTACCCCTAAGTCGGTAAAATAGGACGAAAGTTTGTCTGTAAAAGCAATAATTTCGTCAATAGTTCTACACTCCTATAAAATATGACTTCCACACGTGTATAATATGTAAATATCCGCGTATATAGCAATAGGCTCGCCCCGTTATACATGGGGCTTAATAATGGCATTGGCGAAATATAGCTATACAATAGTACCTACCTACATTTCTTTTGTTTACATGCTGTTGTTTACAGAATACATTCGTGTTGCGTATTAATACAAATGTTTATACACCATTAATCAATCGTTGAATAACAAATAATTTTGTATCTACGTCAGATAGAAACATATCAGTCACCATTTATGTCAATCTCTATTATGCCAGGACATAAACAATGATAAGCAGAAACAAAACGTAGTAGAAAAACGAACGAAACGTAGCTGTAATAAACAAAATTTTCCAATTAAGCTCACAGCATTTTGACGTTTATGAACGTCAAAATTGTAGTATCACTAAGAGATTAACAAGACATTAGTAGGTATAGAGGGGTACCAGTTATGGATAAAAATTTCTAACATAGTTACCGTCAAAGATTTTTTTTGTAAGCCCTGCGGTTCAAGCGCCATTAGCATTTTAATTACAATATTAAGTGCAGGAAACCCAGATGTCAAGACAATTCCTACAAAATAGAGAGGTGACAAGCTATCTCACGCGACCGGTAACTAGTGCTGCACCAATGCACAGGATTACGATTTTCTTCCGTCTAAAAATATTTAGCCGTATTATATAACTTACATACAACAAAAAGGCCTGCCTTAATAAATCGATTTCTTCTGCCATAGTTGTTCTACCAATAAATAAACAAACAACTAATAACCATCGCCTTCGGGAATCAACTAATAAACAATGTAGGTACTAAACAAACTTACTGTGTACAATATTAACGTTTGAACAATCAAGAACATGTTTATGTATATTGGTACTAGCTAGAAAAACAAAAATCCTTTAATGAAACTTTCATAATATAGCATAGCATTGCGCCTGTATTCTTCGAAGGGTTAGGCAGAGGTGTTCTAGTATATACCAACATTTCGCCGGCCATTGCCATTTACCGGGCACAGTTCTAAAGTCCATGCTGCTACTGAGGATACAGAAAAACCCAATAAGATATTGTCCGAATCGGTAATCGAACTCAGGACCGGAGCTAGCCAATTGGTTCGCAGAACGCAAATAACTCGAAAAAAGACGTTTTCCTATCATCTTACACAGGGCATAAATATATACATACTAGATTCCGCCCGTACCCGTACATTTTTCCGGGATAAAAGTAGCCTACTGTGCTATTCCAGACTATAATCTCTCTGTGCCAAATTTCATCGGTATTGCCCGGTCAGTTTAGATAATCTTGTAAATCCGCATAATATCATTTAATACGAGTTAAAGTTGGTCAAACATCATTTGTTATTCAAATATTTTCACCGCGATCATCACTCTCGCGAGGATGCGTGTGATTCATGAAAACGGCTATAACTTACGCCTTTTATAACTTTGTGAAGTATTCATTTTGGTTGAGGAAAAATCCTTTAGGATTTATGTGGGAACTTTTCATTTTAAACGGCTAAATTGGCGCAGTAATATTTTGGCTTTCTGCGCTGTTGCTCGCCGGTTCTATTCTTAATAATTGATTTTTTTTAACTAAAATGATTTGTTTGTGGGACTATGTGATTTCGGAGTCTAAAGTGTATAATGTTTACTGGAGAAAGTTCTAATTTAATGAAAAATTAAAATTAAAATAAAATTCGACTACACGGTTGGCACCGTGGTTGAGGGATCGACTGCTGCACTACGTGTCGCAGATTCGATTCATGCACGGAGCAAATATTATATTTGTATGATCTACAGATAGTTGTTTCGGGTTTAAGTGTATGTCCATGTGAATATATGTTTGTAAAGGCACCCACGATACAAGAATCATTCCTAGTGCGGGGCAAAGCTTTTTATTTGAAAAGAAATGCATTGTTGTTGAAGAAATAGAACTGAACATCGTAATGTCAACATCATCACCAATCTACATCGAAAATACATATCGACGGCACAGCTAGCCTACTTGCTAAGAGACTGGCCATCTAGCCCAAATGTAGTAAGTATTCTACGAAACAAATATTAGTATTGCCTAGACAAAGATGGTATTATGTATTAGTTATAGGTGTGTGAAAAAAAAAACCGACTCCAAAAAACTCAAAAACAAAACTAATAACTAAAAAGCAAAAAATAAATCTTTTATTATACAATATAGTAGTTGAAAAATATTGAAATCGGTGCCAAGTAAAACATAAAAGTAATATACCTTGCTATAATAGTGATATTGAAACAACGAGTTCACGTAGAAATTGTCGAGTGCGGAGCGGATTATGCGTCGGACACGACAAATGCACTTCGCCAATCGTGTCGGTTTATCATTGCATGTTTTACTTGGCACCGACTTCAATATTTTTCAACTACTATATTGTATAATAAAAGATTTATTTTTTGCTTTTTAGTTATTAGTTTTATTTTTGAGTTTTTTGGAGTCGGTTTTTTTTTTGTTAAAAAATTTAATTATTTTACAATTTTGAGTGATGGGTAGACCTAGTAAAGACGATTCTCTTGAAAAACTTTACAAAGGTCAAATGTATGTTGCCCCAAGTTGAGTGAAAACCTTAAACGGTATTGCACTATGTGATTTTAAAATCAAATAAATTACTTAGCCGACCACATGATGAAAACGCATTACGAGAAATGAAAAGATTAAGACGACTATTGTAACTAATACTGTGATAGTTTTGACTTTTAGAGGTTTAAAATGAGCCCAAACTCGAGGGGTTTACAAGTAGCTACTGAAGAGTTCCACCATCTATCTCCTGGCTCCATCATCAGACCCTCTATACCAAATGTTTTATACGGTACTCATCAAAATATATCGAGTGATCCCAAACTCGGAAGTTTCATTCCCTTAACTCTTTACCGTTGAGGAATACTATGACATCCATCATCAGCTCAGCATCATTAAATGATGATTTTCAGACGCCAATACCTAACTTATTAAGAAAAAAAGCTCAAACGGGCTATTTGTCTTACAATATTTGAGGGTATCCCTCGATTTCCCTAGGATCCCATCATCAGATCCTGACTTGGTGATAATGGGACCAAATGGGAAGCATACTCTTTCAAACAAAACAAGAATTTTTAAAATCGGTCCGTAATTGACGGAATAATCGCCCAAACACTATGTAGCTGCTATCAACCATTAAGGAGTTCCCTAAACTGTACTGCACCATCACGGACCTTGCAGTGGCAGTCATTACCCATCTCGGTGTAAAGATCTTGTCTACACGAACAAAATAAGCCCAAACACGAGGTAGTTAAGATGTACCGTTGAGGAGTTCCCTCGATCCTCTGTCGTCTCCATCATCAGATCTGCCCTAAACCTCCATAGTATTGTAGTCTCATCAGATATACACATAAATATCAAGTTTTTACCCCATGCTCGCCTACAATTTTCAAGAGATGCCCTCGATTTCTCAGGGTTTCCACCTTCAGGTCCTGATCTGATGACAATGGGACCAAATGAAAAGCATACCCTTTCAAATAAAAAAAGAATTTTTGAAATCGGTCCAGGCGTCTTCGAGAAATCGAGTAACAAACATAAAAAAAAAAAAAAAAAAAAAAAAAAAAAAAAATACAGCCGAATTGAGAACCTCCTCCTTTTTTTTGAAGTCGGTTGAAAAGTATGTTTGTAAACTGTACCCACAGAACGGTCAGGGAAAGGCAAGCTTTTTTAAAAATGTCCATTCATCATCACTATGTTATTATGTTCCTACTGCTAGAAGTTTAACTTTGTCCCTGAGTAAGCAATATTCAGTCAAACCCCGTTGGTCTAGTGGTTGCAAGGTCCTGGGTTCAATTCCTGGCTCAGCTAAAATATTAACGGATATCAGCCTGTATTATGTTCGATGGCTTATAAATATGAATAGGTGGCAGCATCGCCGAAATATGGCACAAGGAACAGTTTTCTCTCACCTCTGTGTACAATGTTGTTCTCTGTTGATGATGTTCACTAAAATTTCGAATAAACCCACTAGATCGCAACTAGTCTACGTCACCAGATTACCAAGTAAATATCAATTTCATTGTAAGTATAACATCGCGGTCGATACGCGGTTAGCTCGACACTATTAAATAACAACTAACTTTAATTCAATCAATGTTATAATGTATACAGGGTTCAGTACAGAACTTATTTGTATAATTATACATATATATATTTAAATTCTTTGAAGCAATATTTAACGTTTGCGAAGGAAATTCTCGGATATAAATTGTGGTAATAAATATTCGATCCCGAGTAGTAATCGAACCTGCGACTTAAATCTTTATCATATATATGTTTGCTAAGACCACCTACAGCTATAAATTATAACTTAGTGCTCTAACGTGTCCGCTCTGTGCTCGGAGTATTAGAGCTAAAGTAGGATATTATGTTAGTTACATGAAAACACACGAAAGAGCAGCACTTAGGTGCTCTCAACCACTACGCGTAACAGGCTAGATGATATCTTCTTCTTACATTAAAATAAGTATTTTACACTGTGGAGGAACGCGGTACAGTGTTCCTCCATTGAAAAGAGAGGATCCTCCGACAAGGCCGAAGCCCAACGATTGATGTCGGACATTCGTATATGTGTTAGAATCTTTGTAAACTCTCATAGTGCGATTCAAGGTTTGTTGTTGTAGCTTCACTCCGAGATGGCGCTTTACTTTTTGCCATTTTGCGAGTAGCAGTCGCTACAACATTGTTACTTTACATTTAAAAAATTAAAAAATATATATAAAAAATAAATGACGCCTGACCGTTGCCGAAAACAAGGTCCAAGTTACTGATAGTTAAGAATTTACAAAATTTATAATATTTATTTGGCATAAACTATTGTAGATCAAAATATGATTATACAAAAATCGAATGAAACACGGCAAGAAACAATTATTCTTTGATGATGATCATGCAGATTTTCATAAGTTAATATAAAAATAATAGAATTTATATAATTCAATTAAAAAAGATAATATTTCTTTTAAGGTAAAAAATAGCTCCCGTATTTTAGTAATTCGTTTTCCCATCTTGTATAAAACATGGCTGAAAAACACACGGTTAATAATCACGAAAATGTATGCCAAGCACAATATTCATCCGTGGGCAAAAATAAATATTTTAACTTATACTACATACTAAATAAAAAACGCATGTCGGCGCACATTAAAATGTCATTGTCAAGAGTGACAAGTTGTCAACGTCACTCTAGCGGAGCGTCGAGTCTATGGTAGCGCGGCGACCATCTTGGAACACACTTCTTAGAGAGCAGTCGCCAGCGCACCAAGTTTTCGACGAATCGCTATCCATCGCCTTAATCAAAGTGTATTTTGAAGTGATTAGTATTGATTAGAACATTAGTGATTATCCTTTACGTAATTGTAGAATTATTTTTATTAGAATTAAAATCGTTTAAGTTTTGAAGACAATACGTTTAGTTTAAATTGACCTGATTGGACTACCCACATACCCACACTGCAAGATGGATTCTGATGAAGGCCGTCCTGAGCTTACATCAGAAGTGGGATCGAAAGGAGCGCAGAATGAAGCAAAGCAACCGGATTTTGGATCTGCTGGGAAGCTATTGAGTAGCATGGAAGCGTTGCTTTCTCGAGTTTTAGCAGCCCAACAAACACCGCTTGTGAGTACGAATCGTACAATTCTTTTGAAGTTTGACCCGGATGAGCCTGACTCGGACATTGATGGATGGTGTAAAGTGACAGATGTCATTGTACAGCATAAAAATCTGGATGGTGTTAATTTACTGATGGCGCTGACGGAGGCGCTGAAAGGTCGTGCAGCGACGTGTTTGACGAAGCTTAATTTAGACACAATTACATGGGATTCAGTTAAAGAAATCCTAACCGCAAGATTTTCAAAACCTAAACTTCTGCAAGACTATTTCGATGAAGTATTACGCTTTCAAATAGGCGCTAAAGAGACGGCGTCTGAATCTGCTCTTCGGCTATGGAATCTCATCGAACGAATACCGGAATGTACGATGCCTGAGAAGGTAATTACTGGATTTGCAATATCGGTGTTGTGTCAGAAGGATAGCCTGATACGTCGCGAGTTAAACGCACAAACAATAACAACTCGAGCTCAGTTATTTCGAATACTTGGTGGTGTATCACTTAAGCGACGCACGGATTCCGAAGTCCAAGAACCTGAAGCAAAACGTGCCCGTATAATGGAGAAATTTACCGGTAAATGCCACTATTGTGGAATAGTTGGACATCGTATCGCCGATTGTAGGAAACGTCGAGACGAAATTGGAACGAAGCCACAAGATACTTCAAGTTCATCACGAGCCGCGGAGAAAAGGACGACCCCAACTTGCTACACATGTGGTCAGCCTGGTCACGTGGCGACTGTATGTCCAGACAAGAAGAACGGCAGTGGAGCTGCAGTCAAGGAGGTTCACCAGTGTGAGCACCGCCCCTCCAGGAGCATCTTGGAGACATCTTCTGGTGAGCCAGTTCCTTTTTTTATTTGATAGTGGGTCATCATGTTCTCTTTTAAAAGAAAGCTTTCGTGACAAACTTGCGGGTACTGTGCGTAAAAACCTCGTTTACCTAAGTGGCATAGGCGGTGAAGATATTCAATGTACCACTCAAATTCAAAGCGACGTAGTTATTGATAAGCTCTCAGTAAATTTGACGTTTCACGTAGTTCCTGATAGGCTTATTTCTGATCCGATCATAGTCGGGCGGGATATTTTTGATCAAGGTTTGTGTGTTAAAATCGACAATGATAATCTTATGTTCTTTTCTAAGAAAACGAGCCACTTTTGTAATTTAAAATCAAACAGACCGGACTTTACTAAGATCAACACGGATTTACTAGGAGAAGATAGGGAAGTGCTAATATCTATTTTAAACAAATATTCTGATTATTTCACCGAAGGTGTTCCCACCCGTAGAGTAACAACAGGCGAGTGTCAAATTAATTTAATAGATCCTCACAAAACCGTACAACGATGCCCTTATCGTCTAGCACCGGCGGAAAAACTTATAGTCAGGGAAAAGGTTCGGGAATTACTTGACGCTGGAGTCATTCGCGAAAGTTCCTCCCCTTTTGCTAGTCCAATACTATTAGTTACGAAAAAGGACAACTCATATAGAATGTGCGTGGACTATCGGGAGTTAAATTCCAATACGCGACCCGAACACTACCCTTTGCCACGTATCGAAGAGCAAATAGATCAGCTCGCTGGGGCTAACTATTTCTCCTCTTTAGATATGGCGTCAGGGTTTCACCAAATTTTGATGCACCCTGACTCCATAGAAAAGACCGCGTTCGTTACACCTGAGGGGCAATATGAGTATCTTGCTATGCCTTTCGGGTTGCGGAACGCTCCATCAGTATACCAGAGATGCATAACTAGGGCTCTGAATCACTTAAAAGACAAACCACTCATATATATGGATGATGTTTTATGCTACTCAACTGGCATCACTGAAGGTCTGCAGCGCCTAGGTGATAGTTTAAGTGCCTTAACGGCAGGTGGATTTACATTCAACCTTCAAAAATGTACATTCATGACCAAAAAAATAGAGTACCTAGGATATTCCCTTCAATCTGGTGAGGTAAGACCCAACTCCCGAAAAATACAAGCATTAGTAGATGCCCCACAACCAAAAACTGCTACTCAGGTCCGGCAGTTTCTTGGTTTAGCCTCGTATTTTAGAAAATTCATTCCTAATTTCACACGAATTGTGGGACCATTATACCCTTTAACAAAGCTAAGAGGACCTATTACGTGGACTCAAAAGCATGAAGAAATACGAAACGACATAATACGCATACTTACATCTGAGCCAGTTCTGACTATCTTTGATCCGGAATTGCCAGTAGAATTGCACACTGATGCCAGCTCTGATGGATACGGGGCAATTCTCATACAACAGATAGACCAGACACCGCACGTCGTGGAGTATTATAGTCGTCGAACCTCGGATGTTGAGTCACGATACCACTCGTACGAACTGGAGACGTTGGCAGTTGTACGAGCGGTCGAGCACTTTCGCCATTATCTTTACGGTCGTCATTTCGAAGTTTATACGGACTGCAATTCCCTTAAGGCATCCAAATCAAAAAAAGATCTCACTCCTCGCGTCCACAGGTGGTGGGCTATCTTACAAGCCTACGACTTCGACATTATTTATCGTGAAGGTCGCGGAATGGAGCACGCGGATTATTTGTCGCGAAATCCTCTTCCTGATGATAATGACGCTGGTACAGTCTATAAGAGCTCGCTGACACAGCAAGTTCAGTATGTCGAATTACATCAGGATTGGCTTTCGGTTGAACAGAAACGCGATAGCGAAATACAAGACCTTATCTCAAAGCACGAAAGTAATAGTTTCCCAGATACTGTAGCTCAAACGTATGATGTAAGGGATGGTATCCTATATAGGAAAATCGTTCGTAATAAAACAGTTTCCTGGTTGCCGGTAGTTCCTCGGTCTTTAATTTGGACACTAATAAATCACGTTCATAATGAGTTACAACACTTGGGAAAGGACAAAACTTTAGATAAACTCTACGAGCAGTATTGGTTTCCCGAAATGTCAAAATGCGTGCGTAAATTTATCGACTCGTGCATTATTTGCAAAGCGTCAAAGGGTCCATCCGGAGCTCAACCCGTTCAGCTTCACCCAATCCCGAAAGTTTCGGTACCATGGCATACCATACATATTGATTTTACGGGAAAGCTTAGCGGGAAGAGTGATCGAAAAGAATATTGTTCGGTGATTATCGATGGTTTTACCAAATACATTTTGCTAGAGCATACTTCTTCTCTCGATGCTAGGAGCGCGGTACATGCGTTGCAAAAAGCAGTCTGCCTTTTTGGTGCGCCTAAACGGATCATTGCTGATCAAGGTCGTTGCTACGTAAGCTCTGATTTTAAGAATTTTTGCGGCGAACATAAGATAGATCTCCATTTAATTGCGACTGGCTCGAGCAGGGCTAATGGCCAGGTTGAGAGGGTTATGCGTACCCTCAAAAGCCTGTTAACCATTGTCGAAAACGACCCCAATAAGACGTGGCGCGATGAACTAGGAAATATTCAACTCGCGCTTAACAGTACCCAGTCAGCTGCAACAAAGTATTCCCCTACAGAACTTATGTTGGGTATTCGTGCACAGTCATTAGGTATGTCTAAGTTAAACTCAGAAGTTCATGGTCAACCAGAACGCCTTAACCTTGATGTTGTGCGGAATGACGCATCTGCTAATGTCCAAAGGGCAGCAGAAAGTGAAATTAAACGATTTAATCAGGGCCGAGCAAAAATAAAACCTTTTGTAAAAGGTGATTACGTTTTCCTCAAAAATAGTGAACGAAACCAGACAAAATTGGACAGAAAGTTTAAGGGCCCATTTGTTATAACGGCGGTACTAAGTAACGATCGGTACGAATTAAAAAGGTTAGGTGGTTCTCATCGAATTTATAAGTATGCCCACGAGAATTTACGCTCAGTACCTCACGGACACGAGGGTTTGCTTGAAATCGCTTCTAACCTTTTGAATTATGATGAGGCCGAGTCGGCGCCAGAAGATGTAGATGCTAGGAATGACTTGCTATCCACGAATAATAGTGACACCTTGACTGCATGCTCTGACACTATATCCGCCGGCTCTACTACTATTACCGGCAATTCAGACACTCTCAGTGCACACTCTGATCCTGAGACATGGGATGTAGATAACGAAATCGAAATATGGGATGAACATGATATTTCGCAATCATAGGTATGTCGTCAGTATGTTTTATGTCTTGCATGAGTGTGTTCGTTATTGTCTGTAAGCACTATTCAATCCAGAATTGCCTGGCCGAAAGGAGAGTGTCATCCGGGCCACACCCAGTGGGGTTGGTTGAAGGGATGCACTCGTCCGATCTAGAAGTAATACCCTTATAGTCTATCCTGGTCGAGGGGACAGTGTCGTCCGGGCCACACCCAGTGGGGTTGGTTGAATGGATGCACTCGTCCAGTCCAGATGTGTTGCTCTTGGCTGACAAGCTGATGGTGACAGTGTCGTCCGGGCCACACCCAGTGGGGTTGGTTGAAGGGATGCACTCGTCTGGTTCAGATGTGTTGCTGTTGTTTCACAAGTTGATGGGAACAGTGTAGTCCGGGCCAGATCCATTACGGGCTGGTTGAAAGGATGCACTTGTTCATTTCAATGTCTTAATATGATTGACTCTGTGTTTGATGCTACAATCGATAATCCATGTAAAGTCCTGAATGTAGCAGGATGGACGAGCGGATGTCTTGGTGATTAGACATTGTTTTGTTTCAGGAATACAATAACGCCCGAGGACGGTCGTATGTCAGTCTGGCCGTGTCGGCGCACATTAAAATGTCATTGTCAAGAGTGACAAGTTGTCAACGTCACTCTAGCGGAGCGTCGAGTCTATGGTAGCGCGGCGACCATCTTGGAACACACTTCTTAGAGAGCAGTCGCCAGCGCACCAAGTTTTCGACGAATCGCTATCCATCGCCTTAATCAAAGTGTATTTTGAAGTGATTAGTATTGATTAGAACATTAGTGATTATCCTTTACGTAATTGTAGAATTATTTTTATTAGAATTAAAATCGTTTAAGTTTTGAAGACAATACGTTTAGTTTAAATTGACCTGATTGGACTACCCACATACCCACACTGCAAGATGGATTCTGATGAAGGCCGTCCTGAGCTTACACGCATTACACCCGATGACAAAATAAATAAATTAGAGCTACAAAATAATGTTGTAAAACAAAATTGATATCAGATGTCCATCAAAAAACTTTAAATTACCATCGCAATTTTTTCTGTCCTTGAAAGCTCAATCATGCTCAGGTTGCTATTGTCCCAGACATTTTCAACTGTATTTTAGTTGGTTGTCCTTCAGATTTATTATTGTTCTTCAGATTTGGATATCACTTCGGAGACCACTTTTCTAAAGATTCCAGACGCCACTCTCGGAGGATATTCCCAAAGGTTGTACAGTATTCTTTGCAGGCAATATTAGGTAATCTTTTCGATGACAGTTGTAGTATATTAAGAATTTATTTTTTTGGACCGAAAGGTGAAAGATCATTTGGAATTGACCCAATTGTCGCAGCAGTAAAGCGCTTGCCTAGTTTTATTCCTGCAGTAGCTAATGAATCAGAATTAAGATTACCTTGATCAATATAAAACAATCTTACACAACACACTTGAGCTGGAAAAATAATAGTAGATGGAAAGAGTCTCGCCCCCTATTAAACGGTACGATAACCGGCATAGGCGAAATTTGGGCTTATAATAATACACCTCTGTCTAACCCTCCGAGGAATACAAAAGGAGGGAAAGTATCTATGTAATCTTACTAAAAAATTTTGCTGCACAACGTCTCCTTAAAATACGAAGAAGGTTCTCGTTTTTCAACCTTGAATGTGTACACCTAATTAATTTTATATTTCCTCAGACGAGCAAGAGATTTGAATTAAAAATGAACTGCCAAGGGAGCCGCCTGTCATTCTAAGTTATTACCGAGTCAGCTTCGAAACTTTTGCGTGACATTTCAGAACTTCGTATAGAGACCGTATCATCCAATTCAAACAAGTTTCAGTCTTAAAGAACTATACGATATATCCCTGAGGTTTTCGGCTCATTTCTCAAGAAAGATTGAAATATATTTTTGGATAAAATTAAATTTGACCTTAATCCTATTTCGGTGAAGAGTATGTTAATCAATTGTAATGAAATAGGAGGAGTGCCCGTTGCTTATGACAAAGCAGTAGTAATAGAAAACATGCTGATCGAATTAGCAGTCAAACTTATGAAGGCATGCGGCCTACACGTTTGTGACGACACTAATGAAGCAGTAATAATGATTTTAATTAATTTTCAACCTTTATCCACTCGCTGCTGTATAGGTCTTTTCTCTGTTACGTCATCTAGAACGGTGTCATGCTCTCCGCATTATTCCAAGCAGCTTTTCAATATTGTCCGACTATTGACCTTCTGGTCGAAATCCATTGGTTGAACACTGATATCATGACGACACGGTTGGCGCAATGGTTAAGCGATTAACTTTCTGAGCTATGTGTCGCGAGTTCGATCCCCGCACGGAACAAATATTTGTATGATCTACAGATAGTTGTTTCGGGTCTGGTTGTGTGTGTATGTGACATGTATGTTTGTAAGCTGTACCCACGACACAGGAGAAATCCTAGTGTGGGGCAAAGTATATATTTAAAAAAAAAAAAATAATATCATTTACAATACTACATAAAATCTCGTCAAGGTTATGGAATATTTATTAGGAAGAAGAAAAATCTTAACTGTTAACAAAATATCTTTGTAAGAAGACCTCGAGCGGCACAAGTTAATTAAACCTTCGTAAAATAGCCTGTCATATTTTTTCATTCGGCAACTTTCTTGAGGCCAAATCTTTTTTACCTTGACCGATCTTCTCAACGATATTCCGGCTTACCTTTTTTTATTGTTTTAAGTTAAGAACTTTTTATTAAAATCAGAAGTGGTTCAATAGGTATCTTGCTATGTGCGGCAATTTACGGAATTTTTAAACAACTTATCTATCAGCGATGATGATGCTTCATCATATTATCATGCCTGCTTGCCCGAATGGTTAGGCAAAGGTCTATTTGTACATATACGAGTATGTTTTGTCAATGCCGTTCACCTAGCACAATTCCAGCCTACAGGCTGTTGCTTAAAATTTCTCAGCTGAAAAACCGTATATAGCTTTGCCTACCTTAAAAACGACTCAAGAAACTCTAAAACAAAGAATCAGTTCATATATCCCTTAGTAACTCATATTCGTACGTGACCTTGAGTCTGACGTCACAAGGTTCGACGTATTTACTTGATTTAGGGATGAGTGGGTGAGGTAAAGGAAAGTAAGAGGCCTTATTATGTACCTACGCATAGTTTTGTAGACTGTACCAAATTTTAGGGCAAGCCAAACACCATCTTGTGGTTGGCTCGCTTACACAGGGCCTAATAGTGTGCCCAATCAGTGGAAATTTTGTTGTACAAAAGTTAAAAGTAAAGTAACCAGGAAACGAACCGATTACCACCACTAGATCAATGAACCAGACCTCAAAAGATTGTTATATAAAAATACAACATAGGTATAATATAATATTATATTAATTAATTAATTAATCCTACTTTTAATTTAATTTAATTTAATATTTATTTAATTTAATCCTACTAATATTATAAATGTGAAAATTTGTGAGGATGAATGGATGGATGGATGGATTTTTGTTACTCTTTCACGCCAGAACGGCTGAACGGATCTGGATGAAATTTGGCACAAAGATAGATTATAGTCTGGAAGAGCACATAGGCTTTTTGTCCCGGGAAAATGTACGGGTTCGTAAATCACATGGGTGAAGCTGCTGGCGGAAGCTAGTCTATACATCTATACATATAAATAAAATTGGAGTGTCTGTTTGTAATATTGAAATAACCGTTTTTTACTACATGCATATGAATATATATACGGTACATACACCAAAATAATATTTTTTACAATTTTTGTCTGTCTGTCTGTCTGTCTGTTTGTATAGGCTAATCTCTGAAATGGCTGGACCGATTTTTACGGTACTTTTATTGGCAGGTAGCTGATGTAATGAGTAACTTAGGCTCATTCTTTGAACACTAGGAATAAACACAACCTTGCTGTACATGCTACGCGCCTCCACAGAATAAGCAACTCGTTCATGGGACAATGTATACGCTTTTACAATAAACTTCCCAATGATATACGTAATTTAACATTAAAGAAGTTCAAAATTGTAATTAAATCTAAACTTTGAAAAAAAGGATACTATAAAATTTCGGACTATTTAGATGACAAAAACGCTAATTATTATATTATTTATTTCATTATTTTGATATTGTAATGTCGTTTAAATTGAAATGATTTCTTATATATAACCGCTATACATTGTAAATGTGAGTGAGATCTAGGCTGAGCGCTCTTCATTTCATTAATTCTCACGATAACTGATGCATGCTTGCACTCTGTTGCGACAGGTTAGCTCAAATAGTTATGGCACTTTCTTCAAAAGGCTATTCCACCCTATATTTGTCTCACATAAACCTTTACATCATTACAATCTGTCTGGACTTTAAAATAGACTTTGACCCCTGAGTTTGTTTCGGCGTTTCTTCTCAGGGATAGTCATAGGAAATGCCGACGCCATCTAGTTTAAAAAAGACGTGTAAAAGTGATTGAAAAATCCTAATTGCAAAATAAATAATTTCATTTCATTTCATAATTTCATTTCATTTCATAATTTCATTTCATTTCATTTCATTTCAGGCTACTTTTATTTTAGAAAAATTCTTTTATTTTAGAAAAAAAAGTAGGGTTAAGTGCATTTGGTCTCACAAAAAAATACATTATTAAGTTCCGACATCCACGCGAACGAAGTCGCGGGCACAGCTAGTATTATATAAATTTATAATACATAGCACAAGCACTTAGAACCTAATATTCTCGCTCCAGTAACTCCATCCCCTATTGGTTGGAGTTAACTAATCATTAACAACTAAAGTCGCTCAAGCGTCTAATTACCTACCTAATTTCTAGAATCAATTAGCAGGTACCTTTCGATCAAAATATATATAAATACATAATGTATTTATGAAAAATTCTCAATTAAGTTAAACCTCAACTGAACGATCTGTAGCTGGAAATAAATATAATAAAAATTAAAAAAAAAAAACAAATACATAGATTCCATTTAAAAAATAATTTATATCGACTGCTCCATACATTTTGATCAAGATTTATCCGCTTTTGAATGCACCAGCCATTTTATTTTGTATTTTCAAAGATGGTCCCATAATAAGAGTTATATAGAAGAATAGGACGCCCTTATATTTTTTTGTTTTGACATTTGTACCATAGAAGGCGAATGCATCGAAATAGTATGTCGTTAACTGACGACCAACACATAGTCCATCTCTTTCTCGCTTATATATGTTTTCATAAGAGGATACGGAATGGCATGATTATTAGGGACAGCAAATGTCACATTTTTCTTACGTAATACGGGTGCCGATTTAACTTTCGGTCTACAGCACATCGGGGATTTGTCCTTGAGGCGGATCGTATCCGGGATTCGGAGCAAGTGAGATAAAATAAAAAAATTGTTTCGTATTAGGCGGTTTTCACACCGTCGACGGAGACACGCGCGTGGCGGCTGAGACGCAGATCTGGCGTTTGCTTCGTGTCCCCGCGCGGAGCGGCAGTATATAGCGGCCCCGTGCGCACTAAAAAGAAATATTTCATCACTTTACAGTCGATCGCTACCGCCGCGCCGCCGTGGTGATAGTATTGAAAAACTGCGGAGCTGTGTGCCATACCCTGCATCTCGCCGCGCTCCTCCGCATGGGGGCACGTGATAATCGCACGAAGAAAGGCGTCGTCAGTGGGTTGTACCGCGCATGTTTTTTATACAAACTGAGACATTTCGGTTCAACGTTTATGAACTCGGTCCCGTGCATCGTCGCGTGGCGCGGAACAGTGTGTGAACAGCCTTATGTTAGTATTAAAATTTCCTTGACTGCCTTATTGGTTTATTGGCCGCATGCGCGATTGCTGAACGTGAGGACTTGGGTTCGATTCCCAGATTTTTCTGTATGAAAATTCTCAGTTACAACACGGAGTTTGGAACTGTGCCCGATAAATGGCAACAGGCTGACATACTACATGGGACTCAATAACGTTATCGCCGAAATGTGTATGCACAATATTACAGCTCTGCATAACCCCTTGGGGATTACAGGCGTGATATTATCGTTATATTATCATAGCAATTAGTCGCGAAAAATCTAGGTATCTAAAGTATATACGAGTACGTTCACGTGCCGTACTAAAGATAGATGGCAATAGGCTCGCCTCCTATTATCCTACATTGGAAACAATAACGGCATCGGCGAAATGTGGGTGTAAGGTGTACACCTCTGCCTAACCATTTGGGGAATACAGGCTTGATGCTATATTATTTTATGCAATGTTAAGATTTCCTTCTGTTATATCGGCCCATGAGTTTTTACAGGAGCTCAATTTGGCGATTACATGGGGCTCAATAACGGTATCGCCGAAATGTGTATGCACAATATTACAGCTCTGCATAACCCCTTGGGGATTACAGGCGTGATATTATCGCTATATTATCATAGCAATTAGTCGCGAAAAATCTAGGTATCTAAAGTATATACGACTATGCTAACGTGCCGTACTAAAGCTTTTAAAATTCAATTACGCAATTCATTTAGGTGGGGTAAAAAGTTTTTTTAAACGCAATACCCGTACACGATGTAAAATTAAAACGGTCGGTCGCGCTTGAAATTCGTTCGAATTTGTACAGAGATAAACAGATATTAGCAGTATAGTAAAAAAGAAAAAATCAATGAGTTTAAAAAATATAATAAAATACGACGCGGTCAGTGTCAAAAGTAAATCATAACAAAAAAAAAACATAACATAGCATAACGCCTGTATTCCCCGAAGGGTTAGGCATCCCCATTTCGCCGATGCCGTTATTTCAGCCCCACAGTTCCACACTTCGTGCTGCTACTAAGAGTTTTCATACAAATAAACCCAATAACATTGCTCGACCCGGGAATCTTACCCAGAATCTCAGCAGTCCCGCTTGCGACCACTGGACCAGTGAGGAAATAAGAAAAATTGAATTATTAATTTGAAAATTAAATTTCTTCTACTTATGTCGCTGACCGAAAGTTCTTACGCTATTTTATAAAAAAAAGGAATATATATAAAATTGGGCATTTGTCACACAGGCATTGCCCGTACAATGCTGTATCTCCCCATAAAGACTCCATAAATACATGAATGTAAAACGTTTTGTGTGAAATTTCCATGTTATCTATAATATGTGGTTTGGCTTTATCCCGATTTCTGGATAAAAGGTGAATAAAACCTCAGGAATGAGATCGAAGGGATTCAGAACATTCCCCGTTTGTCTTGATTGAAAAAAGAAAGGAATTATAATTATTGGACTTCACAGAAATCAACCAACCAACAAAGTTAAATGAAAACCTTAACCTTATGTTTTTCTCTTTGCCCCACACTTGTTTAAATTCCTGTATCTTAGGTGCGTTTATAAACTCAAAATGGTTCTTTTGTTCACCTGCACAAATACACAGACCCGTAAAAATGTTTCTAGGACCTACAAATAGTCGTTCAGGTCTGTCTCCTACTCTCCTAACTATAAGTAGCTCCTAAAAATATTTGTCTCGTGCGGAAATCAAAGCCGCGACACGTAGCGAAATAGTCGATCGTTCAATCACTGTGCTAACCGTGTCAGATTGTGCACAAAGTTAAACAGATTTTGGCCGGCAATCGAAAAATTAAAATAGTCTTTCTGCGATTTCTCTAAAACTACTCATAACCGACTTTCAGGATCGAAGGAATCGGTCCAATTACGAGTTAATAACACAAAGAATAAGATAAAAGGCATAAAATAAGTACACACAACCTACACATACTGATATCTTAGAAAAGGTCAACGTCCTCAATCAATCAGCTGCTCGCCAATATTTGTCACAACGTTACAACTTGTAATGGCTACCACAAACTTTGGTATTACTTTGACACCTTCTGATAGATTAACTAAGGACTGTAGTATATCTTTTCTATACCAATATTGGCCTTGAAATGTGGCCAACACTGTTTGTTGGGAGCATATGGACATTCATGATGTCAATGAAATAATCGTGTCATTTGTAAGGAGAGAATGTGTGTTGCCATGTATGTATATACATATATTAAATAATTATTTGCCGTCCAAACTGGCCCAGCCTCATTGGTGATGTTCTTCAATAAGGTCAGGTGCACAGTACTAATAATCAGCGTCCATATATGAAACGATGCCTAAATGGAGATGAAGCAAAAGGGTTCTGTAAGCATCATAGGACGTGACGTTCCGTTCTGCCTAGCCAGATGGAAAAAAGCCGTGACATTATGTATGCAATTGATCCAGTTGCTATTTGAATGGATTTCTGCACCGAGGGTAGCTGCGCCGCGATTATTCGTATGAGTTTTGTGTCTATAAACGAATGACACGAGAGAATGCCCAATGTGCGGTCACTTAATGCTTAATATTGTTTCTTATTACTATGTAATAATTCAACGAACGCCATTAACCCGTACCTATGTTTTGGGTTCATTTTCGTCATCCGTCGTGCCGCCACAAGTTATAACATTGGAATCGCCATGCCGTAGGGGAAAGATTAGTCAGTCAGCAATGGCGGTATTGGGGCTGACAGCCCAGGATGCACTAGGCGATCTCAGACATCATCCCTCGTAGAGATTCTTTCCTTGCAGCCCTCTTAATCTAGTTGACTGTATTTAATTGAAAGTTATACAGAGTATCTAGTCTAAGTTTTGACAATAATTTGTAAACAGTATTCGCTATATCAAAAAGTATAAGAAAAATGTATGTGCGCGTTATCGGTACAAATTCGTGAAAAAACAAAGTATGTTGTTTTCGTACATTTGTAGAGACTTGAGCATATTTTTAATTTTACGTATTTTATCGTCAAAACTTATACGTATAGCAATAAAGTTTATAATCCAGTGAACACTGTATGAGACATCTCAGATAGAGAAATGAAACCTATCCGCCAGAAGCAATACATGTTCGTAAGGAAATCTGAGGGCTGTTTTATACATAGGTACTATAAATAAACCTTACACGTGGCACGTGGCTTGACGTTTCAAACTTCTATATACTATAAGGTATATTGGACTCTACGTTCAATCGAATTAAGCCTGAAAATAGATCGTATGGGAGCCTTCGTTTATTTTCAATCAGTATGGATGTCGTCGGTAGCTTGAAAAATAGGTCGTAGCCCTATAAATAAAACTCATCTCGGAGACTCGGATACACGAATACTTTCAAAACTAGATTAAGATTTCAGGTCAAATTGAAGGGAATACGATTTGGGTTGTGGTGTATCTGTTTGACTCTTCAGGGAATACATTGGTCTAGTGGTCGAAAGCATGGCTGCGGAGCCTGAAGACTCGGGTTTAATCCCCAGGTAGAGCAGTATTATTAGGTTTTCCTGTAAAATGTATTCCCCGAAGTGTTACGGAGATGCCGTTATTAAGTCTCATATAATAGAGGGCGAGCCTATTGCCATCTACCGGATACAGTTCCAAACTCCATGCTGCTACTGAGAATTTCCATACAGAAAAACCCAATAACACTTTGCCTGACCCGGGAATCGCACCCGGCACCTCACGATCAGCAGTCACGCTTGCGACCACTAGACCGATAAGGTAGTTAGCAGCCGTTATTGACTCCCATGAACTATTCCAGAAAGCTGATTGCCATCTACCAGGCATATTTCCAGGAGAATTTCCATACAGAAAAACGTTACTATCCTACTAATATTATAAATGTAAAAGTTTGTGAGGATGGATGGATATTTGTTACTCCATCATGCCAGAACGGCTGAACGGATCTGGATGTTTAGCACAGAGATAGATTATAGTCTGGAATAGCACATAGGCTACTTTTTATCCCGAAAAAATGTACGGGTTCGTAAACCACGCGGGCGAAGCCGCTGGCGGAGGCTAGTTTATTATAATTATCTAGAACAGTGATTCCCAAATTTGACTGGACCGCGACCAAATTCGGGTCTAACCTCTCGGTTTTCGTGAAGAAAAAAGGAGCATAACTATATGAATGAAAAACTGTTCAAACAAGAAAAAAACATTCGGTTTCGATCCAAAGTTTTAAAATTGAAATACAAGGAGTGCTATTTTTTATTGAAAAGGATGCATTTGTTTCCTACTTTTTATTACTCTACAAAGTATGTATAAGAAAATAATGTAATCTAAAATAAGATTGTAACCTTTTGTTCCACTTGTTTATGGGAAGGCACTGATTCCTAACATACAGCTTACGCTAGTTTGGGAGTCAGGGTTTGCACGCTACTTGTAAAAATATCTTGTTACAATAAAAATTTATTATTATTATTCTCTTTATTTTCATAAACATACATATAAATTACATTTTTAAATATTAGTATAAAACATATAAAAACATTTAAAAATATAAAAAATAGTAGCCCACCGGTATCTGGAACAGGGTCCAAGCTACCGGCGGTCAGGGCTCCAGAGAAAGGAACCTCCTAACAATGCGAGCCGTGTCAAGAAGTACCGCTCTCTGAATCAGGCCCTTGAACCAGCCGCCCAACGAGAGCCTCCTCAGGTGTTGGTCGAGGCTCTTGGCTATCAAGCCATTGGCTGAAACGACTATCGGCACAATGATCGCTGAGTCCACATCCCACATGTCGACAATCTCGCGAGCCAAGTCAAGATACTTGATTTCTTTATCTTTCTCGGCTTTCACGAGGTTCCCGTCATGCGGGACTGTTATGTCAACGATCATTGCGCGCCGCTCTAGTCGATCCACCACCACTATATCAGGCTTATTGGCCACAATAGTCCTGTCAGTGATGATGGATCGATCCCAGTACAATGTGATATGTCCATTTTCGAGAACTGGGTCGGGCACATACCTATAGTACGGCACATCCGATTCCACAAGGCTGTATTTCAGAGCAAGTTGTTTGTGGATAATCCTGGCTACGAGGTTATGCCTATGCAAGTATTCTTCGTTAGCTAGACGAGAACACCCGGAGATTATGTGTCTAATGGATTCTCCCGGACGGTGGCATGCCCGACAGATGTCGACCGTGCCGTCTTTCACAATAAATCTCCGGTAATTGTTCGTCATCATAACTTCGTCCATAATTGCACAGACAAAACCTTCGGTTTCCCCAAAGAGGTCACCGAAACGCAGCCAGGCAACGGACGCTAATAAATCTACATCGGGTCCATGTAGGGCCCGGAAAAAGCGTCCGTGAAGCTCCTTACTCTGCCATACCTCCATGCGATCTTTAGTGTCAAGCACTACAGGTTTGCGCCAGTTCTCTTTAGCCAAGGAGAGCGGGGTGAGGCCCTTGTCTACCGCAACCACATCTCTATGCATCCCCACGTCGTCTTGTAGGAAGTATTCCCTGAGACTGCATATCTCGCGATTATGGAGGGTCTTAGCATTTAAGAAGCCTCGACCTCCACACTTTCGCGGGATATACAGTCTCATTACCGATGATCGTGGGTGATGCATTCGATATGCAGTCAGCAGCGTACGGACCCTCCTATCCAGGGCGTCGAGTTCGGTCTGAGTCCATTTGAGTATGCCGAAAGAGTACATCAAAACCGGCATGACCCAACCGTTGAAGGCACGCACCTTATTTCCGCCTGATAAAAGACTATTAAATACTTTCTTCAGGCGGCCAAAGAAACGCTCCTTCAACGATTGCTTCATGTCAGTAACATTGATGCCCAACGCTTCCGACATACCCAAATACTTATAGGTTTCGGCTGCGGAGAGGGTTCGAAGGTTTATGGAATCCGAGAGTTGAGTTGAGTTTATTATTATTATTATTTTTCAAGGCCCACCCAATATTCGCTCGCGACCCACCAGTGGGTCGCGTACCATATTTTGGAAACCACTGATCTAGAATACTCAACTTTATTTATTTTACAGTAAGTTTTAACTCTTTCAGTCTAGGTGGTTAGTAACACTAACCACCTCTTTCTCATTTTTTAATTTTAAATCCACGCCATTTATTGACGATTGGCTGATTTATTACGAATTTTTACACTATATTTGACATAACATAAACGATTGGCGGTATTTCGAATGAATGACAGTTAATTTATTTGAAATTCAATATAGTGCTAATGTAGTTTTATTCGTGTGTGTTATAAAATAATCTATAAAACGGGTACCTAGGTATTTTTCTTCAATGTTTTTTACTCAAAGTATTGTCATAGATCTATTTTAGATGTGTACATATAAAAGCGATATTACATTTGCGCTTTCAATGCGTAATTACAAAGAAAATATGGTGGTTAGTAAACTAACCACCGTGACTTTTGCAGGGTTACGACGACAATCGACATGATGAAAATAATGTAATTTACTATGTGTTTTTCGTATTAATTATAGAATGTCACGCTTGATAAATGAAAGTCAAATCGCAGAGTACTTATTGGAAGAGATTTCTTTAGATAGCCAGAGTATGTAGTAATGAAAAAACCAAGAAGATACTGAAGTTCAACAAAATGCTCTGGTGATTTGACTGGAGAAGTTCAAATATCTGATTGTGACAACTTTAATTCAGACGATCACGTCCCTTTGTCCAGTTTAGCAATTAGGATTCTTTATTATACCAAGCCCAACGCCAACATTCAAATAGACAGAATACAATAGTCCCAAAGTGGAAGAAAAACTACAGGATGGTGTACTATACACGGTGAGTTTTCTGAAAGTCTGGGCCTCCCCGATAACATCCTTCATTTTCTTGATTGTTTGTTTATTTACGCTTTTTTAATTTACAAAGAACTGCAGTCCTCTTCACGCTCAAACCTAGACACCCTGACTCTAAAATAATTCAGACGAAGAGTATATCAGATACTTTCAGAGCCAGCGTATGTCAAAAACAAGCAGAGGCCAGATTCAGTGAACAGTAACTGTAGCTCCAAGGTGTCTTCTCCGGACTTGCTTTTATAAAACTCCACAAGCCTACTACAGTGTCTGAAGAAATTCGTTTAGAGCGCAGTCGCCATGAATCCACTTCGAAAAGATGTTGCAAATGTAGCAATAAAACATTTGCAGTACGTACTATATGGCATTAGGATACATGTAACGACCCCCTTTGCCTGCTTGATTTCGAAATATTAATAAAAAAGATATTATTCATCATACTTTTATTTGTATCGATAGTCATGGTGGTTAGTGTTACTAACCACCTTATTCCTCGAAAGCCTTATGGCCTGGACTTTTTTTCCTACTTTTTGTGATACTTTAATCGTAAACAAAGCCATATCATAAATTTTTTATTAAAATTGTTGCTAATGTAAAAGTGTGACTGAAAGAGTTAAATAAAAAAAGGTGACAAATTTACAGCTTGAGAGGCTGTTTTAAGTCCTATTACGTGGTACTTAATAAACGCCTAGAGTCTCGACTTTTTAAAAGTGCCTGAAAAAACTTTTACTTTGTCTTTGACTTCATCAACAAAATGTGGATGCATAGTACACTTCTACCCTTCAAGGCGTGATGCTATTTTATGTAAAAAAGGGAAACAAAACTCTGTAGGTATGCAAAAATATTATTATTTCTATAAAAATATGTTCTAATAAATCCTTTTCTTATTTCCAGATGAACAACCGGCCAGTTTGAAAAACGATGTGTTTGAAAAGTGAAATGTTGAGTGTTCTTGAATACCATTCGTGAAGTGTTAGTGTGTGAGTGACGATGACGTCATACCCGGAGCATTTTAATGATACGGTAGTGAGGGCGGTGGATGAGGGGTTTCCTCTCTTGATGCCCAGGTGGGGCTATGTGGTGTCTGCTTTTGTGCTGTTCCTCATTGGATTTTTCGGGTTCTTCCTGAATCTGATGGTGATATTACTCATGTTTAAGGATCGACAGGTGAGATGATTTGTTTCAAGCTTATTATGTGGGTTATTGAGTTGAGTTACTAGGAATATTTTTTTAAAACAACACAAAATATTGTAAATCAATTGTTTCTGTACACATGACGGCACGGTTGGCGCAGTGGCTAACCGATTAGCTTTCTGCGCTAATTGTCGCAGGTTCGATTCCCGTACGGAACAAATATTTGTATGATCTACAGATAGTTATTTCGGGTTTGGTTGTGTGTGTATGTAATATGTATTTTTGTAAACGGTACCCACGATAAAGGAGAAACGGGGCAAAGATAAAAAAAGTTGTGAATTTTTTGAATTATGGTGGAGAGTGAAACACGCTCTGAAAACTGGCTTTAGACGTTCAGTTATATCTCAGGATCAAACATTATATAATATAATAGGTGTGTGCTTCTTCAAAGTAAAATTTCATGATAGCGATTTTAGTTCTTAACTTGACATCTCTTTAAAATAGTAAATAGTAAATCAAATCTTTACTATGACTCCATGTTACATTAGCGACTCTAACCCCTAATGTAACCAAGTTAAAAACTAAAATCGCTATCATGAAAATTTTCTTTTACTTTGAAAGTAAATAGTAAAAAACTCATGATTCCAGCGAAAAATCTGGGAAATATTATGTTATTTTATCTATTTCACTAGATAGGCGGGGAAATAAGTGATCACAATATGAAATTACATTGTATTTATAAGACGGCTCGGTTGGCGCAACGGTTGAACGATCGACCGCTGGACGTGTCGCGGGTTTGATGCCTACACGGAACAAATACTTTCATAATCTACAGCTAGTTGTTAGGGTTCTGGGTATTTGAATACGTGAATACGCCCACGATACAGGAATTAATCCAAGTTTGCGGAAAAGTTGTTTTTTTTTTTAAATAAAATAAACCTTTATTTTATATTCTCTAAATTACCTCCATAAGATGTTTTATACAACGAGTGAAGGATAAAGTAGGGGTAGAGTGGCAATAGGATCGCCCCCTCAAAAACGTGTACCCTAGATACTGGAAAAGCTGCACAAACAAAAACCCATTTTATCATATCCTATCAAAGTTTTATAATGAAATACAGATAAGTACCACAGCTCCTTGCCATTCTGATACAAGTTTCTAGATTCAAATTATGGTGGAGAAAACTGTTACAAAGTACAAGTAATACTTTCTAATACTTACTAATATTTGCTAATACTTTCTAATACTTACTAATAGTTACTTGAAATTCAATACATATTTGCTGTCTAGATTATTTACAATTTGAAAGTCTTTGCATAATAATAGCTAACGCTAGCCTCCGCGCCAACCGTGTCGTATAATGCGCGAATATTCTTCACTTATAGGCATTCATATGTTCAAAGAACACAACGAAGTAAATACAACCTATTTTCATCGTTGGTAACAGATCTCGATTTCAGTAGAACACGAGACTATCAACACTAACCTTTTGACTTCCGCCCCTAACGACGCGGGTACTAACTCCAATTTCCTGTTAAACAGAGGGTAGAAAATTCCATACTACTAGTACTTATATAACATTTACGAAATATGTAACACGAAAGTGGTCATATTTCCTGCGTACAATATTTTGTTTTGGAAAGTATATATTCTATCGTAGGTATATATTATATTTTATCATCACTAACATATTATAAAACAAAGTCCCCCCGCCGCGTCTGCCTGTCTGATCGCGATAAACTCGAAACGAATATGGATAGATACACTTCTGCCTAACCCTTCATAGAATACAGGCGTAATGCTATGTGAAAAAATAAAATAAATAAATAAATTCAGCCCATTACAGTCCCACTGCTGGGCAAGGGCCTCTTCACAGATTGAGAAGGGTAAGGCCTTAGTCCACCACGCTGGCCTGGTGCGGGTTGGCGAACTACACACACCATTAAGAACTTTATGGAGCCCTCTCAGGTGTGCAGGTTTCCTCACGATGTTTTCTTTCACCGTTAATGCAAATGATAATCAAATTCTGATCCACACATGATTCCGAAAAGTCAGAGGTGCGGGCCGGGTTTGAACTCGAACCCTCTCGCATAGAAGGCAAGCGTTCAACCACTAGGCTATCACTGCTGTGAAAGTTAATCGCAAATTATTTATTTTAAAATGAGCATTTACGTAGCTCTGAACAGAAAAAATAAACGATTGAAAGTATACAATCACGTTTCAATTTACAAGATAAATTGTAAAAATAAGAAAGTAAAAACTTGAATAAGAATGAATAAATAATCGTCAATTGATGGCTAGTCTAGCCGTTGAACGCTTGCCTTCTATGTTGAAGAGTCTGAGATCAAACCCGGCCCGCATCTCAGAGTTTTATATCTTTTTATGTGAGGTTCACAAATTGATTATTTTATCATTTGGGTAACAGCGGGGAAACCTGCTAGAGGGCTCCTAATAGTTCTCGATGGTGTGTGTAGTAAGTAAGTTTAGTCCGCCATCAAACACCAAGTAGCGTGGTGGAACAAAGCCTTATCCTTTTCATCCTGAGAAGAGGTACTTGCCTAGCAGTGGGATAGTCATGGGCCGAATTTATTGTTGAACATAACATAATATAGCATCACGCCCGGGTATTCCCCGAAGGGTTAGGCAGAGGTGTACTATTGTACACCCACATTTCGCGCTTGTGTGCTATTCCTATGTAATAGGGTGCGAGCCTATTGCCATTTACCGGTCACAGTTCCAGACTCCGTGCTGCTACTAAGAATTTTCATATAGAAAAACCCAATAACACTTTGCCCGACCCAATCGAACCCAGGACTTTTCGCTCAGCAGTTACGCTTGCGACCACTAGACCAATGAATTGTTTATTAAGAAAGAATAAACCGCACAGCGGTACACACTTTAAAAAGAACCAAATCAAAATGGGTTTTGATAGAGAGACATTTCGCTTTCCATTGCAGCACGAGTTGCAACTACTAAAAGACCTATTCATTTCTTTAGTATAGCTGAAATAACATCCATATAACATTATGCCTTTTTCCCATGCATACAGAACTATAGAACGCCACATGCTACCATCCTGACCTATCCTTTTTGCTTCATCTACATTCATGCATCGTTTCATATAGGTATGCATGCCGGTTAGGAGGACGCACCTTTGACCCTGACCTATTCAAGAGTCATCAAACAAAAACCTGTCCTATTGGTCTGGCATTGATACCCGGATCTGGCAAATATTCTGATAAGAAATTCTGAGTGGCAGCCAGTAGTTCGGAATAGTGCCCGGTACATAGCAATTCGCTCGATCTCTTGATTAATAACTGCATTGGCGAAATGTGGGCATACAATAATACATAATTATAAAATCTGACCATCCCTTCAAATACAGGTGTAATGCTATCTAATGTTATAATGTTATCAAGCTAAAACAAATGCCTATATATATACTATTGTAGTGCTGTGAGTTCACGCTACGGTTTTTTTTTTTCAAATTCTCAGCCTCTAGCTCGCTTTACCATAATTATCATTTGGCCCGTGAACATTCACTGCTGAAAATGGACCTTCAGTTAATGTAGCGTTTATTGGTTTCACACTAAATAAATTTCTTTTAGATACAAGAAAAGGATAAATGGCTCATAAAAAGTTATCTGTAGGTACCTGCGTGAGGACATAATATCGCACCCTCCGAACGCAAGTGATCCAAGTCAAAAATGTAATTTGTGGGATATCAGCAAGAAATTCTTAGAAAGGTATACTTTTTGAGGTCAGTTTTGGTTGTTGAGGAATTTTGAGTTAGGTCTCTTTCATTGTAAGGGTGCGATATGTCTACTACTTTTACAAGTCTGGGACCAGTCCTAGACGGCAATTCACTCGCGTATAGTCGAACAAATAGATAAGTACTTACATAATGTCACCAAATTTAGACAAAGTTTTCTAAACAACTGATTTTAGATTAGAAATTTAATAACGTTCTACTATGATTTAATCAAATAATTTATATTCCTTTGAACCGTAAATAATTTTATGACGAAACTCCATGAGATATTTGGTGACTTATTTTTTTGTTGGACTGTATATTACCAAGAGATGCTCTATAAATATTTACTGCAACATCTCGACAAAAGTCACACGAGAATTCCTTAAGATGTAACCACTCGAGGTAGCAATGTCGTAGCTTGTGTCGTACTAAGCGTATATATGCCAGTTTAATGGTAGTTAAGGTTCATGTGTTCACAGGATTGCCTGGGTTGTTACAACCACAAAAAAAATCAGCGCTGCACTCACCAGCAGCATTTTTTTTTTTTTTTTATGTCATAGGCGGCAAACGAACAGACGGATCGCCTGATGGTAAGCGATTAACGTCGCCCATGGACACCCGCAACACCGGAGGAGTCACAAGTGCGTTGACGGCCGCTCTTTTCTTGAAGGTTTGAAGGTCGTATTGGTCCGGAAATACCGCAGGCGACAGTTCATTCCACAGTTTTGTTGTGCGAGGCAGAAAGTTTCTAGAGAAACGCACAGTTGTGGACTGCCAACCATCTAAATGATGGTGATTTGCTGAACTGTTGCCTTTTAGGCACGCAATCCCGTACTGAGTTCGCATTGTTATTATTATTTTTTGGTCATGTAACTTGTAATGTGTGTAAAATAAGTTTTTTTTGGTTGTTTCTTGTTCTAAAGTTTTTATCTTATGTATGTGTACTCTTTTGATGGTGAGGTCTTGTGATGTGTATTTCTTTCAATGATGAGTAACGCATCACTAGTCTCCGCCATGTTGTGCTACGGCGTGATCTTTCCAGAGTTCCCGGAGTCCGCGAAGACGATCGTGGTCAGTTTAGCTCATTAGAGTTCGCAAGCCCCTCTTACCTCACATAGAGGATAGTCCATGACGATTCTCATCACGTAAAAAGAAAAAAGTAGCGGTTGTTCGGCGCTATTAGGTCGTACTCAAAGTCGTTTGCTCCTAAACCTATCAAAGGTGTACCTTTTTATCAAATTCCTTATGAACACGAATAATACAATGCCATTGTTCTGTAACGCTGAATTTCATTTCCCAGGAGTAGAAGTACAGGCACGAAGAGTTATATTATTTTGAAGGACTCGACGTAAAAACTGACAAAGGACCGTATCTCTTCAGTCGAGCTCGCGATAAGTGAATATTTCTTCCTAGTTTCATGAAAAATAAAAAAGGTAGAATTTTGGAAATTTCAGCTGACGTGTTGTACTTGGGGCGGAGTTTTCAATGTTCCGTGATTTCTTAATTAAGAAACCTATCACGATGTATTTTTTTATTCTAGTATTATTATTTTAGAGGAAGTTCAGAAGTGGTCATTGCGTTATCGACCAATACTCTCAGTCCTTAGATTTTTTTTTGCTTATTCATGTTTTGTGACCTATTTCTGCAATGACGTCACTATAACACCTGTTTGCGTTAATTTTACATGGCATGTGAACATTCCACTAAAATTTCACTAGTCTCATTAAAAAATATATATCTTATCCTTTAAGAAAATATGCATTGTATGAACCAAGCCAGACTCGGCACTGGCTAGAGACATATAAAAGTAAGACGTTTTTTATAATTTATACTTTATTTCTTACGTCATAGAACTCACATTAGCACGAAAGAAAATTTTCATTCAAACTTGACAATACTTGCCGCTTGTTCCTTTTTTATCCGATGATATACTTAGATTAGTCGAAATCTGGTTAAACTGAAAACAGGTCCCATTCGGGATAAGATTAGGAAGGTAATAAACTTAAGGCCCCTACAGATATTTTCGTTTTGTAAATCAACTTAGAAGATCTCTGTTTACCTAGAAAAATGTTCTCCAATATTTTTGTATTTTCCACCAAAATGAAACTAAATAGGTAGGTAGTGAACATAAAGCAAAAATTAAATGATTTTATAGAATCATAAACAGGTGAGTAGAGTACACCAGGTGTACTTTTTGTATACCCCCATGCGAGCCTATTGAATGATTTCGTTCCTTAAAAACGAAACCAATCAATAATATTAACAAGACAGCATAGCAGTTGAAGGTTTGCCTTCCACGCAGGATTCAAAGTGAGAGTTCATCACCGCTCGTCTGACTTTCTGAAATCTTGTGTAGATCAGAATCTGATCTTACTCGCGATAACAGGGAGGGAAAATATCGTGTGGATACCTGCAAACCAGAGGGGTCCATTAAGTTCTCGGTGGTGCGTGTAGTCTTAACTTAACCCGTCTCGTGCCTCATACGCCAAATTTATATTTCGAAATATAAATATAAAAAATATATCGAAGTCAAACTCAAAGCTTTTAATTTTAAAGGGGTCTTTGCAGGCACTTTTAAAATGTTACGAATCTAGGTGCACAGTTCCAAAGTGGGTTGATCTTACGGCAAAGAGACTGGCAAGGAACTCCATGGATACTATTTTCAAAATATTGATTCACAAAAAAGTAGTAATAAAAAAATATGTATAAATATAATAAGGATATATAAATATAAGACACATAAAGCTTATCGTTTATTTATAACATTCAAAATATGTTTACTATTCTATTGATCAATAAATAGTTTTACATTTAGACAGCCGTTCATAAGTTAATTGACTTTTTAACTATCTGAATTATTTATTAAGAAAATGACGTCAATTGTAGCTTCTAGAAATATTTATTTTTGGGTTGGCAGGTAGTTCTATTTGTGGAAAGTCTAGACTTGTTCTTTTCTATCAGAAGAAATGGGAGTAAATTTTTAAATAACACAGCATCACGCCTTTATTTTATCAAGGGATGGGTAGAAGTGGATTATCGTGCACCTACGCGTCGCCTATGCTATTATCTACTAAGTCCCATTTAATAGGCGGCGAACCTATTGCCATCTAGTCACCACAATTTCAAACTTCGGTCTTCTACTGAAATTTTGCATATAAAAAAAAAATTGTCTGACCCGGGAATCGGAGCCAGGGTCTAATGCTCAGCAGTCACGCTTGCGATCACTAAACGAATGAGGCAGTAGCAATTTCTAAAATTCCTGCTATGATCATTATTTCTATACTTATCCTGGCTGAGAGCTAACCTAGCCCTAAATATAAGTTGGGTTCCGTACTCTACAACGATAAAGGCTATCTAGACTTAAAGGTTTCAACTTCCTGGGATAAAAGGCTTTGTTCCAAATTCACTGGGTATCTTTGATATTTGCCTATATTTTCAAAAAGAATCATGCTTCTAAAATACAATGATAATGTGTGTTTATTTTACATAATATAACATAGCATCACGCCTGTATTCCCCAAAAGGTTAAATAGTATTGAAGGTATTATTGTTATGTAGTTCAAGAGGTGGTGGAGTATCGATATACGTTAGTAACAACCTAAAACATAATCTTTCGGAAGAACTAAGCGAAGATGGAAATCATTATCTATGGGTACACTTAGAAAAACTATCCTTAGACGTAGGAGCTATCTATAAACAGCCTACAGCTAACACATCCAAATTTCTTGAGTGCTATAATCAACATCTCCTAAGAAGAAAACGAGTTATCATCTTCGGTGACTTCAATCTAAACTTGCTTAGTAACGAGAATCCTGTAAAGGACTACAGAAAACTACTGCGAGAGAATAATATTAAAATTCTAAACAAGATCAACATTGAACACTGCACTCGTGAAACAACGTCCTCTAAAACGATCTTAGATCATGTGTGCTCAAACTTACAGGAAAATACATTCCAAATGACCATTATTGAATCTGCTATGTCTGACCACAAACAAATATATCTGGAGATAGACAGGCACCACTTTGAACCTGTGAAGCGAATTCAGTATGAATCAGTGAACTATACCAACCTTAATAAGACTATAGAAGACAGTTTTCGAAAAATCCAGATTGATGAATATGATGTATTGGAAGCTTCACTACTGCATGCAATTGCAAATAATAAAACAAGAAAAACTAAGATATTAAATCCACCGTGCAAAGAATGGATAAATAGGAGCCTAATAACCTCAATAAATAAAAGGAATGAGTTATGGTACAACCTGAAACAAACGCCTACAGATGAGGAATTAAGAAAAAAATTCACTCAACAAAGGAATACAGTCAAAACAAATATTCAATCTGCTAAAAACCAACATTATTATAAGAGTTTTAAGAATTGTCAGAAGAATCCTTTAAAAATGTGGCAACTTATAAATAGACTATCAAATAACAAACAAGAAAAGAACCATACGCCTTTAAAAATTACCTTCTCCACGATGACACTTACAAATATAAAACAAATCTGCCAATGCTTTGACACTTTCTTCTCTACAATAGGTTCTGAACTTGCCAGTAAAATCCCCCAAAAATTTAATAATAATATAACATACACAACAACATACCGCAAACCTATAAACGACAACGAACAGTTATCGAAACTAAAACTAACCACCACAAAGGAAATAATAAAAATAATAAATAACCTAGACGCAAACACCAGCTCGGGCCTAGATGGGATTACTACGAAAATTATCAAATGTACTAAGAATGCCCTAGCTGAACCCTTAACAAACTGTATTAATAAATGCTTTAAAGAAGGATACTTTCCCGACACCCTAAAAATAGCTAAAGTTACTCCTGTCTTTAAATCCGGAAATAAAATGGACCCCAGCAACTATCGACCTATATCGGTACTACCAGTGATCTCTAAAATATTTGAAAAAGTACTACATAATCGCCTAAATAAATTCCTGGCTTCGACTGCTTTCTTATCAGAAAAACAATACGGCTTTCGACCAAAATCTAATACTGTTTCCGCAACTGCTGATCTAGTCACAAATATAAGGCTCAATATTGATAACAAAAAAGTCGCTCTAGGTATATTCATCGATTTAAAAAAAGCATTCGACACCGTCAGTCATGAGATTCTTTTAATGAAGCTGAAGTCTGCCGGTATTATAGGTACAGCATATAAAATATTTAAATCATACCTCACAAATAGATATCAAGTTGTTAAAATTGATGACCAGCAATGCGATCCCCAATTGATTACTTTCGGAGTCCCTCAGGGTTCGATTTTGGGCCCATTGCTATTCCTGATTTACATGAATAATATACATGAGATTGGGCTAAAAGGAGAAATAACTTTGTACGCTGATGATACTAGCTTGTTTTACTTTGGGAACTCAATAAACTCAATAATAAATGAAGCTCAACATGACCTGCACATTTTACACATCTGGCTACAATCGAATCTTCTCACCATCAATGCCTCAAAAACAAACTACATAGTTTTCGCTGCCAAGAACAAAAAAATAGGCGATTATAGTCCTCTTTCAATTAACGGCGAAAAAATCAACAAAGTGTACAATGAAAAGTACTTGGGCCTACTCCTCATACCTCATATTGAAAAAGTCTGCAACAAACTCTCTTCACTGACTGGTGCACTAAGAGGTATTGTTAAGTGCCTCCCGAAACACGTACGATACACTATATATAATTCTTTGGTCAAGTCTCATATAGATTATTTAATTGAAGTCTGGGGATCAGCAGCTAAAACTAATATACAAAAACTACAAATAACACAAAATAAACTGATTAAAACCCTATTCCAATTTAACTATCTAACGCCTACCATAAAAATTTATAAAGAAACCAAACTAATGAACCTAGCTCAAACGTACAAATACAATGCTTGCATTCTCATCAGAAAAATCCTAACAAAAGAAATCCACTCGCAAATTTCTCTCGCAAAAAATATAGATTACCATAAACGTACAACCAGGCAGGCAAATAACATTTGCTTGAGAGCTCCCAGAACTAATTACGGCAAAAAAGCTATTTTGTATGAAGGAGCCCAACATTACAACAAATTACCCAAGAATATAAAAGATACAAAATCGCTACAAGCCTTCAAAAAGTTATTAAAATGCCATATATTAAAGGATTTTTCGTTAATAGATCATACAAATTAATCTTATCGTTTAAGCTATTATGATGCTGTACACCTAATCTTGCCTGGACCTGCATTAACCAAATTCTTACCTATTCCCTCAAACTTACTACCATACCTACCATAGCAAAAAATTACATAATAATATTACCTCGACCTTACAGTCACTATGTCATAGGCCTTAACAAATATCTATTGTATTTATCACCGACCCGCAGTTACTATGCACGGATACGTGCATGTCTTGTAAACGTGCTTGTATTCTTCTGCACATACCCGACCTTTTTCTTTTTTTTAACAGACACCAAATTCTAACCTTTATTTATACGATACTATCGTTTACGCTAATCGGTCATGTTATTTATTCTAATATTGTATTTTCTCTATAAGTGATTTTTGTAAAGTCTTTTGAGAAAATAAATGTCTATAACCGTATGTAGTTTGTATATGTTACGGGTAAAACTAGATGAATTCGTTAACCTAAGTTTACCCGGGTATACCTAATATTATCCGAGCTCATTGGGTAAAGTCCAAATAACGACAAAAAAATACTTGAATTCGGCGTTTACCCACATACTCTTAGATTTATCCAGTTGGGTAATCTTAGGTTTAGTTAGGTTGATATCTATCTATTATTACCCGGACAGACTTAGCTAAACCTAGGCGTACGCGGATAAGTTCCGAATTCAAAGTAATTTTTAGACTTTACTGAATAAGATTGGATAATGTTAGGTATACCCGGGTAAATCTAGGTTTACTAATGCTTCTAGCATTCAAAGTCAATGTCAAAGTCAAAGTTTTTTATTTCAAGTAGGCCTTTTCAGGCACTTTAAAAAGTCGAGACTCTAGGCGCACGGTTCCAAAGGGGGTAGGTCCTATGGAGAAGAGACCGGCAAGAAACTCCATGGATACTCTTTTCAAAAACAAAAAGTTAATTTACAATTAAAATCTTAAATTAACATGCATTATATAAGAAAAAATACAAACTTAATAGAATGTTACTTACACAACGAGGCAATACAACATGAATTAAACAATTGTTTCGAATATAAACTAAAAACGGGATAAACAGATCAAAGCGGATAAAACAGAAATAAAAAAATACAAAAAAGAATACAAAATATTGAAACATCAAGAATGTCCAGATATGTAAAGTGAATCTAATATAAAATAGAATTAGTAGACACAATGGATAACCAGGGAAGCCACATGTGCAGAAGATATTCAACGCCACCCGTCTCTATCGTCAACATAGTCTTTGATCCTATAATATGCTTTCTTTGTGAGAACAGATTTAACGTATACAAAGTATCCGTAACTTATACAAAGTAAAGGTCAGTGCAATCATAGAAAAAACTGATACTGCCTATGACTTTTATAGTTCCCGAATCCAGCTTCAAATGACATTATTGTCACTTAGTATTTCATTTAGCAGACGATCGGTAGCTTCAAACTCGTGCCTATCTCTTCAGATAGCTCTAAATTGAATTTCCGACACGTCACTACGTGATCGGCACTCTCATGTTAAAAACAAGACCAATTGGGGGCTATTGGACAAAGTTGAAATGCGGAAAATGTAAGGGCTTCTTAATCTTGACCCAGAATTTATTGTCGTCGTTTTTTCGTCTTTTGTTTTAATCAGACATGTGTATTGTGTATCACTATCTTTTGCTGGATAAATGGATATGTTTTGAGCTATTTAGGTAAAAGATATATAGATAACAAAACGTAGCATCACGCTTTATTCCCCGAAGGGTAAGGCAGAGGTAATATTGTACACCGTGTGAGACATTGTTTAAGGCGAGCCTATCGCTATCTACCGGGCACAGTTCCAGACCCCGTGCTGCTACTGAAAATTTTCATAGAAAAAAACCCAATAACACTTTTCGCTCCGGTAATTGAATTCATGACCTTACGCTCAGCAGACCACTAGATCGATGAGGCAGTCAGTAGTAATAATTCAGGCCAATACAATCACACGGATGGGTTATGTCTTAAAGTCAAAAGTCAAAGTCAAATGTCTATATTTCAACTGGGCCTTTACGGGCGCTTTTAAAACGTTATGATTCTAGTTGCGCAGTTCCAAAAGTGGGTTGGTCCTATGGAGAAGATTGGATTAGATAGCTCAGCTGGCCTAGTGCGGTTATCTTGTTTCCTTAAGATGTTTGATCTGCACATGAATACCGAAAACTCAGAGGAGCGGACTGGGTTTGAACTCGGACCCTCTTGCATGGAAATCACTATTAGCCGTGATGTTCTCCCCAAGTATTAGGTATTCCACCTTAAATTATCATGACTTTCTGTACTATGTACATCATATTAATCATTTATAAATATAAATCTTTAATATTAAAAAGCTTAAATATCAGAAACGGTTCCTATGACTCCGATTCTTCAAAGGACCTTCAAAATTAGAACTTTATTTTTCCCTTTTAGTCGCCAGTTTTGATTTGCGTAAGTTTGAAATAGCCGACACATGGAGTATTTTCTTCAGTCCAAAACACTCTAAATATTCTTTCACATCGTAAATTTTCCTATGATATTTCAATGACCTTAAAAATTCCTTCTGTTTTCTTTTGTTTCATTTGTAAAAAGAAAAGTACATTAGACTTTACCATTTGAGACATCTAACACAAAAATGATTTCACAAATCAATTGAAAGCAATCGAGAAGTCAATGCCATTTACATATTTGAAGAAAAAAAGTCTATCAAAATATTATTGTTCGATGAGAAAGTAAACTGAAATTTATAGGAATAATTGTTTGTTAGTGCTTTTGAACGACTCTCAAAGAAAATAAATTACTATTGTGATCGTGTAAATAATAGAAGCTGTAATTCTGATGGGAATTGTTTCCTAGCTGATAATAATAATATAGCATGACGCTTATTCCTCGAAGGGTTAGGCAGAGATGTACCTATTATTGTACAGATAAATTTCTTCGATGCCATTATTAAGTCCTATTTACTAGGGGACGAGCCTATCGCCATCTACCGGGTATAATTCCAAACTCCGGATTATTACTAAGAAATTTATAATGAACAAACCTACTTAATACCATTTTGCCCACCCGATGACCGAACCCGAACGTTAGTAGCCACGTTTGCGACCTTTATATAATATATGAATTGTGCATTCAAAGTTTGTATAAAAATATTTCTAAGCGGACGGAGTCGCGAGGCATTTCAGTATACATACATACATACAATACAATACATCCCTTACGACAAACCGACTATAATTCAGCCTTAAACAACATTTTTGATTCCAAAAGAATAACGAAATATAGCAAAATAAAGAAACGAAAGTATTTATTTACCTTCAATTGGAACAGACCTAGACTGGAATGATTATAGATTACTAACGCTAGAATTAACCTCATTTAATCTGTAGAAAATATCTTTGTCGGTATAATATCAGCTGAAAAACGACCAACTGTTGCCAACCATAAGCTCTTTAATGCAAAGCGGTTTATTTAATAGTTAAGTTAATAATTTGAACCACTGGCGTTCATTGCATTTAAATTGTATTTTAGTCCTCCGTCTGCATAGATACGTTTTTAATACAAAATTTAAACTCACGTTTAATTATCTTAGGGGTTAGCTTTTCTAAAGTCTTTTCTTATAGGATGTTTAATGTTTATCAGGTTTGTTGTTTACAGGGTAAGCAATAAACCTAATAAACTTCAAGTTTAAAGTCTTTATATTTTGGGATTTTGTGGTTAGTTAGTGAGTGAGTAGGGTTTCGCCTTTTAGATAAATACATATGTAGATACACTTATCGAGGCAAAAGTTGAAATGAATGTTGAAATGAATGAATTGAAATGAATGTTGAAATGAATGAATTGAAATGAATGTTGAAATATAGTCAACACAATTCCAGCTGGTAACTAAATTTCTACCTGATCATCGGTTCACGAAGATTAGTCGCTTTACAGTAACCATATTTTTAGGAACCAGAAGTGGATTTAAAAAGAAAGAGATACTAACTACGAACGGTTTAATACTAATGAAATAATTTAACAATCGAGAATTAAAATAATGACGTCCGATTTATATGCAAATAACAATTAGCAAAACAAAAATGATAACACAGCTCAGACGTGTGTACTCTCCGACCGCCGCGCCGACGGCTGCCTATGACAAGCCGTCAAAACGGACCTGTCATCTGTCTGTCATCGCCTTTTATGGTCATGACGTTACTTGTCACCGCTGTCACCTAACACGGCCTCTCCTGATACAGCGTCGTCCTCGACCGCATTTGATCTGCTGGGTACAGGCATAGGCAGCGCAACATCTTCAGCGTTGAGGTCATCATCAGATCCATCTGAAACTCAGAAGACAGTTACAAACGCTAAAAATGGACTTCGTAGGCAACTCACACATTCATCTCTCAGTCAGCTAATTCATACATCACATTTCATACAGAAGTCAAATTTCATCCATCATCAACTAAACATCACCGCCTTAAGAGACGTCTCATTTCAAGCAGATACATGTTCGTTAAACACAAATTTCTCAGGATCCAAGTGCCGTTGCGCGCGTTTCAGGAACCTTTTATTGCGAGGACACATTCCTCTACACACTGCCACAGGCCTTATAGAGTAAACTTGCCTCAGTGCGTCGGTTTTTTTTTATTTTTTTAATAATCCAGTAGCATCTACATCGGATTAGTACAACACAGACCCAGTAACAACTACATCGGATCATTCACCAACACAGACCCAGTAACAACTACATCGAGTCATTCACCAACACAGACCCAGTAACAACTACATCGAGTCATTCACCAACACAGACCCAGTAACAACTACATCGGGTCATTCACAAACACAGACCCAGTAACAACTACATCGGGTCATTCACAAACACAGACCCAGTAACAACTACATCGGGTCATTCAGTATAACAGCGAGATAAACATCTGATTTAACTATCCGTACAATAACATATGCAGGCACTCACCAAAGAACGCTGTGCACGTTTCTGGGCACCACTCTCCTCGCCAGGGTATCATGTACTCAGCCGCAGCTTGGCTGGTTTTTCCATATGCGCCACTAAGTAACTTTAGTTCGTAGCGTCCACTCGGTAGGACCTTAATAACTCGGTAAGGCCCTCGCATTCCGGGGTCTAGCTTCCCTGTGGATTGAGAGTATTTAATGACGAAGACAAGATCATCGACCTTAAACACACGAGGGGGGTGCCTGTGCCGGTTGACGTGCTGGTCTTGCTGTACCTGGTTTTGTTTCAACAACTCGGTGGCTCTGCTTCTGCTAATTTCTCGCCAAGCCTGACGATTCGGTGGTGATTCATCCAATGCTATATCACGGATCAGCGACCGAATGACTGGCGTCGTTGCATCAGTACCGATCAAAAGATTTAAAGCTGAAAACTGTGTAGTCTTCTGCTTAATAATATTCAGCACAAGTTGTAGCTTCCATACAGTTTCAGACCATTCAGCACTCCTATGATTGACTTCAATCCTGAACATGTTAAGAACTGTCCTCATGTAGCGCTCGACTTGTCCATTAGACTGGTGCATCTCCGCCGTGATGTGATGCAATTCTGACCCCAGACCTTTCATCCAATTGACAAACTCACCAGCTTCAAACATGCGCCCACGGTCCGTTATTAACAGTTTTGGCACACCGAACAGGGACACCGCATTCGTCATGGCCCGCTTGAGCTCGTTAGTATCCTGGCGATAGATTGGGTAAAGGAGACAATATTTGGTGAAGCTGTCAACCAGGATAAGAATGAACTTATAGCCCCTTGATTCCGGTAATGGCCCTAAAGCATCTGCGTGCACTGTGTCAAAAGGTACTTCGGGTTTTTCCCACGAAGTGATGTTTTGATGTGGCGCACGGGGCACTCTCTTCTTCGAGATGCATATAAGGCAGTGCGAGATGTACTTACTGACAAATTTTCGTAAGCCGGGAAACCAAAAATGTTTCAAAATAAGATCAAGCGTTTTCTCTGCGCTTATATGCTCATGCTCATCATGAAACACTCTTAATAGGCTTAGCCTATGCCCCTTCGGTATGTAGCATAGGAGGCGAGATGTCTCACCGACTGGACTGTAGCGATAATATAACAGGTCGTTCTGATGTACGTACCGATTGGGATCCAAACTTCCACTTTTCAGTTGTTGAATCAACTCACGAGTCTCACTATCAGCAGCTTGAGCTATTTGAGCCCAGTTACGGGGCTTCGTGATGTTGCATACATGAGCTGGTGCTGGATTGCGACTTAAATAGTCAGCGTGTGACATATTTATGCCTTTTCTGTATTCGATGGAAAATGTGAAGTCCTGCAAGTAGACCCACCAACGAGCCACTCGGGGTAGTAGGTCTTTTTTGCGCTCGGTAGCCTTTAGAGCATTGCAATCTGTGAATATTTTAAATTGCAATCCAACCAAGTAGTGTCGGAAGTGTTGAAGCGCCTTGACTACCGCCAACGTCTCCAACTCGTAAGAATGATACTTGCACTCCGCAGCCTGTGTCACCCGGCTAAAGTACTCGACAACTCTTTTCTTGCCATCAGTGGAAGACTGCATTAAGACAGCACCGTATCCTATGCTGCTTGCGTCGGTGTGTACTTCCGTTGCTAGACTAGGATCAAATATTACCAGAATGGGTTCACTCGTTAGGCACTCGATAATCTCTCGTCGGGCCCTTTCTTGTTCTGGTCCCCACACGAACTTTGCATCCTTTTTGGTGAGCTTGGCTATACAAGCGGTTTTGATTGCAAAGCTTTCTATATACCGCCTGAAGTATCCAGCGAGTCCTAAGAACTGCCGGACTTGCTTGACGTTTTGTGGAGGATAACTGTTTACGAGGGCTTCTATTTTGCGAGGGCTCGGCCTTACCTGACCCTGACTCACTACCCGGCCTAGATACTCCACCTCAGTTGTAACAAATGTGCACTTACGTAAATTTACGGAAAAACCGGATGTGGTGAGTGTGTGAAGTACTTTCCTAAGGAGTTCGAGGCCCTCCTCTACAGTATGACTCATCAATAAGACGTCATCAACGTAAATCAGTACGTTACCTGCTTCTATAAAGCTATTTAAGGTTTTGTTGATAATCCGCTGGTATACGATAGGAGAGTTAGTCAGACCATATGGCATTTTGAGAAACTCATAATGGCCTTCGGGGGTGACGAAGCCAGTCTTGTGTACTGAGGCTTCGTGAATCCGAATTTGATGGAAGCCTGTAGCCATGTCCAGCGAGCTAAAGTATTTAAAACTACCCAACCTGTCAATATGGTCATCGATCAATGGCATTGGGTAACGATCTTTGATAGTGATTTGATTTAATGCCCGAAAGTCGACGCACATCCTATCTGTCCCGTCTTTCTTTTTTACCAGAATTATAGGACTGGAATACTCAGACTGTGACTCCCTTACTATTCTCTTATCGAGAAGATCTTTAATTATGTCCCGTACCTTAAGCTTTTCCGGATAAGACAGTTTATACGGACGATAAACTATTGGCGTTTGACTAGTTAAATTAATATGCATTTCGCCAGTGGTTACAGTAGAACTCGCAGTCCCAGAAATTAAATAGTCCGAAAAGTCATTAATGATGGACATGAGTAACTCTTTATGATTACCTGTAAGAGGCGTCACAATATCGGCGTCCATATTAATGGCATTAATTTGACGTGACGAAGTAAGAGTTGCATCTGATAATGTTAAGTACTGCCTATCTTTTGTACGTACATAGGTAACACCATCTCGGTTAAGTATGTCAGTCCCAATTATTATAGGTGTAAACATGCATGAGGAAGGTACAACTACAAAATCGGCCTCAATCGATATTTCAGGGAATTCAATAGTTAAGGTAACGTAAGAAGTTGAAACTATTTATTTTTCGCTAATTCCCTTAAGAATACAACGCCTAGTCTGTGGTTGGCAAGACAAGTATTTTAAAACATTCTCAGAAATCAAGGAAGTATTCATAGCGCCGCTATCAATTAGTACATCGACCGGGATTCCCTGAACTACTGCCGTTGTAATGTCATTACTTTTATGAGAATTTACCAAAGACTGATCAACCTCGTTACAAAGATTGATATTACGTGTGTTACGATTTTCAGAACGTTCTTTTGCAAAACAATTACGTTCTACATGTCCTGGTTTTTTACAAAAACTACATGTGACAGTGGTGTTTGAACTTGGATGGGACTTTTCCTCCGGTTTGTCATGACGTGGTTTCTTATTATGACAACGATAACTTTTATGCCCAGTTTGCCCACAACTAAAACATTTGATCTTGTTGGATTGACTTGTATTGTCACGCCGTTTGAAAGCAGGCATACGATTGTCTTGCTTACTGCGGCTAGGTTTGGTATATATCGTTAGAAAAGAGACTAAACTCTCAGTAGTTAAATTGGCATTTGCTGCTGCCGCTCGCACCTGCGCGTCTGCTATGCCCCGGATAACTATCTCGGTCATCAACTCTTCGCTCAAGCCTTTAACTATACGAAGCCGTAATAACGATCTACGAGCATATTCAGCATACGTACTGAATTTATCTGACGTGCTGTTTATGACTTCGGCCAGTATATTAGCGAAATCGAGCTTACTTGGGCAAAGCGGCATAAACTCGCGTTTAAAATTTGTCCAAGATCGATCGTTGGTCACCCACTCACTTAACCAAACTTTAGCATCACCTTTTAGACATTGTGCTACGCGCGACAAACATTCTCGGTCGCTCCAACCATTCGAGTCCCGGGCGAGATCGACTTCCTCGCACCACGAATTTATGTTGTGGATACTAGGGTCAAAGTTTGAAACGTAGTACTGAGAGCGCGATGGGATTACGGATTTCAAGGCTTCAGCTAACACTAAGGTACAATTCATATGAGTTTCGTTCGCGGAATGGCAATCGTTACTTTTATTTACACTACTAGTACTAGGCGTCACGTTTTGCAATAATTCGTGGTTTTCATTAGGTACGCATACAGGTGTCGACATAAGGGCGGTAGGCTCCATCAGATTTGATGGAGAATTGTTAATCAGTAATTGATCACCATTTAATTCACTTTCAAGTATTAAAGGTTGAGCACTTACCGGATCCGTATTGACGACATCTGCACGCCCACTATTTTGTTCAAGCACGTTCAATCTTGCCAGTATTACGTCTAAAGAACGTTGCAACTTTTGATCCGTCTTGGAACTTCGACTACGTGCACTAAGCTCATCACGCGGCCTATGTACAACATGGAAACGCGACTTAGACCTAGTTCGTGAACGACGCCCATCGCTATCATCGGAATGTTTCTCCTTATTACGAGTTCGACTACGGGAACGAAGACGCCGTGATCTACCCATTGTTTTTGTGCGCTATGGAAATCTATTTCGCGAACAGCACCCTATAAACGAGTTTGAGAATGGATAGTCCAAACGGTCAGGCTGTGTGTAGATTCTATCCCACTTCTGATTTTAGGAACCAGAAGTGGATTTAAAAAGAAAGAGATACTAACTACGAACGGTTTAATACTAATGAAATAATTTAACAATCGAGAATTAAAATAATGACGTCCGATTTATATGCAAATAACAATTAGCAAAACAAAAATGATAACACAGCTCAGACGTGTGTACTCTCCGACCGCCGCGCCGACGGCTGCCTATGACAAGCCGTCAAAACGGACCTGTCATCTGTCTGTCATCGCCTTTTATGGTCATGACGTTACTTGTCACCGCTGTCACCTAACAATATATTTTCAACTTGCTGTTGCTCATGATTTCACTCGCCTAGGACCTACTCACCTAGGAGAACTACATCAGGTACGGGACAAAATATATTATATGTATTAATTTAGGACATGATCATCATCACCAACTTTCAGGTTATACAATAAAAACATTGCTAACCTGGTTATACTCTTGTATCGTGGGACAATTTACAAATCGTTACGCACATACACCTTGATCTTACAAATAAGTAGACCGTACAAATATTTGTCTTGTTCGAGCATCGAAACCGCGACAGGTAGTGCTGGGCTACCTGTCGAACAGTGGTTCTAGCTCCAACCATGGCATCAAATGTTCCGTTCTTTTTTTCTCTTTTCTTCTTTAATTTGTCTTTGTCTAATGATTCCTGTTTGTTGACATCAATATTTTATCAAATACCATTCAAAATTTTTGCTACAAAATTAACGCGAATAGCAATCAATTCATGAATAATGAATTTTAAAGTACATACTCTATGAGATATAACTTACAAAACCAAATAACACATTTGCATATTTTTTTTATGGTATAGGCGGCAAACGAACAGACGGATCGCCTGATGGTAAGCGATTATCGTCGCCAATGGACACCCGCAACACCGGAGGAGTCAAAAGTGCGTTGCCGGCCTTTTAAAAAGGAGTACGCACTTTTCTGAAGGTTTAAAGGTCGTATTGGTCCGGAAATACCGCAGGCGACATATTGCTTTATCTGCCCTCATTTTAAATCCGCCTTATTTTGAATATTGTTCGGTTATTTGTATTTCAAATTCGCTTGAGTGGTTTAAAACATAAACTTAGAATTTCGCTGTTTAAAACGATACCTGTAATGTCACAGATTTCACAGCAACATGACTTTCCTATCCAGGTTCTTTGAAATTTTAGGAAACAGGAATAGAATTCCTGTTTCCTAAAATTTCAAAGAACCTGTGTGTTATTATATACAAATACAGCTATAATAACTAATACGAATATCACTAATATTTCGTCAAATAAACGAGAAATAATATATATAAACTGTTTGATATCAAAGACTTTGTCGTGAAAAGAAAATGTAAAAAAAACATTCACATATTTGCCTTAAGAAATGTGTATTTTATCATACCTACCTATTTAGCTTAGGAATTAAACAAACCTATGAATATCTTGTATTATGAGAGCATTATAATATTTATATGAGATCATAAGTTTAGATCGTTATCTGTTTAACATAACATAAGCCTATCTCAGGCCTACCGCAACATTTCACTGATGTTGTTCTTATGTTTCAGTTAGGCATGAGCCTATTGCCATTTATCGCACTTTGTCCGATCTGGGAAGCAAATTCAGCATTGTTTTGGATTGGTCGCAGCACTTTTATGGACTGACATTATAAAAAGCTTACACCGATATTGAAAAATCACAAATGAATTGAATAACACTATTTTTTCTAAAAAACGCATAATATCTTCTTAAGAAATCATCAAGTTGTCAAAAATATCATTTACTATTGAATATTCCTTAGTTAAAATGTAATTCATTAGACTCTATTTGAATAACGCTGAAATCTTAAGAGTTATTCATGACTTTAACGAAGATCGAGACTTCAAAATTATCTACGACCCTGAAATATAAAACTTAAACAAATACAACCATTATAATACTACCCATACCACCGTTTACAGGCGAACGACCTACTCAGTAAGTTCTCAGTAAAGGACTGAGAGTATAAATAAGACGAGCGTTTCATAGATAATAAAACTGACGGCATAAATATGAATAAAATTGAAACAGTACATATTTAGTAATGAAGGTGACACAAGACACGGTGGCTATCAAACTTTATGCATGATAAAACATGAATTCAATAATTGTGTGAATAAGTAACAAGATAGAATCAACCTAAATATCAATGTGTATTAACTTTGTATTTTTTCTTATATAATGTATGTTATGATTTTAATTGTTAATTAACTTTTGTTTTTGAAATGAGTAACCATGGAGTTTCTTGCCGGTCTCTTCTCCATAGGACCTACCCCCTTTGGAACCGTGCGCCTAGAGTCTCGAGTTTTTAAAAGTGCCTGAAAAGGCTTAGTTGAAATAAAAAACTTTGACTTTGACTTTGTTCTGTCATCGTAATAAACTCACCCACATTCACTGCTGACATTAGCCATTTCAAGGACCTTTTCTTGAAGGCTTTTTTGTAACGGTCTACCCTACAATTAAGCCCTCAAGATTATTTTCAAGGAATGGATTTTTCAAGGTCAATGGTATCTTCTTCTTCTCATGTAAAAGTCTTGCTGTTGTCGGTGTAGCTGATGAAGTTCTTTCCATTTTTCTCTCAGTGGTATCAAATAATAAATAATAAATTTAAAAAAAAACAGCAAAAATATTACAATATTAATACTACGGTACATAAAGTCTAACTTAGATCCTAGAACTAGAATAGCTTGTGTGTATTTCACGCGTGCAGAGCTAACAGAGTATCAAATAAAAAAATACTTAGTTATTATATTATAATTAGGTACAAAGCAGACATTTATCTGCCCTAAGGGCAGTGCTTTACTTTCAACAAGTCCCAACAACCATACTCTCAAAAAGTCTTTTACAAATCGAACGGCAATAAACAGTTTCTGTCGTTTACCAGAGAAAAGCGATATTTCCGCAGCGCTCTATACTTTGTCTTATCAATACTCTTAGGTAAACTCTCACTTTGCATTAACCAATTCTATAACAATGGCTTCCCCATAGACATTCCCCAAGATTGGTCACGTTATATATTATTATTGTACTAGCACGTTTTAGAGACACGTTTCAAAATCGCGTGCTAGTCTATGGCGTAAACAATAAACGTGCCCTTACGAAGCTGGCTGGAAAGGGAAGGTAATTTTTATCCTAATCATCATCATCTTCAACCAGAAGACGTCCACTGTTGTACGAAGGCCTACACCAAGGGGTTGCCATAATCCCCACGCTTGGCAGACGGCTTGGGAATCGCAGTGGCTCACCGATTAGTGAGAGGACGCTGCTGCCCGTCCTCCGGTGTCTGGCCGCAGTTTTAAGACGTACCCGGGTCTTAATGATAGAGCTACCTTATTGATGTATTGAGCGTGGTCCTGGGTTCAGATGCCGGATCGAGCAAACTGTTAATAGGTCTCTCCGCAGCCCGGAGTTAAGAATTGTGCCCAGTAGAAGGCAATAGGGTGATCCCTATTCTATTGGATTTAACGACGGCATCGTCGACGAAATGTGGGTTTATACCTAATGTATACCTCTACTTAACAATGATGCAATGTTATGTTATTAGTTCAATGCTAAGTTACCTAAACTTTCCAAATCAATCAAATCAAATATTTATTTGCAATAAATATGGGTTAAGACAGTTTTACTAAGTCAAAATAAGTACCCTACATATTTAACCAAAATTGGATTGAAAAATTAAATACTCATTAACAGAATAAAAATCCGTGCCTCGGAAAGCACGTAAAGCCGTTAGTCCTGCGCCTGATCTCTCTCCAGTCGTGTCAGATTGCCGTCCCATCGGACTATGAGAGTGAAGGAATAGAGAGAGCACCTGAGTTTGCGCACATACTTGTGGTCTATAATATCTCGTGCGTAGTTGGCTAATCTCTGGAACGATTGGCCGCCGTGACCGAAATTCGGTCAGGAGGACATTAACAGAATACATAATAATATGTTATTTCATGGCATGTAATCAATATTAAATCTTTGTTCCAGAACAATAAAATTCAAAACACAATGGTCACTAGTTCTTTTATAAGCTTCGTTATATGTAACTTCTTTTATTTCGTGTAGTTTCATTACGTCCTTCTATTTTTCTTCGGTTCAATTTTTACTCTTATCAAATCAAAAACTCCTTTATTTCTCACTCGTTAGTCGTCCGAGCCAAAAAGTATACAACAAAACGAGTTTTTATTTGCAAAGTGGGGCCCGTGTTTCACATTGCGAGCTATAATTTTCTTTATATATAGACAGAATTCTTGGACACTGGGTCCGTACCTCCGATAAACAAAAAAGGGTTCTCAATTCCATGTGTATGTATTATTAATCATATAAGGATCAGAATTTGATTTTATCTACTTGGGTTAGCGGTGAAGGAAAACATCGTGAGGAAACCTCGTATTAAAGTTGATTTCATGAAGTTTTAGATGGTGTGTTTAGTCCACCAACACGCCCTAGGCAAGCGTGATAGATTTAGGCATTAAACCTCCTCAATATGAGGACTAGTGTTTGAGGTTCTGAGTTTGATTCCCGGGTCGGGCAAAGTTTGATTGAGTTTTTCTCTATGGAAATTCTCAGTAGCAGCACGGCGTCTGCAACTGTGCTGATAGATGGCAATAGACTTGCGCGTATTACATGGGACTCAATAACGGCATCGGCAAAATGTGGATGTATAACAGTACACTTCTGCCTACCCCCCTTTGGGAATATAGGCGTGATGCTATATTATCCAATACTTATATCACCCTGTACACATCCATAGCTGATAATGGGCTTTTTCGTAGGACGTTACAACACACAATCGTTACATAAGTCAAATATAAATATGCAGAATTGTATTACGTTGATATTGGTTGAATATAATCGAACCGTAAAATTGGAGCAAACAAACCCACATCCACATTTACAATGTATGGAATAATCAAAAATTGTCACGACCGTGATATCCACAATATTTGTACGACAAAAATCTATCGGCAATAACTTTATTGACCAGTAGGAATGTTTGGTATTCAAGCACAATTTGAAAAACCAGAAACTCCATAAGTGGTACCTTGATGGTACGTAAATTAATAAGTATTTTTAATCGACTTCTAAAATCGTATCTGAAATCTATGATATCATTTTTTTAAATGTGTTTAATTAAATTGGTAACTCCGTCAAATATAAATTGATTTCGATTATTCATTTTGAGTTGAAAAATATAATTAAGCATATAGATACTCGCAAAATGGTTTCATATTTGACTGACTGATATTTTTTTTATTAATCCTTTAAAATGCAAGAAATAGACTTATAAATAATAAAAATATACTTAAAAAACTACACAACTCATGTCGACTACACAAATCTTGATGTCAATTTAAGATTAAAATGATTGAAGTTCATTTTACTATTACGAATACGAATAGAGAAATGAATGAATCAAACAAATGGCACTCAAATAAATCCATCTTGTTTCAGTTATGGACTCCACTCAACATAATCCTGTTCAACCTTGTCTGCTCCGACTTCTCCGTGTCAGTCCTGGGTAACCCCCTGACGCTCATCTCAGCACTCTTCCACCGGTGGATCTTCGGGAAGACCATGTGTGTTCTATATGGTTTCTTCATGGCTTTATTGGGTAAGTCGCTGTTTACTAAGCATCTTCCTTACATATTATAAAACAAAGTCCCCCGCCGCGTCTGTCTGTGTGTCTGTTCGCGATAAACTCAAAAACTACGGAATAGATTTTCATGCGGTTATAACCAATAGACAGAGTGATTCATAAGGAAGTTTTAGATGTATAATTCGTTAAGGTTTTGTGTAAAACAGCTGAAATATGACGATGAGTGTTGAAGATACCGGAAAAAATCATGCCGTCTGGGAGCTTGCATGAGCACGCTTCGAAAAGTCAGAGGTGCGCGTCGAGTTTGAACTCAGACCCTCCTGCATGGAAGGCAAGCGTTCAACCGCTAGGCTATCACTGCCGTTCATCATATCATAGTTTTCATTATTTGATTTCATATTCAGAAGCTGCATTAAAATTCCTAATTGGAATATTCAAATCAAATTTACATTTAATAAGAAAAAATGTCTGCCTTTGAATAGCAAAATGATGATCACGCGATGCCCCGTCACGTAGTGTGCCGTGAACAGTTTTATAAATGGCTCAATTTATAATTTAAGGGCCGGTTTCTCAACTTACTGATAAACTAGCTGATTGCCTATCCACAACTTATCTGACAGATTCCGTTCAAATTGTTTCACAAGTGTCTCTTAAATAAATCTAGCAGCCAGATCAATGGCTATATTTTTAACAGTTATTTTTTCTCTTAGTTTACTATGTCATAACTTTATCAACAACTGGCAAAAACGGGCCTTCAGACATTTATTCTTAAGTTTGCCTTTTGATGTCAAGATTCTAGTATATATGTAGATATATATCCCTATCTGCATGATAAGTATAATATAGTAGCAACAAGTAGGCCTACCAAGAATGTTTTGGAATCTGGCATAGTAACCATATTGTTAGCGTGCGTGAATTTTGAATTGGAAATACTCGTTTCGAAAGAAATATTATTTTGAATTTACGACTTTATAAATATCTTAGTATGATACAAACTGTACATCACGCATAAAATTTAAACAAAACTCAATTGAAAGTCGTATTTTCGATTCAAAATTCATTGAAATTAATTAACGATACTGAACTGTGCTAGGCCTACAGAACCAGTCGCCGACCAACGTTATTGCAAATGCTGACGCAGATGTGTCATTTCGTATGTCATAAATGTATGTTGAATGTACATATAAAATATGAAATCAGCGTTAGGCTTGCTCAAATGCCGACGTTAGCTTTCATGTGAACAAGCTCGTGGCATTTCCTGAAATAATTTATAGAGTTGTAAATCGTTAAAAGAAAAATATGCCTAGCCTTTGAGCTGCCGCAATCTCTGCTCGCTGCCGTACTTTTCTTTTCTCAATTAACAACATTATTTTTAGTATTATATATACTAAACCTGAAAGTAGTTTGTTCAGAATCAGTAACAGAACCGATTGTAGTAATTTTTATACCATGTTATATTTTGTCCAAATAATATTTAAAAATTCTTGCACTGACTGAATTTTCATCCGCGCATACCATCAGTCCAAAGACGTGACACAGCGGCATGCGTCAACGCACTCACTTCGCTACCCCACGCCGCCCTAGTCGCCCGAAAACTAGGGATGACCATGTTTATGGCAGGACAACGAGGCAACATAACAAGCTTGTAACTTTGTGAGTTTTCATTAAACATTTTTGAATTTTTTATACAGATAAATGAAAATATTTGACATGTGTATCGGCTTTTGTATATTCTAAAAATAATGTCGTATAAGTTTAGAGTCCTCTTCGCAGGCGTTATTGCGTCATGAAATCAATAAAACATATTTTATGTTTTAAACAAATTGGATTCTAAAACCGGATCGTATCGTGACAATGTGAAATAATTGAATTCATATTTGGTTGGATGCGAACGCTGTGAACGACGTGATAAGGATTCATTTCACTCAATCGGTCAACACGTTCTAATTTAAATGACTGGTTCCAAAATTCGGGGGATATCATTGGCAAGCGGGGTACGCCTATCTCGTTCGCAAAATCACGATTATTAAACGCGTGATTTTGAAGGTCAGATGTTGGTCAACCTTATGTTAATATCATTTATTTATTTATTTGAAGTAGAACGGCAGAAACATTACATTACGTCATGGTGACGATAATAAGACGAAACACTAATATAAAAACGAAACATTATACGAGAATTTAATTAACATTAAACCATTATACTCGTAATTCATGTAATTAACTTTTTATAATACACGTTTCCTTACTCTAGTTATTCATGTATCGGGGATATCGTGAACACACAAATATTCGCATACACAATCATCCAGACCTGAAACAACTTTCAGTCTCTCTTATATGTATATATTTCTGACTTGTACGTGCAGGTAACGAATTCCCGACACACAGTCACAGCGCTAACCGTCCCATCAAACTCATTCGTCCTGAGAGTAAAGTTAGATTTAAGTTAGATTGAAGAATAAAAAAATTATATTCAATTGGGAAATCGGATTCGGAAAAGTTGAAACACTGTTATTTGATTAGGTATCGACGAGGCTTTAATTACGAAACCTATATCAACAAAATATTTAAATTATAATTTAGACATGTAGGTATTATTGGGAAAAATACATCTATAGAATGAAAATTAACACAAAATGAGAAAATAAATAATAAATAAAAAAATAATCTTTTGAAATGTATCTTAGCCGGAAAATACAATTAATATTTCTGTAATAATTTATAAGAACATACACAAAAAAGCATGTGGAGAGGAAGAGTGAAAAGTTTAAAAAAGGGTTTTGAATGTAAGTGGAAATGCCGGGAGCGCCGAATAACATGCCTTGACCTTACTGGACAGTGAAGTCCTTCAAAAAGGTCAGGTGCGTAGTACTCTTATTCTTTTCTTTTTTTTTTCTTTTTTTTTAAGAAACGTTGCCCCACACTAGGAATAATTCCTGTATCGTGGGTGCGTTTACAAACACATATATTCACATACACAAACGCCCAGACCCGAAACAATTATCTGTAGATCATACAAATATTTGTTCCGTGCGGGGATCGAACCCGCGACACTTAGCGCAGAAAGCTAATCCCTTAGCCACTACGCCAACCGTGTCGTCTTAGGCTCGTAGCCGCTACGAACAGCTACGGTTTGTAATAGTCGTAGCACGTAACATTGTGTAGTTTTTGCATTATAAACGTGGCGTGATGTTACGTACTCTTGTTTTTATACTGTCCAGACAGTTACTGAAAATAATTGTTTTTTTTTTTTTTGTTCCATTCTTGAAGCAGTTAAAGGTAAAACTAAGGGATAATATAATACAGAATATATAATTATTTTACAGATTCACAATAACGTATTTTTAGGGCATAATATGTAAATAAACTTAAAAAGAAAAAACACTCAGTCTAGACATTTTCACTACTACTAGAACTCTTAAAAAAATTACGATGTTTAAATTACCCGTAATAAATTCACAGAATAAAATATTTTTCGATAACTAACCAGACTAAAAACGACTAAATTCTTAATTGGTAAAACTAGAGTTCATTATAAAAACTACTTTACAAATAAATCACTTTCTAGATTTCTTCATATTACCATTTTATTCATTATACTAGCTATTGCCCGCGACTTCGTACGCGTGGAATTTAGAATTTGATATTTTCCTGCAGTATTGCGGTTTGATATTTTCCTGCTGAGCCTATATTTTAAGTTAGATCTCTAGCAATACATCGGTGAAAACTGTATCCAATTCAATGCAGTAGTTTTTGTGTGATGCGTGTACAAACATACAGACAGACAGACGGACAGACAAAAAATGCAAAAACTTTGGTTTTGGCTTCTACTGCTCTAATAAAGACCAGCTTCTAGAGATCAAAGACCATATTAGTTTTTTTCCAATGTCTATAATGTACAGACATCAGCCTGTTATAATTTTACTATACGACATGGTTGGCGCAGTGGTTGAGAGATCGACTGCTGAGCTAAGCTGAGCTAAGTCGCGGGTTCGATTCCCCACAGAACAAATATTTGTATGATCTACAGATATTTGTTTCGGGTATGGGTCTGCGTGTTTGTGAATACCCACCGTGCCTCGGAAAGCACGTAAAGCCGTTGGTCCTGCGCCTGATCTCTCTCCAGTCGTGTCGGATTGCCGTCCCATCGGACTATGAGAGTGAAGGAACAGAGAGAGAGCACCTGTGTTTGCGCACACACTTGTGCTCTATAATATCTCCTACGTAGTTGGCTAATCTCCGGTGAGATTGGCCGCCGTCACCGAAATCGGTCAGGAGGACATTATTATTATGTATATATATAAAAACATAACATTGCATCTTATTCCACAAAAAGTTAGGCAGAGATGTACTTTTGTACATTTCTCTGATATATAGGATAAACAAAGACAGTTTCCATATCTACAGAAAACCCTGATACCTCATAATAACACTTTGCCCGACCTGGGAGTCGAACCCAAAGCCTCACTCTCAGCAACCTCAGCCTAACCTAGTAAATAGTTATTTTTTAACCACCCATCAATTAAAGATTTATGTATGTTTATGTGGGTTCACCCTAAAATACATAATATTTTCAAGAAGAAACATTTTAAGGAATGATTTTGAAAGGTTTTATTAAATATAATTTATTAACAACGTTTGGAACGTTGTTAGCGACTGTACTTGATATAATTTATGGTCTAATTAACTCCCTTTGCGAAGATTTATGCTACTTAATGTAGTCATGGCATCAAATTATTTATTAATTGTGCATTTGTTTACTCGACATTATTTTGAAAGCATATTTAGGAATGGAGGACTTAAGAGTTAGACGTAAACAAAATAAAAACTTAGCAGATATATCATGTTTTTGTAATATGCGCATATACAGCACACACTATTACCATCCAAATTTTTTTTCTATGTGTAAGGTATAATTCGAAGAATACATTTTTGAAAAAATAAAATTGTTTTACAAAGACAAAAAAATCCCTAAAAACAAAACATAAAATCAGCGTGTTTACTCATCAAAATTTAAATACTAAGCGCCTGTGCAAAATGAAGAAAAGGGCAATGCGGGCCATTTATCCGCCTCACGTGTACGGTATCCACTAACGTAAACCTTTACACAACTTTGTGGTACTAAAAGAAATCATACTTATTTCACTACTTTTGCCAAACATCATAATATTTAAATTTAGATGGTGATTAAAAAAAATTTGTGATCCCCTTTGCATTTTGTTGCAGGTGATTTAAGCTCCATCCTATATTGTCAGTCAAATTGGGCATTCATCTTTTAGATAAGATTTATAATTATATTATAAACAAATATTCTTAACAAATATTTAATAATAACATAAATGAATGTTGCATTGATAAATTTAACTATTCCAAATCTAGTCTTATATATAAAATATAGTAATAAGCAAAATAATAAATGATAATATAATACATACGTTAAGTTATATGTATACATATAATAATAATAGACACAGTGCTTCCTCTCTCCTATATTGCTGCGCCCGACGGGGCCCATAATGACCGAATTATATATAACATTTACCACCTAGATTACATTTTGAAATGCAATAACCATTGAGTATTGAGTATTGAGATAAATTTCAATATCAGAATATCTTCAACCCGTCAATTGGCATAAATGACAGACAACAGAAAATCTGTTGTTTTAAACAGAAAATGTATACTAATCAACGATAAACTCATTTTTATGGCAACGCGGTTACTTTACCTTAGTTCATATATTATTACACATTTCTCAACTAAACAACTCCATCTAATTAGGTTCATTAGTTTCCAGTTACGTGCTCAAAATACTCAAATATATGAAGACGGAAATAGTTTCACGGTTCAAGCAGCTCATTTCACACAACCATAAATGTTAATGAGGTTTTGTTTACCATAGGAAGTATCACGAAATTGAACAGTACTGCCGGTTTGAGTCATTTGTATGGCTCCGTTAATTAATATGACATTTAAAGGAAATTGATGATTTAACGAAAATTTATTGGAAGATCCTTTAAAGTACAGTAACCGATGGGGAACAGAATAAAACTCTTATACAGAGGTTCCCATACTTTTTTTCTCATAGACCACTTTCAAAATTTAGCTGGTTCCGGTGGACCCCCTGCAGCTACATTTCTACTATTGTAAATTTAATTGTAAACCCTTATTTTTTTGTCACGCCAACGTAGACCCCTGTCGAGTCTTCCGTGGACCACTTTGGGAACTAATGCTCTTATAGAATAATTATACATTCTAGTCTATATTATTACACACACGATCACAACCAATCTCTTATAAAAACTGCCACACATTGACATTCCTTTAAATATTTGTTCTAAAAAAACCTATACCTGCCAGTCTTTATCTTAAAAACCGAATTGCATTAAAATGCATTAAAACCTCTACAGTACCTACGAGAGGACGGTAATCACATTAGTTGACAGTAATACCAACATAATGGTAGAAACGAAAACAACTGAATATCGGATAAAGCCGAAGTCACTTTTTTTGTTGGATCAAATACTAAGTAGCTGCACGGGATTCGAGACTGTGCCTGATGTCAACAGGCTTGCCTCAGAAAGAACTAAATCACGGCATCGTTAATATTTGGATGGACAAATAGTTCACCTTTGCCTAATCGTTTGGGAAATGTATGCGTGATATTTTGAAGAACGATATGATTTATTATTATCCATCACTACATATTATAAAACAAAGTCCCCTGCCGCGTCTGTCTGTCCGTCTGTTCGCAATAAAATCAAAAACTACTAAACGGATTTTCTTGCAGTTTTTACATATGGACAGTAATTCATGTTCCTCATGAGGTTTAGGTATATAATTCATTATGATTTTGTGTAAATAGGCTGAAATATGACGCTGATTGTTGAAGATGTGTAAATGCTCATCGCAACAGGCTGATACGACACTACGACAGGAAAAAAATGTAAGCGTACATGCTCTGCTACCCGTGCGGAGCCGGGACGGGTCGCTAGTAATTATATAAATTTTTCATCCATATATTTCCATTCCTTAAATTAGCATAACATAACATCAAGCCTGTTCACAACGAGTTGACATAATCCTTTATTTGGGGTTGGGTTACAAATTTAGGCAGAGGTGTAGAAATAATACACTTCTCCCAATCCCAAATTTCGCCGATGGTGTTATCGAATCCCATGTACTACGGGACAAGCCTATTGCCAACTATTGAACACAGTTCCAGACACCGTGCTGCTACTGAGAATTTCCATACAGAAAAACCAATTCATTAAATTACTTATTTAATTTTCAAGCAATACATTACATTAATCATGATAATCCAGACATTAAAAATTAATCTGAAAATCATACAATGGAATTACGAACAAAAATTAAATTCAATGTTTAAAAACAGATGGAAACTTTTCTGATTAACGTTTCAGGTTGAAAATTATTCAGTAATTTGTATAATTTACGAGACTATTGTGATATTATGAGACTTTTTAGGTTTTCGGAATAGGTACAGTCGAAGAAAAATATACTGTACTAAATCCGGCCCACGGCTTCGTCCGCGTGATCTACATATATAATTTATAGCCCATAGCACTCGGGGATAATGTAGCTATCTATCGGTGAAAGAATTTTCAGATTCGGATTATTAGTTCCGGAGATTACCCCCTACATACAAACATACTAATTTACCTCTATAATATTAGTATATGTAGATACAGTATTACCATTTAATACAGAAGAATTTTCATACAGATTTATAAAAATAGCTTTTAAAATAAATATATTAGATACACATAACATAACATAACATCATGTCTGTATTCTTCGAAGGGTTAGGCAGAGGTTTTCTATTGTATTACCGAACACAGTTCCAAACTCCTTGCTGCTACTGAGAATTTCCATACAGAAAAACCCAATAACACTTTTCCCGACTCGGGACTCGAACCCAGGATCACCAGACCAATGGCTAGGTCAGTACCACGTTCTCACAGAATATAAGTAACATTATATTGCTAAAAATGGAGAATGGATGAGATGACGCAAAAAGGTTATTTAAGGATTCATGGAAATGCTAGGAACAGCTCCTTCTAGAAGTACTTATACGGTAAGTACTTGTACCTCGTTAGTTATCTCCATCAAGAGGGTCATCAATTTAGATGAAACAAAAAACGACACAGTTGGCGCAGTGGCTAAGCGATTAGCCTTCTGCGCTACGTGTCGCGGGTTTAATCCCCGTACGCACGGAACAAATATTCGTATCATCTACAGATCATACAAATATTTGTTCCGTGCATAGCGCAGAAAGCTAATTGGTTAGCCACTACGCCAACCGTGTCGTCGTTCATGTAAATTAACTTTTTATTTATTTAAAAGAGTATCCATGGAGTTTCTTACCGGTCTCTTCTCCATAGGACCAACCCCTTTTGAAACCGTGCGTCTAGTCTTAGCTTTTTAAAATTGCCTACAAACGCCTAGTTGAAATAAAAAAACTTTGACTTTGACGAGCTTTTCCCCATCTATAAAAAGTAGGTCATGGCAAAATACATCACTACGGTATAAAGTCATACTATAGCGCCGCTGCCGCTTGAAGGCAAAGTGTAATTGGGTTTTTCCGCTAAGAAATTCTCAGTAACAGTCCCGATAAACGTCAATTGAATCTTGTCTCATGTGACATGGGACCAATTACCGCCCATTGTGTCGATTCTATAAGGCCAACTAAAATATTTATACGAGATATTTACGACTCTATAGAGCCTTTGAATTAACTTTATACTGAGTGGAGTGAGTACGGTTCATACAGTGTCTAATCGATTGGCTTTCTTTGGGTTCGATTCCCAGACAGAACAAATATTTGTATGATCTATGGATAGTTGTTCCGGGTGTGGGTGTCTGTACAGGCATGTGAGATTTATGTCTGTAAAATATACAATGAGCAACGTTTATTATAGGAAAAAAAAAATAATAAAAAGTCGTTTGAATTTTGAGAGGAATATAATGTTTCATGCCTTTCATCTTATAACCTTTGAAAATATACTACCTAGTTTTTTTTACTTTTGGGGGAAACTTATTTATAACTTAACGACGCATAGATCCTCTCCCCTCCATCGGGGACTAAAAATGCCGTTTTAGATAAGTCAAAGTACCCACTTAATTGATGACTCTTAATTTTATATGCGTAAGATTCATATTCAAAAATCATCTGTTTGATAGTTATTATAGAGACTCGTAGATGAATTGCTAAATTTGCCCGTTCATTCAAAATTCATGGAATACAGTAAGTATACTTCGTTTGTTACCTAGTAAACAATCTAGTAACTTAGTTGCTATGGAAGAATTCGGTTTCCTCGGAAGTCTTCCAATAAAATCCAATTATAGGATCCGGCATTCTCCGAATCCGAACATCGTTTCTAGTTACGCTTGGGGAACTGCCTAACAAAAATTTGTATAACCTACACTTAAAGTTAAAGTCCAGCGACTAACAAAGGTTGTCAAGTGAAATTGAGTAAGGCATTTGGCAAGACCATAGACTTAGAATTTTGCTTACGTTAGAAATAGACATAGAGTAAAAAAAATTAGGTCAGATTTTTCAGTCGTCTGATAACGTACATATATCTGAAGAATAATAGTATGACATGTTTTCTACTAGCTTCCGTTCGCGGCTTCGCCCGCGTGGATTACGAACAAGTGCATTTATTTTTTGGGTCAAAAGCATCCACTGCCTTCTTCAATAAATAGGCTATCATGTAAAAATATTTTTTCAGAATAGTAGTAGTTGGTAGTTCCAAAGATTAGCGCGTTCAAACAAAAAAATAATCTCTTCAGTAATATTGGTATAAATAGCTGCACCCTTCAATTTTACCCACAGTATAAGGTGACGCTGACCATCTTGCGGTAAAAGTGTATTTTCGGAATAAAAGGCCTATGTTAATCCGGCGTATAAGATCCATTCCAAATTTCAACATAATCCGTTCAGTAGTTTTTGCGAGTAGAGTAACAAACATACATATTAAGTAGGACACAATAGCTCTCAAATCCCAATATTCATGTCTTAGATAAAAGTCAATTGTTAACTTGAGTACATCCCTCTTTCTAAAAGTCACTTTACGTTTAACCCTTACTGTCAAAATATTAATGAGGCCATTATCATTCCCTTCTCACTTAAGTTTTACGATGATTAGCTGCTGATAACACCGTAGCGTACGTTGGAAATTCTATGTATCACGACCTTTTGAAATAATCTGGGTTAATGCTTTTTTGACCGGCATTATTTTGTAGTCAGTATCATTAAACTAAAGGGGATAAGGGTTGGTTCGGATACGGCGGAAACGTCGCGGGGATGAACAAATATAAAGACGTTATGTAACAAACTCCACTTGTATATTTGTATCCATTGTTATAAAATCCGACTTGTGTGGCCGTCAAGTGAAGGCGGATAAAAATATCATGACATATACAAAATATTCTGGTAGATGAGTCATCTGAGTTACTTTATGTGAACTGTCAAAAACGACATTTTGTTCTAAAAATGTTTGGAATACAAAAGCGTAACGTTATAATTTTTCATTGCCATTTACATACTTATTGTGTGATTTTCACCAAAGATAAGCAAGAGATTAAGTTTTGAAAACTATTTTCCAAACAAGATTTCAGGATTTATTTTTGATACACTCATTTGACTCAGTATTACACGGTTTTGTAAAACGTGATCTAGATAGTTGTATCAGACATTAGTGACCTCCAATTGTACCACAGCAGTAACTGTTTACTGCATAACTCTTTTAAGAATAGAGGCGTGATATTATGTATTTTTCTGTGATAAAGGGCAATACATATTCTGTTTTTTTCACTAATCATTTCCTTCATGAAAATCTTCTCCTTAATAATACTAACCTAATAAATCGGTCAGTTTACCATCGTCAACCTTAACAAAACCGCGACCCCCAACGCCCCCCATCAGGTAAATCATTCATGTCACTCCAGTCACCGAGTGTATCCTCTAATGGAGGTATAGAGGCCCCAGACAGTGATAGATTGACACGAGCCATTGAGGTTATGTCAGAACACACGTGGATAGTGGCTAAAACAAGTTCGTGCTTTTTCGATTTTGTTTTATTTCATTATTCGATCCCCAAGGGTTTATTCTGTAAGTACTTTTTAAAGTAGCGGTTAGCGTTTTGTTAGCGCTTGAAATAATTAATAAGTTTTTGACTGTTGAGGATATGTTCTTAAGGGTCTTGCTAAGTATTTGAAAATACAATAATATAGTATTGTAGTATTTCATAAAAACCGTTTTAAAATAGCCGATTACAATAAATAGCCGATTGCTGACGCGTCCGTAAATAACGGTACGGTTAAAAAAATTAACATTTGTGACATTTTAACCTTCATTAAATTTCTGCGTAAACACGCTAATACAATAACGTTATAGATTAAAACGTTCGTGATATGGGTAAAGTAGTTCAGAAAAAATCATCTACAACACGTAATATGAATGACCCACAGACTAAAACACCTCAATTCAAATATTTAGATAATATTTTTTTAAATCAGCGAATTGTATGGACATTTTACAAATCTACGCACGCACACAGTCGCACACGTGAGAAGAGCGAGCGCAACTTGCCCGTTGCGAAAGGAGCCGACAATAAATTGTTGTTTCGACTGTACAACGAAGGGTGGACTGTAATTTACTTCATTTTAATTTCATAAGGTTAGGCAGAGGTGTACTATTGTACAACCACATTTCGCCGGTCCCGTTATTGAGTTCCATGTAATAGGGGGCGAGCCTATTGCCATCAACCGGGCACAGTTCCAGACTCCGTGATGCAACTGAAAATTTCCATATAGAAAAACCCAATAACACTTTGCCAGATCCGGGAATCGAATCCAAGACCAATTAGGCAGTCGTTTTAATTATTTTTAGGAGAAAATATACCTATATTAAATATAACTGAAATTATGACCTTAAAAACTTTTCTATTTGTAGACTGTACATGTTAAAATAATCTTATTTAGTTTTGTTACTGAGTTGACAAATTTCAACTCATTTCTAAGTAATAAAAGTTATTTTTAAAGAACAACTAAATGAGATAAAAATGCTCGTCTGATCTCTCTCCGGTCGTGTTGGATTGCCGTCCCTTCGGGCTATGAGGGTGAAGGAATAGAGAGAGCACCTGTGTTTGTGCACATACGTGTGCTCTATAATATCTCCTGCGTAGTTGGCTAATCTCCGGTGAGATTGGCCGCCGTGACCGAAATCGGTTAGGAGGACATTATTATAATTATAAATGAGATAAGAAAATATTTTTTATTAATTTGCCCTGAATGTAAAATGAATGTTAAATAGACAAACAAATAAAAAGTAAATAACTGACGAAACTTGTGGCTCTTGGTCTTAATGGGCAGTTTGGGTCCTCTTGGACTTATAATGTTTTTTGGACTGTTTTAATGTATATTATTATGGTTCGGCATAGAAAACGCCCGTAGAGATACAGATTAACTCACAATGCTAGATAATCCAATAGTTGTACCTATTACTACTCATAAGTCACAACACCCGCCTTTATCAGATATAATAAGGCATGGTTGGCGCAGTGGCTAAGCGACCAGCTTTCTACGCCAGCTTTCCAGATTCCGTACTGATACTGAGAATTTCAAACAGAAAAACGGGAACCGTACCTGTCCTCACGCTTGCGACCACTAAAGACCAACTTTTTATTTTTAGATAGGTAGGTACTTATTTTTTAATAAAATTTTCTTAAAGTCCCAAAATCTCTTTTTAATACTAAAATATCCCGAAACGAAATCAATTCATTGCATTAATACATTAGCCCAAGTCAACAATAATTTTAATTTCGCAAAGAATTTTATCAACATACGAAAAGCGATACAAAAAACAACAAAATCTCGTTTAAATAAAATGAAAGAATACATCTATATAGAAACTCGTTCAAACACGTCTTCCTTGTTTTGAAGATAAACAGTTTTATTTCAAAACGTTTTTCATATAATCCCCTTTTGTTGGTGACTTGGGGAGATTTTGTTAGCTTTTCAGAAACTTTCATGATCAAAAAACTTTTAAATATGTATCAAAATTTACTTTTTTTCGAAACCGGGGTAAATAAGTACCTAAGTAATAAGGTGGAGAAGATATATTATATCTTAATAATATGTAAAAAAGATTATTATTTTCATTATTCAAATATTTACCCCCGAAATTGTTGTGCTACGAGCCTACGATTGCTGTGCTATCTATTGCGATTGGTTTAATTCTTGCACGGAACAACTAATTATTATAAAAAAAATTCTGTGCATACGGCTGGGAACTATACAAGATAGTTGTTCCGGGCACATGTGAATTATTGTTTTGCGTACCCACGATCAGGTATAATGAAGAGTGAGGGGTAACATAAAAAAAACGTAAAAAATAAGAAAACTGCATGGAGATTTTGTTACAATATGTAAAATTAAGAAAAAATAACATACATAATATAGCATCACACCCGTATTACCCGAAGCGTTAGGTAGAGGCGTAATATGTACACTTACATGTAATTTTTGTGCACCCGAATGGGAAATAATATGGAGTGACTACTTTTCAAATCATTGTATACCATCTCAATGTATGTTCCTATATTTAATGCAAATAAAAAAATATTATTATTATTACATTTCGCCTACACTAATGATTGAATTTGATTGATGTTTTGTCTAAGGTCACAGAACATGATAACAATTTACGTGGTTTCATTTTAGAACGATTCCGTGTCACCACCCTTTCGATTGTTATCGGTACACCAAATAACGTGAATTTATAAATATTTAGTAGTTATAAATGAAATGGGTTATATTTTGCAAACAGATTGCGATCTTTTCAGTATGACCTAGCTTTTAATACTTAAAAAGATTGATGGTATCCACAGTTACAGTTAGACTCTTGAAGTCTCGATTAAATTTTAATAGATGTCCCGAGTTGTGTTGCAAAGAAGATTGATTTTTAATGCCTGCGGCTCATTAAAGTCTGCAAACTTCTATCACATACTGTTCTATAATTTAAAATATTTTCTATTCATTTATATGATTAGTCTGCTATACTACTAATATTATAAATGTGAAAGTTTTTGAGGATGAATGGATGGATGGATGGATGAATATTTGTTACTCAATCACACCAGAACGGCTGAACGGATCTGGGTGAAATTTGGCGTAGAGATAGATTATAGTCTGGAAAAGCACATAAGATTTTAACGATATACTTTTTATCCCGGAAAAATGAACAGGTTCGTAAACCACGCAGGCGAAGCGGCGGGCAGAAGCTAGTAACTTTATAATTACAAAAAGAAAACTCAGTAGCAACAAGGAGCTTGGAACTGTGCCCGGTAGATGGCAATAGACTTAATACCGGTGAAATGTTAGTGTATAATAATAAAGCATAGTCCTTCTATTTTATATTAGGTTATAAATATACTCTTTGTCATATTCCAAAGAGATACAAACAGATCAGAAACTCCATGGTTACTGTCTATCGACCCTTCAGTCGATATAAACATAGCCTTTATTTCAAGAAAAATGTAACATTATGTAAATTAAATTTAACATATGCAACTTTTAATGAATATCTCAAGACCCGGGTACGTCTTAAAACTGCGGTCAGACACCGGAGGACGGGCAGCAGCGTCTTCTCACTAATCGGTGAGCCACTGCGATCCCCAAGCCGCCTGCCAAGCGTGGGGATTATGGCAAACCCCCCCTTGAGGGAGGCCTTCGTTCAGCAGTGGACGTCTTCTGGCTGATGATGACGATGATGATGATGAATGAATATCTTGGGATGTAAGGAAAGAGTACCACTAGTTACGAAACATAAGAAGTTCTAGCGCACCCTGGGCAGTCAGCCTCGATACCACGATTGCTGACTGGCAAATTTTTTCAGTACGGCATGAGCGATTCCCATATGGTATTTCATGCCGACATGACAGAAGAAGAAGAATGAGAATCTTTAGGCGCTAACCGATATCCGCCTCTTTGAAACCATTCAATCATATAGGTACAAAATATTCTATTGTCTGTTAACAATCTGTGTTTGTTCTGCAGTCTTACGAAAGATTCAAATACCCTGTTAACTTGGGATCCTATTCATTAATATAAGCAACTAGCGACCCGCCCTAGCTTCGCATGGTTTATACGGTTTACTCGGCGCACGCCAGTAAAGCTCCCAGGCGGCATTATATTTTCCGAAATCTTCAACAATCATCATCATATTTCAGCCAATTTACACATAACCTTAATGAATTGTACACCTAAACCGTTCTCATGAACCACACCGTCATTAGTGAAAACCGTATGAAAATCCGTTCAGTAGTTTTTGAGTTTATCGCGTTCAGGCAAACAGATGCGATGGGGGGGACTTTGTTCTATAATATGGTAGTGATGTAGATTGAGACTTGCTGTTCATTATAAAACCATAAATGAACCGTAAATGATATCGCACCCTCGCAGAGACAAGGGCACAACTGCATGATTTTCAATGTTTCTCTAGAGGCATTGAGATTTTGTCGCGCCAATATTGGCAGAAAAATGCACAAATGGGACAAAGGCACTATCGCCCTCTGGCGAAATGAGACCGAACTGATCGATTGATTTTGTTCTACCAGATAATAGGGTGTTGTTAAAGCACATTGGCATACTTAACTCATTTTAAGAATTTATACCTTTTATGCCCTTGTCTTACCGAAGGTACGATATGTTTGTTTTTTTGTTAATATATTATTAGAAAATAACTGGATCGGTAATTGTTGTTGTTTGGTATTTGGCTTGACGTCTAATAATAGCTATAAGTGAGGATCTGTAAATAAAAGTATTTTGTGCTATTTTTGTGCGTGACGAAAATCATATTCTGCCGCAGTTGGCTAGACTGAAAGCTTAGTAAATATACTTGAGAAAAAGCTAGGAATGTTACCTTTACATATTTACGAGTATATTAGATTTTGTCCTGGGTAGGACAGAGTACGTATATGAATTCTAAAAGCACCTCACCTGTATTCCCCGAAGGGTTAGGCAGAAGAGTATTATTGTCGACCCACATTTCGCCGATGCTGTTACCGAGTCCCAGGAGGAGGCGAGCCTATTGTCATCAACCGGGCACAGTTCCAAACTCCATGCTGTAAGTTATCATACAAAGAAAAAAATCCATTTACACTTTGCCGGACCCGGAAATCGAGCCCGGGTCCTCACGCTCTGCAGTCGCGCTCGCAACCACTAGAAAATTCGGAAATTAAAAAAATATATAGATCGTCTATTTATATTATACATAGAAAAAGTCTAGTCTAGATATATCGACCTTTTCTGTGGTAACCAAAATGTTCTGTTGTTCTTATTTATTGGTGTTGCAAAAGATTTACCCCGCACGAACTCTTTCATTTAGTTCGTGAGGTAATTAATGTGCACAACACACTGCTGCTTGCCTGTGTGCCAGTCTCAGTGTGCAATTTATGTGTAAACTTTCCTAGAACTTTCCAGACTATATAAAAGAATAATGCAAAGATTACTGCCTCGTTAAGAATGGCCACGATATACCTAACTAGTTTATATCAATAAAATGCATGACATGTACAGTGAGCGATATTCAGACGGTATAATATTATTCTTGGAAAACTTTGGTTAAATCGTACAATTTATATAACTATGTATTTTTATGTATCCGCAGATATTATGTGTAATATTGGTCTAGTTTTCAATCACTATTTCCTCTAAAAATCCTTTTTAAATGTCATTAAGTATATACATCAAAAGGATTATCTGTAGATACAAATGTACTGGATTCGAACCCGCAATATGTAGCGCAGAAAGCTACGCTTATCCACTGGGCCAAACGTGCCCTCTATGTTATTAATTTTTGGCGCACAGATTATGTTGGTATTGGTTGTTCAATTCCCGCGTATTTAAATTATGTCACCTACGCAGGTATATCAGAAGGCCATACTAATTGTACACTACTTACAGCTCAAATATCCGAAAATATATAAAACGAGATGCCCCGGTGAACTTCTTACCACCTTAAATTGATTTGATTGTAACTCTTTATCGACAAACGAAGTAAATCTGAAGTGGTAATTCCCATAAAAAATTACCAATTTCGAATTTTTCGATTTTTGGGATATTCCTTTGGGTTTCTCCTAAATCAACCCAGTATTAGAGCGAACAAAACAAAAAAAAAAAACAAATCGGTCGAGTCATTTTCGAGTTTTTGCGACATTAACGCACGCCAATTGATTTTTATATCCTACTAATACTAATCCTACTTAATATTATAAATGTGAAAGTTTGTGAGAAAGGATGGATGGATCTTTGTGACTCTTTCACGCCAGAACGGCTGAACGGATCTGGATGAAATTTCGCACAGAGATAGATTATAGTCTGAAATAGCACATAGGCTACTTTTTATCTGGGAAAATGTACGGGTTCGTAAACCACGCGGGCGAAGCCGCGGGCGGAAGCTAGTATTAAATATATGGAGTCTGTTTTGATATTAGAAATTCATTGTCTGTGGTACGAAAAATACATACATAATAGACAGGTGTCTAGCCGGTGTCAGGTTGGTGCTACAGCTTTTCGTGTGAGATTAGGATTGCTTTGTATATCATTCCACAGAAATAAAATACATGTACTTACGAGAAATATTTTTCTGAGTAAATCTGGCGTATTATTTTGATTTAACATATACGGCGTAACAACTTTTATATTATAAAAAAATCTATTATAATGATTCAATATGCGAACCAAATTCTTAAGTAATAATTTGTGGAAAGTAAAATATGGTCGCAAGCAGGAATCGAACTTACGACCTTTCTGATTCAATACACCAACTGCTGTTGCTTCTGAGCTACTACGATCACGCGCTCATCTCTGCTTGATTTTTAACTGTCCTATAATGAAGGTGGCGACATCTATTGGAATTATTTATTAAACAACCAACACAACATTGCAGTTAATTCAGTGTCATACAGAAGACTGCTTCTGTGGTTCAGTGGTCGCCAGCGCGACGGCTGAGCATGAGAACCTCGGTTCGATAACCGTTTCGGGCAGTGCTATTGGGTTTTTCTGTGTAATAATTCTGAATAGCAGCATGTAGTCTAGAACTGTGCTCGGTAGATGGCAACAGGCTCGTCCCCTATTACAGGGGACTCAATAACGGCATCGGCGAAATGTTGGTGTACAATAGTACACTTCTGCCTAACCCTTCGGAGAATATAGGCGTGATGCTATGTTATGTTACTTTATAAAGTTTGACGTTTTTGTTGGTAGACGCTTATTAGGTTTGTTTGAAAATAAGTTTGTTATTAAGTAAACAATGTAATAACTTATACGATATGGAAACGAAAAGTATATACCGTATCCACCTTGTATATATAGTACGAGGGGCCTACTTGTATCGATTTGCAAGGTAAAGCAGCACTTGCTTCGGTCAGTCCTTGGATGGGTGACCGTTCATCACATATCGAGACCCCTTTCGTGCCTCGGAAAGGACGTTAAGCAATTGGTGTAGGATGTATCAGCAGCCCAAGAAGTCTGACAACCGGTCAGTCAGTGAGGTCGGTTTTAACGACACGGTAGGCCGGTGAAAAAAACTCTTTAAAAAAAACGTAATACCAAATTCCACACAAGAATATAATGGTCCAATTTCCAGCGGTAAAAAATATTTTACAACCTGACCGCTGACGTCCCGTTCGATTCCGGATGCTTGGTCAGGAATTTCCAATGTGTGTTGGGCTAAACTCTGATTACTGGAGCACACATTTCCATAGCATTTTGTGATCGACCTTCAGTCTAAGCGTTTATGATGATGTACCTTCATCTGTATTTGCTGATATAGGTACCTACATGAAGTTTTTTTTAGGTACCTAGTACATTAGTAAAGTAATATATCCATAAATATTTAAAATGTTATCCTCGGATTCATGCACGTTGCCTACAGGCACTGTGTAAGATAAATTCCTGTGTTGTGGGTGCGTTTACAAACACAAATATTCACATAGACATACACCCAGGCCCGAAACAAATATATGTAGATCATATAAATATTTGTACCGTGCGAGAATCGAACCCGCGACACGGAGCGCAGCAGTCAATCGCTCAACCACCAGACCAACCGTGTCTTCAAATATTTGGTACCACAGTTTCTTTATTCGACTGCAGATATTATAATCAACACTATTATTAAGAGTAGATTGAAATTGACCGTATTACGAAGCAGATATACCACTATAATATAACAATTAACATATAAAAGGTTTAGTTTACCGTCAACCAACTGAAAACACTTTACGAACCTTTAGATAATGGCCTCGGGTTCGTGAACAGATTGGTATATTAGATTATAATTTACATAATCTCCCTAGCCTTTGCACAGGCATGTGTGGATGATCTGGCTTGTAGGGTCGAACTAAGGTCTGACTAAATGTGGTCAATAGAATACTGGATATACGATAAACACACAGCATTATACTTGTATTCCTGTAAGGGTTAGGCAGAGTTCTACTGTTTTACACCCACATTCCGCCGATAGCGTTGCTAGGTATCATGTAATTGGTGAGTGAAAAATATCCAAAAATACTCGTCGTCTTTGGGATTGAACTCGAGACTACGCTCAAAGCGAACCATTGCATCAAGAAGCAGTTATATTTTAACTGAATAAAATTATGGAGGGATTAGTAACAAAAAATTAGATAATATAGTAAATATAATAAAGCAATATAATTCACAATACACCATAAAAATAAACGTCAAAAAGACATCATGTGTTTAGGTCGAGACGCGATCCATCAAGTGAGTTCGGTGGCGGCGCCGGAGACTTACGATTAGCAAACATTACCACAGCAAGATCAGCCAGCAACAGCAGAATTGTTAACATAGGCAATACCGCATTCAATACATAAGCTGTACTTGCAGAATATATCTTTAATTCCTTAAAAACTGATATCGACAACGCCCCCTGAAGAGCAGAACAAGTCACAAGTCCGTAAATTTGCAAGAACTTTGAGTCCTGAAATCGGCGCCGACGCATCCCCGCAATTAGATAAGTACCGATCATAATATAAGTGGTAAATAAGGCGATGGGTGCAAAAATGGCGTGGGCTACAGTTAGGGTTATTGTGGCCCTCTCGTTGATAAGGTCTCCGGTGTTGACGACCAGAGTGAGGAAGCGGAGCTTGAGGGAATAACGGTCGGGACTCATTGATGAATCCGCACTGCTACTGGAGTAACACTTCATTGGTATCGTTTCAATTTTACTATTAGCACAGTTTTCTTATAAACATTGTAGATAATAAAAATTCTATAAAAATACTAACAGATCCTATGACAGAAGGATGACACTCGTGTCATAATCCATAGTTTGTTATCATTTTATTCATCCAACTTTAGGACAGGCAAGGGAAGCTGAGCCCATACAGCCATATTCTATAGATTCATGATTCTGTTTAGATGTCAGAAGATTAAAACCCTTTAAAACACGACTGGTAAGGAAGATCTTGTAAATTATTATGCAAATATTTGATTCGTACGGTAATCGTATCCGCAACACGTAGCGCAACAATGGGTTGCTGAACTACTGGGCCAACTCTTTCGTCAGTTGCATCTTATTAATAACTAGCTTTATCCGCGACTTCGTCCGCGTGATCTACATACATATATAATTTATAGCCTATAGCACTTCGGAATGATGTAACTATCTATCAGTGATAGAATTTTTAAAATCGCTTGAGTAGTTTCGGATATTAGCTCCTACATACAAACTTACAAAATTTACCTCTTTATATTATTCGTGTAGACAACAAAATGGTCTCAACCCACAAAATCATAATTTCAACATCACATTAAATACTTTATTTGCTTCTATTATCAATTCTGTTTGGAATAAACCATATACAGTAGACCTAGTACGAATATTTCGACGTAGGTATAGTAATGGTAACCGCATCGTTAGTTTTAGTATAGTATTATATTATCTGTGGTTTTAGTAAATTTTGAATCTGAAATACAACTGTCCAATAATGATATTGTTTTAATTTTATGACACAAACACAATTTGTATCTTACATAGATAGGAATAAGGTCTTCAATTAAAAACAATATATTGTATGTGAATCGAGTATTTCCAATTTTAAATTCGCTCACATCAACTATACGTTTTCATCATCATCATCAGCCAGAAGACGTCCACTGCTGAACGAGGGCCTCCCTCAAGGGGGGGTTTGCCATAATCCCCACGCTTGGCAGGCAGCTTGGGGATCGCAGTGGCTCACCGATTAGTGAGAGGACGCTGCTGCCCGTCCTCCGGTGTCTGGCCGCAGTTTTAAGACGTACCCGGGTCACGATACGTTTTACGTTTACTTTATCATGACGTCAAAACTTTCGTGCTAGGCCTACAGTATCTTAAGCTTCAGTGACAAGAAGCGATCGACTCACAGTGAATGAATTTTAAAGCGTTATCCCCTTTTTGCTTCGTGTAAGCTTTGAGCTTGAGTGACACGGACCAAACACTCGCTACGAATGCAATCACTACGAACAAACTCGCTTGCCAAGCCAAGCTATTCACTGGTTCTAAAGGGACTTATCCCTTAAGATTCATTCGCGGTGAGTAGATCGGTGTGAGAAAACTCGCATCGTGTGACCGAGGCTTTACGGAGTCGTTGTTGAAAGGAAATACAACCCAATCAGATGACAACAACATACTTCGTCGAAAGAGATCGATACGACTTTGTCTGGAAGAGACAGCTGTTGTTCTACACAGAAAAACGGTACATCGATTGTTCCTGATACGAAACCCTAAGGGGACCATTAAAATATATTCTACTAAAGAAAATTAAGCTTTGTATTCAATAAGGCATACGTATCTTCAGTAATATTGCGCGTAATCGAAGGACATCGGCAGTTATCTTAAATAATATAATATCGATGGCGCTTAGCGACTACCTGGATTGCTTCTAAAGGTAAGTTTATCGGGAAACTGAAATTTTGTGGATTAGTGTATACACGGCTCAATGACACCAACAATAAATCCTACTTCCCACTATTCTACTTAATATTATAAATGTGAAAGTTTGTGAGGATGGGTGGATGGATGGATCTTTGTTACTCTTTCACGCCAGAACGGCTGAACGGATCTTGATGAAATTTGACACAGAGATAGATTATAGTCTGGAATAGCACATAGGCTACTTTTAATCCCGGAAAAATGTACGGGTTCGTAAACCACGCGGGCGAAGCCGCGGGCGGAAGCTAGTAAATCATAACACTAGTATGGCTCGATATTCGGTACAATATTTTCATCAAATTGTTCTCATAAAAACTATCTACCTACCTAGCAATAGGCTCCATTTCTATGGGACTCCTATGGGACTTAATAACAGCATCGGCGAAACGTGGTGCACGATAGTACACCTCTGCCTGATTCTATGGGGATACAAGCATCGTGGTGTGACACTTAATGAGCGTAATTCCTTTCTCCAAACGAGAGGATAGCAAGTTAATTTATTTTAGACTGTCTGAAATTCCTTTTAACCACAATATTCACCGCATTTATACTTCAACATTCCATAAATATCATGAAGATACGATGTAAATTATTCACGAGTCATAAAAACGTCAACTCAACGTGTCTAGAACAGTCTGGTAATGACATCCTCTGTTGGAACTGTACATTCATTTAATTTTGGTGTCTCGTACAGAAACTGACAAAGCGCTTGTAGTTGTAGACTCCGTTTATTATATACTAGCTTCCGTCCGCGGCTTCGCCCGCGTGATTTACGAACCCGTACATTTTTTCGGGATAAAAAGTAGCCTATGTGCTATTCCAGACTATAATCTACCTCTGTGCCAAATTTCATCCAGACCCGTTCAGCCGTTCTGACGTGAAAGAGTAACAAAGATCCATCCATCCATCCCTCCTCACAAACTTTCACATTTATAATATTAGTAGGAAAATCCTATTATCCTATAAACAGATAGTGCCATCCACGAAGACGCGCCTCACTATTCTTGGCCGCAGCTTTCCAGCCCGTAACGCTCTCTCGTGATCAGTCAATCCGTCGTAAGAGTCGTGTGCACTCATAGGTAATTAGTGTGTATCCACAAAACTAAAACACTATTAGAAGGTTGCACATTTATACTGTAAGCGATTAGGAAGAAGAGTGGGGCGTGTCTTCGTGGATGGTACTGCCTGTACCTATATCTACCTAATCCTATCCTATCCTTCCTATTTATACTATAAATGTGAAAGTTTGTGAGAATGGATGGATGGATATTTGTTACTCAATCACGCCAGAACGGTTGAACGGATCTGGATGAAATTTGGCACAAAAATACATAGATTATAGTCTGGAATAGCACATAGGCATTTTTATCCCGGAAAATGCACGGGTTCGTAAAAAACGCGGACGAAGCCGCGGGCGTAAGCTAGTATTATAAATGTGAAAGTTTGAGAAGATTTTAGGATGTTTGTTACTCAATTACTCGCTATGTTATTCTGTTTTATTTTCTTTCAATTGGTTCCTTCACTTCCTTTCCTTCATATCACACTTGACTAAATATTCTCACACTGAAATTTCACACTGTAATTTAGTAAAACATAACTCGGAACGACTAAACATAATTTAAACCATAGTGTAATGGAAACAGAAGCTAAAATTGTCAAATAAGTCTTCGGACAATATAATTTAATACCAGCCAGTAGCGCCATCTGTCGGCCATGCCAACTTGGAACTGCTAATACTTTCATCAAAATCACATTTCAGAAGTTGGCCTACATTGTTCTCACATAATTTTGTACCATAATGTCTGTTTTAATAGTAAACTTGAACTTCGCATTTGTCACAGCGTCTCTCTTCCAGGCATATAAACCACCATTGGGTGGCAACATTTGGATAAGAGATATTATAATGATATTGATGTCCTCCGATTTCGGTCACGGCGACCAATGTCACCGGGGATTAGCCAACTACGCAGGAGATATTATAGAGCACAAGTGTGTGCGCAAACACAGGTGCTCTCTATTCCTTCACTCTCATAGTCCGACACGACCGGAGAGAGATCAGGCGCAGGACCAACGGCTTTACGTGCTTTCCGTGGCACGATGTTTATTCACATACACGAAGACCCAGACCCGAAACAAATATATGTAGATCATACAAATATTTATTCCGTGCGGGAATCGAACCCGCGACACGTAGCTCAGGAGTCGATCTCTCAACCACTGCGCCTACTGTGTCGTCAAGATTGCCTTCTAAATGAACCATACCTATATATTTATTTCTTTTATTTTAAAAAAAAAAGTTGCTCACACTATGATTTCTCCTGTATCGTTGGTACAGTTATACATGTCACATACACACACAGCTAGACCCGAAACCACTACCTGTAGATCATACAAATATTTTTTCCGTGCGGGAATCGAGCCAGCGACACGTAACACAGAAATCTAATCACTTAGCCACTACGCCAACTATGTCGGCAATTTAACATAGAACCATCCTAACTAATAATATTATAAATGCGCAAGTAAGTTTGTTTGTTTGTTTGTTACCTTTTCACGCATAAACCACTGAACAATGTACTAAACTGCTACTGAACATCTTAGTGTACAGAAACGGACATAGGGTACCTTTTAAAAAAAAGTACTGTTCCCTAGGAAAACAACAATAACGTTCTTATGATAATAGATGGCGCCACGTGTCTTTCGCAAGCAGAGTACAACCCGAACTGATTGTCAAATTCTAAATTAATGCGAGCGAAAGCCGCGGGCAAAAGCTAGTTTATTAATATAGCGGCCGTTAGTTCACCAGTGAATCTGCAGTCTACAAGGTTTACAGTCTACCAGCATTTGCTGCGGACTGTCCTTGGATGGGTGGCACGGACACAGGCTGGGAATATACACTTTGATATAACCGAACCTTGTTACACAACTCACGATTTGAGCTAACATTTCATTAACTCAAATTCACATTCATAATAGGATTCATTACCGTTACAGTCCAATTTGATTCGATTTACCTTTCCGTTGATTGGTAGCATTAAAATACAGAATTACGTAAGCATAATGATTGTGGAATAATTCACATCAAATTTCACTTTGATTGTGTGCCATTTTAATTATTAATTCTGGCAAAATAAGAACCAAAGTTGCCTGAATTGTTTCGGTGCTTTCACAGTACTTTGTCTCGAAAACATTGGAAGTTAAAAGCCCACTCCGTTGTTGCGTTTATTATGTAAAGTATTTCGAAGTATCTAACTCTAAGCCATCAATTTGTGGGGTAGATAAGTAGTTTCAGTGACTGTTCAATGTTTGCGTCATACTCGTGAACGGGTGCCGTCTGTTGGGACTGGTCAGCTCATAGCTGCCATGTCAATCTTATCAGAATATTTGTTATTAATTTAAAAATCAGGCTTGTTTAGTTTAGACTTTTTTTTTACATTGTCCTCACATAAGTTTTCGAGAACAATGTATTTTAACAAAATATTGTAAGAAATTCTGAATTTAAAAGAGTAACCATGGAGTTTCTTGCCCGTTCTTCTCCATTGGAAGTCAACATTTTGGAACGTGGCACCTAGAGTCGTAACTATTCTTAAGTACCTGTATATGGTGTACATGAATAAAAACATATCTTATCTTATCTTATCTTATCTTATCTTTGGGGTCTTTACGAATGAAGGATCAACCAAAGGAATTTGTTATTCTGACAAATAAATACTCAGTGCTCGACCTTGACTGCCTCATTGGTCTAGTGGTTCCAAGCGAGACTGCTGAGCGTGAGGTCCTCGATTTAATTACCGGATCGGGCAGTGTTATTGGGTTTTTCTGTATGGAGATTCTCAGTAGCAGCACAGAGTCTGGAACTGTGCCCTGTAGATGGCAATAGGCTTGCCCCTATTACATGGGACTCAATATGCATCGGCGAAATGTGGGTGTACCCTTTGGGGAATAAATGCGTGCTGTTATGTTATGTTAAATACTCAATGGTTGTGAGGTCCTTGGAAAACATCTTCTAATATACATATTTTTCATGAGAGTGTCGGGTTCCGACTGCGAGCTTTTACGCTATGCATTGTCATGCCTGGGGTACAATTACGCGCAATAAGAAACGTTATGTTCATCGATATACAGTATTTAATCAAAAGAGTAGTGGGAAATTTTAAAGCAAAGGATTTACAACATGTACATTTGCTTATTTTCTTTGAAAATTTACCAACATGTTGTACCTACCTACCTATTTAATTTTTATTTGCGTGTACTTTCGCTATATAATTATTTCAAATTTTGATTCTTACATTAAAATTGAGAAGGTCGGCATCGATTTAAAGCGATCAAATATCAGCCTTGATAGACAGTCTCTTTTTACAATTTTATAATAAAAGTTTGGTCTCGATACTTTTTCGATAGTTGCCGTCAATCATATCATATTTGATATTCTTAGTACCTTAGATTTAAAGCAAAACTGCTATAGGCGACCGCGGTGAATGATATTGTCTAGAGGGCAGATATATTGCAAAAACATTTTATACCTCTGTACCTACTGATTTCTTTAGAAACTGAAATAATGGAGTTCTTCGTTACGATCTCGACTAGAGCGGAGACCTACCTACTTATTCGTTGTAACAACAACGTGTTAACGTAGATCTTGTGAACGAACAAGATATGATGTTCCTCGATTGAAAAAGAAGGATCTTCCGACGGCAAGATGGTTAGCCTAGCGGGCCGAAGCCCGACAATTGATGTCGGACATTCGTATGTGTTAGAATCGTTGTAAACTCTCATAGCGCGATTCAGGGCTTTCTGTTGTCGCTTCATTCCGATAGATGGCGCTTCACTTGTTCCCATGTTACGTGTACTAGTCGCTACAATCTGTTCAAAAGCCTTATTACGTAAAAAAGCGACAGCAACGCGACAGCAATCTCACTGTCAACCAACACATTATATGACACGAAAATGACGTTTGACAGAAGCTACCGCGCGATCTACGCCTGTCGCAAACTGAATGCTACATCGGTAATTAAGCTGCCGGTTGAAGTTGGCAGCCTAATTACATAAAAAAGCGACATCAACGCGACAGCCACGCTACAGCAATATCACTGTCAGCCAATACATATACGTCACAAAAATGACGTTTGACAGAAGCTATCGCGCGATCTACGCCTGACGCAAACTGATTGCTACATCGGTAACTATGCTGCCGGACGCAACCTGTGTACCACAGAAATATAAGGCATTCCAACTAGGTAGGCAGTAATCATGGACGGATTTTCATGGACGACGGTAATCGCTTACCGTCGAGTGACCTGCATGATTGTTTTCTGCCTACTATCGTAAAGAAAAGCTAAGGCATAAGGCCACAATATGTACCCTGGTTTTCTTAGGACGCAAAGCTGAGACCAATTTGGTCCAATTCCCGCACGGAACAAATATTTATATGATTTACAAATAGTAGTTTGTTTCGTGTGTGTGTCTATGTGAATACTTGTGTTTGTAAACGCACCTGCGATACAGGATTTTTTCATAGAGTGGGGCTAAGTTTTTTTTAACGTGTTCGGCCGTTGACTTTTCATATCCGTTTGCTGCTAGTTTGTAAATGTCTTGACAAATATTTATAATCAGCAGCCGCCATGCATCAAGACGAAAAGTGAAAGTTAAAAAAATAAGTGTCTCGACAGAAGTATTCGTGATTTTTCGTATTTTGAAATTAGTTTTGCAATGTAAGCCCGGCTTTTAAAACATAATTGCCTAGATTAAACTCTGAAAATGAATCTGTCTGGCCCCTTGGGAATTCTATTAAAATTTTTACAAGCACTCAAACTCTTTTTCTCAGCCTCCGCTGATAGGCAGAAAATTAGATTAAACGATGGCGAAGATTTGATCTTTTGAAATACGGGCTGAGAAAAACATTTGTTACACGTAATTGCAACATTTAAAATCGAAAAAGAAAATCGAGATTCAACTTTTGGATACATAATCTCTTGTAAACGGCAAACTTAGTGTAAATTTTTATAAAATTAAATACAAAACTAACAAATACACACAAAATAAAGTGAAAGAAGCTGCACATCGAGGAGGACTCCTTAAAAACTTCTTACGCCTTCTCATTATAGAGAGTGAACCGTGCCTAATTACGGAACCGAAATGATCTGAATTTTTTCTATAAACTCGTATAAAAATAAAATTCGATTATATGTTTACATTTTAAAAATTATGTTTAAATATAATTCACTATAATGTAAAACACGAATAAATAACCTTTATCGTCATTAATCAAGTATATCGTTGTTCCATCTCAGAAGAAAATATTTTCTACTAGAAATTTCAATGACAACACCCTTATAAATTCTGATATAGATTTTACAGCCAGAGTGGCTTTAAAATCAATCATGACGTGCGTCGCTCTAAGAAACTTAAGTATGCTTTAACTTTAGATGAAACTAAAGCTATCATGATCAAGTCACTCACTATCACTGGGCTTGGAACTTTCATTTTACTTTAAAGCGAATGAAACTAGTAGACTTTTCCCTAGCAGCCCAAAGATGGGCATTGTGATTGTCTAGCAGATGGCATAGACTCGCTCCCTGACACATGGGTGGGAGTATAATGGGATCGGCGAGATGAGAGTGAACAACAATACATCTCTGCCAAAATTCTGGAGAATAAGGCCGTGATGTAAAACTGTAAGATTTTTCTCTGCTTGCAGAAATCAAGTTTCTGTATTCTTGAATAGAAAATTTAAGTGTTCTGTCAATATTAGTTTAAATCACGATTTTCTTGTCTTTTAAGACAAAGTGTGGGAATGCTATAATAAATTCAAGCCATTAAGAAAATATAAATCGCGATTCATGAAACATTTGAGATTCTGCCTTATGAAATAATCTAGCCAAGTTTCATTAATTAAATTAATCATTGGATTTTCTCGGAACAATTTGCTAATATAATATCTACCATTATTATAAGCGAGTTAAACAGTAAGATGGGTGAATGGGTACGTAAATCTAAGATAATGGTCCTTTCTTATTAGTCATGCGAGAATTAATGAGCTTACGTTATTACTTATAAGGTTCAACTACCAGTATATTGGCATTATAAATAGCTAGAGATTAGATTAGATATATCAATAATTTACTATCCTAAAATTCCCAGGTCAAATTCCTGATCCAGGCAGATTTTTTATGAGCCAGTGTCTATTATGGTAGAAATATTTGAAAATGTCTCTATAACTCTTCTGTATACTATCCAAGCTCCTGTGCCATTCTCATCCAAGTTCGACTTGCAATGGTAACAATTTCATCCACACATCTCGCGGCTGAATGACCGAGGCTGGAGGCCAGATTCCTACCAAGACCTTGGCCATCACCACATCCATTATTCATCAATAATTCTCTCTTGTTGCAGGCATAACATCAATAACAACGTTAACAGTGATATCCTTCGAGCGGTATATGATGGTGACGAGGCCGTTAAACTCCAGGCACCTGAGTTCAAAAGGAGCCATCTTGTCGATAGTGTTCATTTGGTCCTACTCGCTGGCTCTGACCACTCCGCCACTGATGGGGTGGGGAGATTATGTCAGTGAAGCAGCAAATATCAGGTATGACTGATTTTTTAAAATTAGTTTTTTTAGCGTTAACGAGCGCGTTGGTCTTCTGATGTAAGCAATCATCGCAGCACTTTTATGGCCGAGGGACCGAGGCCGTGATGAATAAAATAATGAGCAGTACAACTGAGATATTAGTTAAAATATATTATGTGTATACTAGCTCAACTACGAAATAGTGTATAATAGAAAAAGAAATATTCAGTTACAGAACTATGTTGTCCTCGCGATTATGTATCATTATCCCATTTAGTTACAGTCACTGTTTAAATGGTCTAATATTATTTTCATTCTAAAACAGTGTTATAAATTTGGAGTATGATAAAACAGGAAACAATATGTCAAATACTTGGTTATCAAAACAAATGTATATAGATGAGTACACACAGACAACAAATTATTCCATTAGTTAGAAACACTTCACACCAGCTCTTCGTTTCGTATTTACTTTCGTCATTGATTCCTTTTTAGTTCTTCGAAAAAACTGGCTTTAAATTTCCTTTATTTAAATTAGACAAAAAGGTACCTACCCTTTAGGTAGGCTTAATTTTTTTCTTAAAGAGAATTTAATTTGAGTAGCCTAATTAATTACCTACTTTGCCTGACGCGTTGAAGGATGAATTTGTTTTTAGAACTTTTTATTGAAAGGAGTCCAAGTTATTTAACTTTTTATAGAAGGATTGATTTGCCTCAATTATTGCTTTTTAACTTATTTTGTTAATTTTATTTATTCACAGTATAACTACCTCATTGGTCAAGCGTGAGTTTCGGTTCATTTCCCGTGTTGAACAAAGTGTTATTGGGTTTTTCTGATCGAAATTTCTTAGTAGCTACGGGGTTTGGATTTGTATGGTTGTTTTAAATAGGCTCCTCATTACATTTGATGATACAACAGTCCACCTCTATTTAAACTGTTAATGGGCCACCAGATACAGACTGCCTAGCTTAGGGCTTACCGATAGTTCATTTACTATTTCGTATTTTTTTTCTGTTTTGTTATGTTTATCTATGTTTTCATTAATAAATATTATTATTTAAAAAAACCTTCAAGAAATACTGGTGTGTTGCTATAATAACAAACATAATACTTTTGTATATGTTCAATGGCTTTATGACAAGCACGAGTCGCAAAAAATGCCTTTACCTAAATGTATCTTTGCAATTCAGGAGCACCCAAACTATGAATATTTTGAAGTCCTAGAAATGAAATACCTAAATGCCTTGAATTCTCTCACGCACGTTCCCACAATTTAGAACGCGACCTTCGTGGTTCCTTCTGTAATAAGACAAGCCCTTTCGGTGCGTCCTTTGGAGGCAGGCGATTGTTAGCTAAATATCACGCCGCTTCAAAACCGTTATGTATGTATTGTAAGATAAATTATACAGTGTGACTTTTTTTACTTGTCTCGATCTGCTGAAATATTCTAATATTTTATTTATAAACATAACTTAAATAAGTATTACGCCTATATTCGCGAAAGGTTAGGCAGAGGTGTATTATTGTGCATCCACATTTCTCCGATGCCATTGTATGTAATCTACCGGGCAAAGTTTCAAACTCCGTGCTGCTACTGAGAATTTCCATGCAGAAAAATCCAATAACGCTTTTCCCAACACGTGAATTGAACCCAGGACCTCACGCTTAGTGGTCACACTTGCGACCACTAGATCAATGAGACAATCAATTATAATAAGTATTTTATTTTATTAATAGACATAGTACAATGTAATGTATGTAGTTAGTTAATAAAATTCACTATAAATGTTATTTAAAGAAATTCCCTGGGTCAGTGTTATTGGGTTTTTTAGCAACCCAGAGTTTAGAGACCCGGGTACGTCTTAAAACTGCGACCAGACACCGGAGGACGGGCAGCAGCGTCCTCTCACTAATCGGTGAGCCACTGCGATCCCCAAGCCGCCTGCCAAGCGTGGGGATTATGGCAACCCCCCCTTGAGGGAGGCCTTCATTCAGCAGTGGACGTCTTATGGCTGATGATGATGATGATGAGAGTTTAGAATTGTATCTGGTAGGTAGCAATAGACTATCTGCTATTAAATGGAACTTAGCAACGGCATAGACGAAATGGGATTCAAGAAATATAAGCGTGATGCTATTATATTTATTATGTCTACTCAATAGAGAAGTCGAGAATGTATCTACTGCAATTCTAAGTTCATCTCTTCAGTTCCTAATCATGGATTCCTTCTGCAGTTGTTCGGTGAACTGGCACGAGCAGTCGATGAACACGCTCACGTACATCATGTTCCTGTTCGCCATGGGGCAGATCGTCCCCCTGGCCGTCATCACCTTCAGCTACGTCAACATCATCAGAACTTTGAAGAAGGTACGAATATTTTGTTGTCTGTTCAATCGTGTATTGATTCAGTTTAAGGAAATTAAAAAAATATTCAACAGAAGTGGTAAATGCGCTTCAACTCGTCGCCGCGTGTAAGCAAATTATGTGTATTGTACTACAACAGATAGAACACTTGAGTAAAAATGTGACGTATTTGTGCTACAATCTGGTGAAGTAGTTAGTATTTCCACTGGATTATTATTTAAATATCTGCTGCAGCAGCAGCAGCTTTAACAGTGCTGACAACGCACCCAAATTTTACATCTTTATATAATATAATTCTTCTGTACGTGTGTATGGCACTGTACTCCTTCTAAACGGTTGGACTGGATATTGATGAAAATTTTTGTGTGTGTTTGGGTCGATGGTTTCGCTGCGGTAGGTGTTGTGTATGTTTTTTTTTTTAGTTTTTTATTTGCAACTTTCGGGGAGACTACGTCTGTATCTTCTGCTAGTTTTGTATAAAAATGCACCCTTATCATAGTGTGAGTATTAATGTCATGTTACGAGGTGTTACTAGTTTAAGCGTTGACATAAAAATAAGACATCTGCACGAGTTTATTATACTTTATTTTCATTTTATTTTTAGTGTATTGCTAAAATAAGAAACCAATATTACAAAAGTAAAGCAGCTTTCAATAAATAGCAAGTTTTGAATGAATGGACCTATATTTAAATTCTACACCTTGTATAGGAAGCGAATAGAAAGTTCAATGATTTTAGTACAAATGAATACAAAGAAGAGAATTAAAAGGAGAACTGAAAGGCAGAGAGCTTATTTACAAAAAGGAATAAATAAAAAGAAAACACATTGATTATGAATGAAACCTATCTATTTTAAGATATGCTTAAAGCCACTTATAACCAACTATATAGCTACGAAACACAATCAATTTTTTACAAAACTGATTTTTGTAAAAGTATGTCTCTTTTTATCTTGCAAACATCAAATTGTAAGCATTTTTGAAAAACAATAGCAGCATTTTAAAAACCTATTGTGACCCTCTTAACGTTTGCCTTTTTGGTGGATTTGAGGACAAACCCATTTTTTAACGACCAGATTTATTGTTAATAAGATGTTTTTACTTCTAAAATATTAAAACAATACCAGTAAAGTAAAAAAGAATGACGTTAATTATTAACCCTGAAAGTGTTCGTTCTCCGAAGCAGGAACAAACATTTACATGTTATATAGATATCAGAGGAACTTGAAGTCCTATTGTTTGTTGTTTAGAGTGATCATTACCATAATGACTGCACACAGTGTGGACAAATCCTGCCTGAATAATGAACGAATTCTTGCCTAAGTATTCATTAAGTTTGAAATTGTAAGTAATGGAGAAATGTTTGTAGAAATAATTATTAAACGTAATACTAGTGTCATCTGTAGATTCAAAAGTGGTTGCTTTGTCTTTGTTCTCATCTTTGCTGCTTTAATACAGGGTGGCCAAATCGATACAACATTAATGAAACGACGTTCTGTAAAACAAACAAAAGAAAATAATTCCGAAAACAACTGAAAATTATTTTTTTACGCGAATATTGATATTTTTTTCTGTTATAACTTAAATAATATTTATTAACATATTTAATAAGATTAAGTCTGAGTAAAAGCTAACACTAATGATTTGACCTGATGTTGTAACTGTATCGTTGACGTGTGCGAATCCTAAATTGAAAATACTCGTGTCAAACGTAATATTTTTTGATTTGAAGATTTTATCCATATGTTAGTATGATACAAATTGTGCGTCATGCATAATCTTATTAGATAGTTGTATTTTCGATTCAAAATTCACTGACATTAATAATACGGTTGCGTTTCTATACGTGCTAGGCCTACTGCTTTGTGTTTTTTTTTTAATCTAGTCTCGGTCTATAGGTCGCAAGTATTTATTATATAGTGCAAGAGCTTAATAGATAGATAACAATATCAAGCGTGTTCTATTTTCGAATTTCTGTTCATTATTTTCTATACGTACCTTCAGTTAGTTTATTTTTATTACATAAAAAGACTACAATTTGTGTTATTATATACTAAATTATTAAAATCTAAATTCCCGTAAGTCTTTTGCCAAAGTCTTTCTAGCAATAACGTACGAAATTAAAATGAAAACACGTAGGCAGGTTCCTACATACCTTAATGAGATTGAATCCTCAATAAGGAATATTAAGAATATGAAGAAAGGCAATATTAAGTTTATATCGAACTTCAAACGGTAACAAATATATTGGATTGTAATATTTCGGAACGCAATCAAGTGATTCCTGAACGTGTAAACGAATAGACATCTTTTATTAGGAACAGAATTACGTTGCCAGCATCAAGTTCCGGTTTTGAGGTGATTTGGGGCAATATTTATATTCTTTCCATTTGTTGATATGAACCATTTCCAAGAAACTGTTAACAGGAATTTTAGACATATTTATAGCTTAAAGAAAAGAGAGGAAAGGGAATACCTAGACAAAGCTTTGTTCTATAAGTGAAGGAGAAAGTACGCTTCAATACTATCAAGAGATCAAAACGAATGCAGAGGATAGAAAACAGTGGCGATTGGTCCACCGACAACAGCTGAGCTCTTGCATTATAGAAAAAGAAAAGATTGCTTTGACAGACACATTTTAAGATATATTTAATGGTTTTGTCCATCTCTATGATTTTTTATCATCCCAAGTATTTTAATACTGACGGCATGGTTGACGTAGTGGTTGAGAGACCGACTACTGCGCTATGTGTCGCGGGTTGGATTTGCGCACGGAACAAATATTTGTATGATCTACAGATAGTTGTTCCGGGTTTGGGTGTATGTCCTTGTGAATATATGTGTTTGTAAACGCACCCACGATAAAGAAATTATTATTAGGGTGGGGAAATTTTTTTTAAAATAAAAAAAATTATCCCTCTATGTAGATACTTTTTTGTATAGTTCTATTCGAATTTTATTAACTAAAGACTACTAAAACAATTTTCAAAAGCGAAAAATTAACTAATTCAATCAGGTGCCCTGAAAAGACATTCTCAGGACCTTAATAAAGAAACTCAAGTGAGAAACTAAATACTCGTTACCCAGATAACGACATCAAGGACATTTAATTACAATATAAATCTCAGAAGGTCTACCAAGTTACTCTGAATATTATAAACTAGCAACCTGGCCCGGCTTCGCACACGTAGAGCATACATTCAACGATTATCTAATTAGGATATATTTTAATAAGGATATATATGAGAGTTAAAGTATGATGAATAATCGAAGATATATATTTTTTTAATTTTGTCCCCCTCTATGATTTCTCCTTTGTCGTGGGTATATTTTTACAAAGAGACACGTCACACGCACATACAATAAACAACTATCTGTAGATCATACAAATTCTAACCGATTCATTAAAGACTTAATTATAAAAAATTGCAATTTTGGTTTCATTATTACTTCAAAGACCTTTATTATTGCAAAACATTTAAGTTAAGACTAAATACTTAACTAATTTGGGTTTACATGTTGTAATAAGTATATGATCATTTTAGCTGTTTTGCGTGTTGCGGTGTTATTAAAGTGCTAACGGAATGCCACTTAGCTTAATCGCAGCATTATTCCCACGTTTCCGGGAAAATATGGAAAGCCTTGATCTCCTCCACGTGTATCCCATAATAAACAGTTTGGGACATCTTTAAACGGCATTTAAGGGATACGGAAATTCGTAAGGCTTTGTCACTGCTCCTGAACAGCCAATATAAACCGAGTGTTATTGTATATATTTTTTCTTTCTTCATGTGAATCAAAAATATTACAAGATTACTTTTTAAAAAATAGACAGCATTAGAGATATATTTATAGCCAGCGTGGTGATCTAAAGTCTAACCCTTCTCATTCTGAGAAGAAACCTGGATAATTTTGCTCAGCAGTGGGACAGTAATGGGTTGAATTTATTTATTTATGTGTTTCTATTAATTAAATAATGATTAAAGTTATCTTGAAAAAAAAAAAACATATCTGGTTACCCTGTATACGAGTATATCAGACTCAACTAATTATCAGATAGACCTAATACCGTGATTGAGTTTACCTTTTTTTTAATTGTGAGTAGATTTCCTTTTTTACAGTTACCGAGTTAAATGAGCCGATTATGTTCTTCAAAAGGATTTGGGCTATAACTGAGTGAAGTTTAAAGAGCGTCATCTGCTCAGCAAGAGCTTTGATATATCCAATCACGGAAAAAGGACTGTTACACAATTAGGCGAGTCAATAAGTCCCTACTTATTTTACAAGCTTTTATTTATTTTGCAATGATTGTATGTAAGTATGTATATTCGGATCAAATCTTGCAACTGAATTTTAAAGCAGTTATCCTCAACCGATTGAGATGAAATTTTGCATACACGTTTAGTTTGGATGACAATGCATGGTTAGCTAAGTGACGTCATTCTATATCTAATATGGCGGACGGATATGGGTATTAAATGAAAGGGTTTCCTGAGAAGAATACTATATACAATAACACAGCGATAACTAAAAAATTAATAATATTAAATATAATAATAAATTGAAAAAAGACATAAATAATAAATAATATTGAAAATAATAATAAGTTTCAATTAAGAAACTGACGACCAATGTGCAGCTTTAGCCTAAAGCTTTCATATGATTGGTTCCAGAACTCCCAACGCTTGGGACGTGTCTCTCGGGCGGAGACAAAAGCAACCGCGATGGTTTTCATCATGATCATAGCCTTCACTGTCGCGTGGACACCCTACTCATTGTTCGCGTTGATGGAACAGTTCGCTACTGAAGGAATTGTAAGTATTATTTTCATCTTTTTTTTTCTTTTCTGTGTGCTTTCTTTCTTCAGCTGTGAAGATACCCGATTAACCTTTAAAACATAACATAGCATCACGCCTGTATTTCCCGAAGGGTTAGGCAGAGGTGTGCTACATCCACTATATAGCGAGCGAGTCTATTGCCATTGACTGGGCACAGGGAATATGCATGAAAAAAATATTTGTAATCTAACCGGTTTTCGAAAAAAAAAATACTTAAATATCATACCATTAGTGAAATCATAATCAAAATTGATCGAAAAACAATCGAGATATAACCAATTTAAACGAATATTGCTGTCTCTTTCGAAAAAAACGCTGTTTTCTATGGCAGTTCTATGGGCGTGATGTTATTTGACGTCAGATGACACGTCGGACCTCTCTTTCTAATTCGTCAATGCTTTATAACTTTAACGTTGATGAAGATATTTTAATAATTCTTTCACCATTATTTACTAGAGATTATAAATATTTTATTGAGCAAATAAAAAAATACATGCATAATCCCTATTCCAGTGTCCGTGCTGCTACTGAGAATTTCCATACAGAAAAACCAAATAACATACACACATGAATAAAAATGATAATTTTTGCACCTCTACTATAACTATACTTACTTACTGAACAAGAAAGATATGACATTAAAGCTGCACAACTAAACTTGTATTCAATATATTAAAGTTACATAATGACACGATGATAGTTTACACAAGTATGTGCTTTTGTGAATATGTAACCTTTATCTCATGGGTACGGCTGCCATCCGCATAATAGGCAGCTGAAAATGGCGTGTACCTAACAGACGTCAAGTTGATATCGTTCTGGTATTTAACATACGATGGCAAACTCCAAAAATAAGTGTCCAAGTAAAATAGCTTCGATAAATTTCACACAAAGTTTTATTCAAAAGTTTAGACAGAAAGATATTTCTTGACATTTTACCGCGTATTTTTAGATTTAAATAATACAAGTATTAGCATGAATTCTTTAAATATTTTCATCTTTACATTTTTTAAATATTTTGCTAAAAGTTTCATACATAGCTTTCAATTTCAGTTTTGAACTTTCGTAGCACTAATCAGGCGCGGTCGCAGCCAAGCACTTTGGGGGGTGTCATATTGAGCTTTGTTGAAGTTAAACAAATAAGTTTCTTTTTTCCCAAAAAAAAATTAATAATTGTATTAGGTATAAATATAAAAAAAACCTATCTATTTTTGATTTAATTGTTTAGACGTTTTAAGCAGGAATTTCGTAAATTATTAGGAGGTTTGTCAATTTGACGTATCGATTTTGGGGGGGTCATGACCCCACGACCCCCGGAGGTGTACTTTTGTACACCCACACTTTACAGATGCCGTTATTAAATCCTATGTAATAGGATGCGAGGCTATTATTATCTAGCGGCCTCAGTTCCGACTCCGTGCTTTCTACTGAGAATATCCGAACAGAAAAACCCAATAACACTTTGCCCGACCCGGGAATCGAACCCAGGACCTCACGCTCAACAGTAGCGCTTGCAAGCACCACACCAATGAGGCAGTCAATATATTATTGGTTTGAGATCATTTTAAATTTTTTGTATGCTTCTATTTTTATTGTTATAAAGTCTTTCTTCCCGTTGTTTCAGTAAAGTAATGTATGTATAAACATAATAAAATATGTAGATAAGGCTGTGTTTGAACATCACGTGTTACAGAAGCAACGTTCATCAAATTTCGTTGGAAACGGTTTTTGTAGCGCTTTCATCGCGCTGCACCATGCGCTTTACAACTTACCAATACATCAAGTGAATATCAGTGTCCTTCAAACTATGTACTACATTAACCTTTACTTATGAGCCCTGGGCACTTAATAATGTTCGTACAGCGCACCTACAAATATAAAGCTTACTAAGTAACGTCTGAGACAAGAGACATTGAAAATTTGCTTCTAGGAAGCTTACGTCGTGATGGGACAAAACCTCTTTTTTTCCCTAGAGAATTGCAAAGACAGGACATGGATTATATTTTTTTGAGAATCGTACTCACTGTTTTTATTATTTGAGCCATTACAAAAATGTCGAAAGTGTGGTTTTTAGATAAGCATAAACTATTGCTTACCTAAACGACACTTTTATAACATGACTTGTGCGGGCGACTCGAGAAGGCGGTTTTTTTTATGGGCCACATATCCACCCCAATACTACTTCACTCTGTCTAACCCTTCGGGCAATACAGGGGTGACGCTATATTAATATGTTTGTCTATAAAATATGAAGTAAGTAAAACATTTCAATAGACGACATTCCACGTCTCCTTGGAATCCTTCGTAAAATTATAAGGAATTTAATACTAGTATACATTCCAGAGATGTTTCTATGAAATGGTTCCAATAATATCTATGATATTGACATTATTAGGACCTGCGCAGACAGTCATCAAGGCTGTCACAATCATAAACAAGACTGTAGCAGTAAGACGCTGCTTTACGAAAACAGTGAAGGTTGAAATAAGAGGTTTAATAGATTAAATAGCCTAACGGTTAAACGCCTACCATGCGGGAAAATCCTAATTCGATACCGCCTCGCACTTCTGACTGACGATCAAAATTTTATTATCACATCACGTGTTAATGTATGAACAAACCGTCGTGAAGGTGTCGTTGCGATGGTGTCGTGTATTCCACCAAACCGCAGTAGGCCAGTACGGTGGATAAAAACTTTAACCCATCACATTTTAAGAAGAGGCAGAGAGATAGTAGGGGGCAGGATTTATTCGTTTAATGGACTAAATTGTCCTAAATGAATTAAAAATTGTCGCAGACAGCATTTGGCAGTAGGAATACGTCTATTTATTAGACTTGTTCTTGTAAGACTAGACGAAACTATAACTATAGCTGACTATTCTCTTCACGTTATGTTGATGTTAAATAACGCGTTATGCGATATAAAATACACGTAAAAAAAACGACATCAGAAAAAAAAAAACAAATTTAAACTGAGTCATTCTATTTTCGCAGGTAGTAAGTAATAGGTATACAAACTGTTAACCTGATCGAGCCATCTTAAAATTTTATTCCGAAAATATAATTACTAAAATTCCTTTGATAATAAACTCTTTCGATAATTTTGAGATCGTATTCGGCAATATAACTACTTGATGGTACGTTTTTTAAAAATAAATCTAACAACGCCAAAAAGACAAAAATAAAGCCCCAATTTTCCGAAGACAATATTCAAAGTTATTTTTTATAGAGCACGAACGTTTTTACACGATAAAAATTCGCCCAAATAAAGGAACAACATACCTTATCCTGTATTTTTCCGACATTAGAATTTTTTTATGCATTTTTTTTATGTAAATGTCTTGGCATGTTATCCGCATTGTACGCTACAAAATAAGGGAAGGCAGTACGGTTCATGTAAATCTCAAAGGTGAAATAACACGAAGTTCCGTACCTTAGGATTCCTTTAATGGACCTTCGTTTTGATCAAACGTCTTTTTTGTTAATCCTTCACATTTGTATTCATACGACAAAGAAGCTATTATATTTTTTTGGATCTTTATGGCTTTTCTGATATTTAATAACCGCCTAATTGGTCTAGTGGTTACATGCGGTCGGGAAAATGATTTTGAAATTTAGATGGTGTGTATAGCCTGCCAAGAAGTCAGCCCTTGTCCAGAAGTTAGACAATAATGGCAGTATTTATTATAAGTAAAGATTGCGCCACATAAGCCCAGTCTGTTTACCTGTGAACCATACATCTGCCTATAAATCAATCCAAATAGTAAATGGTTCAAAAGTAGCGCAAAGACAAAGAAAATAAACAAATAAAATTGATAGCGTACTCACAGAAATGATCCAGTACCTTATTTAATTATGAATGCCATTCTCGACTCAATAGTAAGTTTGTTTGATAACTAAATATATCTATTGGTCCTTTGAGCCAAAATTGGGGATTGCTTGTTTGCATTAATAGGTAACATTGACTTACAACCCAGGGAACCTAGAAGATCGTTTGTTGGTCCAAAGGGTTCAATAAGAACAGTATGTATGAAGCCTTTCTCGCTAACTAGGTAATGGCAGAGATCGTTGTGAATAATAAAACACTATTGTTTCATATCTCGTGTTTTAGTGGACCTTTGAAAGATTTGTTGAGTTTTTCTTCACTGATTTGGATACAAAAGGAATATAATATAAGACTGATGGATAAAGTGGAGAATAGTAAATAATAAAATAGAAAATACACTCAAAAATTATAGAGCTAGTTAGTGCAAAGAATAATAAAATTATATTTTTTAATTCAAAAAACAAAAGTGCATTTTGTAGGACTGCGCGGATACTGAACGTGAGGTTCGATTCCGGGTCGGGCAAAGTGTTATTTGATTTTTCTGTTAGAAAATGTTTAGTAGCCTAGAGTTTTGAATTATATGCAATCGAAAAGTGGGCACAACAGTACATTTCTGTCTAACCCTTCGAAGAAAACAGGCGTAATGCTATGTTTGAAGTATTCGTATAGTTTATAAGAAATTTTCAAAAATCTCCTACCAGTTTACTTAAGTAGACTATAAGATATTCTGAAGCATAATAATATTACTTAAATACTTGACCTGGTTTATAAATACTCGTACAATATTAAGCTCTTCAATAACGTTAAAAAAATAAGGAATTCTCAACCATTCTTAGCTTTCTGCTTAATGGTAAGAAATATACCCTTTCTCAAATGTGAATAATCGATACTTATCTTTCTTTATTACTAAAAGGGTTCGCTCTTGACCTCGATCTTGCTGATAGAAGGCGATGCATGAGGTTTTCGATAGAATGAGCGTCCTCATGGCTCTTTACAAGAGTGAAGAGCCATGAGGACGCTTTAAAGGAAGACCTTTAAAGGTGGTAGGTATTAGGATATGTATCCTAGATATCCTGTTTGCTAGAGCAAATGTGTGCTCTAGCAAAGAGATCCATAGTTTGAACGTGCGCCTAATGAAGGTTAATTCACTTGTTTAACTGCCTCATTGGGCTAGAGATCGCAAATGCCATTGCTGAGTGCTGGATTCGGTTCCAGGCAAGGTGTTATTAGGTTTTTTGTATAGAAATTCTTAGCAGCAGCACGAAGCAATTCACTTGCTTTGCATGGGACTCAATAACGGTACTGGCAAAATTTGGGAGTACAATAATATATCTCCGACTAATGCTTCGAGGAATACAGGCATGATGGTATGTTCAGTTGTTTAACTCCCTGTTTTTTTGTGCAGGTCTCACCTGGAGCTGGTGTTATACCAGCACTAGTCGCGAAGAGCTCCATTTGCTACGACCCTCTCATATATGTAGGAATGAATACACAAGTAAGTATAAACGACCAAATTAGCAACTAAAATATGTGTTTTTTCGTGGATCTGGATATAATTTTGGCTATCTATTGTTACAGTTTCGAAATTCAATTAAAAGGATATTTGGAATCCATACCAAAGCCAAGAATTCACAGACTGAAAAGGGCTACAACAATACTCTCATGTCGCCAGCCAACAAATTATCCGGACTGAACACTACCACCCGCTTCAATTCATCAGAAACCAATCTGTCTAGTCAAAAAAGTTCCAGAGACAAGAGAAGCGTTTTTAACGACGAAATGTCAGAGATAACAAATAATGAATATCACCGAACCTTCACAAGAGACCCCGAACTGTGCACTATACCAGAAAACAGAAACTCCGACGCCGAAAGATCTGGTGATACAGTATACGATGAAGACAGCAGTAACAATAGTAATCCAAAAAAACTGGATATGTTCGGCGAGTCGTGTAAAGTGATTAACGAAAAATCTCCAGTCGTAACTTTTATGGACTCAGAATGCTTACTTTTCACCAAAATCGCCGAGCACGAAAGTGAAGAACCGGGTGCTAGCAATGTTTTCGGCAACGACGCGTACGAGGACCACTCGACGGACAAAACGAAAAAGGACACTTACAAAACAGAGCAGAAGCATCAAAGCTCCGAAACACAAAAGATAATACGCCAAAGCTATTCTCTAGACTTCCCTCGTCTGACAAATGATAATAAAAAAAGGAAACTTTCAATAGAAACGAAATTGGAAAGTCTTATTCAACCGAAAGGTTTTTTTAAGGAGACAATGAATAAACTATTTGATCCAGACTCAAAACAAGGACATGATTATTTCAAGAGTTACCTATGCGAGACTAAAAATGAGATCGGCCATGACAACTTGTAGTTCAAAAGTGGCGTCACTCACGTGGGATCAATGTCAATTTATTAGAAAATATTAGAGTATTGACAGGGAGGTATTACTTATTAATTTTAAATACCGGAATACGTGTACGGTTTTAGACTGTTGAAAATTATCAAGACAGACAAACCTTTCAGTGAATATATTTGTAAATAGTTTGGGAATAAAATTTAATTGGACATGTCTGAGACATTGAATTTTTAAAATAGACACACATCATTTTCTTATCGTTGAAGGAAAACTGCTTCATTGGTCTAGCAATTGTTAACTTGGCTGCTGACTTGAAGTTCGAGGTTCGATTCTCAGGTTAGGCAAGCTCAGCAGCCGCCTGGAATTTAGAAGTGTCCACTGTATGGTAATAGGCCCTGTATTCGATGAAACTTATCACAGTATATCGTGCATCGGCGAAATATTGTACAATACGCCTCTGCCTAAACCATCGGGGAATAAGACATGATGTTTCTTCAATGTACTTCGACAATCTAAAAACTTTAATCATTCCAACAAGTATATTTTAAAATTGAGGGTAGAGTGGTGCTGACCTAACAATGAAAATGTTCGTACGTTCATAAGAATGACGGTATTAGTCAAAGATCTGTGATATAGATACGAGTGCCAAGGTAAAAAATAAGAAAATTATTTTTGGGAAAGAAAAATGTAGACGTAAGTTAACTTTATTGTACTAGATCGTAAGCAAACGGTCCATTTAGGTAATTTTAGTCGCTTTCTGTGTCACTATCTACAATGGCAAGCCTTAATCTTCTATATAAATAAAAATCAATTGCCACATGTATGATGGATTACTTGAGAGCGGCTCAACCGATTTACCTGGATATTTATTTATTTTTGGAAATTTCCCGGTTTATGTGCGTAATTTGGATGGTATTTTTGTATGAAATTTCTCTGTTTTATGTGTAGCTAGTAATAAATAAATATCATTGTTTGCCGCGTCATCGATATATTTAAGTTTCTTTTTTGTCGCGTAAGACATCCCGATGTTGTGGCCAATATAATTACATAACAATATTCAGTTTTTCTTTTTCTTTTTTTTAACGTATGTCTCTTGCTCTCAGGGAGCTTTCACTGCTTAACAGGGTTAATGGCGAGACCAGAAAGGCATCCAGTCGAGCCATGATATGCTGCATAAAATTAATGTTATAAATGTGGTCAACCATAAGTGTAGCAACAGTGGCGCGATATTTTGTCGCCAGCAACAAATACGCGACTAAAATTGCCTATACTTTGTACCCAATCTTATGTTAGGATATTATATACTCTATTTCAAATAATATTAGACAATTAAGGCCCATTTTAACAAGGAAATAAACAACGTGTTTGCTTCCAGTACCTATTCAACACAATAATATCATGTAGTCAATCTTATAAGCTGAAATTTAACTTGAAGAAATGGTTCAAACGATATTCGTGCCTTGGTGGGCCGCTTTTGTCTAATGTTATATTAAAAGGAATATAATTAGTAATAATAAATTCATAAGGTAATTACGTAAACGTTGCCTGCGTAGAATTAATAAGTTATAATAATATTTATTGCGAGTCGTGCCAGATATTAAAAGTCGTAAATAATTTACATCTCCAACGACATCTGTGTGCTAAATAAAGTAATATGTGAAGTTTTAATTTTAGCAAAAACTAAATTACTCATTTTTAAAACATTAATCTATGTTTGACTTTTTCTTAAATGGAGGCGCTATTTATTTACAGATTGGAACTCATTAGTTATAAGGCAAAATGGCCTAAATATCAACGGCCTGACTTTTTAAAACTTTTAAAATAAATTTATATTTATAAGTATTGATGAAAGATGTCGTTGCATGTTTTAAAATTTTTGAAAGTTGGTGGTGCTGGCAGAGCTGGAAATTAAATTAAATAATCCTTATTGTTCTAGCCCAGACATCATTTTTATAAAAATGTGTTGCTCATAAATTTAAAAAAGTACGTCTAAGAATTTTTAAAAATTAAAATTAATTAAAAAATTGAATATGTAAGGTTTATATGTGTATGATTTTGTAAGATGTCAATTGAGTTTTAATTAAGATTTATATGAATAACTAAATTATGATTACTTATGATTTAGTCACTTACGATTTCGTAATTGTTATTGACTATAAATAAAATCAAAGTTTTCGAACCAGTAATTATATATAAGATATATAAGAAGTCATCAAAAGTTTGTCATCAAATCTCAAAATGAAATAAAAAGGATTAGGCAGTCTTTAAATATTATTGTCATGAGTGATCAGTGTTCACATTGTATTTAAAATATTATATAAATAGAATCATCATTAATACTTGCAGACAAAAAAGACAAAATAACCAATTTAAATTAAAACAACGCTTATTCTAACTGAAATTCACTTTTAAATAAAGAATATGTTATTTTCAAAGGGTAATAAAATGTTCTGATACCTTTTTGGGCAACGGGAAAACTAAGTCCTTTTTTTTTTTTAATTGAAGCTTCATGCTGAATTTAACGTTCCGTTTGAGTCGAGGGGAGCTGAGCATTAAGTCTAATTAATTACAATAGCTTCAGAATTTCTTGGTTTACGGTTTCTGTAACTTGAATTTTACTTTATAAGTTGTTTGTATCAATAATTTTAATTGAATAATTTAGGAATGCGACTTTATTTGGAAACGTTGAAACCTTGAAATGAACAGCTAGAAGTGTAGTAAGAGATAAAGATTGCCATATGTAATAATAAGATTATTTTTTTGGTATTCCTAATTGTTTAATATTGTGCTTTGTCATAATATTCTTGATATGTTTAGCAGATCTATGATGAGCGAGATAGAAAGTAACTGAATTCATACACATGGTATGTTTTAACTAAACGAGCTTAAACCTTATTTTATACATTACTAGCTACGCCCGAAACGCCGTCCGCTCCGCGTAGAAAGATTTTTCATACAACCTGTAAACCACCTTTAGGGTGTAATTTGGAAAATTCTTTCTGAGCGGGGGCTTTCATGCTACAAAAAAAAAAACTAAATACTGTAACTATTAAACTTCAAGTTTGTTGAATTTTGTGAAACATTATTATTTTGATGGACTTTACATATATTTGATTCAAAGCTTTCCTTTAATATTTTTCCCAACGACTAATTACTTAAGTAGCTGACAGAAATTTTACGAAATTTTAATGTTTAATTTTTTTTTATATTTACATTTCTGGCATAACGTAACGACGAACAAAATTGAGGAAAATTTGTAGTATAATATAAAAATTAAAGCAACATTGCCCATTCGTCTGGGCGGCCTCGGCATCCGCAAAATTTCTAGTGTAAGTTTACCAGCGTTTCTGTCTTCAGTCCACAGCACTGAGAAATTAACCAGGAAAATTTTAGCATCCATACTGGTTGATTTTGAGGTACCGTGTTTGTCTGACGCTGTGAACGCCTGGAAAATGGCCTGCCCGAATTCAAATTTGCCCGTCAACCCATCGTCCCAGAGACAGTGGGATGAGCCGCTTTCCAGCTTGGTACGGTATAAATTACTTAATACGTCCACCAATACTGCTGAGCGTGCTCGTCTCCTAGCTGTGGGGGAATGGGAATCGGGTCTTTGGCTACAGGCACTTCCGTCGTCCAACGTAGGCACTATGTTGGACGACACTACCTTTCGGCTCGCTACGTGCCTTCGCTTGGGTGCTCCCTGTGGTGCTCCACATCGATGTCACTGTGGTGAAGCTGTCGACTGCCTCGGGCACCATGGCCTGTCTTGTTGTAGAAGTGCAGGTCGCATTGCACGGCATGCCGATATTAACGACATAATCCGTCGCGCCCTTGTCACCGCCGGCGTGCCAGCTGTTTTAGAACCCAATGGCCTGGCCCGTGACGATGGCAAGAGACCAGACGGTATGTCGTTATTGCCATGGAAGCTGGGAAGGCCTCTGGTTTGGGATGCAACCTGTGTTGACACCCTTGCTCCTTCCCATCTTCCTGACTCGGCTGGCTGCGCAGGCGCTGCCGCTGCAGCAGCAGAGACACTCAAACGGCGCAAATATAATAACCTCATAGGAAATTATTTATTTGAGCCTTTTGGCGTCGAAACGCTCGGGTCATGGGGTCCGAATGCACGTCTCTTTTTTAGAGACCTTGCTAAACGCTTGGTCGACAGTACACGTGACCAGAGGGCTGGCCTATTCTTTGGTCAAAGAATAAGCATTGCCATTCAACGTGGTAATGCTGCCAGTCTTCTGGGCACGTTACCATTCGACAGCGATGTGGAGGAGTACTATGACGCCCAAGTTTTCGTCTAGGATAGGTTTTTTTTTTTTTTTTTTTTTTTTTTTTTTTCATATTTGTTTATTTATTTTTTTGATACTTTAGTATAAGTAGTTAGTTTTAAAAATAGTTTAGTTATTTTTTTACATTTTTGAAGTTGACATAAAAATTACATAAAGAGAATTCTATTAACTACCTAGGTTTACTAAGGCCGAGATTGAATTTTTAAAACTATAATGAATCCCGCATTGTTTCTACGTGCGTCCATTATTAAATTTCAAATTACACCACACCAATTTGTAAATTGTTATGGACAATAATTTTAATTGATTAGTATAATGTAAAGGTCACAATATAATTAAAAAAATAAAAATATTAATAACAATGTTTGTTAATAACAATGGTGTCATCATTTTGTTTGTTAAGTATTAGTTATGTACTTACTTAAGTTAAGTATACTGTTTTATTTATATTTTTACATTGTCCAGTAAAAACTTTTTATTTAGTCACTCACAAATATCTCTTGAAATGAAAAAATAAATATTATTATTACTGAAGTTTATATAAATGGTAATTAAATTTACAGAGTACGACGAAAACTAAACGAAATATAACTAAATATAAATGTCAACATAATCAATAGATATTAGACTATGATTACAGTTATGTATCAAATTATATGACGTAACAATAACCAAATTTAATTATATAAGTTATACATATATTACTGTCGTGTTTTAGTGGTGAACAAACGTTTTAGATCTCTTGATTGAATGTTTTAATAAAATATTGTCACTCTGGGTAACATTGTATTATTTTTCCCTAAACAATCAGTGAAACTGGCTCATTACTCTAGTGGTGGCAAGCACAGCTGTAAAGTGTTATTTGGTTCTTCTGTATGGAAATTTTCATTAGCAAAACGGAGATTGGAACTGTGACTGGTAGTTGGCAATATAGGCTCATTTTCTATTACATGGGACGCAATAACGCCTAAATGTGATTGTACAAAAGTAAACCTCTCCCTAGCCTGTCTGGGAATACAGGCGCGATGCTATATAACATCATTTCTCTTATGTTACGTAAAAAATAAGAGAAATGATATCTTTATAACGTTTAACTTATATTGACACATAACATGAGATAAACTTTACCAATTTAGATTCAAGATTTATTTGTAAAAATTATAATAAACATTTTACTAACTATTATGCTAATGTATTAATTAAACCGTATAAAAAACAAAAATGAAAATCCATCTTAAACGAATACTTAGGCGTCAAAGTACTCCTCCACATCGCTGACAACTGGTAGCGTGCCCAGAAGACTGGCAGCATTACCACGTTGAATGGCAATGCTTATTCTTTGACCAAAGAACAGGCCAGCCCTCTGGTGATTTGTACTGTCTACCAAGCGTTTAGCAAGGTCTCTAAAGAAGAGACGTGCATTCAAACCTCATGACCCGAGCGTTCCGACGCCAAAAGGCTCAAATAAATAACTGCCGATGAGGTTATTATATTTGCGCCTTTTGATAATAATTACACATAACTGATATTAATTCACAATTAGACACGCCATCTTCACGATTAATATTTTAATCGTAAAGATTACATACATTATTATTCACACTGATAGTAACATAGCGCCATAAGATTAACTGACTTGATACCGTGAGTGTGTTTTGTGGTGACTTTCGATCGAGTTCCAATAGTGCGGATAGCAAACAATTAAGAATGAGGGTAGATAGATTTGACAGCACGTAATTCCGTATTCTCCGGTTACAACGTCCCCGCGATCACAACGCTTGGAGCAGCGTCGAAATATCGCTAGTTCAGTTTATCAAGAGGAATAGATAGAAGAAAGAACGCCTATGTAAGTGTAGTTGAATACGGTGAATATTTATAATATAATTTATAACATTGACTATTTCTTTAGATGTTTTGATGTGTTGATTTATTTCGATTCGATTTAAAGTCAGATATTTTAAGTCGCTTTATACTGCAACCCGATTAACAGTAGAAACTTTATATTACCAGCCAGTATTTTTCACATCTAAATTATGATAAAAACCTGCTATTTTGTTTGATAGAAAATTAAAATACCTACTCTAGACTATATCGTCGGTGGAAAGGAAAAAAATATCAAGCGACAATTTGGTCGAATATCGACCAAATTGTCGCTTGATATTTTGGTCGGTCGTTTCCACCGTCGATATTATGTGGAGCGAAAATTCACATAGAAATATAGGACACAAATAGAAATCACAAGTGCAGTGAACAAGCTAAAACTCTTTTTATAAAAGATAAACTTCTTCTATCGAGTCTGCACGAGCTATCACATGGAGGTCGCTCATGCCGTAGTGGAAAGATTAGCCAGTCAGCAGTAGTGGTATGGAGGCTCACTGTCCAGTGTACGCCAGACGATCTCATGATTCTTCATTTGTGGAGGCTCTTTCCTTGCACCCCAAAAAGAAAAAAGAAAAACTGAAAATAACTAGAATCCCACAGGCGTAACCACACTATAAATGAAATGAAATGAAGTTAGTTAGTTTATTTTGACAGCTGTCATTAGGTTGAAGTCGTTTCGTTCGCGTTTCGTTACACGGTTCGTGACGCACGCAAATTCTGTTCGGTTTTAGTATAAATGATGATAATTATAATTTATATTATGGGTCGCTCACCTTACTAATTGAAAACTTTTTTCGTCTTGTTATTACTAAAACAACAGCAGCTTAATTAACAATTTCATTTTCGTTGTGGGGTAGTGTAAAAAAATCTTTCGGTGTGTAGGCACTCAAAATAAATCAGTAATTCAGTATTTTCCAGATATTCTTTCGTGTATCATAAAGGGCGAGTAATATCTTGTTTACTAAAAAAATATAGTAACCACTTTATTTCATTTCCAATTCTAATTAACCAAATCTATGTCTTCTTTGCTATTTTGTTTTTAAAAACAATATGCCACACTAGGATTTTCTCGTATCGTGGTTACAGTTTTACTAAAATATATGTTTTGTTTTGTTTTTCTATTTTATCCGCTTTGAACGGTTTATGCCGTTTTTATTTCTTATTCGAAACACTTGTATAACTAATATTGTATTACCTCATTATGTAAGTAGCGTTTTAGTTAGTTTGTAATTTTCTTATACATATAATGCATGTTAATTTAGGATTTTAATTGTAAATTACCTTTTTTTTTGAAAGAGTATCCTTGGAGTTTCTTGCCGGTCTCTTCTCCATAGGACCTACCCCCTTTGGAACCGTGCGCCTAGTCTCGACTTTTTAAAAGTGCCTGAAAAGGCCTACTTGAAATATAAAACTTTGACTTTGACTTTGATACATGCACATTCACTTACACATAACCAGACCAGAAATAACTATCTGTAAATATACAAATATTTGTTCCATGCACATAAAGCTAAACGATCCACTACGCCAACCGTGCCGTCAACGTATCTAAGTATATCGCATGACAAAACGTGTATCCATTGCCAATGTTCATTCATACAAACTATGTTATCTTATTATGAATAAAAGATAATGCGGCTTTTTGGTCTATCTACTATTGGATGACGAAGAAGGTATCCATTAGATAGGAACTTCGAGTTGAATCAGTTGTGAATAAAGTCAGCGTCAAAAGTAGTTGAGCATTTTACAAAGTTTTATAAGAATTTTTAAGAATAAAATATTATCCTATCCTACTTCCTACTAATGTTATAAATCTTACTTCCTACTAAACGTGAAAGTTTGTGAGGATGGATGGATGAATATTTGTTACTCAATCACGCTAGAACGGCTGAACGGATCTGGATGAAATTTGGCACAAAGATAGATTATATTCTGGAATAGCACATAGGCTACTTATTATCCCGGAAAAATGTACGGATTCATAAACCACGCAGGCGAAGCCACGGGCGGAAGCTAGTCGTTTTATATAAGTAGTAGCTGAGCTGACTTTGTCTGCGTGTATTCTGCATTTAGACTACCTAATTAGTATCAGGATACAATAGTTAAAATGAGCCTATGCTCTTCTAAAGTACCCAGGATATCACTTCGTAAAATTTCATAACGATCGACTCAATAGTTTAGTCGTGATGAAATTGCAAACAGAAGGATAGTGTTTTTTTTTTACTATCTTTATTTATATTTAAGGGTTTTTTTGCGACACGGACATGTCAACCCCATCATACCTTATTACTATGACTTCAAAGAGTGACAAACAAAAGTCTTAATTAAAGTCACTATCGACTAATGAATGACTGTTGCTAAACGACATTTTTTTTTCCGCCTCCGACTTTGGTCTTGCTAAAATGATTTGAATTAGACCTACATAGAGCGTAAGGATAGTGTTACTTTCGCATTTATAATCATCATCATCAGCCAGAAGACGTCCACTGCTGAACGAAGGCCTCCCCCAAGGGGGGGTTTGCCATAATCCCCACGCTTGGCAGGCGGCTTGGGGATCGCAGTGGCTCACCGATTATTGAGAGGACGCTGCTGCCCGTCCTCCGGTGTCTGGACGCAGTTTTAAGACGTACCCGGGTCGCATTTATAATATTTTTAATAAAATAGAGAAACTTCTATTTTATTAGATATAATTAATAAAAAAATATTGAAAACTTGCAAATTTTCATTCATAAAAATTCTTATAAAACTTTATAAAATGCTCAGGTATTTCTGTCATTGACTGTACTAGACTTTTTTTAAATTGATGGAGTTGACGTTGAGCCTAAAGCAGATCAAAGACAAATCCGATAAATCCTAAGATGTTCCTAGAAATAGTAATATTACCCAAAGAAATAAATCAAACACGTTTATTTGATACAGCTGAGCTGGCTTTCAATGAATAACTCGGTGAGGTCGTGATGGTGATTAACTTAGAAAAATAAAACTGATTATTCATGTCCTATGTTTATGTTGCTTTCGAATCATGCCTGATATATGGCAATACCAGGCATGATTCCAAACTCCAAACAGTTAAGAGCAACTGAGAATATTCTAAATGAAAAAAACCTACATACTTTGCCCGACTCAGAGATTCATCCCAGTACCCCAGGCTAAGTAGCGGGACTTGTGATCAATAAACGAATGTTTAGTTAATTATAAACCTACGAAGGCATAACCCATTAAAACCTGGTGGCGATGTAGCTCGTAACACGTCTACTCTACGATTTTTAGTAATAGTAACGTGTTTGGTTACAATTTGGTAGTAAGTAAGTAGCTTAAATGCCGTAAGCAATATCCGCGTAAAGTAACAATTAAAAAATCTTTTATCATTTATCTTGTTTTACGCGTGGTAACTGGCATTGTGCCAAACTGCGATATGTACGCAAATAAGGCTTATCATATAAATTACCTGACCTACCACAGACATCCCGAGATTTCGTATATAGTGTAATTTATAGTAGGATTAAAATTTACGTTGGGTGGTTATCACTAAAATCAAATTTCGCCACTATAACTTAACATAGCATCACGCCTGTATTCGCCGAAGGGTTAAGCAGAGATTTACTATTGTACGCCCACAATTCGCCGATGATATAATATGGGGCGAGCCTATTGCCATCTACCGAACAAAGTTCCAGACTCTATGCTGAACTGAGAAAGTACATACAAAAAAATATTTGCCCGACCCGGGAATCGAACCCAGGACTACACGGCAATCGCGCTTGCGATCACTAGACCAACGGTACAGTTTTTTATAGTATGAAAATCCTCTGAATTCTTATATAAAAAAGAGTCAATTTATTTTTAAGAGCTCATTCAGCTTTTGTCTTAACCGCTGACTCCAAAATTGCTCTGGGCTAATGTCTCAAAACATATTAGCGTGTGTCCCAAAGTGCTTGTTGGAGCAATAAATTGAAATTCAGGAGAACCAGCTAATGACATAGGCAGGTTACACGTTTTTAAGAGAAAAAGCCGTTAGCAAAATACGTAGAATATTGAAGTTTATTTCTTAAAACTGTCACTTGGCAAAGACAACGTTATTGTAAGTAGTGAATAGATCTTGGAGTTATGTCTTTCGAAAACAATGTCCTAAAGGAGGATATCTCTTGTATTTTGGGAACAGTTTACGAATCAGTCTTATATGCTCGCGGAAGCTAGTAGACAATAATTTTTGGTCGTAGAACGCCAAATAAAAATGGGATTTGTTTAGATGATGATTTCTCAAGTATTTGGGAGGGCGACATACATCGTATTGATCCTACTGCAGTAATCGGGGGAGTAGACTGGATTGGGTTAATTGCGGGATGGAGGACAAGGATTTAAGATACATAGTATCACGCCTGCATTACCCTAAGGGTTAGGCAGAGGTGTGCTATTGTACACCCACTTTTCACCGATGCTGTTACTTGCGAGGGATGGATCGTAGGAGAAGAAAACCAGATGTTAGTTTACACTTCAATCTTGCTGTTTTATTCAGGTCTTTTTACATCGAGTGTCATAAAATTATAAAAGTCAATAAATTCAAAATCATTCCAAACTGTCCATCAAATTTAAATTTATTCATATACAAATAAGTTTGTATATCCAACACGCCCCTATAAATTTAAATTTAAAGATATCTAAAAGAAAAACTCAGCTGGCCTTAACACCTAAACCATCTAGACACTTATAATGTTTAACACTAGATAACGGCTTAGTAAGCACATCAGCTAACATGGATTCAGTGGGTACATGTCTCAACTCAATGTCGTTCTTGTCCCTTAAAACCTCCCTCACGTAATGATACCTAATATCAATGTGTTTGCTACGTGCATGAAACACAGGGTCCTGAGCTAAGAATATAGCCCCTTGATTATCGACATGAACAATCACTCGAGCGTACCTCATGATTCCTAATTCCTTCAACAAGCTGTTGAGATACACAGCCTCCTTCATACTCTCCGACAGGCTGACATACTCTGCCTCACATGTTGAAGTAGCTACGCTACGCTGCTTTCGAGACTGCCATGATATACTGCCACCACCCAAAATAAACGCATAACCAGAGTAAGATCGTCTGTCTAATAAACAATTCCCCCAATCAGCATCGGAAAAACCCTGTACACATTCACCAGTTTTCTTGTATACGAGACTGTGTTGGATCGTTCCCTTTAGATAACGCAATACACGTTTTGCTGATTTCCAGTCGGATTTTTCAGGATTCGTCACCTTCTGGCTAAGTTTACTCACCGCATTAGCGATATCAGGTCTGGTTGCATTCGCTAGGTAATTCAAACAACCAATCAGCTCTCGATAAGGCCATGCCTCGCTGCTCTCATCGCTGCTTTTCTCCTCTTCCTTCCGTTTGGAATTTATTTCCATAGGAGTTGCACATTTATTACAATTTTCCATGCAAAAACGTTTCAACAAATTATTGACATAATTTTGCTGTGACAAAATAATGACGTTGTCATGTCTTTGAATATCTATGCCTAACATATATTTTGCTTGACCATAGTCTTTCAAATCAAACTCTTTCGACAACTCATTTTTAAATTCCGTGATTAAACCTCTTTCATGACTTGCGACTAAAATGTCATCGACGTACACTAAAACGAATAAATAAATATTCCCATTCTGTTTAAAATATAGACACGGTTCATTAAGAGTCTGCTTCAATCCCATATTAGTCAACTTCTTGTTGAGCTTGAGATTCCATTGACGTCCAGCTTGCTTCAAACCATACAATGATTTCCGCAATAAGCATGAATCGTAACCACTATCCAATTTTACAAGCATGGTCTGCGCGCGCTTCTTTACTATTGGATCTTCTCCCTCTCGATTCATAAGCTTAACTAAACTCTCTCTCAGTAATTTTGGTAACTCCATGTATATCTCCTCGTCCAGGGATCCATTTAAATAAGCAGTATTAATATCCAGTTGGTGTATCTCCAAGTTCAATTCAACTGCGAGTGCCATCAACAATCTAACAGTATCCAGTCTAGCGACAGGCGCAAAGGTTTTCTCATAGTCGACTCCATACCGTTGGCTAAAACCTTGAGCTACAAGCCTTGCTTTCTTCTTAAAAGACTTGTCCACATTTTGCTTCGTCGTCAAAACATAACGACAGCCAACAACATTCCTATTCTGCGGTCTTCTGACTATCTCCCATGTACCTTTCTGAACTAGGCTTCTAATTTCGGATAAGATGGCTTCTTCCCATTCAGGTTTATCACTACTCTTTAGGGCATTCTTCAAAGTAATTTCAGCTGAACCTGCAAAATCTTCAACTTCATTGTCATCAGCAGAAATATTACTTACACTACTCGGTTCTGTAACTTCAATCATTCGATAAATTTTCTTCGGACGGCCTACACTTCCTGTACGCAATATTCGAGGTCTGCCAGGAGCTCTCTTCATCAATCTCTGTTGATCATCATGACTTGTTTCTTCGAATGCTTGTTCACCTTCAGCAAATCTTGACAAACAATCATCTTGACCATCTCCAGGATGTTCTTGACATTCACTCCATACTTCTTCAGTAGTCTCTACTTGCTCTATCTCATTCTCGCACATAGGGGCGTCTACAATTTCTGTAACATTTTTCTTCAAAAATTCAATTTCGATAAAATCCTTATCCTTGTCTTCCGTGAAATTCACCGGTTTCGGCTCTTGCCTCAAAATTTCACTTTCGTGAAATATCACATCTCTCGCAATTATGAATTTTCTTTGCTCTGGAATACATATTTTGTATCCTTTTGAATTACCTGGGTATCCTACAAAAGTACCTGCGATCCCTCTTGCAGCAAACTTATCCTTTTTCGGATCTTTATCCAAAATGTGTACTTTGGATCCAAATTTTCGAAGGTATCCAATCTTCACCGGCTTGTTATGCCACTTCTCATAAGGAATATCACCTTGTAGACTGCTCGTAGGACAACGATTCCTAATATAACATGCTGTATGCACCGCTTCAGCCCAAAAACCTGAGGAAAGATCTGAACTCAACAGCATACACCTTGCCATTTCCACTAAGGTTCTGTTCATTCGTTCAGCTATCCCATTTTGCTGTGGTGTTCGAGCAACTGTCAGTCTTCGCGTAATGCCAGCTTCCTTTAAGAAATTATCAAAATCAGCGTTACAATATTCACCTCCGTTATCGCTTTGAAGAAATTTAATTTTCAGACCGGTCAAGTTTTCAACATGACTTTTATATGTCTTAAAGGCATCTAAGGCTTTATCTTTCGACCTTAGAAAATATACTGTACACCAACGAGTATTATCATCAATAAAAGTTATAAAGTATTTAGCACCTTCCATTGATTGACATCTCATAGGCCCTACAATATCAGTATAAACTATATACAACTTCTCAGCGCAAGGTCCATCGGACTTAGAAAAAGGTAACGTGGTCATCTTTCCTTTAGTACAAATATCACAATCACGTAAGTTTCGTACCTCGGCTATGTCAAATTTAGCATTTAATTTACCTAAAAGTTTAGCAACATCCCTACTATTCAAATGTCCTAACCTTTCGTGCCAACAAGTTACATCAGCATTTTAATCACTTAAATTACAATACTCAGACCTATTTACACTATACAGATTACCCCTACGATATGCTATCAATATGATTTCACCTTTCTTGCCAATAACATGACCTACATCATTCTTAAATGTAACATCATAACCATCGTTGGTTAACTTGGCTACTGAAATCAAATTCGTCCTTAATTCCGGAACGTACAGCGTATCACGTAATTCAAATAAGGTCTCAGAGTGATTGTTACATGCCGACAACCGTACAGTACCCTTACCTTTTATTACAGTACTTACATGCGTAGCTAAAGTTAGATCTCCGCTACTCATTGTCAAAGTGTCTCCGAACTTACTAGCATCATTACATAAGTGAGACGTGCACCCACTGTCCAAAATCCAATCGTGCTTTTGAACATTAACAGCATTAGAAACTTCTAAATCTGAAACATTAAAAGTAGTTAGAGTTTCATCTACACAATGTGTTTCTTCAGCCTTCAGGGCATTTCTACCTATTTTCTTTGTGCAATCAGATGCTTTGTGACCTTGTTCGTGACATTTGAAACATTTATACCAAAAACCTCCTTTCTTTTCAGTTTCCTTCGTACCATCAGTTTTGTTTTCCGCCTTAGTACTCTTATTCACGCCTTTCTTGCCTTTCTTGAAGTTTTTCTTTACATTAGTATACATAACGCCTTCACACTGAATTTTGTTAGCCTCTCTCGACTCGTACTCTTCCAGTATTTTAATTTTCAATGCCTCTGGTTTCGGCAACTCGTCTCTCGACTCGATAGCACATCTAAAGCTTTCGAAATTTCCGGGTAAACTATACAGCAACATTATAGACAGCAAGTCATCATTGATCTGTATACCCATATCTCCTAGCTTATCAACAGCATCGAAAAAGGTATTCAAATGTTCGTGGACATTTCCTGATTCTGCCATTTTGTGCATGATTAACCTTTTCAAGTGTGTCGTCTTTTTAGCAGGCCCTTTAGAAGCATAAATGGATTCAAGCTTTAGCCACATATCTCTAGACGTGTTGCAGCTTCGTACATGTCTAAGCTCGCTACCACTCATAGATAATATTATATCAGCTTTCGCCTTTTCATCCTCCTCTGCCCACTTTTCGGCCGCTATTGGCTCGGCTGGTTTCAGTTTAGTGCCATTCACATACTTCCAACCATCACTCTTTATTAAAACAGCTTTTACTTGCATTTGCCAACTGTCGTAGTTGTCCTTGCCCAAGGGCTCGATTCGCATGTTGCTCATCATCGTACCTCTTATTTCGATCAACTACTAAATCTGGATTTTTTTTTTTATATCCTCTCTCTTAGCGTATCCAGGGCTCTGGGTATCTGGGCCCATAACCAATGCGAGGGATGGATCGTAGGAGAAGAAAACCAGATGTTAGTTTACACTTCAATCTTGCTGTTTTATTCAGGTCTTTTTACATCGAGTGTCATAAAATTATAAAAGTCAATAAATTCAAAATCATTCCAAACTGTCCATCAAATTTAAATTTATTCATATACAAATAAGTTTGTATATCCAACATTACTGAGTCCCATGTAACAGGGACCGAGCCTATTGCCATCAACCGGGTACAACCGGGGACTTTGTAATAATAATAATGAAATATAAAAATAATTGGCACTTTTAAACTGTGTAATTTCCATTAAACTGAATCACTCAGTATTTTTTTTTTTTTTTTAGAATGTATTCTTTTAGGTCTTTGTTTGAATAGAATAGAATATGATTGGGGTCGGCTAGTCAAACCGGTTGTGGCTGAATATCAGTATTTTACATGGAGCGAGTATCTATCTGTATTGAATTTTTCTGTATGTAAATTCTCAGTAGCAGCACGGAGGCTGGAACTGTGCCCAGTTGATCGCAATAGGCTCGCCCCATTACACATGTTAATAACAGCATCGACGAAATCGGCTAACCTTTCGGAGATGCATAATGCTGTGTTATATTATGGATACCTGTAGCTTCACTCCGATAGATGGCGCTCTACTTTTTGAGCGTAGTAGTCGTAAGATGGCACACTGCACTTCGGCCGGTCATCTTCAGAGCCCTTCTCTCCTGGTCGACGCAGCAGCCAGCCACTACTCTTCACGGCACTACCTCGACTCACTGAGGAATTCGCAGCACCACCGCACCTAGTTCCGACTCACTATGAACTACGCGGCACTCGGTTCCGACTCACTGGAATCATCACTGGCCCTGGCAAGCAACCTCGAAACTCAACAGCATCGACCTCCGGTCTGGGGTGGGAGTGACGTAGCGACTACTACTTGCAACATGGCAACAAGTAAAGCGCCATCTATCGGAGATCGGAGTGAAGCTACAACAACAAACCCTGAATCGCACTGTGAGAGTTTACAACGATTGATGTCCGACATCAATCGTCGGGCTTTGGCCCGCCAGGCTAACCACCTTGCCTGGTCGGAGAATCCTCCCTTTTCAATGGAGGAGCACTATACCTCGTTCCCCCATATACCTATAATATTTGTATCCACATCTGGACCAGTAGAATACGTTAGTGTGGTACCTCCAAAGTTTTAACGAGCTAGAAAAATGTCTTGGCGATAAAATACTAAAGCTACTTATTTATCCCTTAAAAACGGAACAAAAATTTCGGCTTAAGCGTTTGTAAAATTACTGCCTTTAGGAAGTTGCCGTAGTTTTTATGTAAATGTTCCATCGCTTTAATGTTCGAGGTATCACGGTTTATTTACTGTGTCATTTACAATTTTATATTATACTAGCTTTTGCACCGACTTCATAAGCGTGGAATTTAGTATCTGATATTTTCCTGCGGTAAAATAGAGCCTATATTTTAAGTTAGACCTCTAGCAATACATCGGTGAAAACTACATTCAATTCCATGCATTCTAAAAACTTTCGACGACAGACCAAAATTCTAAAAACTTTTATTTTTGCTTGTGTTGCTTTAAGGATTTCTCTTTTCTTATCTTGGAAAGCTTATTTTGGCTAAGCAGATATTGTACACCCATATTTCGCTGATGACGTTGTTGAGTCCTATGTGATATTGGGTGATAGAAGACAATATGCTTGTCATCGACTGGGCAGAGATCCAAACTATAGGCTGCTACTGAGATTCCAAGCAGAAAACCCGATTCCCAATACGAGGATAGAACGCAGGATTTCAAGAAGTCACGTTTTCGACCAATAGGCTCGCCTCCTTATTACACGGCAATAGGCTCGGCCCCTGTTACATGGGACTCAATAACGGCATCGGAGCCTATTGTCATCTATCGGGAACAGTTCCAGTCTCCGAACTGCTACTGAGAGTGTACTCCGTGCTGCTACTGAAAGAGTATCTATGTAGAAATACCCAATAACTTTGTCCGACCCGGAAATTGAACACAGGACCTCACACTCAGCACTCGCACTTACCACCAATAGACCAATGAGGCAGTAGACCTACCAACTCTTACCCCCAAAACCCGTTGAGTGATGCAAGACAGACCAATTAATTTTTTTTTACGGGCGCCGGCAGCATCTTTCAGTGTTTGAATTAATCATAATTTACGTTCAATAAAACTTTAATAAATTATATCTGTCGTTTTCACTTTCATATAATTCGAAAGAAATGACAACAGACTTTAAAGCCGTTTAATGAATAAGGGGGTTCGAATTTGAGAATGTTTGAACCGTATCATAATTAACAGCATTACTATCAGTTAACCAAACAACATAATATCTTGAAGTTACCGATCATCCCGCTGTTGATATTAAGTCTGGGACACCACTAATGTATCAGATCATTATCTAGTCCCTAACACTCAGACCGACTATTAAATGTAGCTTAACCCTCAGACATATAGTTGTTTAGACATTATTAGAGGTAAGTTAATTCTGATGGACGTGTGGTGTGTCTGTGGATAGACAGTAGAGAGTATTTTTTCGCTGCGTAAATCGAACCTGTGACCCGTAATGCCGTAAGCCAAGAGCTTCGCCACAGCGCTAATGGTGTTTAGGTGGCACTTGATGGACCGAAGACCTGAGAAAGAAGTTATGCAACTTATTCCAGGACTAATTTTGATTATTTTTACATATAATAAAATTACAACAGGCCGATATCTGTACACTAAAGATATTGGGGGTACTAATATGGGGGTAATATACTTTATTAGATATTGGGGGTAATATACTTTATTAGAGCAACAGAAGCCAAAACAACAGTTTTTAGAATTTTGTCTGTATGTATGTCTGTCTATATGTTTGTACAAGCATCACGCAAAAACTACAACATGGAATTGAATGCAGTTTTCACCGATGTAACGCTAGAGGTCAAACTTAAAATATAGGCTCCATTTTACTGGAGGAAAATATTAGATTCTAAATTTCACGCGTACGAAGTCGCGGGCAAAAGCTAGTTTTTCAATAAAATCTAAACTGGAATACACAAACGTACCAACAAAACAGATAACCAAAACCATAGATGCTCTATATCCAAAGACAAAGAACTCTTGGCAATCAATTAAGTATATTCCCAGATAATATCCATAAAACATAATTCATTGCTAATACATTGTCTTAAATAGCATAATAAAATATATTTTTCGCTTATGACACAGTTACATTTTCCTCCTATATTCTATTAGTTACATGTTACGCTAACTACAACCTGAGGGGTGTGTTAATGTCTTTTGGCGAAAATCTACCTTGTGATGTCATATAGGAAAGAGCCTCCACGAATGAAGAAATACTTATAAGATCGTCTGGCGCACCCTAGCCTCGATACCCGCATTGCTGACTGGCTAATCTTTACACCTTTATCTTAGAAAGGTACTGTTCAGCCTCATTGGTACAAAAGTCCCAAGTTCAGCTACTGAGCGTGAGATCGTCGGTTCGATTCTCAGTAGCTGCAGTAAGTTTGGTATTTAGCTCAGAGGCCCTAGTTTAAGTTTCTTTCGACAAATTCGATTGGTGGAGAGCACGAAACGGACCAATCGGAGCGCCGAACGCGTTCGATGTAGTAAATCGAATCTGTCAAAAGAAACTTACACTAGGGCCTCAGTAGGCAAAAAGTTCGCTGCTTATAACATGGGACTTAATTGGTGAAATGTGGGTGTACACACACCTCTGTCTAACCCTTTGGGAAATACAGGCGTGATGCTTATTATGTAAAACATAAGGAACTAGAACTATTTTTAAACCAAAAACTAACAGCGTTCTCCGATGTAACCTTTTAATTAAAATAGTAACAAGATATGCTCCGGTCATTACGCCTCTCATTATGATGGGGGAACAAATCCTTAATGACGTAGGTATTTCTACAAAATGGCGGACTCGCATAGTTCGTTAATTTTGATCTTATTTTGAGCAACGGAGTTTGCAATTATGTAGAAGTGAAATGTTCATTTGTATATTTAATACACATGAATAAATTAATATCCACTGGCGGACTATACACACCATCAAAAACTTTATGGAGCTCTCTCAGGTGTACAACCTCACGATGTTTTCCTTCACAGTTCACGCAAGTGATAATCAAATTCTGATCCGCACATGATTCCGAAAAGTCAGAGGTTCGGGCCGGATTTGAACTAAAACCATCCTGCATGGAAGCAGGCGTTCAACCGCTAGGCTATCATTTAATACACTTTAAAAATAGTTCTTCAGTGACCTTATTACCTATGTACTATCTAGTAGTAGTAGGTAGGTACGTAGGTACTGTATATGCATGCCACTGTCCACTTTATCAAGATCTATGAGACGAACCCAGCGCCCCCTCAAATCCTGCCTAAGCCTAATAAACATGCCAACCTGTTTGCCCTCCTAAATTTATGGCAAAGAAAAGCGACATTGAGATACTATCTATAATATATTGCCAAGCGAAAACCTGTTAAAAATATTTTCTCCTTCATCGCTACACTCGGACAAAAATAACAATTACATTTACATTTAAAACATACAGGTCCATGTTTAGCTTCCAACTTCCAAGGTTAATTAAGACATGACACAACAAGAAAGCCTGAAGCAACTACATAATTTGACTCTGCACTATTGCACACGGGCAATAGTTTGAAGAGCTCGGGGCTGTACACTGTACGAGTACAGTGCCCTAACTTGATATCTCATGTCTGCTCAAACTTCAGAATGGGTGTCTTAAGACTGAGGTACACAGGATTCCATAAGATAGCGGAGTAATAGCTTGATAAAAATTTAATGTGCGTTGGGGTAAGATCGTACCGATCGAATTTCCAGCTGATTCGACCATTTTTTATATGTTTTTCTCCAGTCAATAGAAGCAGTTTTATCATCTTGTATTGCGTGGAGAACAAACTTAATAAAAAGATGCCTACCCCTTTGCCGATCTTGCCACAATGCACCTTGACAATGCACAATGAAAGTACTAATAAACATACTGACAAGTGGCAACGGCAGACAGGCAGATTTTTTGTTTTCACGAGAAATCTATTAATAATGCTGAATGGCAAAAAGCAAACGCATAGACATCCAAGCCTTGTTATCTGACAGCCAACCAAAGCGACAAACAAACAGTGCATCCTTTTCTCGCTTATATATGTTTTCATAAGAGAATATGGAATAATATGATGACGACAGCAACAATCACATTGTTCTTATGTTTTTTATATGTATAAACTTTTGTGATGGACATCATCTTTCTTGGCATTCCTAAGATCCTCATCCTCATCCTAGACCTTAAGCTCGGCAGCCAAAAGCACGGCTACTGCTTTAACTTCGAGGTTCATATTTTTTTATAGCATTAAGTTGCGATGATGTTTAGTTTTCGAGCAAAAAAATGATTTTTCTATAGTTTATCACTTTTGATATTTTAACTCGTCAGTGAACGTTTCGTTTTACCCTTAAGGAAATAGAGGCGTAATTTGTATCATGTCGCTTTGAATTAATATATTATCGCGATGGATTATTCATAATGTCGCGGCTGCTTCGCCTTTTGTGTGACACGCGCTTTATTAAACAAGATAGTACTAAAGTAACTTGTTAACATCTACATATGTAGGCAGTCGTGTTTAGATATTATAACCGTACTCCACTTATGACCGTTATGATTCAAAAAGTCTTAAAATACACGTTGTTTTTTTTAATACCTACTTTTTGTTGGTAAAGTACATAATATATGTGACTTTAGGTCTAATGTTCGTAAGCATGGACTCATTAGAATGAATTTCGCATTGTAATGAACGCGACTTGTATGATTATTTTGTATTATTTCATTTACAAAATCTGATCGAGTGTCCTTCCGCATACATTTTCGCATTTGTCTAGTTAAAATATAATATTGTATACGTGGAAACTTGTAATAAGCCATCTGATACTATATTCATTTGCATAATAAACTGTGTTAGCTGTAAGTATTCTGAAATTGTTTTGTTTCTATACTGTCGGTAGCAACAAAGATCAGAGAGAATGAAGATACGAAACAGAATATTTACAGATTGTTTACAGTTCGTTAACCTTAAAAGCAGGTTAAATTGATTTCAAAGAAATATGAGCATCTACATCTATACAGAGGTCTCTAATTTCTAGTTTCAGAAAATTTTGACAAAGTTACAAGTCATTACTTCTGAATTTGTTGTCCACCGTACTTAAGTGTAATACAGACAAATTTATTTAGGCATGTGTTGCTTAAAAAAATTATGTCTGATCTGCAATAAAGTGGATTTGTATTGTATTGTACCTGATAACATTATGTATTATGATTTTTTTTTTTAAATCATCTGTGTTTATAGCAGTTTGACGATTTCCATTTCTCTGATCACTGAAACTTGTCGGTATCTTCTCCATAGAACCCAACCCACTTTGGAACCGTGCATATAGATTCCTAAAGTTTTAAGTGCCTGCAAAGGCCCATATGAAATAAAAAAAATTGACTTCGAATCCACATGACTGTGTTGAAGGCCACCACGAATACTTTTAGTGGGCAAGAATCTTAAACACCCCAGCCTTTTCCCCGTAGAGATCAGTAGTGTATCGTCACGAGAAGTTTATTGGACCCATCATTTGTTTTTGGTTTAATAAACATATAAATATTTATTTAAACTCAATCAAAAATACATTTGCCAGTAGTACTACTGTAATACTACTGATTAAAAGTTACAAACAGTTTTTACGAAACACAAATATTACTATACTAAATTCTAATACGCCCTGCGTTTCCTAAATTACCCCACATGACCGTTACAGGTTTCCCCACTAGGGAAAAGGGTAGAAGAAACGTACCCTTTATCGGTTTGAGAAGAAACATACATACAATCATAAAACATATACATACATATTTTTTTGTTAACCGATTTTTTTTATACTTTGCCCCACAGTATGAATAATTCCTGTATCGTGAGTGCGTTTACAAACACAAATATTCACATACACAAATATCTAGAACAACTATCTGTAGGTCTTAAAAATATTGGTTCCATGAAGGACTCGAACCCGCAGCAGTCGATCGCTGAATCACTACGCCAACCGTGCCGACAAAAAAGGAAATGCTGATATTATTTTTTGATAGAGGAGGATTTTTTGAAAGGGAAATAAATTAAAAATAAAATAAAATAATATTAATTTTCCAGCATAAGTATACCTATTTCGTCCATTCTTTACCGCTTAAGTGAGGTAGCTGTCAGAGCGACCGGAAATTATAAGGGTTCTCTGTTTTACTACGGGACCCCAATACTGAATGCTTAACGGTCGAGTTGATTGTCTTGAACAAATAAATTCTGTTTTTAGATTTATTTAAGGCACAACCTGGCGTATTTACCTGAAATCTATATGTTTTGAGGAAATCGTATAAATTTGTAAGTTAAAATAACATAACATCCCGCATATATTCCCTGAAGTGTTAGGCCGAGGTATGCAATTATACACCCCTATTTCACCGATGCTGAATAGGTGGCAAGCTTATTGCTACCATCTACCGAGCAAAGTTCCAAACTCCGTGCTGCTACTGAGAATTTTTACACCGAAAAACCCAATAACACTACCCGACCCGAGAATTGAACTCAAGACCTCGCAATCAGCAATCGCATTTGCGACCACTAGAACAAAGAGCTAGCAATTCCAAACAATATGTCTGTTGTACAAGCACATCTAGCCGATGCCGTTATTGAATTCCATGTTATAGGGGGCGAGTCTATTGCCATCTACTGGGCACAATTTCAAACATATGGCTTCTACTGAGAATTTTTTATACGGACAAACCCAATAATTCTAGACCTCGGAATCGAACCCAGGATCTCGCGCTCTATAGTTGCGCTTGCGACCACTGGACCGATGAGGCAGTCAATCTAATACTCAAAATTGTCGTAACACAAAATAACTACATATTTTTCATTAATTACAAGATTCTACTGTGAGTGACCCGGGTACGTCTTAAAACTGCGGCCAGACACCGGAGGACGGGCAGCAGCGTCCTCTCACTAATCGGTGAGCCACTGCGATCCCCAAGCCGCCTGCCAAGCGTGGGGATTATGGCAAACCCCGCCTTGCCTTCGTTCAGCAGTGGACGTCTTCTGGCTGATGATGATGATGATGATGACTGTGAGTGTAATTTTTTTTTGTGGGTTTTTACCTAATTACTTTCTAATTAGAAGATAATTAAATAAAAACGTCTGGTAGCGTAGCAATATTTATTATATGTATATAAAGATATTAAGATTATATATTTACTTACATTTTAAAGACTAGCTAATAAAAGACTTGTAATACTTACTTTCAATCACTTTCTTGTCAGTATCATTTATATTTATGACATTTGTAAAGCAAAGAAACCATAAAAAATAGTATGTAGCGACAACTACTCGCAACATGGCAAAAAGTAAAGCGCCATCTATCGGAGTGAAGTCACAACAACAAACCCTGAATCGCACTATGAAAGTTTACAACGATTCTAACACATATACGAATGTCCGTCATCAATCGTCGGGCTTCGGCCCGCCAGGCTAACCACCTTGCCTGGTCGGAGGATCCTCCATTTTCAATGGAGGAACACCATAACTCGTTCCTCCATAAGTAGATATTCTTATTTACAATTCCTACCGAGACAAACATAAAATCCATTTCTTTTCTTTTTAATATTATGACTGGCTGTAAAATTACACGCTTTTTAAATCGTTATATGAAATCACAAAGTTTTAAAAATCGAAATCGTTTGAGCCACATGAGGGTCTCGTAGCGACATTTTTACCGCGTAGATTTGTCGATCTGCGAGGTGAAGCAGCGCTTGCTGCGGTCAGTCCTTGGATGGGTGACCCTTTTCACCCCTTCGTTCCTCGGAAAGCACTTGACACAAGCGACACCCGGCAACAACACACAATAGAACTTCTATTGTGTCTCATTTGAATATGTCTCTCTTGACGAGTTAAGCACTTGGTCCCAATGTAGTTGGCAAAAGGCTACGCAGGTGATGTAACAACCGCCGTCTTTTGTTTTCATAAAAAATAATAATGTTATCATTTGTTTTGATTAATTCATTTGCATCGCGAGATTATAAGTTATTCTAAGGGTTACTTTATAGCCTAAATAAAAGTAACCCCATCATGCTATCATCCCACATACTACTAACATCCTTAGGGGATGAAAGTCCTTTAATATTAGGCTATTTGATAAGGTCAAATTATTACATACTGTTTGTTTGCCATTTCATCAATTAAAAAACAACTGAGTGTATAAATCAACTTTGAATATAATATTCAAATTATGATGAATTTTTGAAACAAAACATATCTACTTAGAATCCTGAAATCACAAAACGATTACAAAGCACGAATATATAATATGTAATGTATTTCATTCTTTATTCAAATTGTGGCAACAATTTCCACATGACATTGATTTAAAAATGAAACCAATATAGTCATAGACAACAATTATAATTATAGCAGAGGGTAGTTGACAATGCTCATACGATCCTACCAATCACAAGCCTTCATCCATAGGCACTGATGTTCACGCCAGCAAAGCATCAGTTACGATTTTGCCGGCGCACGAGAACGTGCGGTTCGAAAAAGAAATTTCAAAAAAGGAACAATTTCATATTCGCGTGTGATTCTTTTTTTTAAACTGTAATTTTATTGATCTCAATGTCCTAACAACTGGTGTAAATTAAATTAATGGTGTAAATTAGTTTGTAATGTGCGTGATACGTGGTTCGTGAAAAATCTGGATCGGGAGAACACCTACTGCTGGACAAAATTGTAAGGTAAGGATTTCGTAGTTCCTTAGTGGTCATTTATGCGTTGCAACTACAGAAATCGTAATAATAATTTGACTTATTGTCCTCTATTAGGCGATCACTGGTCTTTGCAGAGATGTTTAAAATTTCTGCTTTCTCACGGTGAAGATTTTATTTTTTATTTGATTTCTGTGGGTACCACCGTTGTTAAGTCTGCCCTCACGGTGTCTATAAATAAGTACCTACCTACGCTCTATCGTTCAACGAAATCCAAAATATTGAAACACATTTTCGTACAATAAGAAACGTCAAATTCCAAGTTCAAATTGAACTTCATCTCCTTTTTTTTTAATCAATCCTGCAAATCCGTGTTTAATTGTCTCTAACCATATGCTTTAGGAATACCTCTATAGGTACTGTGTACACAGTTCGTATTTTTTTTAGACAGGTTCTAATCTGACCTTTTGCGATCAAGCTTTTCTCAAGAGCCAATGCACCGTTGTACCTACTGTATATTTATGTATAATTTTGCCATAGTTGTAACAAGTCACATTTCATTATACGAGAAGATTTAAAAAATGAGGATATTATTATATATTTTTCAAAGAATAAGTACACCTACTTGTATACTCAGAATAAATAAAACAAATGGTTCAAAAATTTAATAATATAACCTCACAAGAACATTTTACCAAACCTGGAAACCAAATCAAAATCCTCAATTGGCCGACCTTACGACCAATGTCCTTACCAAGACAGTTCTGCTATATATTGCTCAAGTTTATGTGTAGGTACCAAGTGTACACAGACTGCCTGTATTCCCTCAAGACCCAGTCATCTGTAAAGCCAGTCTGGTTTTGCCTATTCAGGTCAGGTTACTTATGGATCAGTTATAACAATGTTTAAATCGAAAGGTCAGGTCTGCCTCGCAACTCGAGCTTAATTAGTGGTCTCACCAGGAAAAGCAATGAACATAGGACATTTTGACTTGCAGACAATAATAATAATTTCGAATTAGTCCCTGATAGGCTTTATCGTCCTTACCGTTTAGACAAAAATGTATGAAAATATCGTGCACGTTATTTTTACATAGATTTTCGGATTATGTTTTAGGTCGAACTAGAGCTCTTGAACACAGATTCATAGGTGCGGGCCGGGTTTGAACTCGGACCCTCCTGCATCGAGAGCAAACGTCCAACGGCTAGGCTATTAGTACTTGAAACTTACATTAACGATGACTTCATCGTTAATGGGGTACCTCTGGGTATCCCCAAGGTCCACAGACTGAAGTTGTAGATGGGTAATCAAACAGTTGTTGGTTGGGGTGTAGCAAAGGGTGTGCACGGATTTTAGGACAAAATTTTTTTCACAAAAAGTCAAAATTTCTTTTTTTCCCCGTTTCTTTTTTTTATCATATAGATCGACCAAAATGAAGAAGAACACCTCTGAATACTTTTCGTCTCTGACCCACGGTTTGCCCGAAAATCCGCGCCGAAGGGGTGTCGTTTATGAAGGCGAAGAAAATTTAGAAACAGTTGTTTAATAAATTGCATTTAATCTTGCTTCCGGCTCGGTACAAGCATCTGAGTTAAGGGTACACTGGCCTGACGTAGGAGTCGATCCCAGGCTTCCGGTGAGGGTTTTCTCCATTCCGTGGCTGAATCATATGAGCCTACTGGATAGTTATCAGTTCAAGCAGGAGTAGGAATTAGCACAAGTATGCCTGACGCAGCCGTCCACGTAGTTCTCAGCAAGAGGCTCGAGTAAGCAGTTGATGTAACTTTACATCACGAAGAATTCTGTTAATACAGAGCCCATCCATAAAGCTTACGATGGAGTATGTAGTCAGCCAACCCGGACTAGGTCAGCATGGTGGACTTGGGCGTAACTTTCTCATTCTGAGAAGAGACCCTCGCCTAGCAGTGGGACTGTAATGGGTTAATGTAAAATATTTATTACATGATTTCTAAAAGTCAAAGGCAAGCCTTCATCCGATAGACTATCACGACTTTTCCCACATAATGTTAAAAACTACTACAAACTCCGATGGACCATTGGAACTACGCAATATACATTCTAAGACTATCACAAAGGTCTATCGTGATTACGTAGCCGGACCTAAAATAGTCCCTTGCGAGAGTCGAAACCGCGAATCGAACACACTGGTAATCGCTTAACCCCAGCGCCAAGTTAGCCTTACCTTGAAACTTTTCTCATTTCGTTTTGGATGAAACATAATAAGTATAAAATTATCTTCCTCGTCGTATAATTATTCTTATTTATCTTCTGAGGCTAAAAAAATACATAACGTTACATATTTAATCTGATGTTGTCGTCTCTAACCTACTTCGTGGTCTTAAATTATAAGTTAGTTACATACAGTAGCGACAAATGTAGCTGATACTACATAACATAGCATCACGGCTGTATTACCTAAAGGGTTTGGCAGAGGTGTAGTATTGTACACCCACATTTCGGCGAAACCATTATTAATTCCTATGCGGATGAGCTTGTTGCCGTCTAGTGGTGTCGTAGCCAATTCTCTTGATCTTGGTCGCAAAAGCGACTACTGAGCGTGTGGTCCTAGATTCAATTCCTATTTCGGACAAAGTGTTGTTGAATTTATCCGTCAGAAAATTCTCGGTTGCAGCCCAAAGTTTCTAATTATGCACGGACAATGTTAAATATAGTCCCCTATTACATATAATACAATATTACATCTCTGCCTAACCTTTCGGGGAAAACATACGTGATCCTATGTTGTGTGTGTTATGTAATACACAGAATTTTACCACACAATATTTCGTCAATCAGTAACGCACATCTCTTGACAGACATCGTTTATGCATCACACCACACTGTGTTCCCTAGGGTAAGCAAAGGCACTCGACGTTAATATATGACTGACACTGACGAATCTGAGTCACGTCAGTCTAACTAAGATCATAAGATGTTACATACAAGTAGGAAAAGCATATTTTTTAGAAGGAATACATAGTTGAAAAATTACTCTTTACAATGTAAGTTAAGCTATGTTTTATAAGCTACTAGCTTCCGTCCGCGGCTTTGCCCGCGTGGTTTACGAACCCGTACATTTTCCCGGGATAAAAAGTAGCCTATGTGCTATTCCAGACTATAAATCTATCTCTGTGCCAACTTCATTCGGGTCCGTTCAGCCGTTCTGGCGTGAAAAAGTAACAAAGATCCATCCATCCTCACAAACTCTCACATTTATAATATTAGTAGGATTATTAATACAAATGCACTTTATTGCACATCAAAAATTCATGTTCTTAGTTACAAAGAGGATATATAAAGACAAAGTTACTGTTACTGTTAGCCTGTCACATCCCACTGCTGGGCAATTGCCTACCCCCTTGATTTCCATTCTGTTCTATGCCAAAGACGACCAGTCTTTTCCAAATGTGTTCAGTTCGTCCCGCCATCTCTTCCGCGGTCTACCGCGCCGTCGTTTTGCTAAAACAAAAACAAAGTCTTTCTTCTTTCTTTCTTCTTTCTTTCTTCTTTCTTTCTTGTTCCTTTCTTCTTTCTTTCTTCTTTCTTTCTTCTTTCTTTCTTCTTTCTTTCTTTCTATTCGAGTAAAATTCACATGAACAACCCACAAGAAGTAGATTGTTGTTATATTACATTATTATTGTGTGACTGCCTCGTTGGTCTATTGATCGCAAGCAAAACTGCTGACAGTGAAATCCTAGGTTCGATTCCCGGGTCGGACAAAGTGTTATTGGGTTTTTCTGGAAATTCTCAGTAGCAGCACGTAGTCTGGAACTGGTAGGCTAGGTACCCGGTAGATGGCAATAGGCTCGCCCCCTATTACATAGAACTTAAAAAAACATCGGCAAAATGTAGGTTCACAATAGTACACCTCTGCCTAACATTTCAGGGATATAGGCGTGATGCTATATTGTTACTTAACTAAATATGGTAAATAACGTTTCCCGAAAACAATTATCTCATTATTATTAAAATGGTATAACTAGTTTAATTGTTTCGCGAATCTTAGCTATCTCGTCTGTTATTTATCGAATATAAAGCGTTTAATTTCAAAGGAGTTTTCAACTTGTTACTGTCATTGACAACCGCTGTCTTTGTATATTGAATATTAGGTATAAAATAACTTGTATAAGTTCAACATCATTTTCTAATATATAATAAAAATATCAATGTTTGTTTGTTCGTATTTAATGCGCTTCCATACCGTTCGTGTGATTGCGATAAAACTTTGTCAACTTATTGCTTGCACTTGCGCAAAGGTTATAGGCATAGTACAGTTAACTTACAGTAGGTGGCGCGCGTGTCGTAACGGCAAATGTATTTGAAAGCTTTATTTCTTCTTCGGCAGCAACGCGCCGAGTAGTCGCAAGTCTGCCTGCTGACCATGAAGTCCTAGGTGTGATCTAAGGGCCGCGTGTAATGTAATTCTCAGTAACTGCCTGGAGTTTGAAATTGTGCTTAGTAAATGGCAAAAGGTTCGGCAACGGGGAGGCGTGGGTGTATAGAAAATACAATCGCGACTCTAAGTTGTGATAAATATTTAAAAAATCGTGAAATTAATTGGATTTATCGTTTATTGCGCTTGGGAGATATGGCATGTAAATGTTTCTTTTGTTACGCCCTAGTTGTATTTTTATAATAAGATAAAAAGTGGATATAGCAGAGCGTGGTTTCGATCCACGGACCTCTGGGTTATGGGCCCAGCACGCTTCCACTGCGCCACTCTGCTTCTGCTGGCATGATGCGAAATAATGCGCCGCTATCTATCTGCTGAAATGATTACAAAATATTGATTAATGACGCACTGCAGATGTATCATCAAAATTATATTTGTGATACTTAGTTAATATAATTTTGGACTATACAGGGTGAGTTTTGTGGAGATCTCTCTATTAGACAATAGTTTAAAATTTAATCAATACACGCGATTTAAGCTTTTTTGATAAATACGGAAATGTTATTAAGAGTTGTTGTTTAGTAAATATTTTAACATTGAAGTGAATCATATGATTATTCATGTAAAACGTCAGTTAGATCGCCTGGACGTAAGCACAAGAGCCATTCTTAAAGAAACCCATATTTTCATATCTCTAATAAAACTAATATCATCGAATTCAGAATAATATTTCGCCCCATACAAATATAAGCAGAGTGGCGCAGTGGAAGCGTGCTGGGCCCATAACCCAGAGGTCCGTGGATCGAAACCATGCTCTGCTAATAATCTTTTTATACTTATTCTTTCCCATAAATAATGAGCTAATATGTATGATAGACCAAAAGTACATACACTTAGGGTTAAAAATACTTTATATGAAGGTCCCCAAAACGAAAAACTAAAAATCATACAAAATAGTTTTTGCTTGGAGCTAATAGCAAAATAAGCTTAAATTGCGTGTATTGAATAAAATCAATATTGTTTAATTGAGCAATCACAACTAAACTCACCCTGTATAGTGCAAAATAATAATAAATACGTATCAAATATAATTTTGATGAATCATATGCAATGCGTATTGCATTATTTCTGTATCAATAGACCGTTTATTATATTAATCAATAATTTGTAATCATTATATCAGCTTATAGATAAGGGCGTAATATTTCACATCGTACTCACGTAAGCAGAGTGGCGCAGTGGAAGCGTGCTGGGCCCATAACCCAGAGGTTCGTGGATCGAAACCACGCTCTGCTAAAAAGCATTTTTAAAATTAATAACCTATGAAAAGTCAACGGTTTTGACTGAAATGCTTCCAACATCCTGTACGTAATAATCAGTCGTAAAAGTACCGCACGATGTTTTAAAAGTTTTAAGGTATAAATTGTTACAAAAATAATAACACTTTTATTTTTGTAACGATTTATGTCTACGTAGCGCAACATAATCGATAAGTAAGACAATTTGTTAAAAAATAACTATTTATGACGCTAAAACTACTAATCGGCAACAGAAACATTTAAATAATACAAAGAAATTTTATTTGCATATATATAAGTATGTATGCAATGTCATACAAAACGAATCATCGATCACTATTGGGCAAAATTAATTTATTATAGTGGCGCGAATACCCTCATACAATACTTTATACAAACTAGTAATATTTATATACCAAGACCCTTGACGGCTATGTTAAATCAATAGTTTGTAGTTTTTACATCAGCCTCGGTACGTGTAGAAGCGATATTTCACCCTAAAATCATGTAAGCAGAGTGGCGCAGTGGAAGCGTGCTGGGCCCATAACCCAGAGGTCCGTGGATCGAAACCATGCTCTGCTAGAAACGACTTTTTATGTTTTATAATAACAAAATATCGTACACAATTGTGAAAATATATCAGTGTTTACGTTAACATTTTGAACTCTGCTTACGCCTAAAACACCATCGGAAGCGTAATGACTAGTTATTTTCTTTTCAAACAATGATAAGGAACCACATTTTATCCAGATACTTAATATTTCTCTTCTTTTATACAAGGTGGTTTTAGCAAAAACAAAACAAAGCCTTCCTAGGATTCCTGTATTGCATTAAACGAGATAAAACCGTATTCGCCGTCCGTCTACACCTCCTTTGAGAATTCTTTTAGGATAATAAAATTTTATTCTCACCGTATTTTCGGTTTAAGAAGGATTTGCAGTAACCTAAGTTACCCCTGTATAATTCTAACAAAGATAACAGAAATTACAACGACAGCTAAAACCCTACTTGTTTAAACATTTGCGATAAATTTGGTAGACACATTATTTGAAAATTAAGGAACTCGTAAGCCTACTGTGAACCAATCGAATGAAGAAGCAAAAATGCTAGATAGAAAAGAAACGACGGGATGAAAAAATAAATTAATGCGTCGTTTGAAAAACGAAAGAGCCCTGCCTATGTTTTACATTAGAGAATATCTATACAGTGTGGATTTGAGACGGGGCATTAAGCACAACTACTTTGTTAAAGCCCATTTCCACACTTTCCGATAAATTATGTCAAATAAGAATGCTGGAATATGCTGTAATCCACAACTTAATACATAGATTGAATCCTTTCTAATTTCTGTTATACGAGTACTTGATAAGTGATTTCTAAATAGCTAGATCTTGTGCCTCAAATATTTTATCCTATATTATATCTGTTAGATTATTATTTCCTATAAAATTATTTCCAAACCCCTGACTTAATTAAAAATTGTTTTAATACTGCAATAATATCACAACATCACACCGATATTTTCCAAAGGGTAAGGCAGAGCATATTTATAACAACCACATACATAACCCAACCACATTTCACCTATGCTGTTATTAAGTCCCATGTGATATGGCGTATCTACCAGCACAAAACCAAAGTCCAGGCAGATTAAGAATAATTCTTATTGGTCACAAGTTTGGCTGCTGAGTGTCATAGGTTCGATCTTTGGGTCCGGCAAAGTGATATTGAGGATTGAACCTCATTGAAAAATCATTTTCTATCGGACAAAATGGATCAAACCAAGCTCGTCACGATCTGCAAGCCGCACTTCTAACTACTACACTAATGATGCAGTTAACTGAAACAAATCTACAAACAAAGTATCTTTATGAAAGTCAACAATAATTCTTGGTTCGTCGTAAAATGTTTTCTCTGATATCATAATGCAGTTTCGCTGCTTCTGTATTAGGATCGCGATATTGGGTCACTTTTGATCTGGAGTACATTTCGGGAGATGCTCCGAGATCCCTCATGCAAGATATATAAACTTTAGGTACGTAAATCGTTCTATTAAATCTTCGTGCTGTTATTTTTACATAGATAATGCCTTTTTGTCACTTACTCCGCAGTGACTGAGATTATGAATATTAGAACGATAAACCAAATTTAGAGATTTGTATTTTAAAGTACGATAATTTCTTTGTTCTCGGCTCGTATGGAAGGCTAAACTCTGATTTTGTAGGTCCTTTGTGTTATTTTGAAAAGAGGATAATTGAATTTCATACAAAGAATTCTGGCATTTTTTTATTATTTGTTAATGATAATAAAAATACATTCCTGTTTTGTGGGTGCGTTTACAAACACAAATATTTACATGAACAGCCACCAAACACCCAGACTATATTTAGATAGTAAAAAAAAATCCGTGCGGATATCGAACACGCGACATGTAGCGCAGCAGTCGATCGCTCAACCATTGCGCCAACGATGCCGTCAAAAACGTTATTTAACTCGGATTAAATATTTAAGCGCCCATCCTTTTAAAAAATGACAGGTGAACCGAAGGAAAATACTGGCACGAATTGGTAGATTTTTTAACAGTGCCTTTTACTTCTCGAATTTTAGACCTAGGCCCACCAGTGTGAACATTTTTTATTTTTTTATAGCTAACAATAATTACGTCATGTAACACGCTAATAATTATGTCTGAAGATCTAATTTTAATTTAGATTATAATGCTTCCCCGAGCGTTGACCACACTTTAATAAATGTGTATTGTTTCTACTTTTCTATGAGCAACTCTTTTGTGACTCGATGAAGAATAACATAACACAGCATTTTGCCTGTTTTCCCCGAAGGGTTACACATGGATGTACAATTGTACACCCACATATTGCCCATGCCGTTATGGAGTCCCGTGTAATAGGACACAATTTTAACTCTATGCTTTTAATGAGAATTTTTGAACGAAAAACCCTATTAACACATTGCCCGATCCGGAAGTCGAAACCAGAACCTTACTCTCAGCAGACTTGCGACCACTCAAATAAGGCATATACGTATACCTTTAACTAGACTTAGACTATAACATTTACTTATCCATAAATCTTTGTTTACTCCTGCCATATACAGGGTGTCCCGTAAATAATGGATCAAACGTAAGGCAACTATTGCTCGCCTGATTATCTACAACTAATATGTTTTTTTTTTTTTTTTTTTTAAACCGTTGGGTTGCCAATATTAATTCTTCTAATTTTTCCACGTAATTTCAGTATTTTTAATGCTGTCCCTACAAATATTATTATTTTTTAAATCTGATTTTTGTAAAACATTACTAATTAGTTTGACCATGTAGTAAAATAATTTAATTAAAATCGTTCTATTTCTTAAAGAAAGGAGATTAAAACAATAAAATATTTAAAACCAAATTAGTTGTAGATAATTAATCAGGCGAACAATCGTTGCCTTACGTTTGATCAATAATTATTTAAGGGACAAAGAAGAATAATTTAATCTAGAAGCATCAAATTATTATCGTTACGATTATTTAGCTGGATATTACTGGCTCCACGCATGAGAATTGTCGGCGTAGATAATACCACACTACTCATGTAACTCGATCTACTAACAAATTGTAGTTATATTTTTATGATAAAATATATTACTGTGCTATTAATAACGCGTGACGTAAGTAACTTGAGATTTCGCGATTATAGAATGGCTCTTTAGTGTCAAGTATGTCAAGCGCTACTGGATTATTGATTTCGATATCCGGGTTAGGCGAGTGTTGGGTTGTTAGCAGGATAGAATGACTCTTCAGTCTTGTATCTCAAGCGCGACTGGATTATTGGGTTCTATTTCCGGGTTGCCCCGAATTACATGATGTTAATAGCGAAATGTGGGAGTAAAGTACACATGTTTAATAATAATAATAATAAAATATATTTTTATTCATGTAGACCAGTTAAAAGCACTTATGAATAGTCAGACTCTAGTTGCAACGTTCCAAAGTGTCGTTTTCCTATGACGAAGATCGGGCAAGGAACTCCATATATCTATATAATCTTCGGGGAATATAGGTGTGATGGTATTATATAGGTAACATAGCACAACGTAACTATAGCAACACGCCTGTATTCCAGAATGGTTAGGAAGAGGTGTAATGTACACCCATATTTCTCTGATACCGTTATTGAGACCCATGGCGGTAATAGGGGCGCGAGCCTATTACCATATACTGAGTTCCAATTCTCAGTTCCAAACTCCGTGCTGCTACTGAGAATTTCCCCTTAACACCCGGAAATCGAACCCGAGATCTCACGCTCAGCGGTTGCCCTTTCGACCACTAGACCAGTGAAGCAGTTATGACATTGACTGTATCTATTAATTATTCAATTAGTCCCCAAATAGGCATTAACACGCTGTATTTAGGAACTGTATATGCGAGATCCATTAAGTTTATTGGGAAACCTCTAATTGGCGTAGAGGTTATTATGAAACGCGCCTTGTTAGCTATAAGTTAACGTACTAAAATAATTATATTATTTCGTTCACTAATTTTGCTAAGCACGGAATATAGGGGTTACGAAATGTAAAATATATGCGTATAAGTGATAGGTACCATTGTAAGCTTTAAACGCCATTAACTTCTACTGTCGATTAGGCTAAATATAAGATGGAAAAAAATAAGTATATTCAATTTTTTTTTATACGTTGCACACTGGCAATAATTCCTGTATCGTGGGTTCGTTTATAAACACATACTCGTATATTCACATACACAAAGACGCAGACCCGAAATAACTATCTGTATCATACAAATATTCGTTCCGTGCGGGGATCGAAACCGCTACACGTAGCGTAGCAGTCGATCTCTCAAGCATTGCGCCAACCGTGCCGTTTTGTGTACTATATGTATACATATACAACGACGCTGTCGGTGAATAAATCTGTTTCTTGTATTTTTATTTTTTTCTAGTTTTAGGCCAAAATAATATAATAATCAGATAGTGTACGACCCAGATGTTTAAAAAGGTTACTTATTTTACTGTTAACGTTTATTATGATAGAAGACCAAAAATTTATTTATAAATAAGCAGAGGGAAGGAAGTGCCCAAATTTTAAAAAAATCTGTTGTGTTTATTTTCTGTCACTCGACGGGTTAATTAATATAATAAATATCTCCACACTTATCTATTTCAAGTAGCTAATTATCTATGACATCATAAAGTAGTATATAACAATAATGAAACTCATATAATCTTGTTTCCCCTACACAGACATAATTGAGGACGTACCGTAACAAACAGGAAAACATTTTGGACAGCCCTTATTATGTGATGTAACACTCTTGATAAATAAGGTTGCCACTTGTTTTTTTAAGGCGAGTCTGTTTTGGGATATGAATCAAAGAATTACTTGTAAATTAACCTTAATGAAACATTATGAAAAACTCTAAATTAGCAAAAATATAGAGGGATTTGAAACTAACCAATTAGGTTGAAAAACTAAGTTGTTAACACAAATGGAAGAGGGCAAACAATAAATATTCAGTAATGGGTCAAAGTTTCAAACAGCAAAAACATACAAAAAAAAATGCCAATTGATTATATGAATAAAAACAACTAAAACTAATCCAATAAAAAAATATTAAACATCAAACTATTGCACGTCAACCCTAACGACAGGTAACCACGTACCGTCAACAACAACACGGAAATCGGACACAATCGGAACGCTGACGTATCGGAAGCTATAAAACATTTCTGCTCGATATTACTTATCTAAACTATGTTTAAGCACATCCATGATATGATAGTTAATCATAATAGTTTTTGTTTTTCTTCTTATGTAATGGAGTTTGTTGATATCTTGACGATTTTGCCTTGCAAGGTAAGCAAGAAAAAAAAATTGTGTAAGAAATTGAGTCATATGCTATTCATCGTCATCAGGCATTCCAATGTGGGATGCAGGCGTTTGCTAAAAATGTTACTGGGCAGTAATCCTCCACGCGGACCCAGTGTGAGTTGAAGGATATTAGCTACAAGTTTTGTTGAATTTTTGGTAATTGGATATGAATAAATGACGGCACGGTTGGCGCAGTGGTTGAGCTATCAATCGGTACGATAGGGTTTTTTTCCCCGCACAGAAAAAATATTTTGTAAGACCTACAAATAGTTATTCTAAGTCTGGGTATTTGTGCATGAGAATGAATATCTTTGTTTGTAAATGCATCCACGATATATGAATTATTCCTAGTGTGGAGCAATGTATTAAAAAAAAGATTGTCGGGTTTAGGCATTATTTATCCTAGACCATGGCGTGCACGACTCGTGCCTCGTTCAGTCAAAGTCAAAGTTTTTTATTTCAAGTAGACCTTTTCAGGCACTTTTAAAAAGTCGAGACTCTAGGCGCATGATTCCAAAGGGGGTAGGTCCTATGGAGAAGAGACCGGCAATAAACTCCATGGATACTCTTTTCAAAAAATATAAAGTTGATTAACAATTAAAATCTTAAATTAACATGCATTATATAAGAAAAAATACAAACTTAATAGATCGCTACTTACATAATTAGGCAAGACAATATGCGTTAAACAAGTGTTTCGAATATAAAATAAAAACGGCTTAAACAGATCAAAGCGGATAAAACAAAAAAAAAATACAAATAAGAATACAAAATATTAAAACATCAAGAATGTCCAGACATGTAAAGCGAATCTAATGTAAAATAGAATTAATAGATAATCAGGGAAGCCACATGTACAGAAGATATTTACCGCCACACATCTCTATCACGTCAACATAATCTTTGATCCTATAGTATGCTTTTTCCTTTGCTTCCTTTTTGATTCTATAGTTAGTATGTCCGAGTTGAGTGATAGCATAAATTGCTTCATATAAAATGTTGGTAAAGTTCCTCGGCCGCGCCTCGTACGGGGCACGGCTTACGCCCGCCACGGTCTAACATAAATCATTCTTTACTCATAGCTTCTAGGGGGAAACATATTGCATAAACTAAACACGGTGCTTAAACAAACACGTTTATGTAATTATTGTTATGTCTTAGGTATGTATAAGTATTATTATTATTTTTGACAGCGCTCCATAACATCACAGAACAGATAAAAGAGGTTAGAAGGGCCATCGAACCACTTTTGTATCAGAACCACTGTCGCCAGTTGCACACACCTAAATAACATGTCATATTTACACTACATACAACGCTTAACAGCTATTCGTCAAAATTCCGAAATTTGCACACACTTACATTATACGTTATATTTACACTACATAAAATACTTATCAGCTATTCGTCGAAATGCACGATAATCACTACTTTTAAAAACTAACCTTAATGTAAATCTAATAAGGATATTTTTCCCTCGTGATAATTTAGAGAGTGATAATTTAGATCGTTTAGAGACGCCCATATTTATCGATGAATATATTTTAGAAACTTGTTTAGAATTCAAGTGCGTATCTATAAAAAAATACGCTGTATATCGAACGCACAAGCTATTTATTTGTCATAAACGTTAGGCATTCTAAAAGCCGATTATTTAAATAGATAAAATTACTTATTGACATTTCTTAACTACTATTATTTGTATCGACTTTAATCGTTCTCACAAGATTTGGGTGTAATACGTAAATAAATAACACAGGTAGAAAAACAGTTACATAAATAATCTTATTATTGTCCCTTAATTAAAATGTATTTATTAAATAACACACGTTTGGTATATTTTATACTTGTGTAGCGACTACTACTCGCAACATGGCAAAATGTAGAAGCGCCATCTATCGGAGTGAAGATACAACAACAAACCCTAAATCGCACTATGAAAGTTTACAACGATTCTAACACATATACGAATATCCGACATCAAATGTTGGGCTTCGGCCCGCCAGGCTAACCACCTTGCCTGGTCGGAGGATCCTCCCTTTTCAATGGAGGAACACCATACCTCGTTCCTCCATACTTGCTTTATTTAAAAATTAAATGCAATTAAAATGTTCCGAGCAAATGGTATTTGTTTTTGTAGGTATCCAATTTTCTCTACTCGTTACATTCATCCAATGCTCTCGGTTATTGGGATCCTTTGGAAACCTAAAATAAATAATTTAAATTAGTACTACAATACATTAGTTCATCCTTAACATTAGCTATTTCTCAACATACAAAAACATACTTAATTGAGGTCAGTTTGTCATTCATAAAAATCCGATGACTTATCGAAAAAATTATCTGAGACGTGCACAACACTATTTCCTATCTCAATGTGAACATTGCGAACGAACGCGGCCGGACCATGCGAGTTGACAGATCGCATCTCTGGAACGCAATACAATGCGCGCGAACTATGTGTTCGTGTGGATATTTGCGTATGTACTTACCTTAATTACCGGCAATGTATATTTTTTTACAATATTTTGCAATATTATTGTCATTATTTCTAATTTCATAATTATAAACATATTTTTGTAAAAAAAACTGATTAAATGATACTTTATGGCTTACCGGTGAAAAGTAATTCCTCCTTGCCTTATACTTGATGTCTGACTTTTATAATAATTGCACAAGACGGCATTTTAAAACATATTTCGGCAATTTTAGCGCAGCTCTTTACACAGACGCACTCCGAAAGCGACTAAAAGCATGAACGCGTGATTTCGGTTGAATTATGATTGTCTAATCATAATTGCGGCGCGCCTGCCACGCCCACATTTCCATTCTAACCTCTTGTATCTGATCTGTGCATAACATACTATTCTATAAAATAATTCTTAACCAATTTTCCATAATTAAGTACCCGTCAGTCAATCTTATCAAACATGACAAGCAATGTCATGTCCGTAAACGAAATTCTATGTTCATGTCGGATAACTGCCATAAAATATTATAACTTCAATATTATACGATGAAATGACAATTTTGTTTTAGATACAAAAGCTTCGTAGCTTCGTAGGCGATGACGTAAATGACGTGTAAATGAGATAGATCTTTAAAATTATAATTATTTTACATTGAAGTATAAAGCAATTTTATCATATAAAAACATAATCATGCCAGTTGATTCTTTAAAAATTTTTGTCACTCGTTCGTTATTCAACTTTCATGAAACATGGCGCGAACGATGTCGCCGCAGCCATCTTGCATAGTTCCACATACACACCAACAGATGGCGTTGTGCAATCTGAGCGAAATCCTGAATGGCGGTGTTAAGATTCTCCGCGATTTCATGACCCTCCTTGTTTTCTAGTATGCAGTTATCGCTTCTCGGCCTTTTGGCTAAGATCAAAGTGTAGTATCTGTTCTTTTCAGCTTAATATCTGAAAGTTCCCTCAATGAGGGACCAGTATATTAAACTGATTTTTGTAAACTGACGGGATGTTCGGGGCTCGCTCCACTCCCGTCACGGGTCGGCCCGGCATTGCAGTGCCGCCGGGATCGGCCCACATAATACTTTGAAATAGTGGTGGTTGGATGATGTGCCATCAAGGTAACACGTATGATTAGCTATAATAATTATCGGTAGGTATTCATTAATAACACCCCTATTGAATTTCTATAAGACATTTTACATTGGCGTCTGTTAAGTCTGTGTGAACCTTTGTTGCAAAACATTGTGTATGTCATACTAATTCGTCAGTTTTCAATGCCCGGATAAAAGTTAATTTGAAATATAAAATGAATTTGAAACTTCATACATAGGATCAAGCTTTATCCACCTATTAAAAAATAAACACAAAATAATAGACGGGTATTTTTTTTTTAAATCTTATAGCACTGGCGTTGTTCTATCACTACTTTGATTATTATTGCAATAGATTATGTACGTCCATTGATTTAATATTTTAAGCTTGGATATTATAGAAAAAATGTGCATTTATGTTTGATACAACCAATAATTGGCATACTGCAGATATTATTAGGAAATCCATAGATTTAGGTATAAAATAAAGGACACATCATATTGTTCAAGGGTTTAATTTAAATAGTGTCTAATATATAATCATTATATTAATATACTATGAGCTTAAGCAATACTGAACAAAACAATAAAATTTACAAGTGACAAACTTTATTCATACATTAAGAAAATTTTCAATAAATTAGACTCCGTTTCACTTTGACGGTAACAAATTTTGCCAAAAAAAATTAAAAATTATATTTACAATGAAAAAAATAATAAAAATTCACATTTCTATAATCATTTGGGAATAAATTAAAATTGTTGTTGTTAATATATAAAATGTAAAATTTATCAAAAATTTTCTACCACACTTAACTTGATACAAAATTCCAAAATCTTGTTAATGGCTAGGTATGTATCAATTCCTACACCTAGTAAACTTCAGTAACAAGTACATACTGTATATAGTATAGTGTTCACGTCAATTCCCATTGTATTCACACGTATGAAGGTTCTATTGTGTCCGATTCGTTTATAGGTACATTGAGATATGTAAAATCATCGACATTCATACTGAAAGCCGTCGTTACATTTACCATCTGAATTTTAGGAAGAGCTTTGTGGCACACATATCTTAGGAAATTTAAAAAGTACCTGTAGACTTTGTCTTTAATACTTGAAAACCGTTTGAAAAGATATTTTGATTAATTATTCGTCAATACTGATTGCATAAATCGATAAATACAACGACGGCTTTTCTAAGATAATTCCAGTAAAAAAAAAACTCAATACACTCTACTCTATGGTTACTCAAATCACACAATGCTTATAGATAAAGACTAAAATAAATCGTCTATGGAATAACATGCACAGTCTTTGACTACATCAGTCGATAACCAGCAAAAGCTTTTCGAAAATTCTCGGAGGTCGTGGCCTTGCTATAAACGACCTTAGCGCCTTAGGCTCTTGTGGATTATCCTATATTATTCGTTCAAGCATTTTCACTGGTACAATTAATTAATATTTTTACATTATTCCATGAAAAAAGGAAAATTACGGTCTGTAAAAAACAATAGAATTTATGTTTAATATATTCTCTATTTTTTTTAAGAACTAATTTCTTGGAAGCTGAACAATTTGTCAGTTCCATGTCGTCAAGAGTACTGAGATTACAATTGAGATTGTGGCCACAACACCACGAGGCCACGACCTTAAAAACATCCAAAATTAGGCACCATGTTTTTGAGAAATTCCAAAATTAATCCAAAAAATGGCAGCGTTCCTTCGTTGTCACATAAAACAGGGTTTTACGATACGTCACTCGCACATCGTTTGTAATCTCATATTTGTGACTCCGTACTTAAAAGGACCAATAGGGTCCCCTACTCGGTAAATATCACGTTTCGATTAAACTAATAATTTGTTTTCAACAGTCCAGCGTCCGAACTACAGGTATTTCTGTAACGTCAATGTGACAGCGGCTAGGTAAATGTTTAAAGCCAAAAATTATATCGAACTATGTGGCGGGTGCCATGATATAGTTAATATTTAGTTGATTTACCCAAGAGAATGCTTTGAGAATTTTCCTAATAAATAAAGCATACCTATCGCTTCGACACACGAGAAACTACACATCGAGGATCGCTGGACGCGACAAACATTCAATAACCTTTACTAGTTAATTTTTCCTTCAATTCTTTTGCCTTTCTCTGGAGTCTTCCCTGCAGACGCCTCTTGGGGGGGAGTCTCGTCCCTTGTGGCTGACTTTGGAGGCTTTCCTGGATCGTTTGAACTTGGCCACGTCATCTCCGAACACGTCTCCTGTTCTGAGGGCAGATATGAGGTCGTCAAACTCTCCCTTCTGTCCGTTGGTGAGGGTACCGTCGCGAGAGCTGTCGGAGTGACCGTTGCAGTCGCCATTGCCGTTAGACTTGCCGAGGGATTTGCCCACAGAGCTGAGGAGGCTTGATGCCTGTTTTCGCTCCATTGTGCGCTTTTTGAGCTGTAACGAAATTGTTTACATTAATTAGGTGTTAAATCTTTATGTATTCACTTTAACTAAATAATACCTACAGGTTCTGAACAATAAAATTATTTAGATGCGCTAAAGAGTAAATTCAAATGTATTGATTATGAAGGTGATTAAATTCTTGATTCTCTTAACGTTTCTAGTGTATGTTTACCTCCTGCTCGTGCCTAGTGCGTCGCTCCTCCTCGTCCCTCCTCCGCCTGGCTGCGTCGTACTCTGCGCGGGCGTCGCCCAGCTGCGTGAGGAAGGAGTCGAGTGCGCCGAACAACTGCTCGGGTGACGCAGACGCTTCCTCACCGAATGCGTGTGCGCAGGCTTCTAGGCGGCTCTTCATGTCCTGAAAGATATAAGGTCAGTTTTAGCTCACCATATGTATGTACGGGGTAAATATTTTGGCACATGCAAGTGAAGTGTCAATTCTACTCAGCAACAATCTCTTCCCATTGAAAACACCACACCACCGATTTTCACCGTAGCACGACATGAGAGACTGCCTGTGTTCCGTAGTAGAATCAAAAAGGGTTAAAAGTTTCTACATGAATTAAAAATGTTCGTTAGTTCCAGGACCCACCTGGAACAGATCCTCGAGCTGCGTGAAGGAGCAGACGGCGTGCGCGTGGAAGTCCCTCATGACGGGCAGGAACATGTCGTGCGGCTCGCGGTTGTGCAGTGCGGCATGGTACTCCAGCTCGCGCGCCACCTCGCGCAGCCCCGCTCGCAGCGCGCCCACGTCCTTGTCCAGCTGCTCCACGCACACCTTGGCGGCCGCTCGCACGTGCGGTAAGTCTTCTTCCAGAAGCAGGATGTCTTTGAACTGGAATGAGATGGATTGCAAGTTCTTAGTTTACAAAAAAATTATTCTATATGATTGAGTAAAACATCAGTGACTTCCCAATGATACATTGAAAAGGAATGCAAAACGTTAAAGAACAAACCGTACTTTTAACAACAACCTGTATACATGAAGTCATAGCAGTTAATTTAAGGTCAAAGCCGCCTCACTAAAATTTTGCAACGTAGCCTTAGCTACTGCATAAGGCAATATCCATGGCTAAGGATTAGAACACTTCAAATGACGCATTTAGTAGCTAATTTGTTACCTGTGTCTCGAGCATTTCAACGAGGTAGTGCAACAGAGTGGTGTTGCGGGATACAGAAGACTTGGTGTCGGCCAGCTTGTTTAGGGATGACAGACGGAAGCCAGACGCGTTGCCTCGGGCGCCCCTATAATACATAACATGTTTTAGTAATGATTTGATTTTGCGGTCATCAACCCAAATGTGGGTTGTTTTTCTTTATTTATCCTACCTTGAACTGCTGAACTGCGGTATGGCTCATTACACTAGGGGGCAATTCTTGCGCGCTAATACAAATAATGAATATTTAATACATAAAATCTGAATCTGACTAAAAAGGGTTATATTCCTAAAAAGGGTTCCACGATGGGTTTTCTATATATTTTTTCTAATAATAATAATATAATAATAGCTCGAGAATAGCCCCCTTGTCCTTCGCCAGCCCGCTGAAGTGTACCAACCTGGCGCAAACGCCTAGTCGTTTGACAACACCTGGTACTGTTTGGGGAGAACAGAACAGTTGAAGTTTCTTGTATTTAAGTTTCTTCGCAAAATTGTTCCTATTCGTGCCTAATGTTTCCGCCGACTTGGTACGTTAGCCAAAGGCGGCAGAAGAAGAACAGGTAATAAAGCTAAAGTCCAGTTGTTTCCTAGGTTCCTACAATAAACTGTTACCAACCTGTTCATATAGTTCCCTAGAGCCAGCACGATCTCCAGCAGCGCGCGCAGTCGTCGCGAGCGCGTCATGTCGCGCGCTGCTCGCAGTACGACGGACGCACGCGCTGTAGCCTCGGCTGCCGCGCCGCTGAACTTCTTCTTGAACAGCAGCGTGCGCACGCGCTGCGAGTAATGCGGAATCCTGAAATAGGAAAAGAGGAAATTGAAAAATGTTGTCATACATAACTCCAAAATGTAAGTAATACATGCAATGTATAATACGCTCAAAATGGTGCAATTTTAAATAATATCACTCCAGCTCGGTGGTGGTGTACCTCCACAGTATGTGCGGCTCTCGCGAACTTCTCTTACGACTCACTTTGATATTTCATAGAGGAAGCGGTCAGCGCGCGCCATGCTGTCGAGCTCGTCCTGGTGTTCCTCCAGTAGTGCAGCCTCCTCAGCACTGGGCGTGAACTTCACCAGCTGCTCCACCATGTCGATTGGCAGCTGCTCACCGCTGTCCATACGGAGGATTGCTCTGGAATACAACAAAACACGTTGGTAAAAACTAAAAACAAAACTGACGAAATTAACCAGAGAAGGTAAGAATACTTCCGGGGGGACGGATCTCTAGGTATTCCAGACGGGAAGCCTTATTCTTGATCAAGACTGTCCGGATAACCAGCTACATACATAATCAGAATAAACCTCTGGCGACTTTACAACTTACTTGCTAGCTAGCAGGCTTCTCTCAGAAGTCAGGTCAAGGCAAATTATATTATATTTTTAGGAAACTGTCTTCTGGAAGTATTGCGTAATCGAATTCTCGTATATTGAAGATGTATGCAACTCACCGGCATATCTCCTCGTCAGACATCTTGAGCTTCGAAAGCAGGATGGTGCAGTTCTGTGCGCGCCTACCATCTATCACTGACAGGATCTTGGTGCGGGGTTTCGAGCCCAACTGTCTTAGGTCTTCCACGGAGCCTTCGTTCTGTTGATGAACAAGGTTAGTCATAATATTAGATATTTCTAAGCGTTTTAATAGTATACTAAACGAAGTATTTTTCAGCTAATAATTAATTAGACCGTCACATGTTGCTATAATCGTGGGTCAATTTACAGTTATTTTTTCTTAATTTGGCTAAACTAGTTTTAATAACCACAATATAATATCCAATAATTTCGTGAAGAACACTAACCTGAACTCCATTCTTCTGGTACGCGCAGAACATTTTGTCAATAGTATGAAGATCCATCGCATTATACAGCTTCGTATCATCCAATTCTTGCCAAATAGTTCCATGTAGCTTGGTATCAGGTAACTTGCTCCAGTTGAAGCTCTTCAGCGGATTGCCCGGGGTGGGCACGTTCTTCTTGGCGCGAGGGGGGGCGGAGGCCAGCGGAGCGAGGGGAGCGAGCGGCGCGGGAGGCGGGGCGGGTGCGGGCGGTGCGGGAGGCAGGGGAGGGGGGCACAGCGCCGGTGGGGGCGGGGGCGGCGGTACTGAACATGTTTCGATGACGGCGCTCTTCAGGTTGCTCACCTACATACATTGAGATGGTTAGACGGTAGAAAATAGTTTTTTTTCCTATATTAAGTTTTGTGTTTTATGAAACAAACAATAGTTGAAATTTTAAGGTTCACAAAATCGTTCATAGTTATCAAGGCACCTGAAGCAGCGTCGAAATATTGGGAGCTCAATAAACAGTACATATATACATCACGCACGGTCAAGAAGGTGACAATATTATGAGAAACTGGTGTTGATTGACCAACCTTGGCGTCATCCGGTATGCTGCCTTCACTGACTAGTTTTTCAAACCTTGCCCTCTCCGCTCGCTCTTGGTTCAGCTGTAAGTAAAAATATTATATTAAAATGATAAAAATATGTTACCATATGAAGTACACATGACCAAATAAAATTTCTGGATATGTAAAAGCCAAGGCGCAATATTAGATAAATAAAAATAATAATATCGCCGTCCTGCCCCAAATTGTTAGACTGCGTAATATTTGTAAACCACGCATTTTCACGCATGCAAGGCAAAGTAATGCGAAAATGAATTAATAGGTTCTTTAAACCGATTCTCATTTAATATTGCAAAAATATCCCACCCATCTTGGTTCAAAAAATTACTTGCAGAATATAGTTCAATTTATTTAAAACGACTAGTTACGTGTACGAGGTCGACTGTAAAGGGAAACTTACCACACATTTATATCCTCGGTAATACTACAGGCGTTAAGTTAGTCGTAAAGCCGCTCCTTGAATGACGTCACTGTCACCACGTACAGCTGCTGCCTGCCGTACAACTGTATTACTGACCTGCTGCTCAAGCTGATGCGCGCGGGTGGCACAGGCGCGAGCTCGCTCGGTGCACTCCATGTGCGCGGCGGTCTCACGCTCCAGCCGCTCCTTGAGTGACGTCACTGTCACCACGTACAGCTGCTGCCTGCTGTACAACTGTACTACTGACCTGCTGCTCAAGCTGATGCGCGCGGGTGGCACAGGCGCGAGCTCGCTCGGTGCACTCCATGTGCGCGGCGGTCTCACGCTCCAGCCGCTCCTTGAGTGACGTCACTGTCACCACGTACAGCTGCTGCCTGCTGTACAACTGTACTACTGACCTGCTGCTCAAGCTGATGCGCGCGGGTGGCACAGGCGCGAGCTCGCTCGGTGCACTCCATGTGCGCGGCGGTCTCACGCTCCAGCCGCTCCTTGAGTGACGTCACTGTCACCACGTACAGCTGCTGCCTGCTGTACAACTGTACTACTGACCTGCTGCTCAAGCTGATGCGCGCGGGTGGCACAGGCGCGAGCTCGCTCGGTGCACTCCATGTGCGCGGCGGTCTCACGCTCCAGCCGCTCCTTGAGTGACGTCACTGTCACCACGTACAGCTGCTGCCTGCTGTACAACTGTACTACTGACCTGCTGCTCAAGCTGATGCGCGCGGGTGGCACAGGCGCGAGCTCGCTCGGTGCACTCCATGTGCGCGGCGGTCTCACGCTCCAGCCGCTCCTTGAGTGACGTCACTGTCACCACGTACAGCTGCTGCCTGCTGTACAACTGTACTACTGACCTGCTGCTCAAGCTGATGCGCGCGGGTGGCACAGGCGCGAGCTCGCTCGGTGCACTCCATGTGCGCGGCGGTCTCACGCTCCAGCCGCTCCTTGAGTGACGTCACTGTCACCACGTACAGCTGCTGCCTGCTGTACAACTGTACTACTGACCTGCTGCTCAAGCTGATGCGCGCGGGTGGCACAGGCGCGAGCTCGCTCGGTGCACTCCATGTGCGCGGCGGTCTCACGCTCCAGCCGCTCCTTGAGTCTCGTCACTACTCCTTCAAGTTCTTCTTTCTCTTGACTCTGCTCGTCGACTTGTTTTTCCTGTTAGTCGGTTAGGTAGTCAGTACATGCATGTGTCGAGATGTGTGAAGTGTAGATTATTGGCGGTTGGTTGAAGCGTAATGGTAGATTCTAATAAGCTGACCTTCAGGTTTAAGTTTAAAAATTCCTTTTACTTGGAGGAATATACCATAAATAATTCAAAATGAATAAAAAAAATCATTCATCGTCCATTATATCCCCATGTTATATTTTATGTTAAAAAAAAGCTCTGCTTGTATTTCTACTCTATCGCGAGTAAAGATGTGGGGGAATTTTGGGGAATGTTCTCCAATTTATTTTAAATAATTCTAATAAAATGATCGATCAGCTTTGCAGAACCATTATCATACCAGCTTGTATAGAGGCATTATCAACCCGCACATTGAATAACTTGTCATATCAAGTTTTGTATTTGTCAATATATTTAGCTTCATGTAATGAATGACACATTATATCACCATAATGAAAAATGGGAAAAATGTTGATATGTCTGTAACTTAAACCACAATATAATAATTATTATTAAATACGAATGTTTTCCACTACCAAAATGCTGTTATTGACATTGTCGAAGATAATAGTTATCATACTTAATTCACACGGTAAAAGACCAATAAATGAACACATCATTGGAAAAAGATTAGGTTTGGAAGTAATCGGCTGGATATAGGATATAGAAACATAAACAGAGATCAAGGAAAACTACGCATGAAAAAAACCCCATCCAAAACGAAACGCCAGTATCGTTTGTACTTTTCCTCCCAATTACTAACATTTAGGTCAATAAAGACACTAATCACAATCATCTTTACAGCTAAACTAAAAAGACTTCTGGTGAGCAACACTAGAGACATTCAGCACTCTAGACGTATATAATCACTACACGCGGCCAGAGGGGCAAGCGGCGAGGAAGACGCCACACCTACACACCACGATTGTTTTGGAAGATCACTGCGAACATCATTCAACTCCGAGCCTTGATCGATAGATGCCACCGATTTTTCTATCGTCAATTTTCTACCTTATATGATCTTAATAATTATACAGTTTTACTGCTAAACGATTGTTTCTTTTCAACGAAGTTTACAGACTTAAAATTTATTTCTCCAAAAAGTCCAGAAAGTGTAAAATATGCAGTTATTATTTTGTACGGGAATTCTGGTTTCAATAATATTTCAAACAAAGTTCTAGGAACTTTCAACCCAAGTCCTCATTGTGGAATGTTAAAAAAATAAGTATTATAATAACACATCTTCAACAATGTCCTTGAAAAGCTTGTATGCTGTTCCTCTTACCTTCTTAGCGAGTTCCGTCGCCAGGTCAATGTTCTCTCTCTCCAGATTCTCGGCTTTAGTCCTGGCTGCGACCAGTTCTTCTTCTTTGGCTAGAAGATGGACTATCTCGCCAACGTTAATCTCGAGGGGTGCTACGTCTGGGTCGTAGATCTGTGAGAAATTTGTAAAAAAAATAATACAATATATTGGCTTGAATTACATTAAATCAATAGGAACTAACTCTTGGGAATATTTGGTAAAAATAAATATGCCATCTATTCCAGCCCGGGTTGTTCAAAATTGTACCTGCAGGTCTACCGTGTAACGCTGGTGATAATGGATAACCAGCCTGGCAATGAATTTCTAGACGAACTTCCTAGAAATTAATTCGCGTCACACCCAACCAAGCATAGTCCAAATCCACGATCCGAAATCCCCTAAACTAGGTCTATCGTATGTACACTATACTACAGCCTAAAATAACACAAATCATGTCCAAGTTTCGGTTTCACGTCAGAATCCTAATATAGTTACTGCGAAGATACAGTAGGACTGAATTTGCAATTAAATCTGCGAAATGGTAGGAGTACCTTGGTCTGATCGCTGGTGCTGCCGCGCTCGCTGCCCTGTTCGCTATTGGCGCGGCTGCCAGCGGCTGGCTGCTGCAGAATGAGCTGCTGCACCACGCGGTCCAACAGCAGCCAGTGCTGCGACTGAGGGTTGTACTCCACTGGAACAATAATAATTTACTTTACACGTGGACGTTTACTCAAACACGATAATCTTCTACAGAGAATCTATCAGAATCATATTGTACTTGGATTTTCAACTTTACTGCCGAATGAAATATCGGATATTCATATGATTCTGATAATTATAAACTGGGGTACAAAGGGGTAGGAATGATCCAGTACTTAGGTTTGGAAGTTAAAGCAAGTGAAGAAAGAAGTGTTGAGAATATAACTTACACGGCAACAGCAGTAGATGTTCCAACATCGACAGCAGATGTGGGTAGGCAGCAGTATGACTGAGCTTCCTCTTCAGCAGCTCAAACATGGACGTGGCACTCTTGGTGTCTACATGTTCCTTGTCGAACCGCCTCGCCAGTTCCCTCTCATCCTCATTGCGAACCATTTCAAAGAACTCGATGTGACGGTCCAGAGTCTCGTTTTCGTATTTGCGAAGTTTTTCGATAACTGGAATGTAAGGAATAGAGTTAGATATCATAAAGTTGAGATAACACTTGATGACTTGGTCAGTACTTTGTGAAAAACAACTAATTCTAAATGTAAGGAATATGGCAATAGCGTGTCAAGAAGGAGATATCTGTGTTCAAAAGTATAACGAGTATATCAATCTCACTTATCTTTGCGTTTGCAGCCATCTACATTAAGCGGACTTTAACATCTGTTACTCAAAAACATCAACTCAAAAAAACATTATCATGAACTGACCTGGTTGTATCCCCAACATGAGCAGCTCGTATCTTAGATGCAGCCTGAACTCAAGGCTCTCCTCTCCAGGTCCGTAGTTCAGCACTGCATTGACAAAGGACATGATGGCGGTTTTCAAGCCCAGATCGTCGCGGTAAGCCCCGGTACTCCTGTCCAACTCGTTTATTATGCCTTGGAAGCGGGCTCGCTCGCCTGCATACTTTTGGTAGTGAATCATTGCTTCTAAGACCTGGAGACGTTAGCAACAATATTTTAGAACTGTCCGAAGTCGTAATGGGTGTAAAAATCAGAGCCTTTGCGAAGCAACTGGTACAGTTTATTGAGTTTAACACTGTCTGAAAATGTTTCTGTTTCATGCTGTTTCTTTGCTTGGCTTCTTATAATAATGAAAGTAGTATTTAAAGAGCAGCTCAAAGACGACTCGACTGTGTTGTTAGTTGTTGGCAACATGATTTATCTTGTCACTATATTTTACATATATTTTCTGCAGCTGTACCTCCAAAAACCAATAAATACTTTACCTTTTTAAGTCCTCCCAGTAAGAAAGATAGCGTCCAGTATTTGTAGTGCAACTATAGTTTTAGCATTCTCAGTCTCTTAGGACTCACCAAAATACCAAAATCACCTATAATCTAATGCATCTACACCTCTCCTTTAGATTTTTACCTCTAAAAACAGAATGAATACACTACCTTCTTATGTCCTCCTGGCACAAGACAGACAGCTCCAAGTATTTCTAGTGCAGCGACTTTGGTCTTTACATTCTCAGTGTCTAAGGACTGTGCGATCAGATCGATGCTCGTGGGGTGGGCCAGGACATGCGCGCGCCCAGTCTGCAAGCAACCAAAATATTTATAAAGCAGGAAAGAAGATAGAATGAAAGGTTGGTACAGTCGCTACAAAAACCACCCAGTTTCACCTCTCTACATCACTTGTGTATCTTGACTCCGGCACCAAAAACAAAGGTAAGAATTTTATGAGGAGAGCCACGTCCTGTTGTCATTTCCAGAATGGTATAAATGTAGAATGGAACTTGGCAGACATGTCCAGTCTTAATTTACAAGGTAAATACAAATCTTAGACGTAAGACAACCATTTACAGTTTTCATACTATTTCAAATACATAATATAATATAATAAACGTTGGAAAATCTCAATATTGCTTCTTGAAACATCTACTATATGACAACTACATCCATTACCATAAAACCTTACATCCCCATCTTGACACTAATCTACAATAAAGCTACTTACAGAATTGTTCATGAGCGCCTTAATAGCGGCTATAAGATTATGCCTGGTCAGGGCATCGTCCCTTGGTGCTTTCTGCAGGGTTTCTAGCAAGGAGCCTAGGCCTCCTTGCTTGATGAACCGCAGTACGAAGCTGTGTGCTCGTGTTCGTAGCGCCGTTTTGAGGCCGTCGACGAGGGCGCATGCTTCTGCTGGTGGTACTCCTTCTGATGAGGCGAAAGCCTGTAAAGAGAATGGTTAAGAATATTCTGTGATGTCTGTTTATTCAGTGACCTTCGGAACGAAATGGAGATATACGAGTATATATAAATGTTAAAGTTTACTTTTCTTTCTTGACCACATGGTAAAACTATAAAAATTACATGAAAAATATTGCAAAAGATTTGCAACCTTAACCCCGAAAAATTTCTATTACTACGTCACTGATTGAATCTTTTGTATTCAAAGTACAGCAAAACTAGGAATGGCGCTTTTAGAAGTTAGAACCGACAGTGTTATTTATCCATTAAAGTCCCCGCAGGGTTAAAAAGTTAACGACTTTTTAAAGGTTTCTCACACGGTGTGTTTCCTTGTATAATACTACATTCTCATAGGCTTGTTATAAGGAACAGATTATGTCTAGGTAGAGGTGGGAAAAACAATCTGCAGCAATATATTTCTATGACATAGGGAACATGAATGTTATTATGACAATATATCATTATTATCATGAAATATTTCTTGTACTTACATCAGCAATCTCGTTAAGTGCCTTGATGTACTCCTCGAGCTGCGGCGCGGTGGCTAGCGGTGGGGGCTGGCCGGGCGGTGGCCGCCGGCTGCAGTAGATCTGCCACTTCTTGGCCGCGGGGAGAGCCATCATGGCTGCTTTGTTCACCGCCGTTAAGTCCAACTCCTCCTGTTGATTGAGGAAATTTTGGTGAGAAATGATTCAGAAGATCGTCTTGGGAGTTCCTGGTCGAGGTGATTGGCCGTTTGTACGAATATACGGCCATTTGGGAGAGTTAAGTATGGACAGTTTAGACGTGATGAAGGTGTCCAGTCTACTTGCGTAGTTCGATGGATCCCACTTTAAGTTAGACTAAAGACCAAATGCAAAACAAACTACTCACATAATAAGGAATGACAAAGTTATTTGAATTGTACATTCAATTTATCTTTCCTAATGAATTCAAAACGAACCGAACCTTAGATTCCAAGGGCTACAATTTTACGAGTATCAACGTTGCAAATGGAAAAACTTCATTGGCCAAATACATAAATCTCGAGCGATAAATTTTGGGACTGTCCAACACTATTTAGTCAGGTATTCAGGGTAATCGGAGCGATATTCGGAACAGCAATCCAGTTTATGCATTACTTCCATAGACAGTCTATAAAATATGGGCTGTATTCGATTAGAATTTCAAATGTCCCTTTTATAGATATTGAGTCGGACTCGATGTGACCTACTTGGAAAATGGCAAGGAAGAGTATGTATTACCTGGCATCCTATACACTTAAGTCGGCACACGCACTAAATATTTTGATGAGCGTACTCGATCTAATGTAAAATACATACATTTGAGTGAATAATATAAAAAGAATTTAAGATATAGGAGAAAGTTTAACACGAACAATTTCGTCACTTGTGATTTATTTCTTTTCTGTATACTTGGTATCAATTTAACCTACCCACACGTCAAAATTTCATATCACATAGATTCTGAATTTATCTAAAACCATACGCTAACTACACCGAACACTGGAATTCATAACTTACAATAGAATAAAAATATATTGGTTGAACTTTTCACTACGTAACTTCTATAATAATCTAAAACCTATTGACTTTGTATCTGGACAATTATTAAATTATTAATGTAGTGATTCAGAGGAACTAGTGAACTTAATATAAAATACTCTATCAAACATGAAAACTGGCCTATATTGCAGATATATTTTAAATACGTGTGTTCACTATGAGAGGTCTTCGAAGACTGGCGGACAAAAAATGATTAGTGTCCACTTTTGATAACAAATGTTCGGATACCTCCTTATGTTTTTATTATGCTATCTATAAAATGTGTAGGTTCGTCCGGTAACAAAATATAAGTTTAATAAAAAATTTAAATTCGCTTAACAAGAACACCTTTAATATATTTTTAAATTAAATTCAGTACTTTAGAAAAAAAAAAAATTAGTTTTAAAAAGCAATATTTCTCGATTTAAAAAACCTTGCTTTTGATAGTAATATTGCATTAAAATTGCATTTAAATTGCTCTACTGACAACTAACTAGGCGCATTAATCAGAACTTAGATAACTATATAAACAACAAAAAAAAATTGATTACCTACTTAACTACTTTTTATCTGTAGTTATTATGAAATAAAACCATCCTTCAACGTTCCACATAAAGTTAGAAATTGGACCATCGCGCAAGATAATTGACGCGAAGACAAACGCACATCGTGTATGGTCATTGCTAACGAATCGCATGAAATCGAATCGAATCGAATCAGCCCGTGCCGGACTTCCGCGAAGAAAGGCGATCAATCAGGCGTGGATCAATTTATGATCGATATAATCGTGGAAATCGTGGATTATGCGGATGTGAATCTGTGAAATGTAGGCTTAGTGAATCGTGAACTATTATAAATAAAAGTTACTGATTACTTGGGTCTTGTCTGTTATAACAGTGTCTACTGGGTAATAAATACCTTCCAACGCTATAAAGCAATGATTACTTATATTAAAAAAAATGGGACACAATGTAGTTCTAAGATCATTATCTGCTGTAGTTTTTTTACGATTATTCATATATTATTGGCTGCTTTTAAATTATTTAGAATATCAAACCATTGTTAAATTTTAATCGAAAAATATAAAGTAGCAAGCAAGCTCATTATATTTTTCCCATCCGACGATATCTATGGAAGAAAAGTTTCACTTAAACCATCACAGAGAAACTCTTGAAGTAATGTGGTTTTATATGCATTTTATAATTATATTCAATGCAAGTAAAGTGCATGCATAGACTTAGAATTTCGCTTAGCATGCATCGGAAGAAAGTTAAATATCTTCTTAGTTATGTCAAAAACATCGTCATTTGAAAATTAAATCCATATAAAGATTAAACCAGATGTTCTAGAATGCAGTTAAAATTCGAAACGATAAAAATACGAAATTGTAAGAGAAACTATAAATTCCTTTTTATGGTCATCTAATTTGCATTATTTATGTATATTTTTATTAACATTTCACAGATTAAGTAACAAACCATTAAATCACGGATTAAGATTACGGAGACGTAACCTGTCAAAACAAACTACCGTTAAAATCTTAATGACAGGTGAATGCGTCGGCGCATGAACTTTTACTTGGCATAGTAATCTTATAAGTATAACTTAAAGACTCATTGGTCGTAAGTGTGGCTGTTGAAAGCGAGGTCCTGGGTTGTATCCCCGGGTCGAGCAGTGTTGTTGAGCGTATATATTAGAAGATTCTGAGTGAGCAGCCCGAAGTTTAGCATTATGCTCGGCAGATGGCAACAGGCTCGCTCCCTATAACATAGCACTTAATACCGGCATAATATGAGTTGTATGCAAACAGTACACCGATGCCAAACCCTTTGGGGAACACAAACATAACGTATATTATATTATAACCATAGGGCGAACGGAGCGGGCGCGCCAGGTGTCGCAGAAATAAACTTAAGCTGTTGTCGAGATCTTCCAAGTTGCATGCATGTGCGCATAACAGGTATATATTAGTGGGCAAGGGAGGCGGGATTATTGGATCTCGCTCCAACCTAAAACTTGCATCGGGCCAACACTGATTATAACCTCCTTCTTACTTCTATTTCCATATTTAAATAACGATTCTTACTTAATTGCGTGATCAATTAAATGACGTCAGCAATCTAATACCTGCTGTATCTGATGATTATAAAGGCTTAATGGAAACACATCCACCTAAATTGTCTGCTCAGAGATTTGGAGTTAATTATTATCATTATGAACAATTATATCATCATATGGTAGATGACATAGGTGACAATGACGACTTGAATTGTCTATAGAACCTGCAGATGTCTTTAAAATGACATGAAATTATTTATTTTGCAATTAAGATTTTTCATTCACTTTTACACGTCTTTTTTAAACTAGATGGCGTCGGCATTTCCTATGACTATCCCTGAGTAGAAACGCCGAAACAAACTCAGGAGTCAAGGTCTTTTAAAGTCCAGTAGTTCTGTAATATAAACGCTAGATATGATGACGACTGCTGAGCGTGAAAACCTGGGTTCGATTTCCAGGTCGAGCAAAATGTTATTGGGTTTTTCTGTATGGAAATTCTCAGTAACAGCACGGAATCTGGAACTGTGACCGGTAGATGGCATAGGCTCGCCCTCTATCATATGGGATTCAATAACGGCATCGGCGAAATGTGGGTGTACAATCATACAGAATACAGGCGTGATGGTATGTATAATATATACATACATATTACGAGATCCATATTTATCAGCGAACGTTAAAAACTAATATCATACTGATTTTGGACCGTTGAGCTATTAAGTGTGAAGTGCTTATCTAAATTACACAACCGATTCAACGCCAGAATCAAATTAATCACTTTGACCAAAGAAAACAATAGCATAAGTACAATCACACGCATACTTTCATGGCAGGTATAATTAATCTAATACAGCGCTGCCGGCCATCGGAACACTTGCATTTAATCATAGACGAAATGCGAATCATTGGAAATAATCTTGTGTACAATCAAACACAGACATAAGTATGCAGGCACCGTTATAGATAAGGTTTTCGAGGGAACTTTTTGATTAATTCAATTCAATTCAATTTATTCAACAACAATATACATTGTGTTTGAATATGTAACATGAAACATAAAATTAAAACATAATTTCATGAATAAAAACTAAAAATTAAACTGTGAAATTTAACAAATTGGATACTAATGTCATGTAATATGTATATATCATTCCAGTAATAAAATTAATTTTAGTTAAGTACGATTTTATTTTTAAATATCCATCATAATTTATTCTAATGTATTTAGATATCATAGCTAAATACTATTGTAATAGATTAGTACTAATTACTGGCATTAAAAAAACAAAATTTTCTGTGGCAACTCACGTGCATATGAACGCAATTATAGATTTGAACTGCATGGACATCCTCCAGTCTACTCTCTTGGTCCAGTGGTAACGAGCACGAGCGCTGGTCGAAGTCTTGAGTTCGTCCCCGGGTCGGGCAAAATGTTACTTATCAAGATTTATTTTTTGCCTCCTTTTAAAATGGAACTTAATAATTTCATCAGCAAACTATAGGTACGGGGAATACATAAGTGATAGTATGTTATTTTTTTTAAATCTGAATTTATTCCGACACCTGTGGACCCTACATACTTATCTCCATGTTCGACTGTACTGAGAACAAAAGGTTCACTTTCATCTTAGTTTCGCAACAGTTGGCGATGTGATGATATAATTGGTGTGCCCCAGGGGACGGTGTGACGGCTAAACGATGTCATTACAAGATTATGCTGTGATTAGGACAGGTGAATGGCTTATTCGTTAATTCTTGGGTCATTGACTGTCTGTGGTCTGTTACTTATTAACTTGTATTGTTGATCGAAGTTTTTTCAGTAGGAAGAGAGAAAAAACTAAACTACTGAGACTGTAATTCCCAAAAATATAGTGCCTCTGTAATTAATAGAATAATTGTTTATTAGTTTTATTTTCATATACTTTGATATTTTTTAAACTTATTTATTTTATTGATCACGATTACATAATTGATATGTTGGAACCTCTCTATAAAATAATCATTTAATATAAAAATGTTATGATAAGGCAAGTCAAATAATTCTCCAATCTCTTTCTTTTTCTGAAATTCTCAATAGTACTCCGCAGCGATGGCACTAGACTCGGCCCTAATCCATGGTACTTTTCAGCGAAATGTGGGTGAATAAAAAAGTACCTAAGCCTTTGCAAGTGCATCAGTGATTTTTTATACTGACAGGCTTAAGTTTTTATACTAACACAAACTGTATAATATCCTACTAATAATATTATAAATGTGACAGTTTGTGAGGATGGATGGATGGATGGATAGATGGATCTTTGTTACTCTTTCACGTCAGAACAGCTGAACGGATCTGGATGAAATTTGGCACAGAGATAGATTATAGTCTGGAATAGCACATAGGCTACTTTTTATCCCGGGAAAACGTACGGGTTCGTAAACAACGCGGTCGAAGCCGCGGACGGAAGCTAGTATATATATATATGTTAGTTTGTAAGGTATATACCTATTGACCAAAGTACCAAAGTAGCCTGATGATAAAGAAATTATTATTATTATTATTTGAGGAATACAGGTGTGATGCTATGTGTTATTTTCTTTTGTGGCTGTTTATACGCGCCTTTTTAATAGATAAAAGGCCCGTAAATTAGTTCATTACCATCACTAACTTACCTCATAAAACAGCGATTGAAAACACCTCATACAAAAATCACTTCTTATACAATATTAAAACTCATTTCAACAATAAGCACGACCGACCTTAAACGCTCCGCTGATGACCGACTAGTAATCACAATAATCAAAATTTTAGGGCGCCATTTATGATGATTGGCCGGTATTTTTCAAACGGCCAGCCTGCGCGGGAGTGCAACTCGCATAGTCCGCATAAGACCGGAGCGTTTAAAGCAATTGCCATAATTAGACGAGGTATCATTAGAGATCCAGTGGGTCGACGACCTCCGTTTTACGACGTAGTAATACCTATTAGTGAACAAGAGAATGGACAGTAAATAAACTTTAGGTATCTACGACATAAACCTTTATTATAAAAATAAGAATATGTAATTCAAAAACAACTTTGCGTCAAATCTTTTGAGATAATTATAATGCTCAAGTCGTACAGTAAATTTTACAACTACATGACGATTTTATCAAATACTATCGACCCGCCCCGGCTTCTCACGGGTGCAATTTACTTACGAACAAAATCAAAAATTTCATACAAAAATACCATTCAAATTTCCGACGTATCCGGTGGATTTTCCAAAAAATATCTTACACAAAAACCTTCTCCTGACAATTGTAAACACAACAAAAAAAGAATTAGCCAAATAAGTGCAGCTGTTCGGAAGTTATGCGCTTAGCAACACATTTGGAGATTCATTTTTATTTATATAGATTATATGTATATGTATACACTGCTTTATTTGGTCTAGTGGTCACACGCGTCTGCTGAGCGTGAGGTCCTGAGTACGATCACCGGGTCGTGCAGTGCTATAGTGGTTTTCTGTTAAAAAATTCTCACAGCGACCCTAAGTTTGGCATTGCGAAATGTGCGCGCAAAATACTCACAGCTCTGCCCAACCCTTCCGAGAATATAGGCGTGATGCCACGTTAAGATATATTTAAAACATTGTATAAAATGACGACAGGCGGATTATAAAGTCGTATGTCAACATCAAAATATTGTAAAAGAACTCAAGCACTCACATACTGTCCTTAGCTCCTTCATTAAAAACATTTGTAAGGCTTCACGACTGACAATCACTAGTCTGCGAGTCTCGGATTCCGCAAGTACCCACTTAATGTTCGCTCCAGGCTGGTTAACCCCACAAAGTGAGGAAAAAGAGGGACTGACAGAGGGACGCGCCACGGTACTATGTATTTCATATTTTTAGTTCTTTTATTACATCGAATAATCCTAGTTGACTGCCTCGTTGTTCTAGTGGTAGCGCGACTGCTGATGAGGTCCTGGGTTTGATTCGGGAAAGTGTTATTGGGTTTTTCTGTATGGAAATTCTCAGTAGCAGCACGGAGCATGGAAATCTGCCCGATAGATGGCTATAGACTCGCCCCATACTGCATGTGACTCGATAACGGTATCGGCGAAATGTGGGTGTACAAGAGACACCATACCTTGCAAGGTAATTCGTTGAAACAATTGCGTACTTCATTGTTACAGGCAAATGAACCTAATTTTGGTCCAAAATTATGCCTGTATATGTATGCCTCTCTATGCCGTGCTCATAATTCCTATAGCAGCCAGATAATTTTCATTAAAGATAAAGATAAGGATTTATAAAAGCATTTAAGAAGCATTATTTTGGAAAAACATGTATACATTAACAAATTCATACATGGTTTTCCCAAATAATACGGCGTACAAAACAAAATTGGACAGTGTTATAACGCCTAATTTAAACGTAGATTAATTAAACGTTAGATCATAAGAATGAATAGATATATAAAAACGAACTTAGCTAATAAAAATATAGGGTTCAAATCAAAACAATCCTTGTTATTTAAAACACAGTACCGACTTAAGCTTCTGTAAATATTTTGCTTAACACCACCATTATGATGATTTAATGTGACTTATGAGAAGGAAAGTTCAGGAAGCGAGATTATCATGTTTAAACTATTGAATTACAACATAATTAGTTATCTTACATAACATAGCATCACGCATGTATTCCCTGAATTCTTGGGCAGAAGTGTGCTTATTGTGCACGCACATTTCGCCTATTAAGTCCCATGTCATAAGAGGCGACCTTATTGCTACCTACCGGGAACAGTTCCAATCTCCGCTCTACTACTGAAAATTTCTGAACATCCCAATAATACTGCCCGACCCGAAAATCGAATCGGGGGCTCATGACCAATTAGGCAATTAGTAATTAGTAGTTTATTAGTACCTCCCGATAAGTGGGTAATAGTTTTTCTATTATTCATTAGGCTAGCTAGATAGAAAGTAGAACGATTAAATGAACTATGTGGAGATTGCCAGGATGGCAATGGATAGGATGTGATGTGATTAAGTACGAATAAGGAATTGCAATGTACACTTGGAATTGGAAGTGACAGTTGACGGAGATCGAAGTGACAATGCGTGAATAGAGGAGAGTTTGTTACATCTTTAGAACCTGTTTCCGAACTTAAGTACATTTTTTTTTTTTTAAATAACTTTGCCCCACACTAGGATTTCTCCTGTATCGTGGGAACAGTTTACAAACATACATGTCACAGGCACAGACAACCATACCCGAAACAACTATCTGTAGATCATACACATATTTGTTCCGTGCGGCGATCGAACCCGCGACACCTAGCGCAGAAAGCTAATCGCTTATGCGCCAACCGTGTCGACATTCATAAATTAGTAAACAAATAAAATCCTCGTACTTACCTATAATTCTTCATTTTAATGTATAAGAATCAAAGAGTTTATCAGCTAGATATATGTGTATATCAAACACTTATAGAACAAAATTACATTTCTTTCTACTAGGGTAACGTTTGAAAACTTATCTCGGCAGAATTTGTTATTTATGACTGTCTCTAAAACGACTAGAGACACAAATTTAAAAATTCTGGCACCTTTTAATCACTATTATCTATAAGAATTAAATCTCGATTAGAAACAATATTGCTGGGGTGACGTACAGTGCACACCTTTCAGTTGTGAATAGGCAATCAGCTAGTTTATCAGTAAGTTGTGAAGTCAGCTCTTAGCTAGGTTTATTAAAGGGTATAGATACTTACAACAAAAACAATCTGATGTTCAATAGAGATCGCATATCTACATCGAGCAAACATTTATGACAACCGTACGGAGCCTTACTCCCGAAAGTGATTCAAATCTGATTTTGTTTTCGATTCGAACTCGATTCTGATTAGCACTCGATCTAAAATCTTACTCCCGAACCAATTCGAATCGTAAATCAAGATCGCTTTCGGTTCAAGTATTATCAGTGTCGTTAAGTATCGTATTAGTCTTTGGGAGTTTTTTTTTTATAATGCAATATTTTGCCTACTCTGACATTTTCTCACATAAAATAGTTTCATATTGGTTATTCTACCTTTAAAAAAATACTGTTTCTTACAAACCAAACCTAGTTACTGAAAGCCAGAATAGGAAAAAGGTCACTAAAAGAAGGTTTCTAATATAAACGACATACTTTTTGTTACGGACAATACTAATTAAAACAGCTAACAACCCATTATAGCCATAAATAACTTAACCGTTATTCATCGAGACAACCTTGTCCTTGTAATTAGTACAATAATTATGTCCATCGTTACCGATAAGAACAATGTAACATGAGACAGATACAAAATTACATGAGGTTCCTCTAATATTCATCTGCCTAGCCTTTTCCCAACTATATCGGGATCGGCTTCCAATCTGACCGGTTGCGGCGTAATATCAGTATTTTACACAGAGCGACTGCCTTCTGACCTCCGCCACTCAATTACCTACTGCGAGACACCGATACTCTAAGATTAGACTGATTGTCAGACTTTTTGGGCTACTGACACCCAGAGAGTCATAGGTCTTCGACTGACTCCCGGGACCAACTGCTTAACGTGCTTTCCGAGGCACAAAGGGGTCTCGATGTGTGAAAATGGTCACCCATCCAAGGACTGACCGCGTCAAGCGCTGCTTAACCTCACAGATCGATCGATCTATGCGGTAGCTATGTATGTAGCTACGAGCACCTCTTACGAGGTTCCTCTAATATTGTAGATACATAAATTTTTAATAGATTTCAAAAGATTTTTGATTACTGATTTTAGATTACTTTGATTTCGTTATCAATAACTTTGATTAATATAAACTTATATGGCAGTGATAGCCCAGCATTTGAACGCTTGCCTTCCATGCAGGAGGGTACAAATTCAAACCCGGCCCGCATCTCTGACTTTTCGGAATCATATGCGGATCAACATTTGATTATCACTTGCGTTTACGGTGAAGGAAAACATCGTGAGGAAACCTGCACACCTGAGAGGGCTTCCATAAAGTTCTTGATAGTGTGTGTAGTCCGTCAACCCGCACCGGGATGGACTAAGGCCTGACCATTCTCATTCTAAGAGACCCCTGCCCAGCAGTGGGGCAGTAATGGGTTGAATTTATTATATAATATTAACTTTGACCACGATTTAGGTTAATCATGAAGTTTCATCATAAGCCAATTCCTAATATGCTTTATAGATCTTAACCTAAGAGTTCCCATAAAGCTATTAAAGTTAATTTTAATGATAGAAGATTTTTAGTTCGTTCTCGAACTGTTATGTCGTGCACAAACACTAAAGTCATAGCACGGGGTCAATGATAAATGATTAACTACCTGTGGCCTCGCTTCATTAAACGAGGTGACATAATTCGAATTCTTTTGGTGAGACGGAGAGGTATATTGTATAATGAACATAAACGCCTTCAACTCATGCATAAAATAAATGTTGACATCAAAATCTCATTCAAATGTCATATTCAGAAAGGAGATGAAACAAAAATATTAGTTCTTGTAATGAACTAAATCAAACAATGTACTAATAATGTAACAATATAGCATCACCCCTGTATTACCCGAAGGTTTACGCAGAACTTTACCATTGTACATCCATATTACATATACGGAGCAGAGTTTCAAACTCCGAGCTACTACTGAGAATTTTCTAATAAGAAACGCAACACTCACCTGGAATCGAACCTTACGTGATACCTTTTAAACTACTATTTCAGTTTACATTGAAAAAATACTACATTAATACGCAATAAAATATACACTATTTTTCGCTCTATTCAATAAAACAAACAAACTAGCGCCTTAAAAATAATAATAGCAATGAAGACGGTCGTTAAATTGCAGCAAAACATTCAATTTTCCTTTATTACACTTTATGCATCCTAAACTTAGAAATACATGAACATAACATGTGTTATATGTATTCAATAACATATGTTCATTTTATTGCTAATAAAACACCATATTAGCGGAGAGGAACTAAGATTTGTGTTGTGTTTTTGTGACAAGTATCATAATACTATTATTATTCATATAAAAAACAATTATCCATGTATGAAACGATGCATGAATGTAGATGAAGCAAAAGACGACACGGTTGGCGCAGTGGTTAAGCGATTAGCTTTCTGCGCTATGTGTCGCGGGTTCGATCCCCGCACGGACCAAATATTTGTATGATCTACAGATAGTTGTTTCAGGTCTGGTTGTGTGTGTATGTGACACGTATATTTGTAAACTGTACCCACGACACAGGAGAAATCATAGTGTGGGGCAACGCTTAAAAAAAAAAAAAAAATTTCCTAATTATCGTCTGAGTAGGGGTAAAATAAATTAAAGCTGAAACTGAATATCTAAACATCTACCTTTTAATTTTAATTAGTCCAGACAGTCCCGCTGCTGCCCAAAGGCCTACCCAGAGTCTCTCACTTACTGCTTATTAAACGCTGTATATACTTACGTCATGAAAAACGACATATAATCATATTCATTATACAATACATTTATTGACGTATAAACTAAACATTCATTGTTTACTAGCAACCCGCCCCAGCTTCACTTAACTTATTATTAAGTGATTAGCTCAAAGTGTAGCCTACAGAGAGATAGGTACTCTTCTAATCATCTACATATGTTTTTTTTTCTAACCATACCTTCTCCTTATACACGGAACTCATTAGACACCCCTCGTCGTATGTCATAAAACTAAACAAAGGCTTTGTACTACGAGTACTAACAGTAAACTAACTTCGAACCTACATGTTATTCCTGCTGCAGACATAGGTAGGCAGGTGTCACTGCACCTTATTTGGCTGTTACTGCAGGTAAAGGTAAAATAAACTCATATATAGCTGAATACAATATACAATACGTGAAGTTTTATAAAGAACCGAAGATGCATATTTAAATCGTGTTTTATATAAAAGTTAATTGCTTCCCGCGACTTCGTCTGCGTGTATGTCTAGTTAACGTTTTTCTGTCTCCCGGACACAAGCTACTTCTGTGAAAATTTTTATAACGATCGGTTCAGTGGTTTAGTCGTGATGAGGTAACAAACAGACAGACAGAGTTACTTTAGCATTTATAATAGTGTAGATTGATTAATTACGTTTATTAATTAAATAACATATTACATGTCATGAGAAAATTGTATCTATATTCAGTGAGCTTGTATACATATCTTTTTGTTTGACTGTACATACGAACATGCAAATCTCATCTAGTTTCCAGCTATTTCCATTCAACCAGTGCTAACTATCCAAGTGGCATAGGACGTAGAAAGTAGGTACAAGTTCCTACTAATTAAACTGCCTATCAGTTGTGATAACTTTCACACATCAAACAGAAGATAAAGATATTTACAAAGAAAATGTCTTATTAATATCACGTTGGTTCGCGGATGTATCTTTCAATGCGACTTTCAAAGGATTTTGATACAACACGTATTGTGGCTTGTGAATATTAAGTTTAGTTTCACTTATCTGAATAATTTACTTGGATGATCTGCTACGCAAAAACAAAAGTAGTTCCTGGTTCGTGATTCAAAATTATTATTTTTCTTTTTGGCCAGATATAGGTATATGTAGGTATAAGTATGTTTTTAAATTGAATACTGTGTATGGTGCTGTTAATCATATCTTCGTGTTATTGTAATATGGCAGGATATGTGTCGCTCTTAACTAGAGACATACCATCCTCACCTCCGTGGTACCACATTACAAAAAAAACAAATATTTCCTTAAAAAAAAAAAGTTTTCTTAATTTGAAATTGGAACAATTTGTTAAACGGCCTTATACATTTGAGTTGGACCTTTTTAAAATGTGATTTTTCACAGATGCACGATGTACAAAGTTCAAACTTTTCTCAAGACAGTTTGTGAGAACGCGGACAAGCCGCACTGCTCGTATGTAGTAGCATCATTCAATCGCATGTGACCGCAAATAACAGAAAAAAGAAACTTTGTCGTACTGTTTATACGACGTGGTCAAATAACTTCACATGGTAATGAAACAATTTTCTCTTTTATCATAGCTTTTCCTAGCAATTTCAAGATTTCGGAGCTACTTAGGTGTTTGATTTATCAGTCACTCATATAGAAACCCATGGCTCTTTTCTTGATTTATGCGTATACCTACATACATCATCATCTGCCTAGACTTTCTTTATCTACGTTGGGGTTGGCTCTCAGTCTACCCGGATGAAGCTGAATATCAATATTTTACACAGAGCGACTGTCATCCGTCCTCCGCCACCCAATTACTGGGAGACACTGATATCCTAGGTGGGCCCTTTCGAAAGAATTTTTGGGCTGCTGACACCCGTAATGACTGTCATAGGTATTCATGAGACAACCATCACGAACTGCTTATCGCTTTCCGAGGCACAGTTAAGTAAAACATGAGTATTCTGTACTAATATTTTGATATTTTTTTGTCATAATTTATATTACTAGCACTAGTAGTATATTTTGAATAAATGAATTTTGAATTTGAATTTGAATTATTCAATTTCATACATCTCACGTCAGCGAAATCATCCTAAATGGGAACAAGATTCGATAACGATCAACCCAGCGACATTCTACAATATTACGTCTCCGCAAATTACTTCTCAGTAATTTATAATAATTTGTCACTTAACTAAATGTCTTAGAACGCGGTCAATGAGAACAAGAGGTTAGGTGGCTAGTTCTATGATGACCCTTCTTTTATGACGGCATTGAGGCCGTAAACTAATTATAACCTTGTTAGTTGTATCCATATTTCTAGGTCTCGTTAACCGGTAAAGTGATTACCTGACACTTCCTAAGTCTATGAATTGTTAATAATGTGTATACTGAGTCTTACAGAATCTTGTATATATGACGCTTGCGATAGTATGATTCGAAGCAGTTTCATAGAATTGCAACTTTTCGATATTAATACAATTCTAGTACAGTGCAAGTTCGGAGTACAAGTCCTTTGTACAAGACATGTCGCTCCTACTATTTGACCATCGGGTACAACCACCTGCATCCGGGAGGGTTTTATTATGGCAACAGAGGGGGCCATCGAAGTTTCTTCATACTATGAGTGCGTGCCACATAAAGAAAAAGCATAAATTTCGACAAGAAAATTAAACACTACTTATTTGTTTATAACCACATTCGGCTTTATCATTTTTATTGGGTGCCAAAATTCGTTCGAATTCCATTCCATACTTTCCCTATCAATCGGAAGCAATCATAATAAAATGCTCATCAACACTTCATTCGATTTGTAGGTCCCAGCAATAAAGTTTAATTAAGGCAACATTAATCAAGTGTGTGCGTACACCGTTGTTGTCGACCGTACGCAGTGTCAAGCCGCTAATCTCAAAGGTTATGGAGATCCGCTCTCTCTGCCACTCCCTCACGGCTCCTTTGCAGGAAGTATTAATAAATACATACTATATTTTATACGTGCATAAACTTAACTTTTCTTTTATTGCTATAACCATTTAAAGTAGTAAAATGTTTTATTCTAATATACCTGTTGGTATTAAAATACTGTAATATTATAAATCCTTTTCTGATTAATATTAAATCTGAGCACCAATATCCAATAACCCACGTCCTATATACATTAAAATCTACACAGTGTCAAGACATACAAACCTTGTATAACTTGAGTTGAACAATGTTGATATATTATTTAAGGTATCGACAAATCCACTGCGTGAAATCGACATGCGTTAACAAGCCGATGTAAGATAGGATGGAAATGCCACAAGCATTGGCGCAAGACATCTGACGGGTGATCGTTAGTCTTAATGCAAGGAGCATGCACAGACGAAGAATAAAACAGACACTCGTATTTAACCTTGAAATTAGTTCAACGGCTTCGGAGATGACACACATTCTAATATAAAACAACAAATAAAAATACAGGTTATTGAAGATCATTGACGGCACCGTTGGCGCAGTGGTTGAGCCAACGACAAGTGTCGTGGTTCAACCGATTCCTGCACGGAAAAAATAGTTGTAGGCCTTGCAGATAGTGCCTAGACCTAGAGTGCGACAAAGTATTTAAAAATGAAACGAATATACGATAAAGATGATGGAGACTTGACAAACAAAAAAGAAGGCGGATCAATGCAAGATATTTTAAAGAATATTGGTACGAGTATGAATGTAATCAAAATGTGATCTTATACAATTTAAATCATTACTTTTCCTCATGAATTCTTAGGAATAGAGTTAAGGGATATTTTAGAGCATGGTTCACTTTTTCTGTTTCTGAGAATTTGTAGGCAGTCACAACGACGTGTGCCTTTAAACTTTTGAGCTTCATATCAGATCATCTGATTGTCTTCATAACAACGCACCGCTGTAATAAGATTATCATCTACCACGACTTTGTAAGCAACCTTCAAAATATGAATATCAATCCTAAACTGTAGCTAATTTAATAGAATACAAAATGTCAAAGGACTATCAAATTAATCTTTGGTCTTTAAATATTATTACATAAGAATATGTGTGCTCATCAGCAGTATTAACTAATTAATGAAGCAAGTATTGATGGATCGACCGAACTTGTGAACCCAAGCGATCGCGACTTCTCGTGACTGGACGAAGGTTATATAGAAATTAATTCGCGATAGTTACTCGCTAATGCACTAGAAAATTATATAACTAGTTTTATGAACGGCATTCAAAGTCAAATGTAAATAAGGGAGACCTTTCGAGTCGCTCAGGAATCTAGTTCGATAGTCTTAAAACGCCTCCACCTATTGAGTCTAGAAAACATAGTTTTATTTGTGTGTTTACAACTGCGAAGGCGATCCGGTGTTTTGTTACCACTTTATGTTTAAATGTTTATGGTTGACGGCATTTTATGTCACCAGAGCCCATTTTTCTTATCACTCACGTTCGGATTTGTCTTAATTTTCAATCAAGTAGAAAGGAGGAGAAATCATTATAATGCACCGCGTACTACTCTTCAATTTTACCGGATGTTGCTAATATTCTAGATCATTTATGAATTCAAAGGAAATTGACCCTTATAGCCCATCTTAATTAGTATTCATAGACGCTTATAATTAAAACCACCTGCGTACTCATTGACTGTTAAAAGAAAGTTACTATCGAAGATTTTATGATTATAGGAAATCAATAGATATCGAATGTTAAATCTAGACGAATAATCAGCTTATTTTGCATATAGATGTAGATATGTTAAGAATAAATGCATTAATAGCTCATATTACAATGGGCGTGGAAAATCAATGTAAGAGAGACTTGAACAATGATTGATGATGAGGTGAAAACAACATTCGCGTAGGTGCGAGTCGTTAGAGAAATCATTAATAACTTACTCATTGGCACGTTTGTACTTATGCCAATCATAGTGCCGGCGCCCAGTGATCACGACAGGGGTCGGGAGAAAGCGTCCACAATGGTCATTATTATGTATCGTCACTTCTAAAAGAAATATTTCCTGACTCAGCGTTTGATGACGATGTTTTTGTAAAGACAAATATTTTGGCAAATGTTAAAGCAAATATTTTTGCGAATAGAAGTCAATACGGGTGCGGTAGAGAAATTAATACTACAAACAAATTGGCCAAACCCAAATAAAAGAATAAAACGATTGAATTATCGCCAAAATAAGCGTGAGAACTGAGAATACAAGGTAAAGATTCAAAGAACAATAATAAATATTGAAACAGAAATAATTTTAATAGATTTCATGAAAAAAATGCACGAGCCGCAGCAATCTGTAAGCCCTAAGAGACATTTAATAGGTTTTCAAACGTTTTTCAGAGCTAAATTCTGTCAGAAAATTAGGTTTAAAGTCAAATTGACAAGGGTTTTTATAAACCAACGCGTGCGCAACGATAGAAAATACTACACAGGTATATATGGTGAAGCCTTAATTTATTCTACTACCTATTAGTTAGACATGAATGAGATGAAATATCCCAACATACTTTTTTGAACTAGTATTTATTCGTGTATCATGAGTGCATTTACAAACACATATCTTCACATGCACACACACGAGAACACTTATCTATAGGCTATACAAATATTTGTTCCGTGCGGGGTTCAAACCCGCGACACGTACAGCAACAGTCGACGGCTCAACGACTGTGCCATATTAGCGTAGTTTAGGTACGTATATCTAAAATATGCTTGTAACTTTATTAAACACCAGTCCATAATGGCAGTCTGGCGTTGTCATCTTTATTACCGTATGTGGTCGTGAGTACCACAAATCTATCATGAACCTGTCATATCGCCCAGTGAAAGTGACGTGAGACACCAATGTGTGTTGCATCACTTCTATTACGTCTGTAATTATGATTGTGTTACTGATTTGTTATTAGTTTAATCTCTTCATCTTCTATTGTTGAACTATCTTATCAACCAAACATAATACAACTAGGATATAATAAATTGTTTTTAAAATATTGAACCCGATGAACTATAAATATGCTTTTGTTGCAAAAACAAGCCTAAAATAGATACATGTTTATTAAAATTTCTATAAACTATAAATTTCTAAAAGAGATTGTCTTTCTGTATAGAAAATTACTAAAATTTCGACTGCATTTGACCATTTATAGTTTTATGTCGAGTATTAAAACGTAAAAAATATCTCTGTGATATCACAAACATTCGTAAAAAGGTAGGCGAGCGATATCGGCAATGGTTTTACATGTATCTCAATTTCGGTATGATTTCATTCGCTCAAGAATTGGCCCTCTCCATCTCAAAGGAAAGCAAGCTAGCGGAAAAAGATCATAAATATTCAAATGACAAAAAAAATGGCAGGCATTTACTTTAATGATTGTTCAAAAGTATCAAACAATTTACAACGAATTAAAAGTCAGTCGTCGTCGGTCAGTTTGTTTATAATATCTTTTACGAGTTAGCCGGTGTGGGTCCAAAACCGGTTTGCAAGCGTAAGTGAAATTTGGATAATTTAACCTCTTAACGCTATTAAACGCTGAGGTAGCTAATTAAATATTTTGTTGGTCAATAACTTTTGCATCTTTATTAGCTGATAATTGGATATCTGAATCTTTTGGAAATTCAAGTACTTGAATGTCACCTCTTAACATTTCGGAAGAATGCGTAACTTGGACCTTACTTCCTCTCAAATGTCGCTTTGCCCCAGTATCTCGTTTAAGGACTCAACCGCAGCTGATACTATCTACTTACCAAATGAAATCGAGAACCAAAAATTAAACAGTCAAGTATTTTACGTATTCTTTTTTCTGTTCTTCCTTATGTGGTTCTGTAACTGCTTCTTTGGTAACACGCCTAAATAGTGCAAAAATGTGACCATTTGCATAGGTTTTTGGAAATCATATCTGGTGATTTGATGTAATTCACGCAGATTTGTTTGATTTCGTAACATTCAACCTTATAAGACAAAAATGCAGCGACAGAGGTTATGTTCGCGCCTCATATCCATAGTTCAAGGAATACGACTTTGTGACAACAAGAATCCATGATTATCCAAATATCCATGTATAAATATCTTTACGAATATTTTATGAATATCAAATTAAATTATAATTGGTTCCTAGGTATTTTAGAATAGGTATGGCTATGAAGAAGAATTGATTAAGAATCGTCCTCCATCAAATTACTTACAATTTAGTTTAGCCTTCATTATTTTATATTGTTTCATTATCTTTTATGGACGTCCTATCAATAGTATTAAAAGCTTGCAAATTACGCTTTTTGACCTCAAAATTGAATACCTATGCTATGAATATCAAGTGATGACAACATTCAAGCATTACTTTACATAAATAATAAGAGGAATTTCATCAGTTGCTGCACAGAAGTAGTCTCCAACATTTCCTTTACAATGTAACTAGAATGCGGAACGATACAAACATAAAGTGTGTACTTGATTACCCCTTAAAGGCAATATCAAACTACGTATCATTACGTACTTTAAGTTCCCGGCATTGATTTACTAAATGAATGGGTTTAGACAACAGAATTGTATTTCAATATTCAAAAGCAAGCAGATTTTTTCTAGGAAGGATTTGATGTATTAAATTTTAGCAAGTAAGGTTTTTTGGAGGCTCTCTTTAACAATAATTACAAAAAACAACAATGATTGATTAAAGCCATACGTGGAGCCACATCTAATTTAATACTTGTAAGACCATGACACCGAGACAAAAATAAATTATCGTATAAAAATACAAAACCTTTTATCAAATAAAATATCTACACTTTAAAGCTAAAGCTCATTTTCCCACCTAACCCTTCGACGGCGATCGCAGATGATAATACCTAAGTGGCGATGCGATGCGCGATAGGCTATCGAACCAGCCGCGCGATCGAGGCCGGCAATTTGCGTGGCACCACGCCGCCAGTAAATCAAATTAAACGCCACCTACCTCTCGATGCGATACTTGTTATCCGATTTAAGCGGTCACAGGGTTGGCTCAAATAGATTTCAGATTTTTTGTAGTAATACAACAAAGAATACTCCAGCGCCATCTATCGAAGTGAAGCAACAACATAAATCCTAAATCACGCTATAGGAGTATACGTCTACTCTAGAATAAATCCAAACGGCCAAACGGCCATCAAACGTTAAGATTTCCAGGCTGGAGGCCCTGGTGTCGCTATTAGTCCGGTTAAAAATTCAAAGCTTCCTAAGCTAACTGCAAAAGACATAGGTATATCGAAAAATTATAACATCGGTCGGGCTTTGGCTTGCCAGTCCGAAGGCTGCCATTTCGCCAACTGGGATCTCCCAGTAGGCGAAGTGGCAGCCTTCGGCATCTACCTTAGTTACCTACCTCACATTTCAATTAAGGAGCACCAACCATACCTCATTTCTCTCCTATTCACGCATATGTAGTTACGACTAGTCATAAATATTAATATTATGTTTGTGCTTCACGGTACACAATTCGCTATCTTATTTTTTTATGAACAACGATCGTCTTTATTATACTATATCAGTGACGATTAGACCACCAATTTAGTCATAAGAAGACTCTCAGAGTACCTATCAAGGAATCGTCGTCAGGCATAATTTTTTAAGGAAATATATTTTTTATGTATTTATTTAAATATTCATAGGTATCTCAATTCATTAATATACTATTATTCGAGCATTCATGTAGCATCCGCAATATGATTATTATCAACTTTAGCCTTTCCATTCGAGCTTCAAGGATGTTGCCAATTTAAACTTAGCCACAATTCTAGTCAGCTAGATCTTGTTAAAAGATAAAATTAACATTTCTATTACTTTGGCTAAAATACCAACATTATGACATAAATTATAATACAGTTACTGTTATTAGATTAACATTTAACGTAGGATTAATTATATAAATTGTTATGTAAGAAGATAAAGAAAACGTAACGAATATGCAACTTGCAAGCATAATTCAAACAACACTGAATTTGGACGAAGGGGAACTGGGTCATGTCAAAAATGTCCAAATTGAATAGTTTATAATTCAGCTCTCTACTCGCTCATATACATAGGTATGATTAGATAAATGATTGAAGCATTCTTCTCCGCATCGGCTGTGGCAGCGAGCTCAAGGCTCAATAGTGACAATAGGCTAATACATTTTCTTCTATCTATTTACCACTGTTTCACTTATATATTACTATATAAAAAGGCACTTACAAATCAATTGGCTAGCTCAAATAGTCATTCCATGGAGAAGAACCAGCATGAAATTCCATGGTTACTTTTTTAAAATATCTTTTGTGATACAGTACATAGAAGATTTGTAAGAACAATGTAGGTCAACGCCTGAACTGGTCTTTGGAAGAAAGTACCAGTGCCATGACACATTTGAGCGGACCATACAGACGGGACTCATGCATCGCCATTTGTGTAACAAACGCTAACAAGTTATTCCGTTTCTGTTCGATATAGTGATGCCCACAACTTAAATAATTACTACTACCAATTTTTTCTACCAATTTTGTTCACCGTGACAACCCTATAAAAACAGCGATGTATTGTGAAAGTAGTCCGAGGGTGCAGGTGCCTGGAGGCGGGCCGCGCCTCATCTGTCTAAACAACACCTTCCAATCACTGCCTGTCTATCTGCACTGATAATGTTAACTTGCCAAGTAAGATGTAACAAGTGAAAAATAAACTACAGCTTAACCGGGATGACAAGTTGTTGGTTGGTTCGTTAAAACAATACAATACGATTATGTTGTAGGTACATTGCGTTTAAAAAAATATAGTGAATAGGAGAAACTGAGTAATGGAGAAAGCTACATCAGTTGCACCGAAAAGAGCAAGGAATTCAAAGAAGAAAAGTGAACATTTGAGTTGAAATGTATCCACATGAAGAAAGTCTCAGATGAAAAAGAAAGACGATAAATATATGTATATGATAGCATAGAAATAAATTAATTCAAGAGCCTCTAGCATCATGGCTACTAGGTAGGTCTTGGACGTACTGTGACCGTTATTTACCCGTCAGAGAAAGGCTAGGCTTGTGATGACTGCAGAAAACTTAGATCATCTTTAAGATACCTACATAATGACAGCAGTTACATAAGTAAGCCATGCTCATACAATGACGAAATTAAGAATGATGGGAACCAGAGAGACGCGTATTATGAAAACTCCATATTATGTTATGGGATTCATTTCAATGTTATTAAAATTACTCTCAACATTTTAAATGGAAATTCTTTTGCTTCATTGTCGATTTTGAATACAATAGAGGGAAATTTTATACGGATACGGAAGCTTACTCATACTTGATTAATTTTGTTTATGTTATATAATTTATTATTTGGTTGATGAAGTGACAAAGGGCTTTCTTTTTCTTTTTGTATACTGTATCTCTAACCATGGATCATCTCCAACTGTAATAGGCTGATGATGATGAATATCATTATTATTTGCGTCGAAAAGAACCCCTAAAGTAAAACAGATATTTACGTTCATATTTTTTATTTTATCTATAGTATCAAGTTCCTAGATCTACAAGTGGCTAGTGGTTGGGTTTCTTAGTAAAGGTTAAAACCTCGACACTGGAAAACAACATAATTATGTACATATGATTATGGTAACGAGTCATACAGTTCTGATAAAAGGTAAAAAAAGAACTAGTCCCTGTCATGCACAACTGGAATATATAAACACATGAAGTAGTATAGTTCAATCAAGCGTAGGTAAGACATTGTAGGAACTACCAGAAACTTCTAGCCGTGACTTAATTCCATGATATTTTAAGTTGCGACCATAGATCCACCTACCGAGCATGTAGCCATTAGACTCCTGTACTTGTTCTTAACAGTGATTTTTATTAAGGTTTCCAAGAGACTCATATTATGTAGGTATACAGACAAGTAGGCTTTTGTGACCTGCCTTAGTGATTTTTATTATAATTCCAAAGAGTATTTTTGAATCTTCAAAAGACAGCATTTAGTTTCAAATAAATATATCAGTTGTATGTTTAAACTTATCTGTATTATTTTTACATCAACATGTAATTAAAAGGTTTCAGCCACTCTCTAGTATATTACGAACTACGTGGTACCAAGATCAATACGAAAACAACAATCTATGAGTAGCGTAAATTAATTCATCGGTTTAAACTGATCTTTTCAACCTTACTAGCTTTTGTTAATCCCATGCCACTAATATTTTGTCTAAAGGACCAGAATACATTAGGTATGTACTTACCACGAGCTCAGCGAACTTGGCGTCGAGTTCATCCTGCGGCGGCATGGGGTGTGTGGGGGTGACGGCCTGTAGCGCCAGTCCCCCTTCACCGCCCACCACGCAGTATGTGATCTCTGGAGGCTCGTCATTCTAGAACAATAACAACATACATTAATATCAAAGAAAAAAAAAAACCAGACTTCGATAGATGTGATTATAAATTGGAAGACCTAAAGAAAAGAAGAATGAATTTTGATTATAATAGTCATGATTTAGAAGAGAATTACAATGGTGTCTAATAAACATGAATGGAAGCAAAAAGATGACGGTAGCATGATGATAATCTCAAGAGAGTCAGCGCTGCCAAGTACCAGTACGGCGTAAAAAAGAATAGAATGCGTAATACTCATTATTGTACATAAATTTCGTCGGAGTTACAAACAAACATTTCATTCTATTATAACAACAGTCATTCGTTCAATGACCTACACTGTCGTCACACACATGCTCGTAGTATTGTATATCAACTAAACTAGCTATATTAGCTAACATAAGTTAACACATATATTATTATGATTTAGAAGTCATTTTAAGAATGGGTAATAAAAAAACGAGTGTATAATGTGTAATGCATGTAGATAAAAAATTTGATCAAAAGTCATATTAATGATAAAGAGAAGTAAAAGAACATTTATCAATCCGAGATCTTCAAGGTTTTGTTGAAATGGTGAAATGATGCAGAATTCCACGAAATCCACTTAGATCACTTTCAAAAGGACAAGTAGGCCAAAAGATAGCATCGATCAAAAGTGTCGGCGTAGACCTTTGCGAAAATCCTTGAAGCAAGATTTATTAGCACTCAAAGTGTCTCTTACAGCAAATTATTGCACCAAGAATGTTATAACAGAAGATAAAGGCCTATTAACGTAAACGGTAAACTATGTTTTGAAACACTTGTGAAGAGAACGGCAAGCATCAGAATTTGGTAAACACAAACAAGACGAAACAAAATAGTCTTTGTAAAAGGTAACTGTTACACGTAAAAACGCTACGATACGTGATGAATATGACGTCATATTAAAACAACATTACGATCACTCATCTCCTGATAAGTTAAAAATTAAGTAACAAGAAGATGATACACCACTCAAAACATATTTCAAGCACGTGTCAACAAAAAAACAAGATATGGTCAGATTTAACTTTCTACATCTCAACTCTGAAGAGTTTATGGAAGTAATTAATAAAATTACTGCAATCAATACCTAATTAGCCCAATATTATTCCACTCACATGGGCAGAATTTTCTCAGTAAGACATAAATCAACGACAGAATATAATCTGTTCGAGCAAATGCTTCTTGAGAAACGAGAAAAAAATCTCCATTTAAATTGCGAAGTTAAATATAAATGAGGAAGACATTGGTTCCTTCCATAAAGGGAGAGTCGACATATGTGGCCAATGAGGAAATACGCACAGACGAACAGAAAAACCTTGCATATGACAGCATTGACAATTACTTGAACGCAAAGCTATTACGATAATCGGCGTGTAATTACTATCACATGAGTATTGGCGGCGTTTAGGTGCATTCTTCGTTTTGTTTTTCTTTTTGATATTTGAACCGGTTATTGTTGTAAATTATTCAAACTTCTCAAATAATAACATGTCTTTGATATTCCTTGATAGACTTTGAAAAAATTATTTGTAGTGTTTGTCAAATTGAATAAACTCAATGACACAGAATATTTGGAAGATATTTTTACAATAATATCGCCTTACTTCCGTCTACATAAATAAGTAAAACTTTAACAATTGGCAAATATAAAATAAGTACGGGTTATTTTGCAAAGCCGTAGGTACGTAATAATTTCTACTTTCATTTTTATTACCAGAGGTAAAGGGTCAATGTGAAATTCCTTGTGTAATATCTCTGTGTGCTTCTCCAAGGCAATTGGCAGCTATTACTTATAAATCGTCGCAATCATTGCCTTTATACCATGGATTACTAAACGAATGGAGTGCTAATGTAACTTTTCTAACAAGTAGCATCCTCAACCTCTAATAATAAATATTCTGTTCTTATCTAATTTCCTATGGTACTCTCAAAATTAATATTGGGATAACTATCTATCTTTCTAGTTGCAGAACATCAACGAGTCTAGTTAAATGGCTCTATCGTCACGAACTCGCTTGACAAACTTGATGTCAACGATTACGTCCTTTTTGAGAGAGGCCTAAGTTAAAATTGAGATCTCCGCCGTAAGATGCGACAAAATTAAATAACAACCGGTCAAAGACTAACGATTATTTGATTATAAGGAGGAATAAAGTCGACTCCGTTCACTTACTACTCGGTGCATCATACGCACTGATAATATCGTGCACGTCCATACATGAGCTCGCTAAAAGCGCTTCTGAGTCAGTGTGACCTTTTGGCGGCGCCTGAGACGCATTTCTACGAACTGTCGCCCGATGTCTCGCGAATCCATTGACATAATGAATAGGGCTGGCCGGCTGGAGAAAGCATTATAAATTAACTGGTAATTTAAGAAAATTGTTAACATATTTCTTATTCCGGATGATAAAGAACTTGTAATGATTTCTTATTTATATGTATGCGTGTATCAAGATAAAATTGTAACTATAGTTAAGAGGAAAACAACGCTTTAACAGGAATTAAATGCATTACTTTTATTTTAATAAAGTAACTATTTTCATAATAAGCTTATATTTTGATAGGCTAGCGTTGAACTCAGAAGGGTCCTAGTTCAAACGCGGCCGTACTTCTGACTTTGGAATCATGATCAGAAATTTATTGTCGCTTATATTAAAGTTGAAGAAAAACATCGTGACGAAGCCTGCACACCTGATAGGGCTCCATAAATCCTTCAATAGTATGTGTAGTCCGCAAACCCGCGTGTGGACTAAAGCCTAACCCTTCTTAACCTAAGAAGAGGCGGTTACCCAACAGTCGGAAGCTTATGGGTTGAATTTATTATTTACTAAATATTTTCATATTAACACTTCATGTTTCATTTCATGTTCTAGACTGTCCATATTAAGAAATATTGCTTGCCGCCCATAATTTACTAAAGTCAACTGAGGGGAACGAATTGTGGTGATCTCAGACTTAACGCCCTCACCCTCTTATTACGTAAGTGTCGCCATCTGTAAACGTTATTGCTGAGACGTGACTTTAGGCTGCATCAACCCAACTCTTTTTGTATTATTTTCTTCACTCCTTAGAGCTTAGCTAATACAATCTATTTTCTCTCTAGTCTTATAAACTAATGCGGATTCTGATACTGCTACTTTTTGTATCTGCATCGTAAAATCAAAATCCACAATTCGTATTTATACACTTATATGTCCCGTGGTTTAAACTCTCAATCGATTTTCTCAATGGCTACCCATCTGAGGATTTTATGAACAAAAATCAACTACGGGAGGATTTCAATGTTTTTCATTATAATTATAACTATCGTAATCTAAATTCAATTTTAAATTAACAAATGCACAAACCCTCCTTTACATTCAATGCAAACTCGATTTTAATTCAACAGACGTCAGCAGAGTAAACTACTGTAAGTCACACAGATTAATTATGAATCCCTTAAGCACTTAGTTAATTAACATTTATGGTAGAAAGAAGAGTGTGTGCAACACAAACAGATGTAAGAGTAAACAAAACTTATCAAGACAAGACAAATAATGAGGTCATGAGCATTGCAGCAAAATATTTGTCGAGAGAACAATGGAAAATATTTATTAAGACCTAATTACTTGATAAAGTATAAGGAATTAAAATACTTAAGTCGCATCCTGTAGTCGTTGTGTTTACTAGTAATATGTTAATTATTATTTAGGAAATATAAATTTCTAGATTTATATCTGAATTTGTGCTTTAAAATAACGTTGCCTTGTTAACGTTTATTTTAATATGCAATCATTTACATATTTATTACCGTGCTAATTTGATGAAGTATTAAATTTAGCTGCTTCCGCGAAGATGAAGATGACATTTTAAATACGTCAGCCCATAAACTATTTCAAATGTCGTCAAAACATGTAAGTGAACATATACCTACTTGCAATAGTAGAATATCCAGTTTTATTTTTATATAATATTATATTTTTTTTATTATTTGAATTTTAAGCTAAAAAAATACATTGTATTGTGGAATTGTTATTTGTTTGCACTGAAACAATTGTACGGCTTGAGAATTTAACCCCTCATAACACAAGTACAGGTCCTATTATGATTAATTAAGATTTTACAAAAAGAGATTAAGATCATTCACGTAAAGAAGGATTAAATAAACTTACTACAATATTTTTGTTTTCATAAAACCTAAAATTTTACTTAAAAACCAATAAAAATCCATTCAAACAACTTCACTTCGCCTTAACGCCAATGAATCACCTAAACCAAGTGACAATCGCCATTTTTCCTTTAACACCGCCATCTAAAATTACAAATGCGATAACCCTACCACCCTTTGCACAACGAACAAGAAGCGAAGTATTTTGGTCGATGACTTCATCCACTCGACTGCTTTATTTATACAGGACCATAATTATTAGCAACATTAATTTACAAGAGTTAAAAGGCTATGGAAGACCGAGAACTTGTGGCCGTATACTGCTAATGAGACAATTACCAAGATGGGTGCAATGATGAATATAAAAGGAAAATACTAAGGACTTAGGTACTTAGGTCAAGTGCAATTGTTGGATAAAGAAATGTAGTGGCACTTTATGGAAAAATATTTATGTCACATAATAGAACATGCCTTATATTTTGTTCCATGTTACTTGTTAATATAATATAACTATTCAGATCTCAAAGAATAATAATACTGTTGTCTATAAAAATAAGTTTTAAGTTAATATTTGCTTGACAAAACGATAGAATGTACGTACAATGATCTTTGTTCTGTTGACACCTTATTGTAAATACCTACATTCTATGCAAATAAAAGAGTTTTCTATTCTACTATTATTTTAAAATCACACTGTCATTTTAAAAAGGTTCGGCGCTACAGTCACTGGGCATCTTGGATTTTATAATCCTTCCTAGTTTATCCATATACTATCTTTTTCATCACATAATAATATGGGTTAATCTAAAGTTCAAAACTAACCAAAACATTTAATATTAAAGTACAGAAATATCAGGAAGATTTCATGTGAACACAAAAAATGCCGCAGTTGTAGACACAATAAAATTTCGATTGTGGATCGGGGTTCCCGCAAGTTTAAATAATATTCAAACTAAACTGTCCGAGCCATAAGTTGACATAACGCACTGGTTCTAAAAACTCGCCTCCACATTTGGTCTTCCGAAGAAACGCATTTGCATAAATAAATATTATGTTAAGAACGAGCATTAACTTCAAAAGGGTGTGAACAGGCCATCTTTGACTATGAAAGCCGTTCTCAGAAAAGTCAGCCTTAAAACGGTTTATTTAAAAACTTAACTTACATGGATCTTCGCAACTGATTGTTTTCTTCTCAAGTTGAAGAATCTAGTTTTTTTCATTTTGAAACACAATACTGTATCATTAACAGAACAACACAAAAGAAATGACAGTAGATTGATTAATTAAATTCAAGCCACTTGACTTAAACGTCAATAAAACGCATTCCCGTTTAAAATAACAGTCAATCATCGAAAGGACCACAAAACGAATGAGACATGGCTGCCTGGCGCCGTCCAATGTGTCTCAATCAAAACTAAAGACCTCCTTGTACCCATAATTGCTTCCCGTATTTATCGAAGTGCATTGTCTCGCTCTAATTCTATTAACGACTAAATGGTCGTTTCATTAGGGTCCATGTTGATGACCGATACAATAAGTATTTATAAATGAAATATTTGTTTCCAAGCGAGTAAACAAGGGCTGGACGCGGACAAAGTTATAAATACCGGAATATTTATCAATACATTCACTTCAGTTACAACAAACGTGCATTAGGCTAGGCCACATAAATTCTGATTTGCAAACACACAAGTGTATCTCAAATCAGATCGCACTGCGTTCAATAAACAGACATTATCCCATTAATTTCACATAATAAGTCATGACCTAACTCGACCTTGTTCAAACGGTCCAATTAAAATTGTTTCAAAAAGCCATAATCCTATCACCCCTTGACCTTTACTAGTATAATCAGCTTACAATTGTGCAATAAGTTTGGTAATATTCAAATGAGAAATGTTAAGACTCCTAAGTGGCCTTATTGTTATATTAGACGTGAACCCTTATCATATAACGCGAATATTGTTGACCTGACGTTTGAACTTATGACTTCTAAATAGAAACACGTAGCGTATCAATCGAGTGCTTCATTCATAACAATTGCACCTATTTGCGATCAATTGTAGTATACTCAGGATGTCAAAATATTGGCTTTATCTTTTTATTATCATCTGAATGTTATGTTGATTGGTTTGATTCAAATCATTTTAAATCTGCAATATTTATGCATTTATCTTGCCCCTGCAAACGATCCTATAGGTCTTTGTGCTTAAGTGTTCGGGTGAATTGTGTAGATATGTGACTGTCTTGTAATTCGAATCAGTAAACCTCTGTATATACAATATTATAACCAGGTTATAACTATCACCAAAATGAAATAGTATGTGTCTTTGTTGAATATTCCAAATTTTATTTAAACATTGTTATTTACAAATCATTTCAATTTCTATGAAACACTCAATTCCATTGCTTATTCATCATAGCGATGTTCTCCACTACCGAAGGTTTCTCGGAAACTAGAGGAATCTAAAAGGGCGTGAAATGATTTTTATAGGTTGTCGGCAACATGCGAGTTCCACCACTGTTGGGACGGGCCCTCATTTGTAGTCACCATAATAGTCCAAAATCTCTTATGGCCAATTATCGTAACTTTGAGGCCCATCTTCACTAGTGAAAGCATAGGAACTAATCGAGAAGCACTTCAAACAAATGTATCACAATTACGTACTACTTTACTCTCAACAAAACTTATCCAATCCAAATGAAGAAAAAATCACATCAAATAATAACATCGGTTCCTATAATTTGCAATGCAATCAGCGCCCACCATCCGTTTCAATCTCGAGACATTGCAATAATTTGCTAAGCGCACGTGTACGAAGAACTCATCTTGGAAATCATATTTCGATAAGCATGTGCCATGCATGTGCCGACTGACCGACATCCCGCCTGCTTTCCAATCCAATGTAAACTGGTTTTCAATAGCGCATGCCAGCACAGCGTAGGGTTGACCCTTGCCTATCAATAGCCCTTTCATACATGCTGGTAACAATCTTGAGGTGAAAGTTAGCTTAATTTTAATGGAAATCTCAAGAGAAATGGCCTGCTCAGAATTATCCGAGTTCTTTATAAGTTTATCGCAATTTAAACACTGCCATTTGTTTTTCGATAATTATATCTGTATGTACTATTGTTGTTTCAGTCTGCATGAGCCGTATAATTGAAGGAATAAGTGATACAAGAACAAAGATAATTTTAGCATCACTAATCAAGCGTGTCTGACGTTCATTCATAAGGTTACAGTTTTTTATCATACACATTGAAACGGTCAATGATCCGATCTTGTCTTCCACTATTACAAGTATAGAAAAAAACTGAAGAAAATTATAAAAGATACCTTTTGTCGTCACGTTTCTCTGGTTAATGCGAAGGTCACATTGCTTTAAAAGTCGTGCACCCATTAATAAACGCATAACCTGGCCATTTAAGTATACTATTGCAAAAAAAAAACAATCAAACATAACTTCTTAAATTATTCAAATATTGTACTATAACAAAGAATATTTGATTTCTTTATCAATAGAATCAGCATAATAAATTGACTGAATAAATTACAATAAAAAAAAAACAAATAAAATACAATATTATTGTGAATAAACCAACTTTGTTTTGATTAATACATTGCGGTTTAATAAGATATGTTAATTCTGATTAGAAAACTTACGATTTTGAAGCCGAAATTTCTCTACGACAAATCTTTATGGCTAACCTATGAACCGACCTGGCACAATAAAATCTGCACAAAATTTAAATACATTAGCACTTGCCAAACGTATCAAAACGGATGTCGGAACCGTCCATAATTTCACTTTTGCGAAATTTATAACACAATGAATAGAAAATGTAATAAATAAACTTTCTTGTCTCTCAAAAGCCATCAGATTAAGAAAACAAACAGCATCGCTCTTAATCTTGAGACAAGAGGAGATCATTGAAACCCGTTTGCTTACTTTCAGTTTAAAATAACAAAGCGTTTTGATAACACGTAAAGAACGTCTCATTTCTATAGCTTCAGGATCGTTGGATTTCAAAGGGTCAGTACTATATGTGCCGGTGTCAATTACTTAAGGAATTGCAATATACTCCAAAAACCTTCAGTGACTCAAATATTTCTATGATTTACAGATAGTTGTTTTGAATCTGCGTGTACGTGTAAGATTTTTGTCTATAAACTGTACCCAGAATCTAGGAGAGAAATGCCTAGCCCTAGGTATTAGCGGTCTTTAAAAGATGCGACTTCAAACTGTACCAGGAGAATGGCCAACACTATTCATCTGCACTGATAACATCATTCTGCGTGAACCGGTTATTTTTATGGCCGAGTCTAAACATCTGTTGCTACACATAAAACCGTACACGCGCCGTATCTTAGTAAAATAAAAATGCGCTACAGAAAGTAATTTTAATACTATTAAAAGGTATGTTTTCATTAGGAAAATCTTCAGTAAAACCAGATATATCAATTAGAGTAATAATATTTTTATAGGATGCAAAAATAACAGATATGCTGATAAAATCTAATCAACAGACAGAGTTAAGTGTAAAGAATTTCAATGTGACAGAGGTTAAGCTTACACAAAAGAAGAGAACAATACCCTTGAAGAATACCTAACAGAGCCATTAACTGACAAAAATAATATGATACATAGATATCCTACAACAAACATTCCATAAAACGTAAATAATAATATGAAATGTAATAAAACTTAATAAGACAGCAAACATTTTTTAATTAATCGCAATTTCGATAATTGAACATCAATATTTAGATATTACAAGACTGACACAAATTGCAATTGTAAACGTGTTTATTTCTCTAAATACAATTCATGTTACTAACATTATATAAAAAAAAGCGGCAGAATATCCACTAGCAACGAGCTAAAAAATAAAAATAAATTTAGAAGCTAGACTTTGTCCACAAAATGAGTAATTCAAATATAAGAAAGAAAAAGTAATCGCAAATTGCACCAGACGGGCTACTCCTTACTACTAAAGCAACTGCAAATATTGACTGACGTCGAGTTGGCGGCAGTCTACTCAATGGTCACAATTAGTGTGCCACTTGTCTGTGAGCCCACTTAGCCGTATTTTATTCTTGTCTTATAGCCATAGGTCTTTCTTTTGTTCAATGCATATTTGTTTTACCCGCTTAATCATTATCGTTTTACACCTCATATAACTAAAATATTTTTTAAATCTGTTGTCATCACTGAGTAAACCTTCTGCATCTATGTATATTGTAAAGTGAGCACGTTACGAATATCGCAGTGGGTGTGGCAATTACCTTTAGATTGCATTTATACGCTATCCAAATGTTAATTATGTCGTTATAGCCAACTTGAACTTAAGAGACTTTGCGACTCGAACATTGGTAAAGAAAGATTCCGAAGTGTATTGAAATTTAAAGTTCAAGACTAGTACATATCTCATGACTCAAACATTAGTTTCGATACACAGTGTATACTAACTCGGTGAAATTATGTCCTTATTCTCAACTTTCATTAATCATATATATGTAGGTACCTATATATATTTGTGTTTTATTTTATGTGTCACATCTTGGCGGAAATGAACTGATTTTCTTTCTACATATAATAAAATTATAACAGGCTGATGAATTACATTATAGATATTGGAGGAAAACTAGAATTTAGAATTTTTGTCTGTCTGTCTGTATGGAATTGAATGCAGTTTTCACCGTTGTGTTGCTAGAGGTCTAACTTAAAATATGGGCTCCATTTTACCGCAGGAAAATATCAGATTCTAAATTCCACGCGTACGAAGTCGCGGGCAAAAGCTAGTGTAAAATATGATTACCCAATCTGTTGACTATGAAGTATAAACCCAGAACCTTTAAAAACTCAACAAAATTTCGAAGTGAACAAATAAACGAACCAAAAGCAAGCCTCGTGGTATAAAAGCTATCAGTTGCTCAGAGATAACAGGCCATTACGAAATGGTAACCCAAGATGAAGAAAAATGGTTAGAGATGATAGCTATAGAAGAAAAGAGGCTGATAGGTAACAGTGGGAACACCATCATAATTCAGACCATTACTTTCCCACAGCTGGACACGAACATCTTCTCAGAGTGAGAAGAGTTTAAGCTTTAGTCCACGGTACTGGCGTGGTAAAGGTCGGAAACATGCAAGCTACAAATCTATATAATAATTCTGCTGTAGTTTAGTAAATCGTTGTATGCCGTAAAAAACAGGTATCTTTTTAGTCTTCAAAAGTACCCACCAAGTTTCAAAGTACTCAAACTACAGGTGAAAGTACGAAGCGAAACGAACCCTACTCCGAACCCGATATCGTGGGTGTCGCGTTACTAGATCGTTAAGTCAACCGATACGTTCCGGAACAATTAGCAGAGTTATAAGTTATATATCTACTGGATAAGGAGTCCTGAGGATATTGATCAACACTGGATACAAATCATTAGTTAGTTTTGTATACATATCCGCTGTTGAAGGGTTTAATTAAAAATTGCACGATACCATTGAGTCAAATGTTTGATGAGACCTTACGAAAGGATATTGTTGAAAGATTGGATATGTAGTAATGTTTTGTGAATTGTGAAGACCTAGATCACTACTTCAATGAAAAGGATAAAGATAAGCACAAACAAGGCTACAACAAAACATGAAATCAATCTAAACAAAAGAATATAAATTCATTTAATTTCAGAGACGACAAGGATGTATTTTTTCAGTTGCCCTATTCTCATTAAGTTTTAAACATACCGGTATACATTACACATGCGCATATACCCAGGTATATGCGCATGTGCAATCTATACCGGTAACATAAACCTGTGTAGGCCACACGAATAAAATTCAACCGAGGATACGTAGCACAGAAAGCTAAGTGCTTAAGCCACTACGCCAATCGTGCCGTCATCAGTTCGCCCAGCCCGGACAGACAATGAGTACATAGTTTGTGAGTTCAGATTTTTTTCTCTCTACTCGAAGATCGTAAACCCTTTCAAAAGGTTATTTCTTATAACCCTATCGAGATGCTATTGAGTCAGGCGCAACTTATTCTAACCATAGTTTTTGTTTTCTTAATGTGAACACTGACCTGCAAACAAGGGCACAGTGGCCACCGGCGTCGCAGCGCGTGCGGCATCTTCTTGCGGGGAGGCTCGGGCTCCGCTGGAGGCTCGCCGCACGCCCAGCGCACGAGGCGCGTGCGCGCAGCCTCTGCCACCTCCAGCCCGCGCGACCACGATGGCAGGCCCTGAGGAAGAAAAATAACGTTAGGTCATAATTTTCAACAGATTCATATTGGTTATGTATGTGAATATAATATGTGCAAAATTATTATAAAAATACAGTTTCGAACTGTTGAGGGCAACTTTTATAAACCCAATTCAACATAATAATGTTTATGAGGTCACCCATTAGTTCAAAGTTAAAAATCTTTCAAAATTCGTAGGTATGAATTTAAATCGGAATACAAGACAAGGCCCCGTTTCTTACATTCTTACAGATTAAAATTCAGTTCATTTTAAAAAACTACTACATTGAATGTTTACACAGAATCCAATACTCTACATAACATGAAACGGCATACAAATCAAACTTATAAGATCATGTCAGTCAAGGCCACGGATTGTAACGTAAAGCTGCGCTCACGCAACGCTTCAAACTCGCACGTAATAACGGTATCACTCATATTAGCGGGGATCCGACAGCGAGAGTGAACCGAGTACAGTGGCGAACATATTTAATATTTTAATTTTTATCAGAGTAACTTAGTAGCTAACAAAAAATTCCAGTACGCAAGTGCACAATTTGGTATTATGATGTAAAGTTCATTAATTTTAATGTTTTGCTAAAATCTAAGAACAAAGTGTATATGACTGCTTATTCACGTTAATATCCACATAAACAATAACAGATGCTGTTGCACCAAAATGCAGCAGTTAAAGTGTAGTTATCTCTAAATCACTTTTCGCAACTAGGAACAGATAAATGCAACACGCAACAACATTCACATAGACTTGCATACGAGATATTTCATACACTATTTCAGAAACACGACCAAACACGGGAGAACTTTGTAGAAATAGTGCTAAAACGCGTAGTAACACTTTGAAATATGAAATATCTAGTAGCTATTACAAATAACAATAACATTTTTATTGCAAAAGGTCATATTAACATCGGTTGTTGAACGTTTGTGCTCGCCAGTGTAGTAACATAAATAGTTATAGATACGAAAAGGCGAAAACATTTATCAAACGACTTTCTTCCGACAGATGTGTGACGCAACTGATCGGAATAGGAAACCTCACGGTTACAGAGAATAGGAATTCTTATGTTAAAAAGTAGAAACTAGTTCAAATCGTTGCCATTATATCGATATAAATATTCATGTTCAAAATTGCGTAGGTAAAAACGCACCTTTTCGAATTTCCTAATAAAACTATGATAATCGCCGTTATTTCTTACCTAATAGCAGATAAGGCGAGAAATATTTGAATATCGTTTATTGTGAATAAAAGGCCTACAATATTTCTCGATTATGCAAGGCGGCCGCGAGACATTGATATAAAAACGTGGAGACGAAGACGGTTTTTGCGGTGTTCGAAGACGATTCAAGATGATCCGCTCCAACAAATTTTTACGGGACTAAACTTATTTCAGTATAATGGGGTCAAAGTGGATATAATAAGAAAGTTAATTAAGTTTCGTTCAAGGAAAGTATTAAATAATAACATTGAAACTGAATGATGTATCATCAATTTATCAATCAATCTCGTCATCGACGTATAAAGCTGTTATGTTCAATTTATCGCCAAGATTAATAAATCAATTAGGATGCATTAAGTCTACTGTTAAAAACTTCATAACAAAACGTAATGTGTTGCATAAACCGATCGCCTTCGAGACCTTTTAATAACATTTTGCATAACGTTCAGATGAATTTTAATTGCCCATTCACTATTTGACGCGATGAAAACAAACAAAACATAATATTGTAGCACAAATACTGTATTGAATGAAACTAAATTAAACAATAGAGCTGAAATGTCACGGGCATACTCTAAGAGGTTTACGATAAGTAACTTAAAGAACAGACATCCAAATTGACGACTGTTAATTTGAAATTATAAGTGTAAATAAAGATTTTAATTAATAGCACTTGTACTAAATAGCCAGTCTGAACAAGCGTCATATTTTTATCGGAAAGTCCAACAAGCAAATGCAGTACCTACTTGGTATACAATTCCTTTACCTGTTTATGCTATTCATACAATTAATAAAAAATAGTATAATACATCACACAATGATGAATATGAGAATTAAAGATGTGTTTTCCATGATTCCTCCTGCAAAATCAAGAGCTTAGTCATACTAATTATGTCGAAAGGAGACAATATCCAAAGAATTGCAAAGTCCGTCGACATTTTAAGGTCCTTTCCGTGAACCAGCTTGCGACATTTAATTTTACAGTAATGTCTACGTATTTCAATTTATTTAATGTGATTAGAGAATAGTGTGTGGCAACGAACAAAATACGTTCCGTTTACATTTGTTCCAAGAAAATCGATTCGATAGAGGTTGTGGCACAATGGCAAAAAAGCTTCATATAATACCCTGTGCGAATTATGCTTATAATCCCACGCATATCGTGCATAAAGCTAAAAGTATGCCTCACTTTGGTCAAGTTGCGTACCTACATAGTTAAATTTCACAGTCAGTCTGCATTTTTCAAGTAATTTTGACTCGATGTTTTTTGCACGAAATGCCTTTCTTCAGCATTAGACTGACAATATTATTTCAAGACTATGTATATGTACATTTTCTTATAATCCGAAATCTGTGTATATGGAGGAGTTGGGTCCAAGTATTTACCGAAAATCCCCATCTTATATATTAGCATGTAAAGAATCAAATGCGTAAAATATTTATCTTTTACCTTAACTGATGAACCTTGTAACTACCGAAGCAAGTGTGTCTATTACTGTACTCTAAAGATTCGCTTAAATTTAAACGGTACTTAGTAATTATTAATAACTGTCTAGATTTAATTAATAAATTTCATTGTTAATAACTCTCTAAATTTAATTTGCGATTAACTTATATTTTTTATAGATTAATTATTGATTCCCAAATATTGCGATATAACTTCACCAGTCGAATGACAATCTTGACAAACACAAAATTTAAGTAGAAACATGCGAGAATCAGGTCATTCGGAACCCACTTCAGATTAGAAATGAATATCTAAGCCAACCCACTTTACAGTTAGTTAAAGGTAACTCAGCCTTATTTATCACCTTCACGATTCCTCCACATAAAATATAATGCATTCCAATATCACGAATTTTAATCTAATTAATTACTCGCGGACAGGCATCTTATCGAAACTAAGTAATTTATGCACACCCATCATGATTTAGTCCGATAGCGTTTTATTTCGACACTACACTGAGCTATTGTTCCGTTGAACTTTTAGTTCGGCATTTACTGAACTGTTGCGAATTGATCATAAAGCTATGATAAGTGCATGTGATGTTTCAGTGTTTTGCTGTTATGCCGTTTCTGCGAAATGCGTGTGTCTAAGTATTTAGTATAACGGTTAAGTTATGGTTAATTAATTTCGTGGTTGGAACTAGGTAGTGATGTTAAATAGCGAAGTAATTGAAGGCACCGTTTAATTACTGTTTACCATTGAGAATGTTTTGTGGTATAGGGGAAATATCACCAATAGTATGTAAATAAAAAACAGTTCCTATACACCTACAAAACTAACCTTGAAAATGTTACAAAAGCTAAATTTTCTTCAACTTAAAACTTTAAATCCAAAAAGCCTACCTAAACACAAAGTCACATTTTCACCATAACACCTAAACAAAGGCGTGTCGAAAGCTTTAGTTAAATCTAAAAGTTTTTAAATAAGGACGCTAAAACAAAAATGTGATTCGTTTTCACACAAAAACAATTGAAATGGTTGAACAAAACAAAAGTGTAACAGAAGACTTTCAACCGTCAAGTGTAGTGTGTCAAGAGGGTACGATCAGTATGGGAAGCACGTAGGAACGATGGGTGAGCGACGCACTAGGATCTTGGTGAAAGTGAATTTGTTGCCTAAAATGTTAGTGAATATACACCTACTGGAATTGATCATAAAATTGAACCAATAATTCAATCATACATATGTTATCTTAAATCAATATTTAATTCATGTCTATTTTAAAATATTTGTATCAATCAAACTGATCTGAAACTGATGAATTTAGTTTCGTATCCTTGGCGCTTCCAATAGGTTTTTGTTGGACTTGTGATCGAGATTTTATAATCCATTTGATATGCAAAAAGTATTCTATTGCTATTCAAACGACCTACCTGTCGTAGATTAGCGTCATAATACATTAGGCGATCGTCTGTGTGGCACTTCTGAACGACTGTAGGTATATAACCTGACATTGTCACAGTTACCGGTTACGCGAAATGTTCGCAACCGGTGAATAGACGCTTCACTTTCCTTTTTACTCGTCAACACATTTTATTAAAACAATTTTGTTTCACATTTCTTTTTAACTTTTAAAGATGTAAAGATAGCATTCTAGCGCACCTGTTAGTCATACCATTTCTTTCATTGTTTAAAAAAGAATAATTATTAAACTTTTTCACTTAAAGTATGATAATGTTGTATCAGCTTTAAGTTCACACTGGATTTCTCGTGACTTGCTGTATTTGAAAGCGTTTGGCACATTTCTCTCAAATAATTTCTTGTGTACAGTCATAAGCGGTCATTCCAGTTACACAATTCGAAATCGCTCATGTCAAACATATAAGCAATTCACTTTTATGTTATTGAACGGGTTCCTAATATCAATGAATGTATGTGATAAATAAGTAAGTTGAGAATTAAGTTGAAAACTATTTGAATGTAGTGACAGATTGGTAAGCCACTGCATGTTATAATGCTTTTCATCTATTACGCGTAAAAAGGTATAGGAAATTTAATGCATTATCTAGGTTACGCTGAAAAGTCTAACCAAGCACGTAAAGAAACTAGACGGTGTAAATAGAGTATTTACTAAGCACTCCAGTGACATTTCATAAAGTACATAACAAACAAAAACACAATAGCTAGCATGAACGAGCCACTTCTGATGTAAGTGAAAATATATTACATAGCGTGCTATACTATGCGTTCCTGGTTTTATTCAATCACTTGGCAAAAATAGTAATTTTCAGTACAGAAGACTATAAAATATATTGATCCTGTAGAGAATGAAGTCATTTTGTAATTAGAACGTGAATACTGAAGAAATCCAAGAAAAATCAAGACGAGAATCAAGAATGAAAATTATCTCACGATTTTTAAGTGCGTGTGCGCATATTTCGAATACTGATAGATCTCGGCTATACCGATTAAATTAAGGTCTCGTCAATCCTTGACATCTTCGACATTAGCATAAAGTAATTACGAACAAAAACCGATTTGATGCGTTATTAGTAAATCGGTACAACATCAATCATCACCTACGCTTATAATGTTCGGAAACCGTCACTTATACAAATTGGGTTCAAAGCAATCAGGAATATTTGAATAAGAAAACCGTTGACAACCTTATAATTATGATAATCAATGTAGTTACAAGAGAGACTGATCATTTTAACTGCACTGCATCTCAATTCGAAATAACTTCAAAGACTGTTCTCATTTTGTGTAGAAGAAAACATGGAATATACGCCATTGAATCAAAGATAATTCTAAGACAAAGGCGTTTGCGATGCTGATATCGCAAGATTAAATGGTACCAGATGAATTATTCTTTGGAGGTATTAAGATCAGTAGGTAATCTGAACAACAAATTTCAGAACTAGGTACAAATCTATACTAAATCCTTTTACTAACCGTTAACACCCTGCAACAATATTTTTTACACTCCAAAGATGGCAAATAAGAATAGGGCCCGCCTAATGGTAGGCAGTTACCGTAACCTATGGAAGCATGCAATACTATGGGCATCACTCGTGCGTTGCCATTCCTGTAAAAATCATTTCACTCTCTGAAAAAACTTTGAAAAATAAATAAACTAACGCTGAATTCACTACAATAGCTATACTTGGTTGAATTGCGACACGCAAAGTTTACATTACCGCTATTGAACTATTTTATTGTTTTGCTATTTCTTTTTGTAGGTATAACTTTATTCAAATTCTATGTAAATCATAAAATTATCGAAATTATAATTAATCTTGAAAACTGTAGGAAACTTAGATTCGTAGTCATTCTATATTACCGATACTCAGTCTACATTGCATGATTTATAACAAGCGTTTGACCAACATCTTCAGTTCACCTGGAGTTGAATTATCCTTAGTTATCTAGTCTGTTATGTGAACACCAACCTCGATACGAAAAGTTAATTAAACTAATATTAATGACGTCATGGGTGGATGTTAAAACTTTTTAGCTTTTAAACCAATAATTAGGATTTTTTCCGCGGAGGTAAAGACCACAGTAATGAATAATCAATCGATCCAAATCAACACTTAAATTACACGTTTGAGCTGAACTACATTACGCGGTAGCAACTAATATTTAATTACTTCTTTGTTCGGTAAATACATCATGCAATACCACGTCAAGCTTTATTACTGGAATTAACTTTTTATGATCCATAAATGTCTCATAACACTTGGCTGAACATGTTATTCAGTGGTCGCTTACTCGCTATATTTTTTTATAATTACATCGATATTAATAATCTAGGTATAAAAAATTCGCCATTTCCTTATGAGCTATGTCATTACGTAAGATAATCAAAGCTTTCGCTTCAATCAAAGTGTAAACGGCTTTGTAAAATGTAATGTTATATTTTATAATATTTTATGTACACTATCTACTTAATAAGGAGAAGTAATACAATTTTGAACGAACTGAAACTTTGTATTATTCCCAGCTTTATCACATTTAAGGGTTTTACGCCATTCTTCCCTGTTTTGCCCTTATTTCTTTCTTTCTTTCTTTCATTATTTTTTGACTACTCTTTATTGCATAGATTTTATATTTATTAGGTATCTATCTCCCAAACATTTAAACTATTTGAAATATTTGTTAAAATAAGTACGATACGCAGTGGAAAAAGTAATCCAAAGATCCGTGATCCAAATAGTGCACTCAAACAAAAAGTAAACAAGCAATATATTGTGAATTCTACAACATATCGAGATGCCCTTATTGAAGCAAACGATGCCACAGAAAGCCTGAATAATTCATGTCACAGCGCACACACGGACTCGAAACACAACGATAATAAAAGTGCAGTATCTACCAATTTGTATGTAAATACATACACAATGAGAATAAACCTAGTTGAAAAGAGAACCGATATAAAATATAAATGTAGAACAATAAACATTTGTTTATGCGAATTTCTAAACGTTTTGCTATTTAAAGTAAATTAAATACGACGTGAATATGTTATTAATGAAAAGAAAAAAGCTTTGTTTTCTTTGAGGTCACTATGTATCGTACAAAACTGTCAATATCATTTCATCATTATATCATTCATTATCCTCCTAACCTTTTCCCAAGTCCGTCATGGCCGACCCCCGGATTGAATATCAGTATTTTACACGAAGCAATTGCTAACTGACCTCCAATTACTGGGAGATACATACCATAAGGTTAGACCGGTTGAAAGACTTTTTAGGCTGTGATAGGTATTGGTATGACTCCCAAGACCAACTGCTCAACATGCTTTCCGAGGCATGCAGGATCCTCCTATCAACTTTATTCCTTCAAATGCTGTAGCTAATTAATAATGTACGATAATATGTTAAAGCAATTTTCTACTTTAAAGAGCCATAATATCTAAGATGCATGAGGAAACATGAGACATAAAATAAGCAAAATAGGTCTTGAATAACTTGATGTGCCAATTTGGCTTTGAATCCTTTGGCTAACATTACTGCTCTGCCAACGTATGTTTCATATGTAAAAGAGCAAGCAATTTGTTTTGAAAAGCGTTGCATTCCGCATTGACGTACCTACTTAATAACTGTAAAACAATTCGATGGCAGATACATAATTGTAGATGAATATATTGTATATACATATATATTGCAAATATTTATAATACATTACATAGCATCACACCCTAATTCCTAAGTGTCAAACAGTCATAAACTGCCAGAAAACCAAAAATTTCTAAAACAAAATATGTCAGAAAAACTTTCTTCGACCCTGGGATGGAACCTAACCTACTCAGAAGTTGCACTTGCGAGTATTAGATTAATGGGGTGGTTTCGAATAAGGACAAATATTTTATGGCAGTTTTAATAAGGCTTTCGTAAGAATACTGTAACATAAAGTTAACACTTTAAACCTATTTATTAGAAACATAAGTTAGATTAACACAAACAATAAAGTACTTTTAATTGAACGCAATACTTGGTGATTTAATAACGTAGTTCTGGAAACAGATATACCAAAATTTCAAATTAACACAATTCTGCCAAACAACAATTTTGATAAACTGTTAAGTTATAACAACCTCATAAATTTGACTAATCGACTATTCAGTAGGTAATCTAAATCGATACTTTAAATCGATTGTTGAGTTACAACACGCCCATCTAAATAGACTTATAGTACCAACAGTAACAAAACTATCAAGTTACGTATGGTCGGTTCGGAACCGGCATCCGGATCTAACGTCGATAAAACATGGTTACATCACTACTAAATAGCGGTAACCTCAATTATTTCTTATGCAATTAGTATTTAACCAGTACATCGATTCGTGGTGCCATTAATTTCTAAGCGATCCATGTCTGATTTGATTGGTCTTTTTGTCCGCGCTATTTTCACATTCTTGACAAGTATTGTACTTTGACCAGACTCTACCATACGTAATATCATTCTTGATATCCAACTAAAAGCTCTCTGTATTGGTTAAAAATAAAACTTCATTCAATTGGACTTTATCCCAGACTGTCGTTATGAATGCGTACATAAATCATGCCTTTTTCCCATGGGGATAAGCAGAAAGCACGTGATATGTTTCTTACATGCCGTTTTGCTTCTTCCATACATGCACAGCGATTGCGAGTATTGCACTTGACTTTTTTAAAACATCAATAAAAACGTCACCCACCTCTTTTTAACTATCTGTATTACATTTATTATACAATAAAACAAAAATCGGCCTAATAAGGCACAAATATCTTCATAGATTTTAAATATCTCTTCAAGCTATATAGATATAAAATCTGTAAAATCTTTTGGAAGCAAACACTTTAGTTCCATACATTACCTTGCAAAAATGACCCTTATTCCTAGGTATGAAATAGATTATACATATATAATGTAGGTTAGCCGGGAATTCAATGAGGTTTTCTTGTACTCAAGATACGATCTAAGAAATCAAAACAATATTACTTACATTTAAGTTATTATTTGAATTATTGGATTCATACCTATCCTATTATAACTTAAACATTAAATACCTGCAAGCGACAGGAAATAATGACTTTTATAATACAACCTCAGTAACTAACATTGAATCTTAAACCCCAGTTTTCTCTTGAGTTTGATAACACAGTGCTTATGATTTCACCTGTTATCTTCGCAAAATCTGGCGAGTACGTGGGCACAGGTCGACGTGACTCAACCGGTTCAAGTATTGATTATACTGAACTATGATATACCATGCACGTACAATTTGAAACGTATATCGAGGTTTCACTGAGTTATACATTCTTTCAATGGTTCTTATTCAGTCACATATATTATTACTGCAGCCTGGGTTAGCCGCCATACAACTGCTGACTACCTCCCCATGTCATATTTTGTTGATCAAACAGTAGCCTTTTTGCTATTTTGTTTTCTTTATTGCCAAGGTTTCAACTAAAATTTTCTCCACCCATAATACAGAATGTTCAGCACAGCAAGTACCGTCTGACCTCAGCAACCTTTAGAAGACCAAACAAGACAACCAACAAAAAAACTAACAGAGAAAATATTCCTGACAATAACAAAAGAGTGCACAAGTGAAAACAATATTGAACCACGAACAAATCATCTGGACAAAAACGATCGCAGCTTTATTTCAACTTTCGAAGTTCAACCCGACCCAAGGTTAAGACCTGACCGCAAAAGCAACAAAAGTAACAACGTCCATAAAATTTAAAGACAAGCTACACTTGACCAATTTGCCTACTAACCACGAAACAGCATGAAACGTTTAGTATTAGCGAAAGCTGAAGATTATAATGTAACCGGACATCTTGAGATCTTTCTGCCGACATAGAGTAAGAGGATGTAGCATATCGAATTGCTATCCCAAATTGAATATGCAACCTATCTAGACTGCAGGGACTATCATAATACTGACATTCAAACACATTTAAACTGCACCACCTTACCTGTAAAATGACTAAGATGGCGATTAGGAAGACTGGCAAAAAATGTACTACTAAAGTTAACAAAATAATGTTTTTGCTTGTTATTATAGCGAAAAACATATGTATTGTTACAGAATATTTTGTTTTATCGTACGGTATGTAACAATAACAAAATGTACAGCTCAAATAGGTTGTTCCTTATCGTTGCAAGCACTACAAGTATTAACCTATTTCTGACACTTGACTATTTGTCAGTAAGTGACACAAAACAAAAGTAAAAGCTTCTTATGTTTTCCATTTCGCTTTCTTATTACGATGTAATCTCCCTAACATACTTAATTAAAATCTTGAACTTGAATTAAAATCACTCGTAAAATGTTGCGGAAACCAATCATAATTTATGGTACAAGAGATACTTAAACTCGTACGTAGTATAAAAAATCTATAAGCAAAACCCAGTCCAGTCAATTCACGGCTATCATTCAACTGTTATGAAATCGGTTGTACTCGTAAAATCACGACACACACCTTTACCATTCAATCTTACATTCTACTATATCTTTACCTATACCTAGTACCAGCATAACTACAATCGGATTATTCGTTCCAGAGTTCCCCTACATACAAACTTACAAACAAAAAAATTTTACCTGTTTATAATATTAGTATTATTCCATTAATCATTATAGTATTATTCCATTTGACTATAAATACCTGTACTGTACTTCGTCTTGTCGAAATTTCAAAGAAACTAATTCGCATTGATTCTTATTTCGTTGCGACCAATGCTTTTGTTTCTTTGGAGACTTGCCTTGAAATTAAGTATCCAATCGTACTGCATTACACAATTTCGCGTCGCATCATATAATAATTATCATTCACCAAGAACAGGTTACCGCTTATTTAACAACACTAATATTTGACTTTAGCTAATTCTACAAACACAAGATGACCTCTCAACTCATCAATTGACAAATTGCAACGGCCTTCACACACGTGTTAAGTATGTACACGATTTAATATTTATAGGCATTTAATCATAATTACTATTCAAGAAATTAACTGGTCCTTATGTACGCAAACTACTGCTTAAGGCATAAAGACATAGTAAATGTGTAGGCCAACAGAACTGGAATGCGATGAACTTAGTTAAAATATTGAATCTACATTTAGTTTAGGCTAAGCTTGTCCCACCACGCAACTTGTATATGCCACATTGAGACGTAGACATTAAGTATAAAAGACCAATAATTAGACGATTAACATAATATTTCTTCCGGATAGGGGTTAAGAATATTTAATCACATGATTATGATCACTATCAGATTATTAAAATTTCTACCAAAATTTATTCACGCGTACAAAACACCGTTATTTTTAAATAAATCATGATTACCGAAAACACACGTAAAGACCATAAAAAGTCGCGTTATAGCGAATCACACGCCACTGCCATCCAAAATGTGAGCAGAATCAACATATATGGTAACATATGACCACTTTCGACTTAATACATAGTATTAAGACATCAAACTGTTTGCAAAAAGTACTTACCAAGCATGCGCAGTTAACATGAAATGTCTATTTCTAAGCAATACAGCCATTTTCTTGCAATAAACAGGCATAGCATATACTACATGAACAGTTTTAATAAATCATTTCGTGAATCTTATTTAAGTTGAATGAACCTATTTACACTATGTATGAGTATTCATCTACAAACATTTTGTGTGCACAAATGTGAATATATTATCCGTATATACGAGTATGAATGAAGTAAATGCGAGATTTTTTTTAGATAAGAACACCTAACTATCTTTTATGGGTGACTTAACTTTCTATGGGGTAACTTACCCAATAGGAAGACTGCATATTTTATTGGTGCATTGCCGACCCTCTGTGCCGTCCTGAGATTAGATCGGACTAACTATTCTGAACTAGTCTTCAGCAAGCAAACTTGCACACAAACATGCGCAGGAACCATGTGAAATGAGACCGTAATTTAAAATCTAAGCATCTACCGATCAATCAAGTATGAAGGAAACATAAATAAGCGTAAAGTAATAAGTTTAAAATCTGTATTATTGCCAAGAGTTCTTAGAAAGAGGCTTTAGACGCCCTGGCATCCACCGGCATTGTTATACAGAATTTATAACACCAACAATTGTATAGTAATATCTGAGGACAATGCGATACAATCTACTCGGAATACTAAACGAAATATAATACATGTGAAACAGAACATTTTTACAACCTTTATTTTCTTGGTATTGTAAACAAAATGTCTCATTAAATGCAAATAAAAAGGTTAAAAACTGATTTATGGCAACACTAATCCAGAATATAAACACAATGACCTTATGTGAATTTGTTAATGGTTATTTCATCGCGAATAACCAACCGAAAAATGATTACCGAATAATGAAAATGATAAGCATAAATTATTAAATCTACGAGTATTTACAGTATTTAAGTACCAAGCACCTATATGTAGATATTTGGGAATTAAATAATTTTATAGTATGGTAAGTAAATGGAGTAACTGTATTAATTCTGGCTTTAAAATCTTTCACTCTCTTTTGCTAAAAGCTAAGACTTTGGACATAGGGCAATAAGACTGCTTTTGTTAACAGACATACTCGTAGTTGTATCATTAAATAAGCATTTTAAATGACTAAAAAAATAATCGAATATTATGTTCCTCACTGTTTTTTGTTCTGTCAATTTTTATCTCTCCCTGAAACTCTTCGCTTCTTTTCTATTTACAATTTTATACGAATTGTTTAGAATTGCAACATTATTTATTCCTCACAATTGTTGGTTCTGTCAACATACTTAAACGAACATATTGAAAACAAGTATTGTTTACTAAATTCTAATGTTTTGTATTGTTTCTATTGACTAAGCTACTGATCATGAAAACAATAGCCAGTGCAGCATCACACAGTATTGAATCAGCTGAGATGAATAAGATTCATATAGCAATGTTAAATATATTATGAAGTACATATTATCTTATTATATTACAGGTATTTTATTATTTTGCCAGACGTCGCAGGTTCAAACCGCATGTGTCAATATTTATTTATTTTTCTTTGTCTTTGGCCACAGATTTTTAATAATCAATTCATAGATTTTTGATTTGATTTGATTTGATAGATTATATCCCTGTGATAAATTATGATTTTCTGTTAGCTATGTGCATATAAGAACATTATATAGTTGGCTAGGCTGTAGTTCCAGAAAAATACCTGAAACTTGTCTTACATCAAAATCCAGCTGCAGTTTTTTTTCAGAATCAGAAGAATCAAAGTTTGTGCTTCAAAAATTCCTTTCGAGTTATTAAAGACCAATTTTAAATTATTCAAGAGGATGACAAGATTCAATAGTACGCATTAAAAATAATGATTTGTCTTTGGCAAATTATAAGCTTACGTAATAAAAATGTTTATAACCACTGGTTCACATGTCTTACAATATGAAGTGCGCATCACCACAACGAAAAGCCAGTGGCACACAACACGCATTGCCACAAAACTGTGCAACACATTTCGTAACTGCGCACTGCACCGACTAATCGCTCCACAAATTAATTACTTATTGTAGCGAGCTACGCGGCGCGGTTGCGATATGTCGTTCTGTCACAATGTGAAGGAAACCTTTACGAAATGAGCGCAGTGTGACAATTGGTGATGACAGGTGAAAAAATTTTGAACATGCTTGTTATTAGAATAATGATGATGGGTTTTTGTTTTTAAATTACGTTGCGATACACTGGGAATGATTCCTGTATCGAGGCCGCTTTATCGTTTGATATTTACGCAAATTTTAGTGCTCTGTGGAGCGTGGAGAGTGGCACATACAAAGAGAAGCCTATGCCCAACTGTGTGCGAAGACGAATTGTAGGTGATGATGATGAGTACTTTCACACTCAGGAATAGAAGCAAGAATAGCCTTTATTCAAAATAGACTAGTAGTCTTCCATTTGACGTCATTATAAGACAGCGCCCCGTATGCAGTTGCCGTGCCCTGCCGGTCACTGTATCATAGTTAAAATAAAATGGTAAAATTAAATACATACACTCGCGTTTTATGAAATAACATACGAGTATAATCCTATTGTTAGCGTCAAAAGACCAATTCCGACCGGAGCCTTAGCGAGATGTTGAACACAGCTAGCTAGCTAGTCTTGAAGATTGGTAAAAAAACGGGTGTGTTCTACGATTCCGGAGACAATGGACGTGATAGTAAGGTGTGAACGATTCTCCAACTATCAACCTTGAAACCAGAAAATCTGTTGTAACTTTGTGTAATCATCTTAGATGGTGAAGTGATAATCACAAAAGATGACATTTTTATAATAATACCTGAACGCATCTGGCGTTCCTAATGGTTAAGGACCTTCCTACTAGATATTTTCCCAAGATCATTCTCAACAAATTAAAGTGGCAATAACAAATTAAATACGCTTAACCCGACTTTACACCCAAATCATTAATCGTTAAAGGATAGTATTAAACTTAATGTATGAAGGTTATATTAACCTCAGGTTAACCGGAGTATTCATTAACACATCGATCTGAGTTAAGTGAAGTGAATTAAGAGCCCATCATCTTCTAATATGTAAGCGAAATACAACTTTGGATTTGACACTTTGTATGTTGTCTAGTGCGACTGCTGAGTTTGAGGTCCTGGGTTCGATTCCTAGTTCAGGCAAGGTTTTATTGGGTTTTTCTTGTATGGAAATTCTTAGTAGCAGCGCGAAGTCGAAGACTGTGTCCGTTAGACGGCAATAGGCTCGTCCCCTATTAAATGAGACTCATTTACGGCATCGGAGAAATGTAAGTATACATTAGTAGGTATACACCTACACTTTTGTCTAATCTTTCGGGGAATACAGGCGTGATGCTACATTATGTTATGTTCCTTATAGGGTGGAAGTATGCGCTAAGAAATTATTATCCAAAATTCAACCCCCAAGGAGGCAGTGGCGTGCGATTCATAAAAACCAAAAGACACGGCCTACTTTACATAACTCAGATAAATATTTATTATAAGATATTTGAGGTGGCAAATCACATACATCATTATTTAATCGACAACACGACCAACCAATACCAACATGCAGAAGGTATTATTGGTAAGTAAGCTTTTAAAAAATGTCTGCCTACCCTGTCTAAAAACTCCGTGCACGCCGCTGCAAGGAGGTTAAATGAGGGTTGAAAATGTATGAAAAAAAAATCTGCGGGCGGAGTCGAGGGCACAACTAGCATTCAATATCACGGAAACAGTGCAACCAGATCTCTTGATCAGATAAACAAAATGAATCATTGATATTCTTTGTATCTGTACTTGTTGAATTAATGTATTTTTTATTACATACGAAGGAATTTAACCTTTACCTCTTTAGTCTATTATTTCAAGTAAACCTTTTATAGGCTAATAAAAAGGTGTGTTTACGTCAAGTTTGTAATGTAATTTTAAAATCGTTAAGAACATAAAGAAGCTTGACCCTTCTAAGGTGTAATCAATCCTATTCTGTTGTTTGCATGACATACATTCCGTATGAGTTTGTTTTTGTAAAACATATTATTTTCTTTAGCCACAACTACTACACTACTTTGTTTCCCAATCGCTGTGTACTGGATACCTATTATATTTCAGTAAACAATTTTACATTGGCTGTGATTCATGAACTCGTGACTATAAACATATGGACTGAAAATATTTAGAAATGTCAATTTTTTATAGACTAATATGTCACCTCACATTTTATGTCTAGTATGTACATTTCCTTACAAATGACAAGGGTATACCCCTTGTCATTTACGAGAAATTAAATATAACTTACTGCATTGGCGATTCGACAGGATTATATATAATAAAAATTAAATGCAGTTCGTTGGTAAGCATCACTTAAGAACGGCTGGATTAATTAGGCGTGTTTTTTTTTTTATTTAAATGTCCCTATTATACTCCGAATACGGTTACTTGAAAGATTGGAAAAGTTGCCCCGGAAAATAGGCCAGATTCAAAAATTTTCACTGCGTCTATTTTTGTCTAAACAATTTATAATTTTTTCATTTATAATATTTCATTTTTCGTGCAACTAATTCTAATTTGCTCAAGTTATTTTTCTGTTAATAATATATGGCCCTATCTATGACTTTGGCTGCGACCGCCCCTGTCAACAACTAGTTATCAATATTTTTAGTTACAGCGACATAGTGAGACAAAACGATTGCATTTGTAAACAACAGAACTACAACACTAATCATCACCATTATCTCATTCGTGTGAAATGTATTGTCCTCTCAGATTATAACAGCCTGACCTAACATCTAAAACCTAACACCTATAATAACAGTAGAATAACATTAGATCAATAACAGCATCATACAAAACTCATCACGAAACTAAACATTTAACATTCTCAAAAGACAATAGCCGGTGAGTAATGTCGATCGGTCGATCAGCGACATGTAGATCGATTGACCAGATAATACTCGACGGCTGACAACACAATGGACCGCTGACAAGAATAGAGATACTCATGTGAGCGGAGTCTTTGTAGCAAATCGCCGGTCCGATCTCTTGAATGAAATTACGAGTTTTTGGAATAAAAGTTTAAAGGGTCACTGGATTTTTATATCAGCTGGATTTATTATGATAGCATTGTAACAAAAAAATCTTTTCAAATAAAATCCATTTGATTATTCTGTGGAATAATCTGTTGCAGACCGCAATGACGCGAGACGCGCGTCGTTTACCTACATATGGATCTTATTACTGCCATTTGGTACTATTTTTTGTATCTCACGACTCCGCCTTACCTTTCTTGAACGACTGGTGGGACAGTCATAGTACAGTTATTCTATTTTCCAGCAATACGGAAGCAGAAAATATTCCCAAGTCTACCACCACTTGAGTGCGGAACGCAACGCGATTCCACACTCGATTGTCGCGTCGCGCACGAATGCACGAGCGCACCCGTAGCACATTAGCTTAATGAAGCTGACGCACAGACAAACGGCAAAACACAAGAATCCTGTTTGTGGATCGCAAGAGAATCTAAAGGGCTCTAGTTGGCCCTAGGCTACCAAGCTCTCTTCGCTCGTACACACCCTCCATATTTCTCAGTCACTGCCGTAAACTCCTGCCTCAACCCACTAACTTAAGACAACTTGACTAATTAGGTCTCTTAAAATTATGCGAATGAACTAAAAAGTATTTTGAACGTTAGGTATTTTAGCTATTACTAGCTTTTACCCACGACTTCATACGCGTGGAATTTAGATTCTGATATTTTCCTGCGGTAAAATGTAGCCTATATTTTAAGTTAGACCTCTAGCAATACATTTGTGAAAACTGCATTCAATTCCATGCAGTAGTTTTTGCGTGATGCGTGTACAAACATACAGAGAGACAGACAAAAATTCTAAAAACTGTTGTTTTGGCTTCTGTTGCTCTAATAAAGACCCCCCATATTCGTTTTCTTTAATAGGTATACAGACATAGGCCTGTTTTAATTTAATATATGTATATATGTATGTATAGATGACCATTATGAATTTCAATATTAGCTCATAAGAACTAAGAAAAAATGAAAGGCATCTTTCAACATTATGCGTATTTAAATTAGGTATTAAGTGTTAAGGAATTTTGAAGTGCACTCATTCCAAAACAATACCATTTTTTTGACTTACTTAAACAACAGTATCTTTAGGTCCCTAAGGACAATGTCCCACGTGACTATGTAAACGATACATTGATATTTAAAAATACCGTCACTGCATTGTTAACTTTAAAACAATAAAAACTGAGCATTTTAAATAATAATCAACATAAAATGACTTATTGATAGACAATAGCTATTGATTTTCTTTGAAATTCTTTAGTTAGTGTGATTTTATTTTATTCAAAATTGTAAACTATCATGAATAAACTGTAAACAGTTGATTGTGTATAAATAAGCCTTATTTCCATATTGCTGAACATCACACAGCAATTACCAGTTTTGGCACCTGACTGTACTTTAGTCGAGGGACTCGTAACTACATAGCTACCGCGCAAATTGGTCTATCTACGAGGTTAAGCAGCGCTTAACGCGATCAGTTCTTGGATGGGTATCCATTTTTCACGCATCTCCACATTATTTATTTATTTAGTACAGCGATTAGCCATTAAAACTAAAATACTATCGATAAGTAAACCTGTCACACTGTCTTCCCACAGAACCGCAAACATTCTAACATAACCGTCTTCCAGTCATCAGCAAATACACCTTGGGCTTGTCTGCATGAGCTCGTTGAGCACACATATTTCTGTTAGAAATACTCTCTCGTAGAATCTCGACTGTGTCTGACCACTAGTTGCATTTCACCAAGAATTCAGAAAAATATAAGAGAGCGATATCTGCTATTTTTTCGATATAATATCTCCATTTTATCATCACTTTGACCGTCTTCTCTTCGCGTCAATATCTTAACATTATTTATATAGGTTAGGCCTTGGTCCACCACGCTGACCAAGTACGAGTTGACGGACTACTCACAGAATCAAGAATTATAAAGAGCCTGCTCAGGCGTACAGATCTCCTCACGATGTTTTCCTTCACCGTAAATGAAATTTTAATCAAATTCTGATCCGCATATGATTCCAAAACGTCAGAGGTGCGGACCGGGATTCAGCTCAGACTCCCCTGGACGGACGCAAGCTACAACCGCTAGGCCATCACTGCTTTTTTAAAGGAATTTAAGGTCTAAAATTTGGAATGACAATACACAAGTTAAATGCCTGTGCATTTAGTTCGCAAGGTAAACGCAGATAAGCAGATCGCACGAACGTCATCTGCGCGCGCACATAACTCTTATATTTACAAAAAGTCATAGACCGTAAACACTTATAACTGGGTGGGTAACGAAAGGGAAATTGTAGTTCTACTTATACTGATGTGAATCATTAATCGTGTATTACATACTCGCTTTCTTTTTGTTGCATATATGATCTGGGAAATAAAGAAATGCGTAATACATGGTTTTATTTTGATGCGCGATAAAGGTAACACTCGTAGTGTATCTACACTCATTACAAACTTGCGTTGGAGTGGGTACAATTTACAAAGATACATTACACATGCATATTCAGACCCGAAACTAAGTACTATCGGCAGATCATACAAATATTTGTTCCGTACAGGAAAGTCGCGCAAAAAGCACCTGAAGGTTGGAATGTGCCTATCCAAAAAATTTACTACATACTGGCAACAAAAAACGAAATCCAAAAAATAGTCCCTCATACAATTCCACGATCAAAATAACAACAACGTTCTAAAATCACGACGCAAAACAAAACACGCTAACTACAATAATAATTACAGACACAAGAAAGTATAATTACAGTTTGGTATGCGCGACGAAGCCGCAAAGGTCGGACGGTTTTTACGCGACACATCTATCATTGCCAGTTACGTTACGAACGTAGTTAGTTACGCACTCGATTTTAAACACCCTATATATTTTGAAGATGAACTCGTAATAGCCACTGGATGATGCATGTCTAATATAAAAAACTTGACTGCATCATTGGTCTAGTGGTCGTAAGTCTGGGTTCGATTACCGGGTCGAGAAAAGTGTTATTAGGTTTTCTGCATGGAATTTCTCAGTACCAGCACGGGGTCTGGAACTGTTCCCGGTAGACGGCAATATGCTCGCCTCCTATTACATTAAAAGTGGGTGCATAATAGTACCTCTGCCTAACCCTTCGCGGAATACGAGCGTGATGCTGTAATATAAAGAACACATAAACTGACATCATATTTCGCAAAAGTCCTCTCCAATACCTCTTCAATCCAGCACAAGACCGCACGAAGCAGTTGCTTCACACAAATTCAAACCAAAGTCAAAACAAACATTGTTTAAAGAATTAAATCACTGATAAACAGCTTGAGTCGGCCGAAATCATCCGGAAACTAGTCCGGAATTCCTGATCCAGATTCCGGGAGCACCAAATATCAGTTAAATGAGGCCACCGCAAACGTACGGCTATACCAAACGAGAACGGTTCCGGTCTACTGGAATTGCTTATCAGGAATTGTGGATGCATCCGTCTTTATAGAATCCAGAAGTCTGTTCAAACTTAGGAGATATCTGTGTGGCAAGCAAAAAGTAATCAGTTAGATTACTTTTTACAAGGCTATGAAATATTTTGAGTTCCACAGTGGGTACAGTTTACAGACATAAATTTAAAACCGGCAGCCTAATTACTGATGTAGCATGTAGCAATCAGTTTACGACAGGCGTAGATCGCGCGATATCTCCTGTCAAACGTCATTTTTGTGTCATTTATGTATGGCAAACAGTGAGGCTGCTGTCGCGTGGCTGTCGCGTTGCTGTCGCGTTGCTGTCGCGTTGCTGTCGCGTTGCTGTCGCGTTGCTGTCGCGTTGCTGTCGCGTTGCTGTCGCGTTGCTGTCGCTATTATTACGTAATTAGGCATAGCATCATAGCATCACGCCTGTATTTCCCGAAGGGTTAGGCAGAGGTATACTATAGTACACCCACATTTCGCCGATGCTGTTATTGAGTCCCATGTAATAGGGGGCGAGCCTATTGCAATCTTCCGGGCACAGTTCCAGACTCCGTGCTGCTACTGAGAATTTCAATGCAGAAAAACCCAATAACACTTTTCCCGACCCGGGAATTGAACCCAGGTCCTCACGCTCAGCAGTCGCGCTTGCGACCACTAGACCAATGAGGCATTAATTAGGCTGCCGGGCGAATTAACTTTAGCAACACAAAAATATCCGAGCCCCGCATCTAGCCCGTAACCCGAAGTGCAGAAAGCCAATACCTAACACTTCAGTATGAGAAACAAACAAGCACAATCTGTTTCTCAAACCACTATCTCAATTAAAACCCATGCGTTTGACAAGACTTATAATTACCGTACATTTCGGTATGCGCGTCTAACGCAAAGGTCGTGCGTTCGTGACGGTTTGGGACAAAACAGCTGTTTGTACAAAGTCTTGACATCAATCATTACGTAGGATAGGATACAAACGCCTACGTAAGTGTCACGCGCCCTTATTAGCCTTATAGAGTAGCATTCTTGCGGTTATGTGGTTTAGGCTATGTATAGACTATAACTATAATACTTCCTATAGTGTAAGAGACTTGAAGTATTATGGATCTAATTTTTTTTTTTTTTTTTAATTATATGCGCATGATTATATTATGAAACTAGCTGTTGTCCGTGATTTCGTCTGCGCGTTTTTTGTATTCATTATGTAATTAGTGTTTTGTCTGCAATGGTAAAATAAGTCTATGTTATTCTCCAGGTCTCAGGCTATCTCTTTATAAAATTTCATTACGATCGGTTCAGTGGTTTAGTCGTTACGCGGTTACAAAAAGACAGACAGTTGTTTCGTATTTATAATGATGTGAATAGGTTGATTGAGTTTGCACTGTAGTACATAGTCAATCAACACAGATTATAATAAATTGTGAGTGTGTGAGGAGATTCAACTCCTGCCATCATGAATGGGATCTTAAAGTGGCGAGAAGAAGATTGCAGAGAACTATTAGATACTGCTAGCTTTGACTGATTAGTTAAGAGAAGACTTCAAAATAATCTCGCGTTAAATATAAACCGGCAACAACATTAAGGCCTAATTCCACCGACGATATAAGACACGGTTAAGGCATAAATCAGCCATTTGACAGTGATTTTTGTATAAGTAATTGGCCGTTTTAATCATCTCTTATAGTGTCGGTAAACATGACCCTAAGTATTTAGAATATAAACGCCTACACCCCAGCTACAATCACGCGCCTTTATTCGCCTTATGTAGAATATTATCGCCTACAATCCTAAAATCCATCCTTATGTATATTTTAATAGAATAGGTAATACGATGAAGGCACGGTAAGCAATATCAAGCCTTATGCATAATTTATAGTGCACTGAAGACTTAGATGACCCGGGTATGTCTTAAAACTGCGGCCAGACACCGGAGGACGGGCAGCAGCGTCCTCTCACTAATCGGTGAGCCACTGCGATCCCCAAGCCGCCTGCCAAGCGTGGGGATTATGGCAAACCCCCCCTTGAGGGAGGCATTCGTTCAGCAGTGGACGTCTTCTGGCTGATGATGATGATGAAGACTTAGATAGGTCTAAAAAATAACAAGTACAAATAGATAAGAAAATATCAACGAACAAAGTTTCTAACAGCTAATGAGAACATCTTTCATCATTTCATTCATTGATATAAGAAAAATATAATTTTGCTTATTATCAAATATCCTCTGATTTCTGAGGGAGTTTGTTGAGCCGCTTCATCTTTTCAGCCCTAATACAAAAAATCTGTAAATTTTATTAATTTACTGTAAATAAAACGCCTAAAACGAACAACACCAAACCGCACCACTTGAAGAATTTTTTTACAAACACAACCAAGGTATGAAATGAAATTATTTATTTTGCGATTAGGGTCTTTCAATCACTTTTACACGTCTTTTTTAAACTAGATCGCCTAACGCACTACTTCGTACATTCATTCACAGTCTTTCACGCATCGTGTTGTTATATTAAAGTCGAAAAGACCACCATTGCTATATCTATTTATATCATAGATTTAGAATGTAAAGATGAACAATGACAGCTTGCAGGAGATACCGGAAAATAATATGCATATGTGTTAGTGACTGATATGTCAGATGAAAATAGGGTTGTGTATTTGCATTGTCAATATAGTATAGTATCGATAGATTAAATCTTGCCCTAATGAATAGAGGTATAAACGTTACTAATTAAATCCTCTTATTATAAATTAATAAACGGATAAAATCATTTTATATATGAAAATACAATGAGTATTACAAAATATAATAATATATATATTTTTTTTATTACTGAATGGGCCTGCTCTTGACCTCAATCACGCCTGATGAAAAGCAATTGATGAGGTCTTTGATGGATCCAACGTGCCCGGAAAATGCCTGTTCAATCTGTTTTAAGATGATGTTGTATGCAGCATACAGATAAGTATAGTACAAAGATTTAACCTTGTGCTATCCACTAGTCACAGTTTTGTGCACTGATAATGACAAAGTAATATATGATATTACCATAGCTAGTTCCCTTAGGCCCGATTATTTAATAATCAGATAAAAATCTATCGACATTTTATCGATATTCGTGAAGTCATTTCTACAGTCAACCCTAGCGTAAACATACATTTTAATATTTACACCAAATATTATTTATTTCCTGTTTTATCTACAAAATATTACCACGTATCGGAAGAAACTCTAATATACTTTGGTAAAATTTGTTTCCTCAGCGAATTAATACTAGTACGTACACAAAATATGGTTTCAAAACGTACGATGAAAAAATCACATTTACCTGTGAAATGTGTAATTATTTGGATTATTTTTCTATGTCACGTTACAATTGGCAAAATAACATGACATTATGACCGTCTAAATATCACTTATCGCCAATAATTACACGATTATTTTATAAATTAATAAAATATATTTGACACTAAAGCAAGGGTAAGGATAGTTAACGATCCTTCAAAAAAAATTGTATCATACTGACATTGACATCTGTCTCTTTCTTTCTCGGGTAGTGTTCATATGAAAATGATATCTCTTTTCCACGCTTTGTTGGTTTTAGCGTAAGCGGAATTCTAAGTCTATGATTTATATCATTGATTATATTGTAATCTAGAATTCCATTTGTCACAAAGAAATGTTTAAAGAAAATAATACATTTGCATTTTCCTGTTATAAACTCCACTGTCGTGTTGGTAAACAATTCTTTATCAACGAGATATGGAACACATTCCTTTAGAGGAAATCTAGCAGGTAGAATAGGTGTGAAACCGATATCAAAATAAAGAGAAATGATAATATAAGCTTAATTGCACAATATACCTATTAAGTATTAATGATTATCGTTCAGCAATGCATTTAACAACAGAAGTGCCACTCAATAAAATGTGAGAAGATTCTCTAACGAAACATCGCTCGTTATGAATAAAAAACATAATATAACATAGCATCACGCCTGTATCCCCGGAGAGTTTGGCAGAGTTGTACTTGTACTATTGTGCACCCACTCTTGGACCCGTTCTGTCACCCATTCTGACGTTGCTGTTAAATTCCATGTACCTAATAGGAGGCGTGCCTATTGCTATTAACCGAGCGTTTTCAAAATCTGTGCTGCTACTGAGAATTTCTACACACAGAAAAACCCAATAACATTTTTCCCGACCCGAAAATTGAACCTAGGACATCACCATCAGCTATCGCACTTGTGATCACTAGACCACCAGTAGCCAGTTTAAATGAAATCATCCGCATAAAGTTAAAATTACCGTCATTATGATAACTCAAACTTCTGTGAAGATTCTGTATATGTTGACTATTCTCGAGAATCACAAGCAAATGGAACTTCTGTCCCTATCTGTTTACTTGTAGCTCTGTACAAACAGTTTTTATCATGACTATCTAAACATTAAACGCAATCTTTTAGAACCTCATTGCCAAGTTGAACAATATTTTGTCTGCGAACGCCCATATCGATGTTATCTTTACAATATTTTATAAACAGCCTCTAGCTGTACATAATATATCATAGAGCGAACATTATATTTTAGTATTATGGTACAGTTTGACTGCGTTTAACCTCAAATTTAGTTGTGGGCGTAGATTTATAGAACGAAATGAAGGGACTGGCCCCACAGCTCCCACAACAAGTGCAGGTGAGTCAGCGATGGCCACAATAGGTAGATAAATTGTTTTCTAATAAAGAAATAACACTATACTGTACAATTTCTCACTTCATATATACTAATTTCCTCTATAAAATACAGTTGACGCAGTGGTTAAGCAATTAGCTTTCTGCGCTATGTATCGCGGGTTCGATCCCCGCACGGAACAAATATTTGTATGATCTACAGATAGTTGTTTGGGTCTGGTTGTGTGTGTATGTGACATGTATGTTCGTAAACTGTACCCACGACACAGGAGAAATACTAGTGCGGGGCAAGGTTTAAAAAAAAAAAACAATTTACTAATTAGTCTGAGTTATTCTGAAGACTGTACTGGTTAAAAAAAATGATTGTGTTAAATTACTGTAACACGTTCTTCGTTTAGAAATCAGTGTAATTGATTCATCATAAAAACTGTTGTAATGAGGATACTTATACTAGTTTAAATTACACATCTCCTGTAGAATTAATCTGTTCTAAAACTGCGGATCAAAGTACCTAAAAAGCCATATCTTCAAAGCTCTCTAGAAATATTGTCAAGCAGATGATTGTGGAATAAGAACTTAGGCAAATCGTATTTAAAGTCATCAATTCATTGAATATTTTGACATTTGTAATGACTGTGGTGAAAAGACATTTTTAATGTCAATCATATTTAATTAATCAATCTAATTCTTCACCCAAACAATTGCAATGGAAATTGGGTAGAATATGATATAGTCTAGTGTTCGCAAGCGCGACTGCTGAGCGTGAGGTCCTGGGTTCGGTTCCCGGGTCGGGCAAAGTGTTATTGGGTTTTCTGTATGGAAATTCTCAGTAGCAGCACGGAGTCTGGAACTGTGCCCGAGAGATGGCAATAGGCTCGCCCCCTATTACATGGGACTTAGTGCGAAATTTGGAAGTGATGCTATGTTGTGTTAGAAAACTTATGAAGCAACCTTTAAAATTTAGTCACGTTTGAAACCACAAGCACGAGGAAACGACAAATGGTTGCTTATCTCGGTTCAATTGGCAGAACCGATTCACCGTGCGATACACTTTAAAATTCGTCTCACCTTATTATTGTAAACAACATAAAAATACAAAACAAATATTTGGTTTCAGTGAATTCTAAAATTAAACTTATTTAAATATCTATTTGTTCTAATTCTTCACAGAATATGAAAAGTCCGCATATCTTGTGACGTCATACACACATAGTTACAATTAGGGTTGCCAACCGTACTATAATATATAGTATTTTACTGTATTTCGGGTCTGCGTACTATATACTGTTGAAGAAATATATAGTACGCAAAAATACTATATTTTCAACACCGAAATTTAATAAAAATATTCTTCGTTTTAAAATGCAAGAAGTGCAAAAATATATTGTTTTTATAAAAATAAATAAGTAAGAAATATTATCTTTGTCTATTTTTTGCCTTTGCCATAAAATACTATATTTTTTTTAAGGGAACTATTTTTTTTATAACTTAGTTTGAAAAATACTATATTTCGCCGAAGAAATGTTGGCAACGCTAGTTACAATACACATTACGTCATTTTGTTTAGTTTTCCGTACTGCGATTGTTTTTCTACTCCAGTTACTCCTTTGCATCACATAGCAGTAACAATACGTAGAAAATTACTACTGTAAATGGGTCGCTTCTAAGATCTGCTGACACTATGAAAACTTGTTAGAAAGCTAAACATTTAAAACAAAAGAAACACTCGACAAGACAATGACTAAAGAGGAATACAGAAAAGGACTTTGGACAAATTTGCGGGCAAAGGCTGTTAAATATCAGTTTATATTTAACCAGCCTTTGCCCGCAAATTTGTCTGCGTGGATATGGCATTCTGGCGATCTAATATACATATAAAATCCGCTATGCATGTGTTCGTAATTCTTCACCTCCAAAATGACGTGATCGATTTTTATAAAAAAAAATTACTTATAGGGTCACCTAGACCCGGTTGATAACGCTGTTGTCGAGATCCAGAAAAGGGTCCGTTTTTATATATAAATCAGTCTCTTTTTTTAAAGTACATAAATATTATTATTTAATTAAGATTATCCAATAGTCCATTCTATCTTTCAAAGTTCCTTGACTATGGAGAAAGGGGTTGCCCTATTTAAAGCCTCATTACAATGTCAGTGCAGTTAGCAAATGCAATAAATAATTGTGAACTATATCTATGCATGGTGGTACCGTTACCCGCATTGTTCAAACGTTTTTCCGGTTCGATTTCCATTTAACTGACATGAATCAAGTTAACTGCAGTTAGAGAGTTATATTTGGTAATATAAAGTTCTATAGTTTTTGTAACATACATATCTGGTAGATTCGCTTTACATATCTGGACATTCTTGATGTTTCAATATTTTGTATTTTTTTTTTCTGTTTTATCCGCTTTGATCTGTTTATCCCGTTTTTAGTTTATATTCAAATCAATTGTTTAACTCATGTTGTATTGCCTCATTGTGTAAGTAGCGTTCAATTAAGTTTGTATTTTTTCTTATATAATGCATGTTAATTTAAGATTTTAATTGTAAATTAACTTTTTGTTTTTGAAAAGAGTATCCATGGAGTTTCTTGCCGGTCTCTTCTCCATAGGACCTACCCCCTTTGGAACCGTGCGCCTAGAGTCTCGACTTTTTAAAAGTGCCTGAAAAGGCCTACTTGAAATAAAAAACTTTGACTTTGGCTTTTGACTTTGACTTTGTAAGTATTCCACTTATTCGGTGTATATTTTTTTTTTAGTATTAATATCGGCTCTCTCTAGTCTCATTGGTCTAGTGATCGCAAGCACGACTGTTGAGTTGTTCTAGATTCAATTCCCGGATCGGATAAAGCTTTGTTGGGTTTTTCTGTATGGAAATTCTATGTAGCAACACGGAGTCTAGAATCATACCGAACGCCGCATGGGAAGGCATTGACAAAATGTGAGTGTACAATAGTAAACCTCTGCCTAGCCCGTCGGGGAACACAGGCATGATGTTATGTTATATAGCATTAGTATAAAAACATTTCAAAAGAGAAGATAGTAATTGACTGTATGAAATGCCTCGTTTCCACATGTTTTACTTCACCGTTACACAATTTATCTAAAACATGTCAAATGGTGAGTTTTCACTAGCTTATCGTAATGTTTGGGTCTGAGATACTGATGCGATAACAGGGGTAATCGATCATCCGATCATCTGGTTTTTCATAGATTAGCTAACTTTAAATTTTATCTAAAATATCAGGTTTTTGACCAACAAATACTACTGAGATAGATACGTAATACCGTTTTTCCAAGGCATTAAGATTTTTCAGTAAATAGGTAATCTCTTTCCCTTCCTTTTTTTAACCGAGCTCATAAAAAGTAGGAGATTCTATGTTCGGCTGTATGTTTTTATTTTATTTAATATATTCAGCTTTCAACCTAATACTTCCATTAATATTATCGTGTATTGCCGTATTGAGGTGTTACATATATGCAGTGCAAGAAACCATTTGCAAATTCCTACGAAAACATAAAACAACATTTTAAAATGATGTCAGACTTACGGATCCTCGGATCTTCGGGTCGTTAGCTCTAGAAACGTAGCCCCCACAAAACCAATGTCAATTTGCTTTCGCTAAACTACACATAATTATTCATACAAACATATTCATGAAACCATCACTATGCTATTCAACCTTCATCATTATCGGATTCCATTCAAATTCAATTAGAATCGATATTAATTTGTTTCATATTAGAATCGATAATTTAGCAAAGATCATTGAATAGTGCGGTATCGAATAGATAATTTAAATATGGATAACGATATAATTCAATATGAATTAGAATTCAAATAGTGTTCAAACAGAAGACTGTCCGGGGTAAAAAGAATAGTTTTTTTTTAAATTTTAGATTCGATAATTTGGCATTGGCTATTTATTGAATATGCTCCTAATCGATCATTTCAAAATGTTAGAAAAAAAACAACGAATAATAACATTGGTCGTGATTGAATGCCGAAGGCTAATTAAAGGTGTTTTAATTAACCATGGCTTATACCTGTCAATATACAGTGCACGATTATAAAAAACATGTGTATACACAAAGTATATAAGTACTTATACAAAGAATAACTAAACGACCAACTTTATGTGTGTTTGTGAACTAAATATTTTTGCATATGCATATTTTCTTGCTTGTACAACTGATAACAACGTAGTACAAAGAAGAAAATAAAAATAAAATAAAAATGTAGTTTATTCGTCACAACAATGCTCAATAATATTGTCCTTATTTAATTAGTAGAATGCTGATTTTTAGCAACATTGTATTACACCAAAATCAAAGATTTTTATTTCAAATGGGCCTTTGCAGGCACTTTTAAATCGTTAAGAGTCTATGTGCATGATTCCAAAAATGGGTTGGTCCTTTAATAATGTCCTCCTGACCGATTTCGGTCACGGCGGCCAATCACACCGTAGATTAGCCAATTACGCAGGAGATATTATAGACCCCAAGTGTGTGCGCAAACACAGGTGCTCTCTCTATTCTTTCACTCTCATTGTCCGATGAGACGGCAATCCGACATGACCGGAAAGAGATCAGACGCAGAACCAACGGCTTTACGTGCTTTCCGAGGCATGGTGTGTATTCACATACACAAAGACCCGAAACATGTATCTGTAGATCGTACAAATATTTGTTCCGTGCGGGAATCGAACCCGCGACACGTAGCTCAGCAGTCAATCTCTCAACCAACCGTGCGTTCAACAAATATAGTGTACAAAATATATGTAGCACTATTTATCTCCTACGAGCAATAGCGTGACGATATATTTATTCATTAGATCTAGACCTCTAAGTAGCGCCGCAGTGAAACTTCAGAAAAGTCGGTGCACTGGATTTTAAGTAAGAAATCTTTAGACCGACATAAACTTAACATTTTTAATAAAGCATACAATATAAGAAGAAAACTTGTATTTGTTTCATAGGCATCGACTACTTAAAACGTGCTAACTTATAAACTGTAGTAAGGAACAATCTTCATTGAAATCACCACACATGGCTAAGTAAATAGGTTACCGCCCGCACTAAAGCCAAAGGTAAAGGAACTCTGATAAAGACAGTATTTAATTTACGTTATACATATTCATAATTACGAATACCTTAGGAAGTCCTACACAGAATGCGGAGCGGTATGTTACGACAGTCTTGGTTGCTACAAATAACGACATTCGATACAGCTTATGATACAGCCAGCCTGACACTGATAAAGCAACTGTTCTATAAAGGTGTTACTACACCTGCTGAACCGATCGACAAAATAAATTGACAACTGAGGCCCTAGTATAAGTTTATTTCAACAAACTCGCGCCGAACGCGTTCTATGCGTTTAATCGAGTTTGTCACAAGAAACTTAAACGGGCCTCTGACTGAGTTACTTACTTACTAAAAATACTTGATCTACTCATACATACATAATGTCACGCCTTTTTCTCATGAGGACAGGATACTACAGAACGCTAAAATCCTTAAATACCCCTTTTGCTACATCTACATTCCTGGATCATTTCTCTACTGCGCACCTTTTTGCGTATGTTTTTGAAAGACTAGCAATGAGGTCAACATATGTAAGACCTTCTAGGGCGTGATCTACTCCGATCGTTTAAATAAATTCGCAACTGATATTGTTTGAATTTGAATTACTTACTACGAAACTACGAATGCTTGATCTAATCCGATCATATTAATAAATTCGCCCGACGTCGATAGGTATGTGCTACTGAACTATGTATTGTATACGTTTTCCCTGTCTTTTGACACCCAAATCGACACGATAGGGAAAATAAAAGCGAATGCGTGGCTTCGCATTAAAATCAGTTGTCATTGCCAAATATATTCATCGTTCTAACAATTTATTTTTGGCATTGATCGAATAAACCCGCAAAAGATGCACAGGTCCAACGATTAATATCTATCGATGCAGACTAGCAGGTGTGATTGCACCTTTATCCTCACCGCATTGCAGTACAATATGCTCGTTAATTATTCATGCTTTGCTACAACAAATTTTAAGCCATTCACATTTATAGGCCAATGTCAGTGATGCACATTTTCCTTCCCCAAACCACAGTGCCTACATGGTTTATTGGCTACCAAAATACCACGTCCAACCTTGGCGCCAACCTTCGTATTGCTAAGTAACCAATAGTTGTAACCAATTAATATATTTTATATTATAGTTTAGATTAGTCTAATGTAATCACTTACAGCGATTTCAAAAGGCGTGTAGTTGGGTTTAATTAGCGAAATATTGTTACGCTATTTATGTCAGTCAGGTGGTTAATTGATGTAACAGTAATATTCAATCAGGTTAATAAGTTACGCTAATTTGTTGTTTTGAGTATAAACTGTTGGCAAAAGTTAGCACTACTACACCGTTTGCGTTAAATTAATTCATAATTAGAGACGAAACCGCAAATGCAGTACTAGTGTCGACTACCTAAACTTATACACAGACTTATGACTTATGTGGATTTGGATGTGGATTTGGAATTATGGATTGAATTTTGGAAGCTAGTATTTATCCGTCGTTGGTGCTGGCTGCACAATCAATCAGGCCACAAACCACATCACTAAAAATAACGAAAATAAGGTATGGTTTTAACACAAATTATATAATTTATATCGTTTTTCTTATAGTCAATTAATATAATATAAATTCAATAAACTATGTACTCACCACATTGATCTTACTCAGCACATGGTTGATCTGTTCTTTGCTGCACATTCTGTATCGTTGTCGTCAACTCCTCAGAAACTATCACATCGCACAACTCACACTAGATCTTGCATGTCTTTCTATTAACGTCACTGGAAAAGGTGATAACTTTATTTTACTTTGAGGCCATAGGACTTGGAATTAGCATTCAATCAAATCTTTCCTAATTGAACCTATTACTAATGTCAACGAAAAAAATACAATAGAAAATATTTCAAACAATACGACGAATAAAATAATAAAGACAATCAAAAAATATAAATTAAAAACAACTAGAATATCAACCCAAATACCGTGCACACCCAAAGACAATTAACCAATCACAATATAGAAATCAAATGTTCAGGAAAATAGGATTACAAATACGTGTGTACAAATGGCTGTACCTCAAATTAGCCGCAACATTTACCGACATGCTGCACTGGTCAACACGGAATAATTTGCATGGCATTATCACACATTCAATACAAGCTGTGCTAGTGCTGGCACGGGGCATTACGTTGATAACAATCAAATAAGTCAACCGATACGAATAATTACTGGCCGTAATGAAATTTACGAAACAAACGTTGCAAAATTATGTACGAAGTTGATCAATCGAATAATATTGAATGTCAATTTTGATAAGTTATAAGAAACATGCAATTAACGCAATGGTGTCGGTTACTCGCGTGTTTATAGCTATTGAATCTTTACTTATTTGAAAATTGTATTATGAGAATATTTGGTAGTAAGTACTGCTGTTTGATGTAAAACGTTCTGCATTCATTAAAATCTATGGAAATAATCCAATTAATGTAGAAAAGAAATTATTAAAACTAGGTCAATTAGAATACCACATACAACAACGTTAAATGCAATTACCGGGTTTTATAAGTGTAAAAATGATAAACAAAATGCAAATAGAACATCTGTTCCAAAAAATGGTCTCGTTACACTATTATGATCTCTAGCATAATATAATGAGTTCATTGTCCACTATAGACCGTTTGTTACTCGTACACTACGAGCTCACCTACGCCTATAACAATTAAATGCAAATTATGTTAAAATACCAGTGAAATCGCCATTTTAAAAGAATAATTTCACCGAATTCTTGCATATATTCTGAAACCATTGCTGACAAATTAGTTATATCATAGTGATACATATTAATGATGGTTTCCAACGTATTCGAAGTAAAAACTATTTGGGTACAATTAAAAAATTAGCGTCAGTATGGTTTATTGAAGGTAGGAAAGGGCAAGATGGGCAAGCCAGAGGTCAGAATTTGATAAACCGAAAAAACAAATGAGGCTTGGCAGCTCAAATTACTTTTTCCAAATTTAACGACTGTCATCTAAAACGTATTCAAAAGATAGTATATTAATTAATCAAAGACAAGTAGCAGTATAAATTACCATATGTCAATAAACAAATATAAAGGGACAGGTCATAGGAACAGAAAAAGGTCAAAAGATTAATCGAATTGACGTCCATTCGAGGTCTTTTGATGAAAGGGCAAGGCGACGAAGGCTTTGGAAACGAAAGGATGTCCGTGGACCTTGTCTTGTCAATCTGTTCTAAGACAATGGGTGAAGCCTTCGCTACAGATATTTTGCAACAACAGACCAGAACATAGAGGGAAGAATGCACTGTTCATCATTTGATAACTATCTCATGCATTCAGACAAACACTTAATGAAGTTAAATATAAAATTTGCAGGACTTGAGAAATTCTAAACTAGTACTTATATCCTTGTAAGATCAACCTAATAGGATATATATCGGAGGTTAACTAGAAAAAGTACCAAGTATTACGAGTCACCAAAACACCGGTATGTACGACTTAACAGGTTTGTATAGGTATATCAACGTCAAGAAACAAGTCCCCAATAAAGAAGCAATCATTTATTAAACGCCAAACGCATAATCGATGTTGCACAATTCCGAAATGAACTGTTTCTTTTTTTGTTCCTGATGTTACGCTGCTAACACAACCGGTTCGACAGACCGACTGTGGTTCACAATTCACAGTACTTTTTTCACTTTTTGTAAACATTCCAAAGAAAATGAGAGTACCATAGAATTGTGAGGATTGATAACCGACTGAGCAATTTCATGGCTTTTGGGCAATGCATTTAGAAACTAATAACGTAGACACGTGACACGCTTTCACGTCAAATTGTGTTTGACGTCATCTTCATGACGTCATTAGAGGAGATTATTGACATGTCTTTGATGGATGTAAATTTCATAAAGCTGCCCCATATTATGCAGATCGTGTACGAGGAAGGAATGGAAGTCAGTATTTCATTTAATCAGGTCACCCTACACTGTCTCTTCACTTTTAGAAACTACCGTTTAGTCAATACCAATAAAAAAATCTTACTCCCACAAAAAGATGGGTTTACACAGCAGTTTAAATACAGTATTCTTTTGCACATTAAACAGTATTGGTTCACTTATAAAACGAGACCCAATGAAATATTTTCTGTCATTTTTTATAGCCTTACCAAAATATCGGGTTCCTATTTATAGTTAACACGTAGAGGTGACCATTGTGTGGGTGTGAATGCGTGCAAATACTACTTACGTTAAACGAATTCGGGTGTAGTTCACTTTCACTAAACTAAGACATGTTTCTGCATGCCTTGTAGGTGTTTAGTAAATTGAAGGTCTCGGTTTCGATTGCGGGTCAAACGATTAATTTATAACATATCGTATACACAAAACTTTCTTCAAATTTTAATACGAATTAGCACTATAATTATGTACACTATTCAAATTTTTGATTGAGTGCTACAGTAGGGTCACTTGGCTTTGGCAACCTTATTAATATTTGTATATTGGTCAAAATAAACATTGCGTCACTTCAAGTTAGTTTAAAATAAACCATTGCAACAGACAATCCAACCAATACTGATTATATTAACATGTTAATGTACTAATTCCAAAGAACTAGGTTTGATTTAGTAACACTAATATATCTAACAGCGCTATTTGAATTTTCATAAAACTAAACTATTATAATTATGTAACCGGAAATTTATGTATATTGAAACTCGACGGAATAAAAAAAGGTCCTACTGGATTCATTTATCGCTTAAATAATAATAAATAGTTCAAAGATTTCATTTCTAAAATTTCAGTTTACGCTAAATGCATTTATGAAATAGATGCATGTTATAACAGCCAAAACTCAGTCTAAAAATTGCCGAACAACTTTTATAAAATTTTTAATCAACGCAAAGTAAGTTAGAAGTAATCGAATTTTGTCACAGTCTTTGTCAAAAGTCAGGGACCATTATTCTCAAGTTATCGATAATTGGATCCACAACATTGCCGCATGACGAAAATAACCACAGGCATGTCCAAATTGGATACCAACACTAGAGTTTTCGTGAAACAATTTCGCCATTTTTAAGTCGGCTTCAAATTATTTTGATTATACTAGAAAACCGCTAGCTATAAATTTAATTTAATAGGTTATTTATTATCGTGTAAAATGTGTTCATCTAATATCTTACAAACATAGCTTAGAATGAACGAAGACAAATAGTATTCCTTTGCATAACTTTTACACTTGAAGACAATAGAAAAATACTTGTCTTTTAAAGAGTTTATTTAATTTAACTCACGATCAGAAATGGTTTTATTCCAAGACGATTAATAGTAAACAATACTTGAATCGGTACTTTGTCACGCTCTTCTTTAAAATCAATTTAACTAAGCTTAGATGATTATGTAATCGAAAAAGATCCAATGCAAGACAAAAAGACTGTCATTTTATATAAATGTCATTACAGCACTTTAAAACATAAAAAAATAAACATCGCAATAGAAATATGTTTCAGACACTTTATGCTATCTTCACATTCATTTACATGCCACAGATAACTTTAAATCTAGATATTCTTACACAAAACTTAAAGTGGCGATTATCTTATATAGAAAGACTATTTATCTATTGACACATCAGACATCACAATGTCAGAAGAAGGGCTAATAGTTCGAAACTGACAAGACATAGAGGGTCATCGGTAAGTGAAGAGTCGTGTAAAATTACCCCGCTTGCATGAGTTGCTGCACAGTGTGTCGCAAGCGCATGCCTTCGCCAAAAGGTTAGGGTGAATGGGCCTTTTCAATTGTACTATTACAATAAGATAGATGGCATGCACGGTATTTTTCGGGGAAACAGTAACGGTGAATAAATCAAGGTGAGTTTTTGTATTCGATTCGAAATTCAAAATAATTTGTAGTAAAGTACCCACATCATCCTAGTTTTTTGTACAGTTAGGTGTTCCGGGTTGATTTGTATTGTTGAAAAGTTAATTTTAAAAATGCGGGCAGTTAGATTTAACGAAACAACAAAGGAGTAAATTATTGTTTTGCTGCATAATGACTTTTTTTAAATCGTTATAAATCCAACAACCTACTTCATGAATAAAAAATACCAATTTATAACAAAGAAAAAGGGAAACAATGTCGAGACTAATTGTAACTAATCGATGGAACACACGAATGATATTTATAATAACAATCATGGAATATACTTCTACAAATGTATATTTGCATATGCAAATGATGGTACTTGCAAATTCCAACTGTACCTTTTTTATATTTCTGGTTTATCTTACTACTATTATAAATGCAAAATTTTGGATAGATGGATATTTGTTACTCAATCGCCAAAACGGTTGAACGGATCTGGATGAATTTGGCACAGAGATAGATTATAGTCTGGAGTAACACATACGCTAGGCTTTTATTTCGGAAAAAATTACGGTTTTGTAAACCACGCGGGCGAAGCCGCCAGCAGAAGCAGTAGAAGCAGAAATAGTATATTATGATCATGCCTATTTTGGCATAGTACATACCTAAAATTATGTTTGGAATACAATTGATTGTAGCAGAATGCTAATGTTTTTATAAGAGATAATTTCGAAAATATTTTACATTAAATGCAAATGCAAATCACGTTTTTTCTCATAAAACATAAGTTAATCGGCCTACTAATAAATAATTGCAGTTGTAGTGAAAAATAAACCGAAAGTACACATCATCCCGCTTTTTTAAATTTAATGTTTTCCATAAAACTATAATGGTAAAGAAGATAATAAATTTAAAATAAAAGCGAAATGATACGCAATAACAGTTTTGTTTCTACAACAAACAATAAGGTGAAAAAAAAAAAAACAAAACACTTTACCATTAATAAAAAAAGTTAAACCATGTCCAAAAGGCCTCAAAGGAAAATAACTCACGCACTAAAAAAACACTGATAACACAGTCCACAAATATTTCTAAAACATTCGGCGCCCAATATCGTCAATTCAAAAAATCAACAGAATAGATCGTTTAGGCGCGATTGGCGGCATCTCGCGGTCGCGACGTGTTGCGGTCGATGCACGAGGCAGGTGACTGCGCGCACGCACCCGCGATCGACCGGCGCGGATCGAAATCGCAGCCGCTGAACCGAAGTAGGTAGCGATGTCACGGCACGTCAGAGAAAATAGTTGTAGAAAACAACTATCATTACTTACCGTGCCGTACTCGTCTTCAATCGTGAATCGTCTATTTTTATTTGCGGATGCCGTTTGAATGCAGAAGTCAGGAGTACTCACCTGTAACAATGATAAAAAATCGGTCATATATGAAATTGTATGCCTGTGCGCCGTTACGCATGTCAATCTCTCCGTCATTTGTATTGTTGATACAGTTTCAGATACAATTTCTACAAATACAAGCTATCATGATATTGAAAAATTTACTGGCTTGAGATTTCCAATCAATTAAACTACTACGGGATACCTTAATGTTAATGAAAATTAAATTAAAAGAAAAATTACATCACCGAAACCAATACCAAAAGAACATAATTATCAGATACCTCCGTCACCTTTCTAAATAAAGTGATATCAAAGAAAAGTAAAGAAAGAGAGACTTTCAATCAAGATAGTGTACGATAACAAGCACTCGCGGCATATGATGAGATAAACATCAAGGGCACATCACACAATAATATGATCAACAGATACAAAATCATTGATATTCTGGCTCCAACTGGTATGGTTTTAAAAATCACATAATACCTACATATTATCTAACATACAATGTAGCTCGACATAAAGAAAACTACTATAAAACGGAATAAATAAAATAAAACAACAAACAATAGTCACATCTAAAAAGGACTTAAACGTTTGATGTTTTAAATTTTTCATCGGAATTATCATTGGAGCAATTCTCAGGTAAAAATTCATTCTTTCACGATAAAAAAGAATAATTCCTAATGTCCAAAAGCTATGAGTATTTGATAATGGATTGAATTCTCCCTTAGATTCGTAAATCCAAAATTAAACGCAAACCAATCATATTATAAAGGCCGCTATAGGTAAATTATGGACGGAGCATGTAACAAATTCGATGAAATTTCAATCATATATAATACAGAACTCCTATTAAATACAATCAAAAGAATCATGAATATAAATAAATTGGACAACAACATTTTTTCAAGAATCTCCGCGAACGTATTTTTGTTAGATGACTTTCTCAAATTTACACTCAATTTGGTCTTTTTAAACCTTGATTCGTTCAATGGCAAACCAACGAACCATTTTAAATTCTTACGAATCTCTTTCTATTGTTATTTTTTGTAGCACCTTACAATGCTACAGCTTAATCGTATGCTCCAAAGGCTATCTGATATAGACTTGAGTTCTTCTAGCATTGTAGTTATAAGGAAAGCTTTGAACCTGTAACTTTTTAAACATTCAAGTTTCATTAAATTCTGAAGCCTTATAAATACGGATTGAGGAGTTGACTTATTTTAATCCTTTATTCCCTAGAGCATCTGCAACATTTATTTCACCAATTGGATCATGGCGTGATCCGAAAGTCTTATAATAAGAGCTAAAAGCAAGTACAGATTCTACATTAGATTTTTTCCCACAGCAAGTCGAATACATTAGCATAACAATTTCCGCGTCACTTTTACTTTCTTCGCCATTCACGTGTAAAATGTTCGGTGCCTAGATTAGATTAACCTTTGCGATTGCATCAAAACGTAATATTATATCTTCACGAAATCGATTGCTTTCAAGTGAAACTTCCGTCAGACGAAAATTATAAGCGGAATTATCAGGTGTGAGAGTAATAAAACATAAAAACAATTCTTAGTACAAATTGGCGGATGTGGGCCAGTCTCGCCTCACTGATTGATTGGTTCAGCCGACTACACTGACAGAACACTTGATCTGTGCGTTATCTACTGCGTGGAAGACGCAAGTTATGACCCATGAGCGGAATTGGGACCCGGTTTAAATTTTAGATGGAAAAGAAAATATATTAAAGCCTTCGTATGCAAATTTCAAAAATATATAGTATAAATTCTACATTTTTAAAACAACAATCCTTTTTTATTTTATTTAATTAAAGATTCTTTAAGATAGAACTATGCTTTAATACTATAATATTCTACATTAAATTCCAAAACCTGTAAATCCGTCCTAAAACATCTTACTAAACGAAGTGGCTGAACCAAGAATATAAAACAAATGAAAATACAATTTGTAGTGACGGACCATCAGCTTAAGGCTTAGCCCAATCGTCTGTGTGAACCAAGTATGACCTTCCACGCCCCATACTCAAAGATTGCGTTTCCCAATGGCTACCAAGATTTATTTCCTGATACTCCCCATACATTCTTGTACTGCTGTTATTGAATCAACACGAGTAAGTTAAGTAACTACTTATTTGTAATGTACGCAATGGTGACTGCCTCACTGGTTGCAAGCGCGACAGCTGTGCGCGAGTTATTGGGTTCGATTCCCGAGTCAGGCAAAGTTTAATTGGGTTCTTCTGTGTGGAGATTCTCAGTAGCAGTACCAAGTTTGGAACCGTGCCCGGGTGGCAATAGTCTCGCCTCCAATTACATGGTACTCAATAACGACATAGGCGAAATGTGAGTGTACAGTGGCACACCTCTGCCTAACCCTGCGAGGAATACAGGCGTGATGCTATGTTATATGTTGTGTTATGCTATGGTGACAAACAAATGCTTTTAGTGTTTACAAAACACTCCTTTGAGTTAATTTATTACTCGTTTCATTTCGTAATACATAGTTTAAAGTTTTGGTATTTCCATAATGTAATTTAGTTCAAGATCATGTTACGCCCAGATTTCGGTACAGACTTGAGTCACTCGTGTTCCTTCATCAGCCAAACAAGATCTTCGTATATACGGTAAGTTTAAATTAATTTCTTCCCTATAATACAAAACAGAAATACATAACGCAAATACATGATTGGTCTTATTTTAAATTAAAAATATCTAAATTCACACAAGCATCTTTCATACATCATTGGTCTAGTGGTGGCAAGCGCAACTGCTGAGCGAAAAGTCCTGGGTTCAATTCCCGGGTCGGGCAAAGTGTTATTGGGTATTTCTGTATGGAAATTCTTAATAGCAGCTCGAAGTCTGAGAAGAGTCTGGAGGAACTTGATAAATGGCAACAGGCTCGCCCCCTATTACATGGGACTCAATAACGGCATCCGCAAAATGTGGGTGGACAATAAAACACCTCTGCCTAACCCTTCGGGGAATACAAGCGTGATGCTATGTTATATCTTTGTTTGAAGAATTAGCAACAACTTCTTTGAAGAAGGATTTAAAAAGCAATCTCCTTAAATTCTTAAACCAAATCTCCTACACTCTAACAAGTCTACACTTCAACTTCAAGTCCCCAAGCATTGTTCTCAAAAATCGTTGCCACAGTACCACGACACAGATGAGCAGACACCCAGACACTCTTTGTCTGTAGTACTCGGCTAGATAACAATTGCTATTGTAGCTATGAGATCTCAGCTTCCGTCAAGTGTTACTCCATTTCACAATGAAAACCGCAGGATTATGGTGTTATGACGACGTAGTATGGGTGATATTCTTATAGTATGATTTGTGTTCTTGTTTACTGTTTCGCGTTGCACATCTGGTTAAAGTCCTTGATCATTTATGTACGGGAGGAATTTCAAAAAAGAAAATACTTTGAAGGGGTCCTCCATTAATCACGCGAGGCTCGAAAGGGGGGAGGGGGTTTGGCAAAAACCACGAAATATTACAAGGTGGTAGGGGGGGTGTAGTAAGGTATCACGTGTATTTATTCACTTGGGCGAAGACATGGGCGAAGTCGTTACAGTGACTCGTCGTAACCTCACCACGTATCACCAAGGGGGAGGGAGGGGTTACAAAATGCTCAAAAAAACATCACGTGATTAATGGACGGCCCCTAATATACTACGACGCTTGTGTAATAGTAACTTTAAGAAGGGGTACGCATAGCTGTAGCTCTTAGAGGCGACTCGTGTTGCGGGTTCGGTTCCCACAAGAATCCAATATTTGTATGATCTACCGATAGTTGTTTTTATTCTGGTTGTATGTTCATGTGACATGTATTTTTGTAAATTGTAATTGTAGTGTGGGGCCACGTTTTATAAAACGATAATTAAACAAGAAAACCTTTTTATAGTATTCATACTTCGTTTACTTTAATAGTGTACAAAAGTAGAAAGATTTCAAAATAAATTAAAATATTCTAGTTTTATAATAAAATGTTTTTATAACCATTACTTACTATAAATTAGGAATATAAATCGCAATCATCCTACTACCTACCACATATATTGTGACAGTTGTTTACGCAATGCCTGTCCTCTGAGCAACCGCTGCAGCATCCAATTAGTGAAAGATCAATAAGTTAAGTAAGGGTGTGAAAGAACATTTGCCAAAGCGCATCTAGCATCTATTTTCGCACTCCCACAGAGACTAACCACATGACCATAGCTTGCATACATATCCTGAAAGACGGTGAAGTTTGCACAAATCCACAAATATTTGCACGAAATTTTGCATACTTATGTATGGTTTTGCACGAAACCTACAATGCACAGTTTAGGACCGGTATTAAGCCCAACGTTAGATCGCTTTCCGATGCAGTACGGCCATGTCCGGTTGGTACATGACGTCATCGACCCGCTATTCTATGCACCACTTACCTACATTATTGACGTATTTATAACAGTTACAGCATCCTTATTTCCGCGTTACGTAGATAGGCATCTCATTGTTTGTGTTGATTGCAAGACTCTTAGACTTGTTACCTACTCTCTCCTGATACGCAAAAACATTAACCTCTTAAGATAGAACTTGAACGTTTATCGTTTGTTGCGTATCAGCTATCATTTACGCAATGGCGCAGTGGTTGAAAGTTCGACAGCTGCGCTACGTATTACGGATTTCGATTCTCGCACGGAACAAATATTCGTGTGACTGATAGATAATTATGCTAGATCTGGATGTTTGTGAATGTTTATAAACGCAACCTCGATACAGGAATTATTCATAGTGTTAGGCAACGCATTTATTTAGATACCTTTACTTTATTTGTAGTACTTCGTTTTGGTTTATTAATTTAACCAATTACGTAGGTATACCACGAGCATATACCAATAGCATCACGCCTATATTCCCCGAAAGGTTATGCCAACTTGTACTAATATGGACCCACAGTTCGCCGTTCCCGCTATCAAGTCCCATGTAATAAGGGGCGAGCCTATTGCCATCTACCGAGAACAATAACAAACTTTGGTCTTCTAAAAAACATTCTAACAGAACAACCCATTAAAACTGCCCGACCTGGACATCAAACCCTTACCTCGAGCTCAGCACCCACGTTGTCAACCATGAAACCAATACGGCAGCTTAGTAGGATATTACTATAATTATTAATGTATTATTGCGCAATTGTAAGAAACCATCCAATCGTTATCATTCCATCAGAATTAAAAGAACATCGAAATAGATCTTTTAATTTACACCGACATTAAAGCCGCAACATTAATTGGTATATTTCAAGCTATAAAGTTTTCTAACCTAATTCCTTCAAAATCTCAACTTTAGTACATTTCTGGAGGATTGCCAGACTTCCTTAGTCTCTGGAAAGTAAAATGTTATACATAGAACTACCGATTCGATTACGATTATCAATCGACTTTCTCCTCGAGTATTTATTGTTCTACATCGATCACCTAATCGAACGTTCCAATCAACAACTCTAAAGATAATGCACTTATCGGAATCAGATCAAAATAAAACCAATATTTTAATGGTATTTTTAAAAATATGTTAATGTATTGAATGTATAGCATATTCAAGATTAAGAAATATCAAGATTTGATCATTCGTTTGTGTGAACAACAAATATAAATCAATTTATATTTAATATTTACCCGTTAATGGCAATAGGCTCTCCCCTATTTCATGGGACTAAGTAACAGCATCGACAAATGTGGGTGTACAATAGTATACCTCTGCCTAATCCTTCGGGAGGTACAGGCGTGATGCTATGTGATGTTTTTTTTTATTAATTAAGGTTGTTTAAGAAAACGGAATAAGAAGAAAAGAGCATGAAGGCATTTTCCGGTCTCTTCTCAATAAAACCAATTCACATAGGGAACCGTGCACCTAGAATCTCGACGTTATGAAAGAGTCCGTAAAACGCGACCGACAATACGCGACGCATTTTCCGTCACATATACCTATTCTATAAAATTCGTTGACTTTACAGAAGATTTAAATATCTACACAGTACTGTCCACACAAAAGTGTCTGTAACCAAAAATACGTATATGAGATCGTCTGGTGCACCCTTTGGAACACCATTGCTGACAGGCTAATCTATTCATTATGGAATGAGAGGATGATGATTACGGCATAAATATATTTATAATTTCTAAGAGACTTAGTTGTCCTATCATCATCTGCTAGCCTTTTCCCAACTACATTGGGGTCGGCTTCCAGTCTAACCGGTTGCGGCTGAATATCAGTATTTTGAACGCAGCGACTGCCATCTGACCTCCGTCACTCAATTACTGGGAGACACTGATACTCTAAATTTATAGAGGTTGTCCTTTTCTGGACTGCTGACACCCATAATGACTGTCATAAGTCTTCATATGACACCCGGGACCAACAGCTAAACGAAGCACTGAGGGGTCTCGATGTGTGAAAAATGGTCACCCATGCAAGGACTGACCGCGGCGCTGCTTAACCACTCAGATCGACCGATTAGTGCCGTAGATAAGTAACCTTAGTTGTCCTATAACAATTGAAAATGGTTGATGAGCAGACCCTCACCGATTATGGAGTCAACAATAATTTTCACAGCACCGACCAAAGCACCGACCATAGCCCCGATAGCCCCATAAGGTGTGGCCGTGATTTCGACACAACGTGTTCATAATGTGTTGTTCACATAAAATAATAATAACTCACTACGGTCGCTGGAAGCGACAAAACCTTTGTTGTTTTGTTACAAAAGCATCAAAGTAGTGAAGAGAATATATGTACTTACGGGTTGGAATCTAGACTCAGAAAAACAGTAGTTGGGTTTATATCACCATTATATACCATCTTATATGCTTTGCCCATTTTAATGAGAAAATTGATATATCAAGTCAAGACCATAACTAAACTGATGACTTAAAAACGACGGCACGGTTGGCGCAGTGGTTGAGTGATCGTCTGCTGCGCTGCGTGTCGCGGGTTCGATTCCCGCACGGAACAAATATTTGTATGATCTACAGATAGTTGTTTCAGGTCTGGGTCTTTGTGTATGTGAAATATATGTTTGTAAACGCACCCACGATACAGGAATTATTCCTAGAGTGGGGCAATGTTTTTTTTTAAAGAAAATAAAGAAAGAAAAAGGACAAAGTTTAATTATAGTTATAAATTAATGAACCTGATAACAATATCTGCCATTATATGAAAAATATATTAGTTTATTAAGTATAAGATGGCAAAAACCAATTAAAACATTATTTTATTCACCAACACAGCACACTTACAATAATTTTCGAGTCTGTCGCTTCTAGTAGCACTACATCGACGTACCAACAACCGATGTTGTTGCACTAATGTGGATGCAACGCTCCGTGAAACCCATGGGTGGTGCTGTTAACCCAATTTCAGCTTATATGGCATACAATAGGGACGCCTTTCGCATCGCACGCCACACGCATCAAGGATACAATGGAAAATCATTGTACGTTGGCGGAAAGGGAAACTTGAAAGAGATTGCGTTTACACGAGCATGATTCTGATGCTAGATAGTTAAAGTATTACTTGGATAGGAAATGGAAGAAGCAGAAGACTTCCGTCTGAAGTTTTCAATATAGTGCGGATGAGTCCAGATTAAAAAACCAAAGTGTGTAAATTTTCAATATAGTGCGGATGAGTCCACATGGAAAAGGCAAAAGTGTGTCAAATACGAACGCAGTGCATATTCGACTTTGTCATTTATCAACTGGCTACATCATTGATGTAGTGGTCGCAAGCGCTGAACGTGAGGTCCTGGGTTTAATTCCCGGGTCGGGCAAAATGTTAGTAATTATTACGGATTGTTCTGTATGGAAATTCTCAGTAGCAGCACGGAGTCTGTAACTGAGCCAATATTTTTATATACACTAACATCTTTAACATAAACATGTTTTTACCTATTTCGGTAACTCGTCCAAACTCCCGATACCTCACAACAGCAGCCACGTATTAAAATTCGGGGAACTCCGTATTATTCGAAACTACAAATTTTAATGGCGACCGGAACATAATTGACACATTCTGGTAAAATCACGAACATCTAAAATCCTATTGTCAAGGTATCGGAAATCAAATATCAGACTTTTTGTACATTCATCTGAGTAATATGAAACGTGATATATAACAAGAAATAACAAGAAAAAATATGCCAACGCGTTTAAAATTGCATTTTTTATTGAATACGAAGTCATTTTTGTGTTGGAATGTACTTTCTATAGGATATTATTATTAAAATCAATATCATTTTAATAGTAAGTAAATATATAAGCATATTGTTAGGAAAAAATATGAAAGTTGTAATTTCTATATTTCTATTAACATTCTTCTAAAAAATGTATGTACGGTTTTAAAACTATCGTACTTATCTATAATTTAAATGCTTTATTACCACACTGAAAACGAATGTATCCTATGTTTCAACGTAACAAAATCTAAGAATATTATTGGAGATATCAAAAAAAAGCGAGCACAAGATGCGCGGAACAAAAACATAAGACTAGTACATCACTCAGCTGTTATTAACGCGACATAACCAAAAGCTTAAAGTAATTCATAGGTGATAAATCATTACCAATTTATGTAATGCACTATCGAATATTGTTACGTAAATTAAATTTTCTGTCAAATACGTCATCAAAAAAAAAACCGTCGTCTGTGACCATATTGAGACATTTTGTGGTACACGTAGCATTTTGCGGTTGTGCGCAGGCGCTAAGTGAGTATCAAATAAAATTACCGCCTCGGTCTGCTCGTTCGGGAAGTTGTAAAATCTGCTTTGTAAGAAATGTTAGTTCGATTTCACCATATCTGAAATCATTAAGCTGAAATATCAGAGATAGTGAATCCGAAAAATAACTGTTTTCCCCATTGAAAATATTCTATTGCATAGGTACATATATATAACTCTTCAAACGAATATAATATCTAAGCAAATTGCCTCCACATAACATTGTTTTGTCATATATTATGTAAGTTGGATTTTGAAAAACACAATAATGTTGAGACAAGTCCGTATGTTTTAATGAATGCTTCAGTAATTGACTAAATAGGAGGTTATGTAATCTTCTCCTTCCCCTCACAAAGTATGATGGATAGAAAGCCATTCTGAGGAGTGGCCCGTCCCTAAAGTGGTACAGTAATTTGCTCGTATGAAGTCCTCAACAGATCTCGTCCGAATTCTCTAGAACAAAACGTTCAAGAATTTTTACGATCTTAATTGTTATAACACTTCGGTCCTCAACCAGTCGTCAACCCTACCAAATCTCATAATCTACGACTGCATTTTATATCAATCTCTTCCGCGTCCTATTTTTAAATGACTATAAATACTCATTCAATATGAGGACAGCTGCCGCCCATGGTGAAAACAAAACACCATGACGGTATAATGGCCGTGACGACTGATTCCTAAGCTCGCTGCTCGAGTGATTTAACAGACAAAATAAAAGCTTGCACGCTTAAGAAGTGCCGATCTGTGGGTGTTATTGATGGGTTCTACAAGGAAGTTGGCTTAAAAATAGGAGAAAATGGATGGTATGTTTAATGCCCTATGAGCTTGATATTGATCAATAAATGGGTATTTATACTTTTTTTATTCTTTTAAAAAACTCTGCCCCTCACAACAGCTTACAAACACAAAAATTCACATGGACATACCACCCATACCACCTTACCACCTATCTGTAGATCACATAAATATTTGTCGAGTGCGGAAATCCAAACCGCGACACGAAGCGCAGCAGTTGATCGCTCAACCACTGCGCCAATCGTGCCGTTAATTATAACAAATAAAAATTTTTGAAACAATAATATTTATTATTTTTAGTATTATTATTATTATTATATCAGTTTTAAAACGTACCCGGGTCGGGTACGTTTTAAAACTGCGGCCAGACACCGGAGGACGGGCAGCAGCGTCCTCTCACTAATCGGTGAGCCACTGCGATCCCCAAGACGCCTGCCAAACGTGGGGATTATGGCAACCCCCCCCCCCCCCCCCCTTGGGGGAGGCCTTCGTTCAGCAGTGGACGTCTTCTGGCTGATGATGATGATGAATATTTATTAATTACCAAACAGTATGAATTCTTACTTACTTACTGGAAGATATATAAACATTAAAACCCAGTCTCAAAAGCCTGAACCGTAGTCTGAGACTGTGATATATCCATATTATATTTAAATCAGCTCAGCTCATTATCAACATCAGCCAACATCCGTCCACTGCTGGACATAAGCCTCTCCCAGTAAGCGCCGCTGAGCCCGGTATTCGGCTCTCCGCAACCACATTCTGCAAGCCACCTTACGCGAGTCATCGCTCCATCTAGCTGGGGAGCGTCCTACACTACGTTTGCCTAGTCGCGGTCTCCTCTCTTGAGAACTCGTCTACTCCAATGGTTATCGGTTCTTCGGCTTATGTGACCAGCCCTCTACCACTTCAGCCCACTAATCCCATTCAATATATCTTAGCTAAACCAATATTAAACCAAAGACGACTTATATACATAGTTAATTGGCAAAATAAATATAAAAACTCGATATATCCCAGTTCTGGAAACATATCGCCTAACTTTCACATAAAATCCAAAAGCTCACAATAAGCTCGTTTGAAGAAAGTGCATATAAAAAGGTCCACATCGAATATAAAAATAAATATGCCACTTTCATCGATATCGTTGCGCTCAAGTGTAATAAAAGTAAAAATAAACTAAATTACTGAATGGATTTTAGTTAAGAGCCCACTTAAGTGTGAATGGTTTGAGAATGTCAGGCTTTACCATCTGACGTGTTGATCGTCTGATCAAATTGTAGCTATAAATTAAGATATTTTCCCAGAAATCGAAAATAAATCAGAATGTCGGAGGTTTCTCATAGATAGACGCCACGGTTTGCGCAGTGGCTAAGGGATTATCTTACGGCGCTAAGTGTCGTGGGTTAATAGTTGTTTCGGGTCTGGTTATGTATGCATGTGACATGTACCCACGATACAGGAGGAACTAAAGCGTGGGGTGATGTTTTAGAATATAGCCTAATTCAAGCTTCAGGCTACTAACTACTAGCGATAACTAGCAATGTCACTACCCCACCAACAACTACGCCATAAATAACTACCAGAGAAACTACGCCATCAACAACCAGAATCAAGAATACGCTATCAGCAACTAGTAGCAAGACTACGCCATTAAAAAACTAGAATCAAAACTACGCCATCAACAAGCAATACAAAACCATAAACGGGAAGAGAAGACTTGACCTGCTCTCTTGTGTTTTTACTTGTCAAAAACCACGAGACAATAAACATTCTATAAACACGCATTTGTGGAATATCATTTAATATAAATAAACCAGAAGCACTCAGCAGCACCTACTTAAGTCAAAAATGTTAATTTAAATATTTTCTGGTCCTTTAAATAGAGTACACCTAAAATTAATGAGCTGACAGATAAGTTCGACAAATTAGAGCGGCACCATTAGTATTTTTAGATACAGGACCACACAACGAAGACAACCTATTAGAGGAAAGCAATCAACTCGACAATCAACCGTTAAGGATAAAAGTTTCCGTTTTAATAATTGTCCATTTACACAATGGCACTGAATGGCTACACTTACACTGCAAGAAAAAAAAAAGAAACCCATCAATAGATGCAGAATAGATACACAATATTTAAAAAATTGTGCTTTTCTCCATCTTTACCTACACATATAATTACTTATCCTAACTGACTGACTAATTCATCAACGCAGAGCTTAAACCGCGGGGGCTACAAACTTGAAATTTTGGCAGCTGATGCCTTTTATGTCGCAAGCATCAAATAAGGGATGAACGGTTGTATCGGAAAGTCCGTCATTTTCAAGATAAGATGCACGATATTTCATTTACCTGTTTCTATCAGACTTTCAGTTTCTTCTTTTATAATTTACAGAAGATGGCATCACTTCTTTCTCTCTTCTTCTTGGTCTGTTGCGGTCTAAGACCATTCTTCATTATAACCATCAGCCCAACCTACCTAGTACTGCAGTTTTTTTTGTATATATATGTGTTTATCTGATCACATCTGATCTATATGAGTCAATTTGAACTTTAAAAACAAGCTAAATAAATCACATACCTTCACGCGTCAATCTACGGCTTCCGGCAGATTGGGTAATAATAAAAAAAACTACTTTGAAAAGCTCAAGTGAAGGGCCAAGCTATATAAACAATAAAACAGAAAGCTTCCGTTTTGAAGTAATGGAAACAAACATACGTATCCGAATGATTGAGCAATTAACTCTTACATCACTAGTGGGTGGCAATTTTTATGTCGATTAAAGGGTTATTACACTACGCGATTGATCGGGTGCCAATATATCGCTTAGTAATAGCAGCTATAATGGTAACTCCCGATCTGCAACTACGTGTAGGGGCCAAGCCGATGCCATCGATCAGGATTAATTTATCGTGTAGTGTAATAACCCCTTTCCTCTGTATGCTTTCTACTGACTGGATAAAAGAAATACAATATTACTTGCTTACTTACTAGACAACGAAATATGCACTGTTGACACCCAAGTTTTGATAAGAGCTATTGATTCATATGTAATAAGCAAACCTGTTGGTGAACGAAATGCTACAACGAAATTTTGTACATAAAAATGCGCTGGTCTCAACTAACGAAAAAGATTATAGATGTACATACCTTACTAGATATACCTTGAGGTCATAAAACATAGCTCTAAATCATACAAATGGATCATGATAATGTAGACACGTTCGATTTTAAGCATAAAAGCGAAAGTAATGTACGAGGTAGCTCCTAACGTTTCTATCACGAATTTTACGATCCAAAATGGCATAATAATATTAATATTCGTCCAAATAAAGCAGTTATTGGCCTGTAACATACCGCTTTCGCCATTCGACGTCCTGCCTTAGAGGCTTTATATCTTTACTTTACTATAAGTATTCCGACTGTGGATACAGCTACCACAAAGGAATGAAGGGAGAGTAGGACTACTTAAATATGCCATCGGTGTTATGGGCACTTGGCTTTCTGTGCTAAAGGTGTCACGTGTTTCATCGGTACCACGAGAGCCTCAAAAGGCCCAATAATGGCACAATGTATCCACTAGTCCCATTGAGACTTATTTGAATAACAAATAAATTTATATAATAAAAGTACTGCCCACTTATTGTTATTCGGACTGTTATTCTTTGTTTATTGCGCCCTCCCAATTCACACTTCAAATACACCTGTTTTAATTCTTGTGTTATAATGGATCTTCGGATCTACGTTAGAAAAATAAGAGTTCGACGTGAAAACATGACGCGTTCAACGTTGTTCAATATTAATTTTGATTCAGTGGATCATCAACCGTCCAATATCCATACGGAATAAATATTTATACTAGAGACCCACCCCAGCTTAACACGGGTGCAATTTACTAATTAAAAAAAATGAGATTTACTGTGAATTTTCCAAAAAAAATATTTCTTACAAACCTTATCCTGACAATCACAAACACAACAAAAAATAAATCAGCCAAATCGCTCTCAATTGATGCTCCGTCATATATGTATGTGGCAACGTCATATATGTGACGGCATGGTTGGCGCAGAGGTTGAGAGATCGACTGCTGCGCTACGTGTCGCGGGTTCGATTCCCGCACGGAACAAATATTTATATGATCTACAGATATGTATTTGTTTCGGGTCTGGGTCTTCGTGTCTGTGAATACACACCGTGCCTCGGAAAGTACGTAAAGCCGTTGGTCCTTCGCCTGATCTCTCTCCGGTCGTGTCGGATTGCCGTCCCATCGGACTATGAGAGTGAAAGAACAGAGATAGCACCTGTGTTTGCGCATACACTTGTGCTCTATAATATCTCCTGCGTAGTTGGCTAATCTCCGGTGAGATTGGCCGCCGTGACCGAAATCGGTCAGGAGGACATTATGTGGCAATAGATTTTAATTTATATAGATTAGTAACACTACCATAAAAAAGAATCCTGGTAGATGTTGGCATAGAGTACGATAAAAACCTGCGCTGGACCATGGACAATCTCGAAGCCAAACTGTTCTGTTCGGCGTTATATATTTATTCTATGTCTGCGATTATTTACAAGTGTATGATCGTTTCATAGTTAACCTTCTATACCCCTTATTTATTGCTGTTAGTTAGTGCCCGGTAGCACCAGCTTCGTTTATGTAGATAAGATAGTGACATAATAACTTTACAGAAACAACTTGACTTATTGCCTAGAAGTTTTTAGAATTGGAAATTACTTGGATTTATTATAAATCCACATTCCTTTTATTACGCCTAATAGTTGACAATGCCGATCACAGAATCGACAATATTATCCTGGGACTCATTTGCTAATTATCTCATGTTTATTTTTATTACTAACATAGCATCACGCCTGTATTTCTCGAAGGGTTAGGCAGAGGTGTACTATTTCGTTATTGAATCGCATGTATTAGGAAAAAACCCTATTATATTGCCTTAATTGAAAGCTCTAGCCGAAAAGAGGGGAAGAAAAAAATATTTTTGAAGTCTCAACCTGATTCAATATATGTACATAGATCAGAGCCAAAAGGTCTACTAGGCTGATTATCCAAGCAAACACCAATAACTTGTGCCTATTCAAATCACAATTACGTCTTGAAGCTGTGACAGTGTATAAATAATCTCAAGATCGTATAATGTACTTAATGCTTACACGTCAACCTGATTAATTCCGCCCCAATTACACATCAGACATAATTAATACCTGAGTGGCAATTCTGGCGCTCTTCGAAATAAGTCCGTATTAAAATTATTCTCTCCCTGTATAAAAAGAGTCTTTCGCGACACGTGCGATCACTAGTTGCATTTCTAGGGTTCAAAGTAAATATGGCTCTAATGTAATTACGATAGTTCGATAAAAGTAGTCAAGCGATATCCGGCATGTATTTTCGATATATCTCGATTTCGATAAGATCTCTAAACACTAGAGAATTGCCCCCTATAATATAACATAACATGTCATGTGCCTTATCTTTCAGTTAGGTTTTGATCTTGGTCACAATATTATTTAATCTAACATACAGTCAGTGGCGTGCAGTTCATAAAGACAAAAAGACACTGCCTACGCTACATAACTCAGATAAATATTTATTATAAGATATTTGAGGTGGCAAATCACATAAGGTGAGTTCGGGTAAAACGGGCAATCGGGTAAAACCGTACAGATCGAATTTTCGGCTGATTCGAGCACTTTTTTATTGACCTTGTTCTCCAGACAATACAAGCTAATAAAACTGCTTCTATTGACTGGAGAACAACATATAAAAAGTGTTCGAATCAGCCGGAAATTCGATCTGTACGGTTTTACCCGATTGCCGGATTTACCCGAACTCACCTTACACCATTATTTAATCGCCAAGAAGTAGAACCAATACCAACGTGAGTAGGTATTACTGGTAAGTAAGCTTTTAAAATTTTTTGCCGACCCTGTCTAAAACTCTGTGCACGCCGCTGAATACAGTTAGTATAATTTTGAATTATTAGTGCAATTTATATTGCTGTATATGTCAACTGTTCGGTATTTTGTATAGCTTACACTTCCATGCAATCTGTGGGTAATATTGAACGAATAATGCTTTTGGTAGCATTAATGACGTAATACGATTAAATGAAATGTATATACTAAGGTAAAAGTTTTTATGCTATAGTCAGTGAACACATTGTCTGAACTTTAAAATAGACCTTGACTTCAGTTTCTTTCGACGTTTCTTCTCAGGGATAGTCAAAGGACATGTCGCCGCCATCTAGATACAAAAAGACGCGTCACAGTTTTTTTTCACTTCAAACCTGTTCATGCTAATTGCAGTGAATACAATAGTTTGAATATATTAGTCATGAGTACAAAAAATCACTACGAGTTTAATTGCTTCTTAATTATAATATTAAACTTTTTTACTCAGAAAACAACAAGTCTGATGAATATGTGCAAAGAGGTTTAAAATAGCAGAACCTGGCTACAGCTCACAGACGCCTTTTATTCTGTCTGGCGACTTCTCGTGCCAGTCTAGGTTCGATTGCGGGATGTGGTAACATAAGGGTTGCCACATTTTGTATTTATTTTTAAAATTATTATTGTCTTTTTGACTTCAGTGTCTAAGAACATATGGGAATGTTATATTTAATTTTACATACTGACTACTAAATTGTACATATTTATATGTATATTGATTTAAAAATATTGCAAGTAAAATAATATTTACTAGTGACCCGCTTCGCACGGGTAGCATATACGCTTTCATTTTGTTTTTCTGTCATAGTGTCGTATCATCCTGTTACGTCGAGCATTTACTCGGCGCACGCCAGTAAAGCTCCCAGTCGGCATGATTTTTTCCGACATATTTATCTATCATCGTCATATTTCAGCCGATTTACACAAAACCTTAACAAATTATACACTTAAACCTTCCACATGAATCACTCTGTATATTGGTGAAAACCGCATGAAAATCCGTTCAGTAGTTTTTGAGTTTATCGCGAACAGACAGACAGACGCGGCGGGGGACTTTGTTGTATAATATGTAGTGATAGTATCCATCGCAACCCTATGTACCGTGTCGTCTAACTTAACAACGTCGTAAACGTAAAATAAAATAGCACTAAACGTACGACAGTTCAAGTGACATTCGTCAAAAGTTAAGTTTACGTTTAACCAGCGCCTTGACCTACCCTTAACTGTTACATTGTCCTCGATACTCACTATATTGAGTCATCGTGAACTGGCCAATGAGTCAATCCAAATATTTATCTTACTAATTACCAAACGATTGTTACCAAGCTACAACATTGTAGTAGTCAGTCTGTATTCCTTGAAGGGCAAAAAACAAAAGACTGTTTTCATTGTGCATCATAATCCGAAGAACGAAAACGACTCAATTAGTCATTACGTGAAGTCTTTAGACCCTCCGATTAATAGTTTACTAGCTTCCGCCCGCGGCTTCGCCCGTGTGGTTTACGAACCCGTACATTTTTCCGAGATAAAAGTAGCCTATCTGCTATTCCAGACTATAATCTATCTTTGTGCCAAATTTCATCTAGATCCGTTTAGCCGTTCTTGCGTGATTGAGTAACAAATATCCATCCATCCTCACAAACATAATATTAAGTTAGGATTAACTGTCTCATTGGCCTAGTGGACGCATGCGCTTCTGAGCATTAAGTCCTGAATTCGATTCACAGGTCAGGCAAAATGATAGATATAGAGATTTTCTGAAAAACTGTCAACAGCGCTTGCGTAACTACAACAAAAGTTTTCAACTAGACTTTAAATCTTAGACGTCCAGACTCCATAGGTTGCAAATCCTTCAAAACCGTTTCTTGCGCAAAGCCACAGGCTCGCCCTGGTACGTTCGCAATAAACAGCTCCACGCTGACCTAAACCTCCCGACCATCAGATGTTTCATGAAGAAAGCGTCTAAACGCTTCTTCGACTCTGCTCCCTCGCACACAAACCCCTTAGTGGTATCTGCCGCCAATTACACCCCCTCCCGCATATCCAAAATTCGCCGTCCTAGGCACACTCTCACGTACCCAGACGACGATATCACCCTCCATCAGGAGGCGCTCCGATTGGTTAGGAAAACTACCAACACTACACATAACCGACCGTCGTACCGTCCTCGCCGGCGAGGCCCGTCGCGAAGACCCGTTCATTCTCCACCCCGACCCTTGCTCGAGCCAGCCCGCGCTGAGCCAGTAGTAATAAATCAAATGTCCCCAAATAATCACAATCAGATCCAGCAAGTCCTCTCTTGTATGCCCCCCAGCAACGCCCTAAGCCGAGGTTCGAGTCCCACTATGGGACACCCTTAGCAGTGTTGCTTAATATTATATATTTTGCTCGGCTGGAGGCCCTTCTGGTCTCGCCATTTGCCCGGTTAAGCAGTAAAAGCTCCCTGAGCTAACTGCGAGAGACAACTCAAAAAAAAAAAAAAAACTTTAAATCTTAGAAGCAGAGTGACTGCTTATTTAAAAATATATCGAGGGCGTAGAATATATGAATATGATAAGCTATTGTATAAAATACTCTCGATACTAAATCATTTCCTCTATGTATGAATATGATCACAAAGACGCGGTTAAACGATTCTGTCAGCAATCAATGTAAATGAGAATGTAAGTGACATGTAATGTGCATAGAATAAGAAATAAATTGCAGACACGACAAGCGGAACAAAAATGTAATGTTGCTTTCTGATCTGTGATCTGTGGGGGGGAACTAAAATTGTGATTTAGAGCAGCAATAGCCCACCGACTAAGATAATGGACTCAAGAGCGAGAGATAACGAGTTCAAACCCTAGCCATTACTTTACATTACAGTTTTGACTAGGTACTTACTCGTACCAAAAGCTGAATTGGAATTTAGATTTGTTGGAAAAGTCAACAGGAATATTAATAATTGAATAGGAATCCATAAAAAAAAATAAACCAATGTTATAGAAAACCAGTTGCGGGCGATTCTCGGGACTAATATTCATACGTCCTACTTAGGCCCAATCCACACAAGTAGGTACTTCGCTTGAGGCCTAATCGACACGGTTGGGGCATTGCTTGAAACTGCTGCGTTGCGTGTCGTAGGTTCAATTCCCGCACGAAACAAAGATGACCTATAAATAGTTGTTCCAGGTCTGAGTATTACGTGAATTATTTTATATGTAAACGCATCCCAAAGCCTAATTACGTAAAAAAGCGACAGCAACGCGGCAGCCACGCGACAGCAATCTCACTGTCAGCCGATATATTATATGACACAAAAATGACGTTTGACAGAAGCTATCGCGCGATCTACGCCTGTCGCTACATCGGAAAATAGGACTATCGCAATGGCCACACTGGCGCTTGGAGCTGTGCTGCATGACTGTTAGTCTCATAGTGAATCTCTGAGTGAATAGACGCATTGGTATGTCGACTAGAGATAGATTATAATGGTTCTATTAGTTCAACACGCCACTACACAAGTATGAACACGCCACTACACGCTGGCTGTGCCATTACCAAGTATGGCACCTTCAGGGTCCTGGCTGAGTGGTTTTGTTTGTAGGAAACCTTTTTCATCTATTTAAACTTCCCTCCAAATTAACACAGTATGTACCACAATTAAAAACGCTTTAGCAGCAATTCCGTAATCCCCAAAGCTTTTCTGCAGGCAAACTGTAAGTAGATAACAGCACTTCAAAGACTTCAGATTCAAATTTCACTTTCCTATGAATTGTTTGTTAAATAGAACAGAGGGAGCCCAAATAGAACTTTGTCGGTTTGTCTTCTGAAGTCTTTTATGTGGGTCTCGATTTCCGTATCGGAAATATTTGTACGAGCTACTCGACACTTTTGCACCAAATTTAGATATTCATTCGTTGTGAGTGACAAAGCATTACGGTTGTATTCCGCTAAGGCAGTGTTTCTAAAACTTTTTGCAGTCACGGACCACTTCCAGAATTTCTAAAATTCCACGATCCCCTGTCAAAGAATATTAAAGGAAAAAAAAAAAATGTGGATTCTTGTAGGTACAGTCCCCCCGCACCTCGGGCCGCTCAACAGTTGGCAGCGAGAGCGGTTTTAAACAAACGATGCGTTAGTTTGCTACACAATTTTCTAATTAATGTTAAAGATTAATTGAGCAGCTGCGGACTCCAACCACACATTTTACGGACCCCTAAGGGGTCCCCTTGTGCCTTAAGAAACCCTGCGCTAAGGGTTAGGTAGAGGTGTAGGTACTGTGGTAAAGTGACATTGGATACTCTCACAGCTACCGTTATTAAGTCTCATATAATAGGGGGCGAGCCTATTGCCTTATCAGCAATGTGCATATCAAGCACAATTCCAAACTTCAAGCTGTTGTCGTAGATTTTCTTACAGAAAACTTAACAACACTTTGGAGCACTTGGGAGTCGACTTGGGGCCGAATGCTCAACAGCTGCGCTTGCAATCACTAAACTAATGACGTGTTTTATAATTCCTTATTTAAAAGTAAACAAGAACTTAGAAGGTATAATAATTCTAGCGAAATCATAAAAATGTCCAGTCTGTAAATGAATATTTTTTTAGTATCTATAGATTTCAACACTCCAGGTTGCTATAAGGAAATTATTAATATTAATAGCATTATGGTCACGGACCACAGTAGCGGTTGAACCACGCATTTTCCTACCCTATGTACAGGAAGAACATTTCGTGCTGGGGAAACGAACTTTCAAAAAATATCGTTCAGAAAGTTTATTTACATGTCAAACATCTAAAATTAATGAATAAGTAGAGGATTAGATGGGATAGATGGCGCAGAGGTTAAGCAATTGATAACTGTGCTTTGTGTCGGGGGTTGTTGATGTCGCTAATAAACATGCTGCTTCATTTCCAGTTATTACTGTTAGCCTGTCACATTCCACTGCTGGGCAAAGGCCTCCAATCTTGATTTAAATGTTCTGTTAAAAAATATATATAAGCGAGAAACGGCAGTGATAGCCTAGAGGTTGAACGCTTGCTTTCCATGCAGAAGGGTCTAAGTACAAACCCGGCCCGCACCTGTGACTTTGAAATTTGAGAATTTGATTATCTCTTACGTTTACGGTGAAGGAAAACACCGTGAGGAAACCTGCACACCTGATAGGGCTTCATAAAGTTCTTAACGGTGTGTGTAGTCCGCCAACCCGCACCGGGCCAGCGAGGTGGACTAAGACAGTACAGGACAGTAATGGGTTGAATTATTATTATTATAAGCGAGAAATTTATTATAGATTTTATTATATTTGACGTAGAGATTTATTAAAAAAATATTACATTCGGTATTTAGATTTATGCTGTATTTTCCTAAATAAGAACCATAAACTACGAGATAATGCTCTCAAATAGACATTATAATTATTCAATATTTGACATGTACCTACAGATAAAATATAAACAAACTATATAAGAGGAAATTCTATCAACTCTATGACATGATTGATTACCGGCTTTTTGTTTCAAGGTTTTCATTATGTTGTATCAACTATTTATTATGATAATTAACGATAGATAAGCGCTCAGTATTTATAATAATTATTGAAAAATAATTGTTTCTAATTAACGAACGCTTGTAATGCTAACTACGCTGTCAAATATTTGAAATATATTTTTATAATGTCAGCGAGATAACAAGATTTATTTTCATATTTTAAAATTTTATAATAATAAACATATTACATAGCGTCACGCCTGTATTCTCCGAAGGGTTAGGCAGGCACAGCCACATTTCGAGGATGGTTTAATTAAATCCCATGTACTAGGGGGCGACCCTAATCTCATCTACAGGGCACAATACCAAACTTCAGCCTGCTTTAAAATCAAACCCTCACGCTCAACACTCGCTCTTGCGACCACTAGACAAATAAACTATTCAAATTGAATATTTACTTTTACATCGAATATATTAAAGTTTCGCAATGAGAATGTCTCGTTTTATGAAATTCTAGAAATTTAAATTGGATTGGTTTCTAAACTTGAATAGAAATTGCTTATTATAACATTTCACCCGTCTACTAAACCTACACACACTTAGTTTCTGTTTTGCAAGTTGTTCTGGTAACTAAAGTTAGGTTCACACAGATTCCATTTTGCAGTCAATTGCATGTATAAAATGCTGGTCACACAATTAGCCAGCCCTCAAGTTCAGACTAACTGCGTGTGAGCTGCATTTTCGTCGTGTTATCCGACTGCAAAGTGATCTCGTGTGAAACTAGCCCCTATGCCTATCTGCCACTAAGATTAATAGCTAAAGCTATATTTTTTATTACCTCCAACATTTTATCTCTTCTTAACCAATGTAACCGATCTATATATGTCATATATCGTCGCTACGCTTTTCATAATCGCTATGTGTTTTTTACACATCTTACAGGAGACGCATAAAACTGTTTTTTTCGAAAAATACCCAAAGATAGCTACATTCCGTAACTGTTTCAATATTGCATTTATAACATAGCTGTTTTTACAGTATGTGCGTAATGAAATAAGCATAAAAAAAAAAAACAAAAAAAAAATACAAATTTTTTTAACAAAAAATAAAAACCGACTCCAAAAAAACTCAAAAACAAAACTAATAACTAAAAAGCAAAAAATAAATCTTTTATTATACAATATAGTAGTTGAAGAATATTGAAATCGGTGCCAAGTAAAACATAAAAGTAATATACCTTGCTGCTATAATAGCGACATTGAAACAACGAGTTCACGTAGAAATTGTCGAGTGCGGAGCGAATTATGCGTCGGACACGACAAATGCACTTCGCCAATCGTGTCGGTTTATCATTGCATGTTTTACTTGGCACCGACTTCAATATTCTTCAACTACTATATTGTATAATAAAAGATTTATTTTTTGCTTTTTAGTTATTAGTTTTGTTTTTGAGTTTTTTTGGAGTCGGTTTTTATTTTTTGTTAAAAAATTTAATTATTTTACAATTTTGAGTGATGGGTAGACCTAGTAAAGACGATTCTCTTGAAAAACTTTACAAAGGTCAAATGTATGTTGCCCCAAGTCGAGTGAAAACCTTAGACGGTATTGCACTATGTGATTTTAAAATCAAATAAATTACTTAGCCGACCATCGAATCTGCAATATTACCCATCTCGGCTTAAAGTGCGCATCAATACGAATAAAATAAGCCCAAACACTATGTAGCTGCTATCAACCATTATGGAGTTCCCTAAACTGAACTGCACCTGCATCACGGACCTTGCAGTGGCAGTCATTACCCATCTCGGTGTAAAGATCTTGTCAACACGAATAAAATAAGCCCAAACACGAGGTAGTTAAGATGTACCGTTGAGGAGTTCCCTCGATCCTCTGTCGTCTCCATCATCAGATCTGCCCTAAACCTCCATATTATTGTAGTCTCATCATATATACACATAAATATCAAGTTTTTACCCCATACTCGCCTACAATTTTCAAGAGATGCCCTCGATTTCTCAGGGTTTCCACCATCAGGTTCTGACCTGATGACAATGGGACCAAATGACAAGCATACCCATTCAAATAAAAAAAGAATTTTTGAAATCGGTCCAGGCGTCTTCGAGAAATCGAGTAACAAACATAAAAAAAAAAAAAAAAAAAAAAAAATACAGCCGAATTGAGAACCTCCTCCTTTTTTTTGAAGTCGGTTGAAAATAACACATAGTGACTTTTGCACGCGCAACGAGGATATGTAATATTAAATATGTGTAAGTACCTTTAGAATAATTCAAGATGTTTATTTTTCCAACTAATTGTATACCTAATACAAAAATGTCACAAAATAAAATAGTTCTCTTAAACTTGGTTACCTCTTTTGCTAACATCAAATGATTCTGTAATTAAATTGTACTGTAAAACCTTTTAATTAGGGAAAGTCTGCACTTTCCACCGCACTCGATTTATTTCAATCTAAAAACGTAAAACAATAACACTATCGATTTTCATTACGTGATTAAATGTTCGTATCAATCAAATGAAAGTGAAGCTTGTTTAGCTTATATTACCTACTTGATACTCGTTTGACCGGTCAGGTGATAAAAACTGTCCCAGAAGATATCTCACGGTTGGCGCAGTGGTGGAGTGGACTGCTATGTTATCGCGGGTTCAGTTCCCGCACGGAACAAATATTTGTATGATTAACAGACTGATAGTTGTTCCAGGTCTGAGTTTTTGTGATTAATTCCTGTAGTGTGAGTACGAAAACGCACTCAAGATACATGAATTAATACTAGTGCGGGGCAATATTTTTAAAGAAATAAAAATGGGTTCTAGTGTGTCCATGACCGTATTTTTTAAGCTCTTTACCTCTATAGGTAAGAGCTTTTCACTTAATTTGCTGTAGTATTCTAGTATTCGACTCAGTTAGACTGAAAGCCGACCTCAAAATCGTTAATAAAAAGTCTAGGCACAACATGCTCTGAATCCTTCAAATGAAAGTGAACATGTTCAGTCGATAATCATCTCCATACATCGTAGTCGTTTGACCGGTCTGGTGATAAAAACTGTCCCACGAGACTGGTCACACTACTTATGTCATTGGTTTTTAGTGTGTCCATGACCATAGAGGAAGGCTTTTCAGCTAAATCCGTTGTAGTATTCAACTCTAGTGAGACAGAAAACTGACCTCAAAATAGTTAAGAAAATGTCTAGGCACAAAATGCTGTAAATCAATAAATTGAAAGTGAAGCGTGTTCAGTTGATATAATCTAAATTATACTCGTTTGACCGGTCTTGTAAAAACTGTCCAAGAAGACTGGTATTTCGCTAATTATGTCATTGGGATACCTATAGCTTGCTTGTAGAGTGCTAATCTTTCCTGTTATATTTGCTACTGTCTATTTCGTTCGACTTATAATTTCAAGAGCAAAATGTAACAATTGAGTTCGCACTTCAACACTAATTGTTGAAACGTTTACAGGCACAGGTGGTCATCATCAGCCAGAAGACGTCCACTGCTGAAAGAAGGCCTCCCCAAGGGGGGGGGGGGGGTTGCCATGATTGAATTGAATTGAATTTCGTGTTATTATAGCTACCGTGATTAGTATTGCACTATAATTCCATTTCCTTAGTGCGGAACTGTACAATAGAATTGGCATGCGATGATTTTTTTCGTTCAGGGAAATACAATATTAACTAACTATGTCGGAACTATGTATACACTACAAAATTATAAGTTATGTTATTCGTTAGATTATAATTAACTAGCGACCCGCCCCGGCTTCGCACGGATAGCAGAGCATATACGCCTTCATTTTTTTCTGTCGTAGTGTCGTTACATCCTGTTAAGTCGAGCATTTACTGGGCGCACGCCAGTAAAGCTCCCAGTCGGCATGTTTTTTTTTGACATCTTCAACTATCCTCGTCATATTTCAGCCAATTTACACAAAACCTTAATGAATTATACACCTAAACCTTCCTCATGAATCACTCTGTCTACTGGTGTAAACCGCATGAAAATCTGTTCAGTAGTTTTTGAGTTTAAAGCGAACAGACAGACAGTCAGACGCGGCGGGGGACTTTGTTTTATAACATAGTGAAAAGCAGTGCAAGCTTTTTTTTAACGTTTCCCCTCACTTGGTATAATTCCTGTATCGTGAGTGCGTTTACAAACACATATATTTCACATACACAAACAATTATCTGTAGATCATACAAATATTTGTTCCGTGCGGGGATCGAACCCGCGACACGTAGCGCAGAAAGCTATTCGCTAAGCCACTGCGCCAACCGTGTCGCTATAATAAGATCTCGGGTAGAGAGTGTATATGGTGACTATCGGCTTGATTATAATAATCCAACCCGTTACTGTCCCACTGCTGGGCAAGGGTCTCTTCTCAGAATGAGAAGGGTTAAGCCTTAGTCCACCACGCTGGCCCGGTGCGGGTTGGCAGACAACACACACCGTTAAGAACTTTATGGAGCCCTCTCAGGTGTGCAGGTTTCCTCACGATGTTTTCCTTCACCGTAAATGCCTCTTGTAAAAGATAATCAAATTCTGATCCGCACATGATTCCGAAAAGTCAGAGGTGCGGGCCGGGTTTGAACTCAGACCCTCCTGCATGGAAAGCAAGCGTTCAACCTCTAGGCTATCATTGCCGTTCGGCTTGATTACCTATGCTAAATCAGTAGATAACATTGTCACTGAGAAAAGATAGTTGCTATGCTATGAGTAGGTACATTAATTGATTTCAATACCTTTAGCTATAAACCTTAAGGCCCACATTACTAGGAGCGAAAGGATTTAAACCTGTTTGATAAAATCAAAGGTTTATAGAATATCTTGGCATCTTGTCACTGTGAACTTTAATGATGATTTATGATGGCGTCGTAATAAATCATGTTTGATGTAACATTTAATTTATACACCACCACATTTGTGAAAGTTATTTATAACATATCTTTGACAAATAACTTTTGCTTTTCAATTTTATGGTTCCATGTTAAAGAATTAGGTACACTGAGATGACCACAGTTCTTCTTAATCATAATATTGTATTGCCCAATACACAGAACCCAGACGGCACGGTTGGCGCAGTGGTTGAGAGATCGACTGCTGACCTACGTGTCGCGGGTTCGGTTTCCGCACGGAACAAATACTTGTATGATCTACAGATAGTTGTTTCGGGTCTGGGTCTTTGTGTATGTGAATACACACCGCGCCTCGGAAATCACGTAAAGCCGTTGATCCTGCGCCTGATCTCTCTCCGGTCGTGTCGGATTGCCGTCCCATCGGACTATGAGAGTGAAGGAATAGAGAGAGCACCTTTGTTAGCGCACACACTTGTGCTCTATAATATCTCCTGCGTAGTTAGCTAATCTCCGGTGAGATTGGCCTCCGCAACTGAAATCGGTCAGGAGGACATTATTATTATTACTCAATAATGCATGCTATGCGAACTTAAAAAATATTTTTTTGTGCACTGCTTCATTGCTCTACTGATCGCAAGGGAGACTGTTGAGCGTGAGGTCCTGGGTTCGATTCCCGAGTCGGCCAAAGTGTTATTGGCTATTTCTGTATGGAAATTCTCAAACGCAGCACGGGGTCTGGAACTGGACCCGGTAGATGGCAATAAACTTGCCCCCTTTTAAATGGGACTCAAAAACAGCTTTGGTGGAATGTGGGTGTAAAATAGTACATTCACCTCTGCCTAATCCCTCGAGGAATACAAGCGTTATGCCATGTTATATGTTATGTTAGTAGAAAGAAAAACCTGCCTTCTGGTGCGGTAACAGAACGAGACCGTATAACGCAGGTTCGATTCCTGCACGCGATTGCATTTATTCTACTTAGTCTCAGTCTATTTCACCCGCCAATAGCAACTATGTGTAAGCGTAGTTGTGTTGAGGGTGAATTATAGGAACTGGAAATTACCGAAACAACGCATTTCAATTTAAGCCTAGATCTGTAATGCTCATACTAATCTAATATACTATTGATGTATAAGACTGTAGATGAGTTCACATTATATTAAAAAAAAACTCTTTCTCTTCTCTTCTTTTAAAAAACGTTGCCCCACACTAAAATTTCTCCGGCATCGTGGGTACAGTTTACAAACATACATGTCACATGCACACACAAGCAAACCCGAAACAACTATCTGTAGATCATACAAATATATCTTCCGTGCGGGAATCGAACCTGCGATACATGATACTGCTACCTATCCTAAGACAGAATTTAGGCAACCTTTATTTAATGGTTGATACTTTCTTACACTCCGCTCGACTTTCTTCCACCTATTAACATTTTAAAATTTCCCTTTCAATTAGACAGTTATACGCTGTTCCGGAAGCCGTGCACCAACTGACACCTGGGTTAAGTGGGCTCTCGTGTTCCTCTGCAAACTAGGCTAAGCTATACATACGATCCTTTGAGATATTAGATGATACATTTAAAAAAGAAAAGAATATCGATGTGTATATTGTAATGTTTATATATAAAATTCCGATGTGCGTGTGTTCGTAATTTTTCTCCTCCGAAATGCCCGAGCGATTTTGAGGAAAAAAAAATCTTATACTTCTGATTGGTTCTTAGTTATAGTTGGACCCGGTAGGTGGCGCAGTTGTCGAGATCCAGAAAACACACGCAGACGAAGTTGTGGGCAACAGATAGTGTCATATAGTTAAATTAATAATAAAATAAAACTCCACATTAAATCTCCATAAAACCTTTTGAATATCATAACATGAATTGAATACTATGGGCAACTTGAACAATTATTTAACCGTGAAAGACTATGTTAAGATTGATTAATCGAATGATATTTCTCAATATAATTACTTATGTACCAAATATATTGTTAATATAAGAAGGGTCTTCTTCTTCTATCGAGTCGACACAAGATATCCGTCAGCAATGGTGGTTTCGAGGCTTACTGCCGAGGGTGCGACTGACCATTTCATGATTCGTCACTCATGGAAGCTCTTTCCTTGCAAAGATAAACTAAAAGATGACAGCAATTAGCCAACAGACAAGACATCCATCAGAAAATTAAACAACCAAAAACTATAATATAAATATTTCACCAGGAAATGCAAACGTTCAGATCCATTAATTTTAACAAGATAATTAACCCCAATCATATAAAATTCACGATAATTAACGACATCACATATGCACTAACAAGATGGATGACAAAACTAATTTAAATTATACGGAAAGAAAATGAAGTGACGTAATCACGTTTAGTTTGACATAAAAAAAATTGCTTGTCAAGAAATTAGCGCCAGAAACTTTCTCAAAAGGGCAAAGGAATTCTATTTGCAATTCTAATTTTAAACATGATTTATATGAATTACGTCACACAGACTTTATGTTTCCTCTTAGTGGAGTGATCAGGCGAGTTCCTTGTGTGTCCAACAAAAAGTTCAACTAGCTATCGGGCCAGCTAATGGCCGACGACGTAAACAAACATCAGTCTTCCCCGACACCTATGACATAACTTATTTCGGTTTCACTGACCAAACACGTTCCGCTGATTAATTGCTTTTAATTACGAAGCTTGAAGATTAATATTTATGGAAATTATTTTAATTGCGGATAATTTATATTAAAATGAGGTTATCAGATGTCCAAGTTTTTTTAAATCCTGTCTCTATTATAAGTTTTTCAATCAAATGTAATTCTACTGCATGAATTTCGTTTGATTGAAAAACTTCAAAAGCTGTCAAAGCTGGGAAGCAGGAACTTAAAACTATGCATATATCAGTAGTTACCAGATACTCATTACAGTAACGATTTCTCGCAATCGATGCACAAATTACGCTCATTACCATCTATACCGTTTTACATGACTAAAAACCGATTTCAAATCGATATCTAAGATTATCGAATCGATTATTCGAGCTCATAAATATTTGTCATAAATAAATAAATAAACAAATGCCCTTAATCACTGAGTAGATCAATATACGACCGGCAATACTCATTTTAATGAGTGGTATAATTCAAGTCGGAATTCATACCGACGAGTTCGTGGGCGCCTTGATAATTACTAAATTGTGCTCAAGCTTCGATAAAGGGTGTAATAAAGCACACAAATTGGGCCCGAATCGGAAAATATTAGGGTTTTATTATACTTAATTGACAGTCGAAACGGAACAAGAATAATAATGACATAGATAATAATAGCTTGAGTCCTACGCTAAACGGTGCTAAATACTTAAGTACGCCTTAGCATTTCATTAGCAATTAAACAGATGTTTTAATATGCGTTTACTTCCCTACGTTTAATTGTTTGTATGAAAAATTATGTACTTTTTATATGATTACCGTTTGTTTTTAATTTTCATGATTATGAAACCGAATGAAGAGGAAAGGAGGAAATTTCATAACAATGAAACATTCCCCCTTCAGCCATTACTGTTAAATGGCGATAGCTGTACCACATTACCCACTCTACCCTTTTAAGCACATATAACAATTTAATTAATTAAGGAGCCGTTTCCTTTTTGGTAATATCTCCCCTTAACATCATTTCACATGTATTTATTCCACAGGGGAAGTAGGTGTGGCCAAAATGTCTCTGTATATGTTTACATTTAGAATAGTTTCTTAATTGGCCAAAAATTAGGATTAATTAGTTGCAAATATCCTTCAAGGCAACGTCTCCCCTGCTGTTTCGTATGTATTTATTCTGTAGGGTGGGTGGATAAGACTAAACTGCATACTGCTGTAATAACCGTGTTTAAATTCAGAATAGATAGAGAATATTCGGCACAATCGGTACTAATTAATTGCGTATAATGCGTTCAGAAATATTCGAGGGCAGGACTATTCAAATATTGGTACAGTTAGTAATTGTAGAGGCTTGAATCAAAATATTCGGGTGTGACTGGAATTTGTAAGTGTAGATGAGGGATATGAATATACAGTAGCCGGAAGTAGGTTGTCCATTATTTCTGTTATTCTGGAGTAAAGTGAAAGTTTGTGAGGATGGATGGATGGGATGTATATTTGTTACTCAATCACGCCAGAACGGCTGAACGGATCTGGATAAAATTTGGCACAGAGATGATAGTCTGGAATAGCACATAGGCTATTTTTTATCCCGAAAAAATGTACGGGTTCGTAAACCACGCGCGCGAAGCCGCGGGAGGAAGCTATTTGATTATTTAATATATTTGAATGAAATCGCGTTCTCGAACACGAGTCGATAAAATTAACATTACAGGTGGATAGGTATTTAAAGTTAGGTTTTCCGTAAGGTTTTCGGGGGCGAAAAGTCAATCTAGCTCAATCTCAACTCTGGAAAAATATGTTATCAGTAAAAAGAAAAAATTGTGTCCCGAGCGAGCGCTCGGTCGCCCAGATACGAACATAATATATGCTAATTGATTTGCTTACCCAATTGGAAGTAAAATAAGGTGTGCTTACCTGAAAAAAATAATTGAAATATTACACACTATATTTTTTTATTTAGCCCAGTACATCTTAGTGATTCATGGCAGCTCTTATTATACACGGCGACATAACTTGCGACATCATAAATTACAATTATTGTTCCTAACTAATCATTACACTAGTCGCTAAACGTACGCTTTTCTATAAAATTAATTCAATAAAGCTATTAAAATTGCAGGATTTAATTCATACACTCAATACATAGTACAATTACCAGCTACTTTACTTTTTTTTTACTTGAAAGATGAGATCATCTGGCGCACCCTAGGCAGTCAGCCTCGAATCTACCATTGCTGACTGGCAAATATTTCCACTACAGCATAAGCGACTTCCATGTGATAGGTTTGCCTTTATAGTCTGGAGATCTAGTACGAATTTCCCTGGACATACATACGTACATAAAGTCACACCTTTTTCCGACGGGGGTAGGCAGAAACCACGGAACGCCACGTGCTACGTGGCTATCCTTACATAATCCTTTTGCTTCATCTACATTCATGCATCGTTTCATACATAAACGCCGGTTGTGGGTACTACACACCTGACCTTTTTGAAGGAAATCACCAATAAGGTCCGTATATGTCCTTATATGGCGTTTCCACTAATAACCGCGTTATAAATCCCTTTCGTTAATCACCTTTTATCCATCCTCTCTACATGACCAAACCAACGAAACATACATTTCTCTATCTTTGTCTACATCTTCTTTCAGAACGCAACGCCGGACGTCAATCTTAATTACCGTATATCCAAAAATATATAAAAATTTTGCATTTGAGTGTACTCAGCCCCTGTTCACTTCTTGCAAAAGCAACATTTGCGCCTGAATTCCATACAGGCCGCCAAGATATACTGAGCGCACTATTATCATAGAAACAATAGAATTATAGACATAAACAAATCCCTTAACTGGGCGCCATAACAACTGTATACAGTATGTTCATAATAAAGCTATACAGTATGTATAATCAAATCATTGTCTCGTACACTAGAGCCCCGGAACACGCACACCACTGACATGTTAATGACACACATGCAAATGGGACGACGAGATGGTCGCCTAGCGCGACTACTAGGTGTGTGGTGCTGAGTTTGATTCCCGGGTCGTGCTGTGTTATTGGGTTTTTCACTATGGAAATTTCATGGGACTTAAAATTTTGCCGAAATGTGGTGTGTACGTATGAGTACACCTCTGCTTAACCCTTTAGGGAAAATAGGCGTGATGCTATATTGTTATGAGAGACTAAGTTTTTTTATTGTTATTGCTATCGCATTCCACGGCTGGATCACGGCTATGGCCTACGGCCTATGGACTCACGAGATTTGCTGATCCTCCACTGAGTAATGAGGATCCTTCAATCAGACGAACGAAGTGGTAGACGAAGTAGTGGATGTCAGATATTCGCATAAGAATTAGTAAGAAATATTCATAGTGCAATGCATTACAGTTGTCGATTGACTCCAATAGATGGCGCTGGATTACATTTTATTATATATCTAATAGTCTCTTATTCAGGTAAACTGACCCTGACTGATATATAATTTATTCATGATCTATTTAAATTATTTTTGTGAGCGAATTAAAGGCTGTTTGCTAATCAAGCATAAAAAGTATTTGTATCTCTTGATGTTACGATTAGATAAAGATTATGTAGGTATGCATGTTTTTTGTTTGGTCCAAGCAGATAGCCTTGCGTCGCGTCGCAGGAATCTTGAACACCGCACCCACTTGAGCTGACTTGTGTCAGTTTTTTAGTGTTCCGTACGAATATGGTGGCATGGTGAATAGAATAGTTTAAAGAAAACATTGTTTAAAATAGTTTAAAACAAACACAGACTGCTGAACGCGAGATGCAATTCCCAGGTCGGGCAAAGTGTTATTGGGTTTTTCTGTATGGAAATTCTCAGTAGCAGCACGGATTCTGGAACTGTGCCCGATAGATGGCAATAGGCTCGCCACCTATTACATGGGACTCAATAACGGCATCGGTGACATGTGGATGTACAATAGTATCTACACCTCTGCCTAACCCTTCGGGGAATACAGGCGTGAGACCATATAAATGTAATTTTTATGCTGAATTTTCTTCTTCATAGTGAATACAGTTTACAAACATAAATCTCACATACACCGAGACCCATACAATCTGCCTGCAGATGCACCACATATTGTCCGTGCAGGACTCGAACCCAGAAAATGCAGAAAACCCAATTGCTTAACCACTGCACCAGCCGTGCCATCATTATTAGCGTGTTGTAAGACTTACACCTAAACGAATTCGGTAATTTTATAAATGTAAACAGTACCTACGCAACGTAAACAAACGTGAAACAAAAGAGTGATGTAAATCAAATGCAACGTTCGACAAGGCGTAACAATTGATACGAAGTTAAATATACACACATGATGCATATATGTATATTTAGTTAAACAAACAGGAAAACTGCGGTAATGTTGTTATACATATATACTGTAATTATCTATGTTCAACACAACGTGATGTGAACACGATTATTTATTGTAATTTAGCGATATTTTTGGCGTGTGATCCACGGGTAAGCTATGTATATGCAATACACGCCGCGTTTAGACTTCTTGCTACAATGTGTATGTATTATAATAATAATAATTCAACCCATTACTGTCCCGCTGCTGGGCAAGGGTCTCTTCTCAGAATGAGAAGGGTTAGGCCTTAGTCCACCACGCTGGCGCGGTGCGGGTTGACGGACTACACACACCGTTAAGAACTTTATGGAGGTGCAGGTTTCCTCACGATGTTTTCCTTCACGGTAAGGTATGACCTACAGATAGCTAGTTCCGGGTTTGGGTTTAATATTTGTGTTTGTAAACTTACCTACGATATAGGAATTATTCCTAGTGTGGGGTTTTACATTAAAAAAAGAAATAAACATGCTCGGAATGTTTAATTCGACCATCTAAGAAATACACATATTAATAGACGGGATAAAAAAGAAAATTAATTAACATGGCAAAGATTGGAAAGTTACAAGGTCTTCCTCGTCAACATCGTCGCTTAAATCATCTAAAATAGTACCGTAAAATGGGGTATTTCGGAAGCGCAGGGCTAATTGAAATTTAGTAAAGGGTTCATTATGTGTGCTTCTCATGGAGTAGTAACTGCTTTTAAACAGCGGTAGTTTAGGATGCTTTCAATGACAAAGGAAATTTTGATTTAGTTTAGAAAATATGTCAAAATTTCTAAAAACAAAAATGTTAGTCCCAAATTGCCCCGCGTTTCCCAAATAGCCCAATAGTAGTCAAATACAAGGAATAAACGCAAGGGACGGTGGTAATATGTACCAGGTTGACTGCGACTCGTATTCAAAATGTGTCGTTATTATTTTTAAGAATCTTCAACGCAGTACTCCTTTTCTTTTTGTTCTACATTACGAGGAGCCACATTGTCTGCAGAAATCCGGGTCTGCTTGATGACGTCAGAATTCACAGCCTACCGAACATAATGCTTTGCATACAAAATATATCAGACCCCATTTACTAAGCATATCGTGAAGCCTTTTAAGTTTTGCTACGGGAACGAAATGGAAGATGAATAAACATGGATAGTCAACGTGAGAAAATAGAATCACATGATATGATTAAAATATTTAAGGCCTAGTATGGCCCAGATAAATTAATATCAACAAAAAAACTTATAAAACCAAGTACCATGACTGACTGACGGACAACACACAGTCTAAACCACTGCAGATAGTAACTTGAAATTTGGAACATGTGTTCCGTAGATCCTACACCTTGTAGATGAGCACTAAGAAAGGAATTTTCAAAATTCCCACGGGTACTCCTTCTATCTCGGATAATACCTCGGGCGAGCTCTAGTCATATTAAAATAAAAAATAAAATAAATACAGCCAGATTGAATATGCGCCTAAAAATCAGCACGCCCAGAAAATATAATTTGAGCATTTGAATGGCGACCTCGCTTTTGCCAAGATTGTACCTATATTAGGCTATAATTGGGTAATTGGCTAAATAGAGACGAGGTCTTAATCGCAGTACCAAAGAAATGTGAAGAATAAAATGGAAAAGGATTATCATAAGGTTCTATACAATACCAATACTTGTAAATAATCTTCACGCTACAGAAGCAGTGTGCACTGAATCACAATGACTAACATAGCGTTAACTATTCATTAGGCGTCTACTTAGGTGACTACTAAACGCTTTTATTCACGCGGCAACATACACCTTATTGAGAACTAGCTGTTGCCGGCGACTTCGTCTATGTGAATTTTGTTTTGCTGCAATAGTAAAATTAAGCATAAGTCCTTCTCCAAGTCTCAGGCTACCTCTTTACCGTTAACTTTACCGTTAACTTTTTTTAACAATTGGACATCATATATTTATTGATTTTGTGACATTTTTTTATTATAATTTTTTTTATTTTATTTTTTACTTACTATTGACTTCATATGGCTTCATATGGTATTTATCTTGACTTAGATTCGGCTTTATTGGCAATATAGTTTAGTATTGACTTGTATTGGCCTTATTGGCATTATTGTATTATTATTATTTTTGACATCTTTTGGCTTTATTGGCCTTATTGTATTATTATTATTATTTTGACATCTTTTGACTTTATTGGCCTTATTATTTTTCATTGACATTCATTGGCTTTATTGGCATTTTTATTGTTAATTTGTATCTGCCTTGTTGTATTACCTGCTATTTTTTGTTATTATGTTGGCAATTTGTAATATGTGAGCACCATGTAGCCCTAAAGAGATATTTTATTCAATTGACGTGATAGTTGTCTGGCAGTTTGAGAATGTCATGCTCACTTAAATGTCCTGCTGATGGTGGCGTGTGTGTCGGGTCGTTGAGTTCCCTGCAATGTGGTTGAGTTGAGCGATGCCGATACGTGCGTGATACTCGTGAACGGGTGCCGTCTGTTGGGACTGGTCAGCTCATAGCTGCCATGTCAATCTTATCAGAATATTTGTTATTAATTTAAAAATCAGGCTTGTTTAGTTTAGACTTTTTTTTTACATTGTCCTCACATAAGTTTTCGAGAACAATGTATTTTAACAAAATATTGTAAGAAATTCTGAATTTAAAAGAGTAACCATGGAGTTTCTTGCCCGTTCTTCTCCATTGGAAGTCAACATTTTGGAACGTGGCACCTAGAGTCGTAACTATTCTTAAGTACCTGTATATGGTCTACATGAATAAAAACATATCTTATCTTATCTTATCTTATCTTTGTATAATTTCATTAAGATCGGATCAGTGGTTTACTCGTGATAAAGTAACAGATAGCCAGAGTTATTTTCGCATTTTTAATAGATTAGACGTGCAAGCGCATAAATACAATGCGTGACAAGAGCGACGCTCTTCTGTCGTTTAAAAACAGACTTTTTTCGGAATAAGTTACAAAAGTTATATTATTACCTTTTACTGTAGGACATTGGTACTAATATCTAGCGTACACAATCCACAGTAAACAGCTTGTGAATACATTCGACTTCACTAAACACATTCGTAGGTGGTCCACCTGACAACGGTACCGTACATAAATAATTCACAGATGGAATTAATCTGCAATTGCATTAGAGCCTCGATGTGTGGATTATGCCAATAACTTGCCAGTATTTGTTAACACCTTGAATGAGAAAGAAAGAAAGACTAAACTAACATTTATTGGAAAACATAATATAAACAGTATAACATGAAGACAATTTGCTCCAGAAAAGTCATCTAAGAATGAAGTTTTTTTTTTAATAACAAGGTGTCTATAATTCTATTTTACTACTCTTGTTCAAATCTAGATATTTGACAGAACAGTTCCCTAATTCCATAAAGCCACTATTCTTCGAAAAAAGACTGCTACTTTAAATTAAGTAAGTATTACTTCTTCTGCATCTTTACTTTTTATAATCCTATGTCAAGGAAAGAAAGAAAGAAAATATGATTTATTTGTCACAAAGACACGCGCACAAAGAAAACAAATTATATTTTTAATTAAAACGGATATGCGTAAGTCAAAATTGCGACATATAGGTGAACACTCAGCATGAAGCTGATTTTCAGTGTTCACCTCTCGTACTACTTATGTTTGGTATGTTTACTTCTCTTATTACTTCAAATTGTGTGTCTACCACTAAATAAATAATGTATACATAGTATATCTGAATTAAATCCCAGTAAATTGGCGCTGCTGCCATAAAATACGGTGCAATTCAATACAAGTCTAAATACGAACTCTCAACGTATCTATTCATTCTGAAAATACAAGACTGATAGAAAGTAGAAAAGAGGGGAAACGTAGACGGCCATTAATCTCCCGCGTCACACCTTATCAACTCTTCCCCTCACCCCAGACAACCCCAGGTAGACGTAGACACACGCAACGCGTTGTACCGGCTGTAACAAATAAAGATAGTAACCGTGACACGAACTTTACCGACGTTTTTATAGCGCTAGCAGGCAATCAATGGCATAGGCCCAAGTTCAACGACAATATAAAAGAAGTTTCCGACGAAATCAGTCGTTTAACATGAACTTATGTATAGGTGTAAAAGGCGGTTTTCATTTTAAACATCTGTTGTGTTTTTGGCTTACCTCGTGGTAAACATAATACTAGAAAAACTTTAAAAAACAATTCGTTATTTATAAATAATATTATGTTTCTGTTACTGTATTGTTTATTGATCGTTTGCACAGAAATATCGGCGACCGATCAGCCATGTACCCGATTTTTTGGCTGAATTTTGAATTTTTTGGAACTTTCTATTTATAGTACCTATACTGCTTACAAAAGCTACCGAATTAACTTCTAACTGCACCACATAAAACCTGTAATCGTAGCTCTGATCAAAATAATAAACTTGTTAAATTATGCAGCAACATAAAGACCATTGCGAATAGATGACGACTTGACAATAACAACAATGTTAATTTCAACATATCCGCACTTGACACCTGCAGTATCATAGAGGGGCGGGACACATCAAGAAATGATTTGAAATGGACACATTTGGAGGTTGGCCCAAGTTTATAAATATAACATAACTGAGAAAGGATATTTAGAAGAAAAAAATGACCTTCTTCACTAAAAATAAGAACAGACAAACTTTAAACACTAAAGTTGTACAAAATTGGAATTCCTATACATATACGTAGATGAAAACCTCACAAGAAATTCATATTGTTCTACATAACATAACACGGCATCACGCCTATACTCCCACGGTTTAGGCAGTGTATATGTAGTAGTTTCGAAGATGCCGTTATTGAATCCCATGTGCAAAAGCGAGGGGTGAGGTAAGATAAAGTTGATCATACATTCTTCTTTAAGATTGTTCACCCAAAACAAACACATAAAGCAATTAAAAGTTAGAAAACTCTTCAGAAGCCGTGCAGCTCAGGAAAATATAGGAAGTTAATAAATTCGCTGTCTTCTGTCACTCAATCAGCTGTCCAGCCGCGAAGGCAGCGGCCGTGTGGGTGTCGTTTTGACCTTGGCGCGTCGAATCAATACAGAACAATGCTCTCGATTACCCATTGTTTCAAGCTTGGCTCCAATTTACACTTATTGGAGTTGCGTTAAACATTTGACAAGTGATGTAAATATGCAAGGTTTTGTGAAAATTGCAAATATTTTGTATGAAATGTCTTCTGTTTACGTTAATTGCTTTGGCTGGTTAGTTTGAAGTTACAATTAGGCTTTTAGACAGATGGGTTTTAGCTTTGCTCTTGTTCCTGAGGCACTCTCTTTTGATAAAATTTGTTTTGTAACTAGCGAAACCCAAATTTCAATAGGGGATTGTTAAGACCCATTTTTTATTTAAATTATAAACATGTTTGCATGAAGATTTCACTTAAAAGACCAAATCAAACATTTCTAATTCCAAACAACTTATCAATGTCAAAATACTCTTCCCATACTTCGATAAGGAACTGACCGATTTCAATGACAATAACGTCATTTCTCATACGAAGGCCACCCATCCGAATCAGTTCACACGTATACCATAAACTTAAGAACACACGTATAGAGGTTGATGCTTTCTAATATCTTCACTCCTTCGCCGGAGCGTCACGTGTCGAAATAATTTCACTGCATTGTCACTGTCACAAACTTTTCATTACCTACATTGTTGATTGCTGAGCAATAAAGTTTAACTATAGATTGTTATTGTTCGCTCTTTAAATTACCATATTTACCATGCGTATGAATGCATTGTGAATAAGTAATATCAGGAGTTAATACTCCACTATTTAAATCTTTACTTTCTTGAGTCGTGCTATTATTAACGTTTAAAGTGTTTATAGGACATTCTAAAGCTATTTTTATTGTCATTTGTTACTTCTATTTTCAGAAGCTTTGAAGTCTCATGCTGTCACTATCACTTTAAGGTAGAAAATAGCGACAGAATTAAGGTGTAGAGAGTCCTTAAGTTAAAGTTAGTATTTGACGGGTAGCTATTCAATCGATGCTGCATTAAGATTTGTCGATTAGTCACCTTCTTAAAATATCTCGTTTGCTCCAATCGTTCTATCGCTATTTCCATCCTGGGACCAAACTTGTTTATAATCTCAGCGCATTTGTACATAGGCGTCGCGCGCAGCTGACATCAATGATTGATGCCTGACGGAATGGCGACACACAAGGAAGATGCTGCCTCCTTGTATCTTTAGTAGCCTATAATCACGTACTATAACAATTTCTTTGGAATCTATCAAAAGTATTGAAATAATATTATCTGCAGACTCCAGTTTTAAAAGCTTTATGAAGTTATTGTTTAATCTAGATAGTATTGCATTTGCCCATTATCCAGCTACGATGTGATCGACACGAATGGCCTTAACATGCATTTACGCTATTCGAAGCTACTTCAACGATATGTAAGTGAGTAGTGCAACACACTAAATAATGCACGGTTCGCAGTCCTCCATACGACGGAAGACTGGCACGCTACAGAATACACTACAAAAAGTAGCATGTTCTGCCATTTTTTATGCATTTTCCTTTGAGCCAAAGCACAGTACGAAGAAGCAAAGTGCAGTGTACTGTAATGAATCATTCATTAGCTGCAGTTCATTTTGTCCTCAAATTTTAAGTTTGAAAAATACAAAATCTAACTATGTTTGAGAACAGGTGCCGAGGTCTAGATATCAGAGGAACCGCCTTAGATTTTTAGGTAGTAGAATCTGTCCGATACATTATTGCACGCAACATTATTTTTTGCTTTCAGGTTTAATCATCAAGTTGAAGACCGCGTTATAAATCTATATATTTTTAATTATTTTCATTAATATCAGAAATTTGACATCTAAATAATTTAATCTAACTTTATACCAAAAAAAGAAATGCCACCCATGTGTTTGCAGGGTCGGTCCTAGCAATATGCGGAATCAGTTCATTGTCTGGAAATTATATTTTCTATTCTAATCAAACAACCCGTAAATGCTACGACGCATATCATCATTGGGTCCAATACTCTTTACATTATCGAAATAAAGTGCTTTTACTTCTTTTTCGCCCGTCGTAAAAGCTCTCCCATAGGAAATAGAAGTGTATAAATGAATATAAGACCTACATTTACCAAAATTTACATTAACCTATATATTCCAACAATAAAATGTCGTCAGTGATTGCACCAATATTTCTTACTAAAAGTAAAGATTTGTCGTCGAATCTTTGGAGAAAGGAGACCACGTCATGTGCCCATAGAATAACAATTAAATTGATATCCTCATGAGTTGTAGTGACGTACTTTGTCGATATTATGTTATGTCGATGTTAGAATATTGCGCAGGTTGATAAGATTGCGATAAACCCAGTGTTACTGTTATCGTTCGGAAATTTGTTTAAGCGATCAATACATCTGTTTTTGTAAAAGTGTTCGTGTCGTTGTAACGCTTACGTGTCCATTGCGGTAATTTATGTTGATATTAACTGATTTAGCAAGTATAATGTATTTTATTTAATTTTCAAAAGCATGTTTGCTTAATTTCTGAATGTGTGCAACTGTGGAAGGTAACATTCAATAAAGTAGATCATTCTTCAAACACTGCAATTAAGATTTCAAATTTAATATAAAATATACATTTCAAGACGTATCTACAAAAAAAAATACAAGAACTCCTGAGTAATAGCCTCGTTTTGAAAATCAGTTTTCCTTTCTCAAACATAAATCAAATTCCAAAATCATCGACAAATATCTTTCGACACACAATCGATAAACGGTATCCCCAACACTGTCCGTCTCGTTCGCGGGTCGAATGCAAATAGATCACGAAGGCCGCGGGGTACGTGACCACTGAATACAGGCCACAGACACACGGATGTCCACCATTGACTGGTGAACTACTACTTGCACTATCCTATAGCACACGTGAGGTATGATGTATGCCACATCACGGACAAAGAAAAAGAAGGGAGAGAAGTAACAAAAAGTTTGACTAACGAAAATTGCGTAGTTAGTCCCTGTAAACTATATATTATTATTATTATAAGCCTGTACAGTCTCCCTGCTGGGCAAAGGCCTCCCCTTCTTCTTTCCACTTTTTCCGGTCTGTTGCGACTTGGGACCAATCGTTCAGATGCAAGTCTAGCTCATCCCGCCATCTTCTTCTTATAATATGCCTATAAAAAAATATTACCGTAGTACTTGAGTTATCTTATCACAATCTAGCGCTAGATAATAAAAGTCTCTTCTCGATTCGCACCTTCTGCATCCAGCTTACAGCTGCTGCCTTCCAAAAGACTTAACTTGTTCAAATGAATTGAAACGGCATAGAAATAAGGATTAAAATACCTTGATTTTAGATTATCACAATACATCACTGTCAATTAAGTCATAATCATTTTGCAAAACAATAGTCAGTTTTGATGTTGGGACATTAATTACAGAACTTAGCATTCCTCTGACCCATTCTATATTATATGTACATATACAAGCGAAATACTATTCACTCACTGACTAATTGAAACACTGACTAATCACCAAATCTCAGGAATTTCAAGCCTTAAAAAGATAGGTAGTTTGTTCAACCCTTGAAGAGATGATATGGGGAAGTATCTATGAAAATCATTCTTGGATGCCGGAGTCATGGAGACATTTTAGTTACATACGATGCATGGTGCATTTTGTTCCACATTCACGATAGCTGCTTCATAATCCTAAACTAATCTTTCTTTTTTTGGCGACACTGTTGGCTTATTGGTTAAGCGATTGGCTTTCTGCGCTACGCGTTAAGAGTTCGACACCCGCACGGAACATATATTTGTATGGCTTACAGATGGTTGTTTGTGCTTGTCAATATTTGTGTCTGTAAAAGCAACCACGATATAGAACATAATCCTATTGGGGCAACGTTTATTTTAAGAAATCTAAAAACCTAATCTGCCTATAAATTAAAAGCAGGTGATCCTAATTTCGTGTGTGCCTAGAACGGATAAGATTAGGTCATTCTATGATTGGATGGAAGATTAATTTTAAACAAAAAACACAAATATTACATGATGTTCTGCAATCAGAAAACCAGACTGACAAGTTAGCTGTCATCAATAATGCAATGCAAAATATGTATATCATATATTCATCTGTCACTTGGGCAAAACCGATAGCTGAATACTATTTTGAATAAAGCAGTTTCTATCTAAATTAAAGGAAATTTAATGAACCCGAAACGGTAGGAATCTAAAATGTCTAAAATATTGTATACTAACGACCCGCCCCGGTTTCGCACGGGTAGCAGAGCATATACGCCTTCATTTTTTTCTGTCGTAGTGTTGTTACATCGTATTACGTCGAGCATTTACTCGGCTCATGATTTTTTCCGACATCTTCAACTATCATCGTCATATTTCAGCCAATTTACACAAAACCTTAATGAATTATACACCTAAAACTTCCTGATGAATCACTCTGTCTATTGGTGAAAAGCGCATGAAAATCCGTTCAGTAGTTTTTGAGTTTATCGCGAACAGACAGAAAGACAGACGCAGCGGGGGAGTTTGTTTTTATAATATGTAGTGATGTTTCTGAGATAAAAGTTCTGAGGTAATTAAACAAATCGAACTATGAAGTTTGTAGGTATTCTACGATCAATTGTTTTCGTCTGCATAACACGATTCTACATGGCAAACTTCGACAAGACTTGACGAGGATGAATGATGAATAAAAAGGATTATAGAGCGAATGTAAAAGTATAAGAAAATAAAATAATTGACATTAGTAGTGCCAAAAAAGGTCAGATGTTAGAAGGTAAGCAGGTAAGGTATTAGAAGTAGGTATCTATATTGCTAGTCTCAAACGCCGTGAGTATACCAAAAGCTTCATAAATATGGAAGCTCAGGAAAGAGCAGCGGCGTGCAAAGATTTTTTAGACAGGGTAGGCAGAACATTTTAAAAGCTTACTTACCAAAAATACCGACTTCATGTTGGTTTTAGTTCATCGTCTTGTCGATTAAATAATGATGTATATGATTTGCCACATCAAATATATTCTAATAAATATTTATCTGAGTCATGTAGGCAGTGTCTTTTTGTCTTTCTGAACTGCACGCCACTGGTAAAGAGTAGTGTCATAGCGTCCGGTGTATTGTGCTACCTTGCTATGAAAAAGGCCGAGTGTAAAGAAATAAGTAGGTATTAAAGAAAACAAAAAACCAGTTGTCTGACAGCCGTCTGTCCTTTACATAATAACTAAACCTATCACAGTAATTAACGGAGCATCAACTCCATTAGATGCACTTATATGGTGTATTACATCACCTTGCATAACATGAACAATTAAACATCCTCTCGGAAGTGCCAACATGTTACTGAGAACTCTGTCTTGCTGTACAACTTTCCACTTATCAACTCTGCTTATCCAGTGCTGACAGTGGGAGAATTTTCAAAAAGAAATGCCCACGCGCAATCCCAGTAGTAAAGCGAACGGTGATAGATCTAAGAATCTTACACAATTTAAAAATGGAATGGTCAAGAAGTACACCCTACCAAACAAACATATTAAAAATAACCGTGTACCAATAAGTAGAGGTGGTAAAGATTGCCTTTATGAAATAATAGCTCATTTTTGACAAGTTTAAAACCATCCACCCCTAACAGTGTCGTTGCGGCAACAGATACAGGAACTAAATCAAAACACATACAGGTGGCGCCATCTATGCAACCGATGAAGCATTAGTAACCTAAGAAGGAGAGTTACTCAAAAAACCAAACAAGTACTTACATTGGTATAATACATAATAATTATGATTACTGAGTGAACTTGATGAAAAAGTGGTTATTACTTAAAGAAAAATTACGTTATTTCTACACCGCACCGTACCCTATAAGACTTTCAGTAAACCATATAAAAGTTCCCCTGAAATCAAAGCCGACCTATTTATTTAAGCTTCTTTACTGACGACAATTAAAAATAACAATCATTCATATTCATTTCCCAGTTCCCACATGGAATTACCTATTTCGGAATTGAATACATTATAATTTTAGTACTAGCAATATAAGTTGTAAGACTTATACGTAAGAGTGAGAGTTGTTTGTCGGACGTCCGTCTGTTCGTCGCTTCCTGCCGGTACAAAAAAGCGCTTCGCGTGCGAAACCGGTGCGTGAATCATGCGCACGCGCACGCGTGCGTGCTTCTGTCGCTTGGTTGTCGCTTTTAGTGAGTTCAGCTAATTACAGACATTAATATTTTGTAAATGTTTGTAACGTTTTAAAAAGTATCAAGTTCTAGGATGAGAATTTCCAACCGTTGTTACCCTTCAGTCAAAAATGTATGAAAAAATCGTTAGAGTGAACACATATCGTGGAAACGGGCACATTATTTTCATACATTTTTTGTTCACGTTTACTATACTCGGGATCAGGGAAAGATCGGTCTAGACCCTCTGATAAGAACCAATTGTTGCCTTGGCTAGAACGCTGCGTCTAGCAGTTGCTACATTACAGCTAAAGACAGTGTTGAGTGAGGTGAGTGAGTGTGTTCAGTACCTGCATTAGGTGTACTTTTATTTACGACTATTTTTTCTTAATAAATATTCTAAATTATAATTACAAATAACTTATAATGACTTCAAAATTAATGCTTTATTTATTGCAACCTCAATCGTAACCGCCCATAATAACAACAGAAAAAAATAATTGTACATGCATGTATTTAAACTAAAAACTAAATAATAATTAATAAAATACATACATTTTCAAGACATGTTTGTATAATTTGTAGTATTTCTGCCCTACTGCTATTTTCTCCAAATTTATAGAGAACAAATAAATAAAATCGGCGATAACGGCTTCTTTAGTAAGTCCACAACACCCGGCATCCCAGATCGGAAGACCATTACACCTATTGAGAATCCAACCATATAGGATAAATTATAGCGTTTAGTTTGCAGCAACCATCCAACCATTAGAACAACGTCTAAACATTCATTATTTACACACAGAAATATGTGCATTACAACATTGGATTAAGTGTGAAAATGATATGTACCATTCCTTGCACGTGCATACAGATAGGCGTGTTACGGAGTTTCCTGCAAGTTCCCTTAAGATATAACACGTACGTAACGTAATTAGTACAAACTCACGCACGGATGAACCTCTAGAATATACTAATATATATAAGGAAGGATAAACAAAACTGCGCTATGATTATCCAGTGAAATCATCTACCGGCATTCTTGAGCCATTGCGCGTCTAAATAGGACGTGCAAATAGGACAGATAAAACTGTAGTTAAGCACACTGTGAGTAAGACTTTAGTCATATGTTTTGCTTTTTTAATCATGTATACGATAGATAGCGAGTTCTGCTCAACTTGTTTTGCATAAAAACGTGCCATGGATCTCTCTTTTCGCAGCTTCGTTGGCGTCTTACTTATTTGGAAATGTAAGAAATTCCGATGCTCAATCGGACTTACACAACCTTGTTACATCATTTGAGATTTTTTTGTCTTTTATTATAACTGAATAATCATTGTTGTCACAGCTCTTCATTGCTGCTTTCAAACTGACACAAGACGTTACAGAGAGATTACTAAAATGACCAAGCTTTTCAGACGAATCCGTGAACAAAATATTATGTAGAGGCTACTTTTATAGGTTTACACTGTGCTACAGTACTACCCATCCTCCTAATATTACACTTTAGCCCTTCAAAGTTATGATGTGACCTATTTGCAACCAAAACCTGTCAGCAACAAATATATTAACTTCGATATTCTTAAAATCTTACCTTTTTGGAAATCCACGAGCTTCAACTCTGGCACAACACCAGATTAAATAAGTTGCACGCACAAAGGGCACTGGTTTCACACGAACACCGCTCTTAGTAAAATCTTTCTAATACGATTATAATTTCTAATCCGAAGCGAGTGCAAAACTACTGCATTTTGTATCGATCGACCAGCTGCAGTCACTACAATAGAACGCACCGGTTGTACTAACAACAATATACTCGTACCTTTTGTACTAGTTCACATCACACAACCTAATAATTATGGCTAATTTAAGCTATTACTGTAATTAGATCATACAGGAAAATATAATTGTTGTTTGAACTTTTTACACGTTTTATTTGGCACACTTTTTTGTTATAGGTAATCAATTCTTGTTCACTGAACTTATCAAAATGGATTCAAATTTTAGTTTTCAAAAATGTTTATATTAACAGGGTAGGTACATCAGTATCATAACCGAAGATTTTGTGGATAATACTTAAATATTTTCAGACTTTTAATCATTTACGCATTAAGGCTTGAGGCCATTAACATTAATTATTAAAAACAATGATGACATCAAGGTGTGTCAGGAAATGGATTCACGAAATATTTAAACATTTCCTCAACGGAAATAAAAATGGCTACCATACGTGAACAGATTAAAAACTTCAATCATACGTAATCGTACTTCCTTACTTTAAAAAGCAATTTGCATTCAGATTTTGTCCCTTTCTCATGAACTGTTATGACAGAGACGGGGTATGTGGTAGGTAAATTGATCCGCCAGCCGATGTTGAAATGAGACACTACGCGTGCACTCGAGTCCCTAGATTGTTATTACCTGCCATGTAGGGAGAAACAATACGTCATCCAGACTCATGTGGGGTTTCATACGACATCTCAGACTGAAGTGCATTGTGAGGTATGTACCTACAGTTGCCTGTGGCCACACGAGCCACCTGCATAGAGGTCTTAAAAGTATACTCTTTTATAGATGGAGCATGATGATTATAATGCATTTGATTTATATTTATTAATTAATAAAATACTTTCTACAAATGTAAACCATAACATCGTTAACAGTTCATATTTAGATACCCAAGTACTCGATTTATGACAGAATCTTAATCAAGAAATTATAAGAAGATACAAAGAACAAAATTTGATTGCTCTTTTAAAACTCACTCGATCCAGTCATAAGAAACCTCAGGCGGTATGGTACACAAAAATAACTTCGACAATAATGTTTACGACTTTTAATCCAGTCGTAATTAATGAATACGTCGAATTACATCAGATGATTAAATTCTCCTCACGATCTTGCTGCACGCGAAAGAAAATCGCAAATGCAGTTGGATAGCAAAAAGATCTGAATTGAATCACGAACGGACAGGTCATTGAATACAGTGGAGCAAATAAAGATTATGAGAAAAACTCGCTTCGAGAACCAAGGTCCAGAGTTAGACGGCGCTTCGAATACAATCTTATAATATATGACTTGGAGAAAGAAATTCTGCAACATGTAACTATATTCAAGAAATTGGACACCGAATTGTGTTGGGAATCAGCTGCAGCATTTCGAAGCGCTTCACCAAAAGGATCGTGACTTGTTGGGAATAAAATAGAAAGATGATTTTTATGACCTATGTCTTTACATTAAATATTAGATAAGATTTTACTAATATAGTAAATGTTATATGCAACAGCTAATGTGATTGTACATAGAAGATTCTCGTCGAATAATCACTAGCCGGTTTCTTTCTTTTGAATTAAGCAGAAGAACATGTTTTAATGGTAATGTAATTTTATTTTATTATTTAAGTTATGAAAGAACCCAAAAAATGTGAGAGGATTTTCGAGTTAAATATATACTTACATACAACATTTCTAATCTCAGAAAATATTTATAATTCCTAGATTAAAAACAACATCCACATCCCGATTTGGTGTGTATGTGCAGTTCTAAATATAGCCGTGGCTTCAACATCTGAGGGGAATTCGGGGGTTCAAAGACCTCGCGAACCGGCCCGTGCCGCGATAATATATACCATTTTTATGGGAGAACTCAAGCGAAACAAAGTTCATGGGCAGATGTTGACGATACACCAAATTGATTCGATAAACTCACAAATAAATTAGCAGTATTATTGAAACCTCGTCTTTCTATTTCAGGCACATACAATACTAACTAATATGTGCAAATCAAACTTCTAAGAGTTAGCGCTCCTGGAAACCCTTATGTAAGGAGTTCTTGTGTTGGTTGGCATTCTTCCAAGCCTATAAATGTCCTGAGCGGCGAAAACCATAGATGCAGCTTCCTTATAAAGTTAAACGGCAAACAGGATTGAGTAATAAACTTATTCAAAAAACATAAATTTTCCTGTCCAAGATTGTTAAAATGTTTATCGCTAATTTTAATGAGTACGTTGTAAAGTAGATCATAAAGTTCATTGCCAGAGTCAATTAACATGAACCGTGTTAATTTAATAGATCAAGTATTCGTCCTACCTCACACATCGTTTATCGTAGTAAATGACGTAAGAAAGGTCTTTAATTACCTACTAGATGTTTTTCAGAATCTAGATGAACATCAATCAAAGTATTTTTGCTAATTCTTTATTGGAACCATTTAAAATTTCAGGTGGTAATAAATGAATTAGTGTTTGACCTATTTTCGAACCATTCAGTTTCGGAGTTTAAGAACACAATAATTAGTAAAATGCAATAATTATGTCATTCAATCAAATTCAATCAACCTACAGTTTGAAATCGGATGCGGTTGGTTACAAAGCAAGTTCTTTTTTAAACCTGTGAAACAAAGGTAACAAGACCACACAGTGAGCTTTATAATAACGAATCTGAGACTTGAATGGAGCTTAATCGCCTTTTATTTGTGGCCGGCTCTATGTTATACCAAGATCTTGAAGAGGGAACAACAGTGCGTTTGGTTTGGTTTCGTTTAGTCATCGATTTGAGAATAAAATGTAAATACCAACATTATATCGTTACGTTTAGTCAACTCGAGTTAACGGATATAATATTGTATATGCGGATGATTTCTGGAGATAAACATGATGCAATTTGCGTTAAATTAAAATTTTGTTTTTTTTATAAGAATTATGACAGAAGTAATAAGAGAATATGATTTTCTCGAAGTTCATACATAAACTTAAGAAAAAAGTTATTGTAATCAATGATACGCAACACCTGCTAGAACATCTGAATATATATTTGGATAAAACAGTGCTTCTGAATAATTTACTTAGGAACCAGTTCTTTGTATTGTGCATATCGATACAGCTGCCTGCCTTGAAGTAAAAAATCAGTTATACCTGTATGTATTTTTAATAGCAAATTACAAATTCTACTGCACCGTATGGATACTATGTTTCATTTGTTTTTTGATTAAGAGCAATGAATGGAAATGCTCTATCATTCTCATGTTTATTAAATACTGGTATTTTCTCACAGAACCTATCAATGGATGGTGAATAGTTTTACAAATAGGTAGAGATGTTATTATATTTCACCGTAACCTATTATACGTGTTCCAATTCTTCTGAACAGTCTGTAATCTTCAATAGCTGGTACGCTATCCATTATTCAAGTAAATATCCCGTTTTCACGAAACCTGACATTGTATATATCGTTAATGACATTTTACTCAAAGGTCGGACGTTTAATTATGCAAATGTGACCAAGTGCTTATGTAAAGCTAGCTAAAGATACCGCTACCGTGTCATTAGTTGGCTAGATTCCGTCATACGATTCACGTTTAGAATTACAATACGATTGTAGCTTGCCGGTACGCCTAGCGTGAATAACTGGATATTCGCCATCATTTGAAATAAAATACTTCTTCTTTCATTAATATTCCTAGATACCAATGAGTTGAACAGGTCCAGAAAATACACCTTTGGACAGGGAAAGATTTTTTTGCGTTGAAGACCAACAAATAGTAAAGTAGATTAAATCTTGCTTTACGAGTATTTAGTTCCTTTTTTATTTCTATTTAGATTATTGTTGTTGTAGCAACTTCTATTTTTGTCTTAATTTCCGTTAGTTCATTTAATGTTTATACGTCCTGTATTAACATCTATGGTCTACGTAGAATCTTCTTGGTCTTCCTATTCTACGCGTTCCATCATCATTCTCTTAATTACGTTTCTATTGAATCTAACTTTTTTATCTATATTAATTATCAATCCAGTTAAAATCGTTGAATATTATCAGTTACCTAAAATGCTCGTGTTAAACATTAGCTTGCTGAATTGTATTCGTAATCAGGCAAACATTTTGATGAGGAAGGAAATCGGATTGCGAAACTGTTAACTTCGTTAGTTGCTAAGCCCGTTATTTACATAAGTAGTCATAATACAAATAGTGGGTACCTCATAATAGTGCAATATAATGAGAATCCGATACCGTCTATTTCAAATATTTACAGTGCAACGAACTGCGGCATTTTGGAGTTGGCAAATAAATAAAACCCGAAACCCCAAATCATATCAAGGAATCATGGGGCTTGCTTGTAAAATTCTAAAATAAAGTAGGCACCCATCGCCTCATTATAAAACTAATTACGTGCAGTTCAAATGCGGAAACGCAGTTTTACTGTCCCGTACAGACGAATCTATAAATCGCAGGGAGTCTAGAGGGGCGAAGAGATTAAATATAAACCGACCGAGATAACCCGAGTCGACGAAACTTATAGGGGTAGGTCATGAAAGGTGGTGAGTGTGGTACACCTCAATACATGCACTTCTTAACAAAGTAAGTAAAATGCGCATTACACACAAAGTAAACAGCCACTGAATGGACCATTATAAAAGAAGTTAATCACCCACTTTATTATTGTTTTTACATACCTACCTTGCGGAAACAATTGGGGCGTACGGGAGCCGGTATTCCGAATTAGTAAACACACACTGACTGCACACTGCACTTAAACAACACAATGTTTCACTTAATATTTTTTTTCGGCTGGGTTTGTGTCAGCCCGTGACAGATGGTTCGTATTTTTTTGCCGCGGGGATGTCAGATGTGTCCTTGAAGGACGCTGTGGGAGCGCGCCATGTTGATTTGAGGACGGGCGCGTGGCGACTGCGCGCAGCCGCCCCTTGTTGGCGCATGCGCGGTGCGTCACCCTATCCCGCCGCCATGCCATCCCGCCCGCACCCGGCCTTTCTTCCTTGTTCCCAAATCCTGTGTTGTCCTTGTGTTGTATTTTTTATAGCTACTATACTATGGATATGTTTATTTGTGTACCTACCCCAAGTCCTGTTGAGCTTCTGAGTAACAAATATAAGAAGTAAGATATACAGATTGTTATTTATAAATGATGCGAGCACTATTATATATTCGACAGTAGTTTATAGCTTAGCAGACTCAGTTCGAAAATAATGTGGTATTAAAATAAGATAAATACCTAAATTACGTAAGTAACTACTTATAAGACTGAACCATGACTAAACCTATAACCATAGATTTAGAATGTAGGTTATAGGTTTGAAATTCTAAGTCTATGCCTATAACCGTTCTTTTTGGTAATACCCAACCCCATCTTGTTGATTAAGTTTTTTAGGATAAGCTCCGGTAAAAGATGATAATAATGAGTCCAAAAAAAATTGCTCATGTCATCGTGGCAAGATTAGACAGTCGCCAGGTTCATAACGGCTGACCTATGGTAACTTCACCCGCAGTGACCCTTCTTTTGAGAGTCAGGTAAGTGTGGATCATCGAAAAATCTTTGTAACGAATGCTTTAGAAAATCTAGTAGATCCGATATTTTGTTTATAGTCATTAAACGCCCGCACTTTCATTGTTGTCTGCCCGCCCAGGGGCGTGGGCGTACAACGTGACACAGGAAGCGTGTGATGCATTCGGGAGAGCACCCACCAATCGCCCACAAACTCGCCTACGCTAAACCACACAACAGAGGAATAGAAGACCCATTCCACTGTACAAATGGGCTCTGCCTCCTGCCCTGACTGTACCTCCTTACTGTACTCCTGCCTCCCTTGTCTTACCCGTAGTTTGGACTTTTGCTCGGTCAGCCCCATCCCATGGGACTTAATCACGTTATCAGCGAAAAGTGACTGGAGTGTACAACAGTACACTTCTGCCTAATCCTTGGCGGGAAAACTGGTTTGATGTTATGTGATGTCATTTCCCTGTTTGGGAGACATCTAGTGGTAGATACGAGCATGCTACCAATCCCTACGCAAGCTAATTAGTAGCGAGCAACTCACTAGCATTTTTTTATTTAAGTATGCGACTGGATGCGGGCAGTACAGGATCGGTCGATGTGACGATGCTTGCGGGATGCCTATGTCCAACAGTAGACGTCTTTCGGCTGATTACGTAGGTGTACATAGTTCATAAAGTAGTAGTTAAGTTTACAGGGTGTATGTTTGAAACTTTTTTAATTTACCATCCTTGTACAACACGTCTGCTATAAAATGATTTTATTTGATTCGAGACAATGATGATGCGACCAAATAGATTACCTCTCTTTCTTCTTTCATTAATTATGCTGTTCACTCTCGTCAAGCTTGGATTATTAAACAAATTAGCTATTCCACCATTTTGTCAAGTCGTCAAATTCTTGTAGGTCTTCGGCAGGGTGCGGGAGACAACCCGCCGTTGACCTACAGGGACTTGAATGAGGGGCCAAGATGGATTCTCAACTACTGTTAGTATTACTGTTAGCCTGTCACATTCCACTGCTGAGCAAAATCTTTCCCCTTTGATCTCCAAGCTGTTCTATTGTATGGGTCATCAACAGGTTAAACAAAAAAAAGGTCAGTGTAAATGACCTTCTGCTGCTCATCTGTTTTGTAGCTAAACTTGTATAACCGGCGAAGCCTTATTTCCTTATTAAATACACACAAAAATAAACCTAATTCAAACGATATACGGTTTATAATTGACCAGTAAGAATGTTGCCTCTTTATCTACTACATGATTTTAATACGGTGGTTCTCGGTTGTTTCTGAGGTGTCTAACATGATTGCGTGAAAATGTAACCATGTAGGCATCTGTGTCGGCAATCGGATCATTTTCTCACTTGGTTAATACAACATCATGAATACAGGTTCCGAGGAGGTTCCGTTCATAAAAATAGACAATTCACGAACATTTTAAAAAAAATATTAAAAAAAAAATTGAATATACCCATAGCTACTCCCAGAGTACACATCATCATCAGCCAGAAGACGTCCACTGCTGAACGAAGGCCTCCCTCAAGGGGGAGTTTGCCATAATCCCCACGCTTGGCAGGCGGCTTGGGGATCGCAGTGGCTCACCGATTAGTGAGAGCACGCTGCTGCCCGTCCTCCGGTGTCTGGCCGCAGTTTTAAGACGTACCCGGGTCATACACGAGTACACACCCACATGATAATTATCAGTACTTAGTAATCTGTAGCCATCAGTAGTATCTATTTTACAAGAGGTTAGCATAAAGATGTCATGATAACATGAAAAGAATAGTCGCCAACCAACACTGAAATCGTGGAATAAATCTCGACTCATAATTTCGACCTCCATATAACAAGCGTTTAAATTACGACCTAAAGAAAAAAGTTATATTTCGATTCATTATTTTAGACAGAGGAGCTATTTTATTTTTATTTATAGGATCTCGTCTAATCCACCAAAAGTTTGCTTATCTAGGTCACCGATGATTTTTATATAACAGAAGAAATGATAATCATATATTTTATATGATATATAACACATAATAATCTTAGGAAAAATATACAAATAGCGTAAAACTAAACGTGACCCTTTGACATCGAGTCACTGACATTAAATATGACAATCAAACGTCACCTTACAGCTGACTGCTGAGCATCCTGCTGAGTACTTTTTGGTGGCAGTAGCCGGCCAGCTGTTTCACAACAGTTTCGTATCTCATAGTTTTATAGAAACAATACAATGCCCGAGGATTCTAAGAAGAGCCAGTTAGTGTTTGAATTCTGTTCATAAAATTCCTTGTGCGTTTACAATAACAATAATAAACTTACCATGCTGTTACAGTGACAAGAAAAAAGGTGATCCAAAAGAGCAGAGGAGACCACGCCAAAGGCACCAGCAACCTACAGCTGAGAAGAAGACAGAAGAGCCTAAGAATATCCCTAAAGGTAACTGATATTAGCTATTACCTCCATTCTCAAGGCTCATCTGAAGACTCCATATGACTTGTTGGATGCTCTTATGGTGCCAGGTAAAGGCTATATTGTTAGAGCTTGGTTTGGCTACTCATGGATTATGTAAAGACGATGGGCAGCACCATCCTTCCGTACCCTAATAACAGCATACTGGAATTTACAATCTGTTTACAAAATAAGTTGATTTTGAAAAAAAAAATATCATTTACTTATTTCAAATTCGATAGATCGACAATTAATTCTTTCTGTCGATCAGAAATAATTGTCTTTGATATGATAAGTTGCACATTGGTCTTATTTGAAAAGTGAATCAATCAAGCACAGGGAAAGAGAAGCTGCACATGGGTATACATGGAGAGGAGGATATTTGGAACTGGCTTACCCATGGGTGTCTTGCCTTCTGAGCCCTTCTTGCCTCCCATACATTTACCTGGATAATACCCGATTCACCTCCCCGATACTGCGCATGTTGGCGATGCTCAACAAGCTCATGGAGACCAGCCCAGGATTGGATGTGTTTGCTGATGAATGGAAGACGATAATGTTAGAATGTTTGCGGTTCTGTGAGAAGACGGTGTGATAGGTTTACTTGTCAATGGTTATTTAATTTTAATGGCTAATCGCTGTACTAAATAAATAAATAAATAAATTATGTGCCTAAATAAAAACTAGAAGCCTTATGGTTTTCATCACCAAATGGCTTTATGAAGAAATAATATTAATACACATAATAATTACATTACAGTGCCTCAAAAACCAGTCTATGAGAGTCCACCACCAGAATTTTATAAAAACTTAAAAAGAGAAACAGATGAAATCCTAAAAATAACTGAAGAAGAGAACACAAAATACAAAAAGAAAGAAATACAAAGCAATTGGTCTAAGTATGAGGTGCCCATTGAAAGTTATGATGAAATTGAAGAACAAGAGAACCTAGGAGCTGATTATGAGGTAATTGGTAGTTAAATAATAATATGCAGTTGCCAAACTTCGTCCTAATCAGTTAGCCCTCTCAGTTTGTCTGATCTTGACATCTCAATGGTAAGACAGAGTTAGAAACAGTGATGGATGGATGGCAACAGACTAGCCTCCATTACATGGGACTAAATAATGTTACTACTTACCTATTTATTCATTTGTTCTCATCATCTATTGGCAAGATAGATACGTCAGTCAAACTGGCGAGGGGCCGCATTTAGTAACATCACAGACAGATATTTCTGGCGGCTATTGGTATACATAACTATTCTATGGGTTGATATATTTTAAAATAAAATAAAATAAAGAGTTGTGGGAAGGTGATAAATGGACAAGGATACAAATGTAGGTATATGAGTCCATTAGTTTCTGATTTTAAAAAGTAATTACGCAATGTCTTTATCACGCGACTACACTGAAATCGTGCGCTTCTCGGACTGGAAGCAAGTGGTCGGCACGCTCAGTCGCTAGGGCGATGGCGCGTGTGGTGAGCCCGAGTGATATTAAAACAAAATGTACATAGGTATATGTAGTTTATGTATGTATATGTAGTTTATGTATGTATATGTAGTTTATGTATGTATATTGAATATTTTATTTGATGTTTAACGGAACCATTGGTTTTATGTTATTATATTGGGTATTTATTTAGTATAAGTATAATAATACCTACTGATATTCTTGCTGGTTTCGCGTTTGTTCGTCACTTGGGGTTAACAACGAAAACCAGCGCTGTGTTGTGGCGCATGCCGCGCGCAACACAGCATAATGCTGATTGGGAACCTCGTTGTCACAGATGCGGCGTGTACTGTCAATATGTTATCATATAAATGTTGTAAATTATAGAAGGTATCTTTTAATTAAGTTTTTTTTTTTGTGTATAGCATATTGATCGCACGTTTTGTTTTTTTTTTTTTGTGACAATAAATTCAATTTTCTTTCTTTCTTTCTTTCTTATATGAAAAATGTAGTCTACATCAGTACTGCACAATCCTCTGGGTACACCCAAAAATGCCTATTATAAATTATTGTATGATAGCATTTATCATACCTGCAGTTCAGTCACCTATTAAAAACATAGGTCATGATTAAAATTTAAATGTAAATATATTAAGGAAAAGAATGCATAAGTTTGGTTTATCAATTTCACCAACATCTAATTGTTGTTAGTGTTATTTTAAGTTCTCATAAACAATTAATCAATGTTGAATACTCTTTTTGTGATGGCAATTATTGGGGCTTTAACATATGGTTGAATTTGCCTTGAAGTCCCACTTAATAGAATATTACTCTCAATCAACCAACTGCATGTACAAAATCTACCTAACCCTTCAGAGAACAGGTTTAATAATATGTAATCATAAATTGTATATTAGTGCCTGGAAGCATATAACCAGCAACAGGTATAGGCAATGTGTAAAATTTCTGTGTACTACTACCTACAGGCACCTTAGCTATATAAATTGTATGTTGATTTTTTTGATCGATACAATTTTTCCGCATTTTGCTTTACCTTAGAGTACCAAGCCTAGTCTATGATATATAAATACAATTCAGTAAGCTACATAATATTTTGTAGGTTGTATAGTCTTACAGCAATTATTCTTTTATCTATTCATACATATTAATTCTTTTCAGAAACTCATACAAGCCCCTCTGTCAATTGGTGGACATTTCCAATTCAAACATGAAAAGTCTTGGGACTTGAACACAGGCCCATCATTATACGATAAATACTTCGAAATAAATATGGAGGATCTCAGCATGGCACTCTGTACTATTCCATTTTACGAAAGAAACTCAATAGAAGAATCCAATTTCAGTCAAACAGATATACTAACCATGAATAACAGATCCACTAGATTCAAACAAAAGTATTATAATGATAAATCATACTCAACACCAGAAACAGATGTCCAAGATAAAATACTTAGCAATCTTCGAGAAAGTATGAAGGATGATACCAGTGAAAAGGATAGAGATACAAGCAATGACATAGAAATAAAATATGACAGCAACAATAAAACTGTTCCCGAAACAGAAAATATACCAGTTTTAGTTACTGACATCAATTTACAATTTAAAACTGAAACAAAGACTGAACCAGATGTTAATAATGGTAATAACAATATTGAAGGAAACATTTTCAAACAAGAAGCTACAATTAATAAAACAGAATCAATTCCTGAACCAAATATTGATAAGATAGTTGACAATATTGGAAACAATGATTTTATTTTTGGGGACACCAATAATGCAACAAAAGAACGAGAAGTCGAAGTTGTAATACCAAATTTGGTGGAGAAACCTGTGTGCCATACTGTGAATACGCCTGACATTGATTCTATAGTGACACCTGTGCTTGAAAACAAGGAATTGCCTACTGTTCCTAGTGTAACATCCAAAGCAACTAAGCCTACAGTTTCTAAAGTGGATTCAGCAGTGTCTAAAGGTATGTCTATATTTTATTTGTCAATTAAATGTATGTTGCTCTTGTTGCATAGTATTTGAATGTAAACTTAACGAAATGTAAACATATTTAATCGACAGACCTATAACAGTTTTCACTAATAATCATAAGATCATAACCATACACCAGCATACGACAAATTTGACCCCTCCAATCCGCAAGACTGTTTTTCACGGGACCGCACTATACGAAACGGAAAGGACTCCCGAACGACAGGTCATGGTGCCGGATATGTCGTGGCCGCAAATCGTGTGGTACGGTAGCCAATGCTTAACCCCCTTAGGATTGCACGCCGCACACCTTCAAGTAATCGTCACTATTCAAGAAGCAGGTTAGAATCACGAACACTTCCCCTCTAAAGTTCTGCAGCTTCATCTTGAAGGTTTCCAAGGATTATCTGTTTATTTAGAGTTTTAATAAAACCAACGTGCTAGTTATTCAACAAATTATTTATTTTTAATAAATTATACTAAGTAATTTATATTATTTCATTTCAGTTGTTGACACACCCGTCGAAACAAAGAAAAATCCAGTTATTGAATCTCCAGAAGATCTAGAAAAATGGCTAGATGACTTTTTAGATGGTTAGAAATATAATCCTTTACATACATCTAAGGGTCAATTCAAATTTTTGCAAAGTTGAAGCGACGTGCTTTTACGATTGTGTTGGCTTTATCTCAGCAATGTAATGTAAAATTATATTAAAGAAAGAGTAGATTCGCGTAAAAGCAGTTTCGTAGACTCCAGACTGACGCTACGCTTCGGCTCTGAGAAAATGTGAATGGACCTTATTTTACAGTTGACTAAATATTATAATATACACACAGAAATTACCCTCAATATATGTAATCATAGATTTGCCACTGTCAGGGATAATAGGCGAAAAGAGTAATAGTACACTACAAAATATAAAACAATAAAATTTCATTGAAACCTTAATATCCAAAATCTGACATCTGAATATGGTCTTATGCTGTCTCATAGCTTACAACAGCCGTTCACAAGCTTGATACTAGAAAATTATAAGCTGTAAATGGAAAAACACTGATTATTTCATTTGATGATGATGTATGTATTCGTTTGGTCACTAGAGAGGGTCTCTAGTGTCCAAATGAAAGCATTACTTTTTTGTTGTCCTCAAGAGAATGAATTATAAATATTTTCAAACCTGTCGGTGTTAACTGCGAATTTATGATCATGTAAACACACCATACATGATGTGTATAATATATGCGTAGTAACTCACGACCCTGTGACATTATGTAGTAAATTTTTTTTTTTTTTAGTATTTGTTGTTACTTACATAGTTACTATGCTGGTTCGGTGATCCCAAGAACCCCAGTGGATCTTGGCCTCGGACACCAAAAACCGGAACATACGACATCCTCCTTTAGTCACTATTCTTCAATCTGCTCTTGTTAGGGCACTCGGGGTGGTTACTCTCAAAAATAACGTATCCAGTCTCACTAGCGCCACATTTGTTTTGAGGAACCAGTGGATATTTAGTGAACTAAGACATTGTAATTGTATTGATATTGAAATTATAGAGAACCCATCGGATAGTGAAAATCGTGTTAAATAACTTAAAAAGAAAAGATAAATTACATTATTTATTGCCTTCTTTTTAATTAAAACTTCTAGTTTGTGTATGCCATAAGTCTGAAATGACTGCATTGTGAAATAAAATGTAAACAATTCTTATTATGTTTGAGTTTTGTGTACTATAAATTCATATTATTGTTTCCACAAGTCAACTCTTAGAGAGAAAAAGACCCAAATGTTTGTTTTGTATAATATTTATTTCCCTTATTTCAAAGTGTACATAACATTTTATAGTAATCAATAAAGAATTTTCTATGTACCTGCAGAACTTTCATTTTAAATGCAGGCCATGCAACATACCAGTACCTATCACTCTTTAGAATTATGTTTTAAGTATAAAATACATTCACCACATGCAAAAATAGAACTAAAGTATTCTTTGAAACAGGTTCAACATCCTTGGTAAAATATTACTAAAATAACATATCAATTACATGTACGAAATTAAAACATTTATTATGTACAAAATCTTCCTCAACCTTTTAAACAACTTACATAATTCTAGAAGCGTAGGTGTAGTTAACATTCTAAGGAAATAAATACAAAATGCATGTTAAAGATAATGGCTAATAAAACAGTAAGACTGACCCACACCAAAAACTTGAACACATCACTGAAACTTCAAGAGTTCCAATATGCGTCTTTGGCGTCTGCAACGCATATACACAGCATCTGTTTGAGCATCGAGCCAGTCTCGTAACATTTATTGGATGGTGTGCAAAACGATATGGACATAATAGAATATAATTATTCAAAATAGAGGTGGGTAACTCAACTTTGGGTTAGCGCACTAATTAAGGCGTATCATACCATATTAGCGGATTTAATTAACTCAAGTGTGGCAACACAATCGCTGCCGCCGCGTCTTCTACACGGCTCCAGATTGTACGCCTTCACACCGATGAGTCCCCTGGCGCAATCACACCTAAATGCCACAATCGATCACAATGTTCACAAATTCACAGTACGCTCGACGGAGCATTTAAGCGTTGGTCACTATAACTCTTTTTAAGAGTTGACTCATCCAGCGCATTGAAGTTAGACAATACTGCGGCGCAGAGAAGAGTTACCCATCTCTGCTTCGAACAGTACAATAGGTTGGAAGTACTCGGCGAACACCGCCACATGTCTCCAGTCCTCCGTATTTCTCACTGTTCTCTTGATACTCCTCCATGCTTCGAATATCTCAATGATGTTGGGGCCAGGATACCGTCAGGAAAACAGGAATGCTCGTTCATGTGTGAACAACAGAAGTGACACATATTTGTATTCAATCGCGGCGGTTCGTCTGCGACTTTCAAATTCTCACACGAAGATCCACACAATAACTTAACATTTCAGAGTGATAATTTAATTAACCTATTAAATCCAAAGCTAATTATTGTGCTCTAACGAACCCAATACATTTTTGGCACCGGAAAAAGAAAATACAAGTACCTCATGACAGATTCTGAATTTTATTTTAAAATAACATCTTTTCGTTATTATATTAAACTGTGAAAGGTTTAGACATACTTAAAAGTTAACCACAGCTTTTAAAACAATCTTATTTTTTAGATACTTGCACATCAAATAGTACGTTTTAGTAATGATAATTATTGTAATTCTGGTGATACTGTTGTCCAGCCCCTCTGCCGTCGTATTCATAGTTGGGGTTTCGTCTTCCAAACTGATTCTGATGTACTGGTGGTGGCACAGGCGATGATTGTTTCAAGGTCTTCGCTCGCGCCGCCAACTGGGACACTAGCTGCGCAGGAGTCAGGTGCGATATTGAAATAGGAGCTCCATCGGCTACACTGCCGCTCGGATTGAAATGAGACTTGGAACTAACTAAATCTTGCTCTACAACTTGTGTATGAACAGTAGAAGTGAAATACTCTGGATCCGTAGACGTGTTGACTTCGTAGAACTTCGTAGATGAGCGAATCTCGCAGACGTCACAGTACGGTTTTGTTGTTTGAACCGCCGCGTCCTTCATGTCTTTGGGTAATTTCTTTTTATACCTGGAAACCACCTTATCCAATCCAATGGTTGTGATGATGCTCTCAACAAGCTGTTTGTTCTGCTGCGCTATGGTGGGGCCGTTGATCTTCGTAAAGTTGAATTCTATGACCGCCTGTCTTTTTAGCGGCGAACAAAACTTGGACTCCAATGCTTTTGTCTCCGAACCGATGATACGGTTGTTCATCATCAAATGATTCGGCAGAAGCAACTTCTCCAGTTTGGTCAAAGCTTGATTGCACCGAGTCATAACTGTAAACACAAAAGTAGCCCTATTTTCATACAACTGCACTGCACATCAGTTTTGCAATAAAAAAACAGTAATGTGTACATAACTTTAGTCAGTAAATTGCGCATTGAAAACCGCATTTTAAAACATTAAATTGTCCCGATGGCGAAAGTGAAAGAGTGATAAAACAGAAATGCAGATTAAAAATAAAGTACATGTATTCTGTATTTTACAGTAACCCACATTGAGTTGAGATGTGAATAAAGTGAATACCCACCTACACCCATAGACTTCGCGTCCATGGAACTGGTTGTTCCTGTAATAACAAATTTTATACAAATTTCAGTGTAATGCCACAATATTTATTTTTAAAATAAATCATGTAACTAGTTTGGAAAAATGTTACCTTTATTAGGTGCAAGCTTAAGATAATCTTCTTGAGAAATTTTTCCCTCTGCAACTAACTGAAACATTCAGAGTCATAATTGATTAAATTATTATAATAAATTAGACAATAGATTATTATAAATGATATATTTACTTGCGCCAGAGCATCATAGGGTGTTTTCTGCTCTATGACTGGAAGTGTGGGAGCCGGAACCATGGCAGGTGCTGGGACTGGATTCAAAGCTGGGGCTGGTACCGGGTTTATAGTTGGTATTGGTACTGGCCCAGGCATACTTCCTTGGGGAATTGGTTGAGAACCATAGTCATATGGAGCTGGAAAACCACTATTATAAGCCAGACTTTGTGAATATGAATACCCTGGAACACTTCCAGAGAATTCATTTTGCACTGGAGCACCATAAAGCTGTTCAGGTGCTGGCTGATATGGAGTGCTTTCAGAATAACTTGATGCAGCTTGAGGATCATGTGGATACAAGAAAGAATCCGTCCGACGTGGGGAGCGAGACCGGGGTGAACGAGATCTTCTCATGTCATAGCGCCTCTGAGGTGATCTTGATGGACGACGCCTTCGTGGAGTGTGCCCACGTGGGCCCCGGGGGCTGTATCTTCGGGGGCTACGTCTTACTGGACTGCGGCGTACAGGGCTGCGTCTTGGTGGACTGTAGCGCTTCCTGAAACTTTTATGCGGACTAAATCGCCTAAATTGACGCTGTGGACTGCGTCGAGGACTCCAATGGGGACTATGTCTTCGACGAGGACTGTGTCGTCGAGGGCTTGGACAACGAGGGAACTCCTTGTAACTGCGCCCTTTCGGAGACACATGATGTTGCTCCTCTGGATGCTCTTCTTCAATACGCTTTGGTGTTTTCTTACGTTCTTTATTTTTATCTTCATCGAAATAGTCATCCAGCTCGGTGCCAGGTGGTCGTAGGTCATCTGATGACTCCAAATGCTTGGCGAGATACTCCTTCACTTTAACTTCCTTGTCTTTCTTGATAGCTTCGTTAGTCTTGCTCGGATCGCGTCTACTGCCTGGCTTAATGAGGTCGTCGAGGCGATTGTAGCTCGAAGGCTTCTCGTGAGAGGGTTCACGTTTCCGCCATTTGAACTTGTCCTCAAATTTAACGTGTGAAACGACCGGTTTCGCACTCTGTCTGTCTTGGTTACTATCTCCAATCAATTCGCGAAGGTCTTTGACATTGTCGAGAGTTTCAAGGTTGATGCGCCGCGACTCACGCCGTTTGCCGGTTCCATTTTCGTCATCCCAGCTATCTATAACACTCAAACCTTCCATAAAATCATCCTTAGTAAAATCATCAAAGAAATCACTCGGTATATCTTCACCATCGCCAGGGTCCGACATTTGATCTTTTTCACTACCCATGATGGCCGCGAAACGAAAACAGTTGATTATGAAACAAAATGTTATTAAATCAAAAATTCTAATTAAACATAATCTATGTTACTATCAAACAGGACTGTAATAATTCTATCTATCTACAATTATTCTACAAACGAAATCTCCATTTGCGCACACTTTTTTAATGGCCGTCGCCGTTAAGTTAATAGAATATTATGGATTGAGCTGCAGTTGGCTCGGCTCAACTTTATCTAACAATTTCGAGTCTTCAATCCAATTCGTAACCTCGTCTTTTTCTATTTCCCCAATCAAAAATGACATTGACAAGACAATCATGAATTCATGACAGAACCCATAGACTTAGAATTTCGCTACAGAACCAGAATGGGATTACGCCCGGTAATGACCAGACATTGCCAGATTGCAGATACCCGAAATATTCAGCCTTGATTCAATGGTACAGCAATGCATTGGTGACCGTCTTTTATTTCCAGCTAGCTTAGAGTCGCGCATTACGAACCAAAACAAATCGAGCTTTGTATGGATCCAGGGAACACTTTAAACATTATTAATATAATATTTTTATCTGTGCTTTATTTTTTATTCTGACAATGTAGAACCCATTGTGACAGCTATACGGGAAAATAACATAAAGCCAAGCGGTTCGGCGTAAACAATCGTTCTACGGCGAAAATAATCCGAATGTATTGACTGTATTCAAATACTTATTGCTATAATCGGATATGAAATATTTGTAAAATGGAGTGTACTCAGAGATTAGAGTGTACTCAAGAATTATATGATACACATTCGTTGAGGACTTGCCCAGAACAGGTTAATTGCGTTTCTGTTAGCAACAACGTATTTACGCGCTTGGTTTGGTTATCGCGTAATATATTATTATCTATAAACTATAACTGTCTGAATCATATCGACAGTGTAGCAAATACTTATAATGCATGATAGTGTTTAATGCATGCAATTTTTAGTGTAGTTAAGGCATTACAACGTGATTTCTTCCTATATCTCTCGTAGAGGCTCTGAATGGCTACGGTCAGTTTTCTGAACTTTCCATGACCTGTATACCAGAAATTGTGAAACTATTAGGTCTTTTCTCTTTAAATATATAACTTTTAATCATTCTTCTACTGTCTAAGTGGTTCTATTGTAAGCTAAATGACATGTACATATAATTTTTTTCTTGCAGATTGGCTTTCTGGGCATATGTGGAGCAAAGCACCCAGTGTTAAAAGGTCCAAACAAAATAGGCAGAGACCCACAAACATGTAGTATTGTTTTAAACTTAAATGTAAGTACTCGCCTCAGATTTAAAATTAATTATATATGACTTGACCCTGATTTGACCTCAATCATTGATCAAATCTTAATAATTATGACATTAATTTGTAGTAATGATAATGCTTGCATTATAATACTTTACAATACAGTGTTTTGATGGCAGTATTTAGTTATTTAGATCATTTGCAAATATATTTATACACTTATAACATACTGTTATCTATTCAGTGCGTTTGTGTTTCTATATTAGTGTGGAATTTAAATGATTATATAAATATAATAGTATGGTTATTGGAATGATAATAACAGCTTAGCAACACAAACTCGACCTAGACTCGTCATCATCTGCCTAGCCCTATCCCAACTACTTTGGGGTTGGCTTCCAATCTAACCGATTGTGGCTGAATATCAGTATCTTACACAGAACAATTGCCTCCTGACCTCTACCACCCAGTTACTGGGAGACACTGATACTCTATGATAGACTGGTTGTCAGACTATTGATACTAAACTTTACATTTTCAAAGCATGTTAGTTTCATGACTGCTAGCACAAAAACTTAATGTAAGTTCCCGGGTTCAATCAGGTTTTGCGCAGTGGCTAAGCGATTAGCTTTCTGCGCTACGTGTCGCGAGTTTGATCCCCGCACTGAACAAATATTTGTATGATCTACAGACATTTGTTTCGGGTCTGGTTGTGTGTGCATGTGACATGTATGTTTGAAAACTGTACCCATGATACAGGAGAAATCCTAGTGTGGGGAAACATTTAAAAAAAAACCCCCAGGAGAAGCAATGCATATTTAAGATTTTCTTTTAAAAACTATCTACTCTATCTAATTCTATATCTATCTAATTTTATGGGACTTATAGATTGTATCATCAAAATATGGAACTATGTTATGAACTCTTAATGGGCTACAGGTGTGTTGCTATATATTGTTATGTTCTAATATTAAATTATTTGTCTTCTGTGTCACACACAAATTGCACTGTTTTCCATTATTAGTGTCTCTCATTTGAATGTGTATTGTACGGTATATGGCACGGTTGGCGCAGTGGTTGAGAGATCGACTGCTGCGCTACGTGTCGCGGGTTCGATTCCCGCACGGTACAAATATTTGTATGAACTACAGATAGTTGTTTCGGGTCTGGGTCTTTGTGTATGTGAATACACACCGTGCCTCGGAAAGCACGTAAAGCCCTTGATCCTGCGCCTGATCTCTCTCCGGTCGTCCCATCGGACTATGTGAGTGAAGGAATAGAGAGAGCACCTGTGTTTGCGCACACACTTGTGCTCTATAATATCTCCTGCATAGTTGGCTAATCTCCGGTGAGATTGGCCGCCGTGACCGAAATTCGGTCAGGAGGTGTATCTCTCAAATTGTGCAATGGCAACAGTGTTCATTTATAATTTGTTTTCAGTCTGTTTCAAGACAACATGCTGTGATTAATGTATTAAATAAAAGAGAGTACATGCTTATGGACTTAGATTCAGCAAATAAAACTAAGTTATTAAATGTAAGTATTTTTAAAATCTGCCATGGATAATATTCATCTGCTTTTCTTCTCGAATAAGTTGTCTGGTGTGTAATATTCTAAGATATAAAGGATGTCTAAATTCTTGACCTCAGTAGAAACGAGCGGCGCCCTAACGGCGTACTGTCAGCGCATGCGCAAACTTCACTAACTTGCACTAGGTTGCATGGTGAACTAAAGCCTAACCTTTAATTTGTTCAATTTCAAATTCTTTTGCCTCTACTTCTCTTTATTTTACAGAAAACACTACAACCATACATACCTCATCCTCTAAAGAATGGCGACACAGTACAATTTGGAGATATATTTGGCATATTTAGGTTGTTAGAAGAAGACGACGAATTGCCTATGACACAGGCTCTTGACATCCCTGAGACGCCGGTGGCAAGCAAGCATGTGTCCAAGTTATACAAGGCACCCACAACAGTGATACCGGAGTCCCCAGATGTCAGTGACAGAGTATGGATCACTTACTTTTATAACATTAAAATCTTTTGACCTGCAATATTCCAGTTTACAAACTGGCTATATACTTGCCAGAGATTTCGTGATTAGTCTTGAGTGTTAGTGGTATTTCGCTTTTATATAATTATACTGAATATTTCAACCATTTTACACACAACCTTAACGAATTATACTCCTAAGCCTTCCTCATGAATCACTTTGTCTATTGGTGAAAACCGCATGAAAATCCGTTCAGTAGTTTTTGAGTTTATCGCGAACAGACAGACGCGGCGGGAGACTTTGTTTCTTACCAAGTCTTGTCTAAAGTACCAACTTTTTAGAACTATGCAACTGCAATTATATCATATTAGTTTATGGTACATAGAGATGCTCAACAACAATCAACTTAACAATTATTATAATAAGCACTCTCAATATGTGTCACAATTGGTGTCTTAAATTATATAAGTCAACACTAACTCGGCACCATAAGGATTAAAAACATAGGTTTTTAATCCTTATGGTGCCGAGTTAGGGTAAAAAAAAAAGTACAAAAAAAACCTTAACTAAACTGTATTTTTCAGGACGACTCATTCATCACACCATCACAGACTAAAGTCGACAAATCGAGATTATCGAACAGCCAGTTTATCAAACCATTTGGTAAAACAATATCAATACAACCAGTGACCTCTCCTATAACTGACAGAAATCGAAATTCTTCCAAACGATCAACTTCGTTAAATTTTATTGACAACCCTAATACTAGTTTGAATGAATCATTTATATCTCTTAATAGTAACAAACATGTTACTGAAAACATTCACGAAATGGACACACAACCTCCTAACCTAACTTCTAATGACAGTACTGATTCAATATATACTGCTGATACTCAAATTCCGCCAGAACGCGACCCTTCTACTTCAATTCATAGTTTAAATACACAATTACCTTCACCTACCACAGAATATTTGCCTCAAGTACGTAAAATTAATGATCAACACGAAATGCAATTCGACATATACGCAGCCAATAAGGAAAACGATATAAGCATATTTAACGCTGAAACACAACCGTTTGCATACGATAAGATTGATTCAGTCGAAATTGTAAAAAACAATAAAATATCTTTGAAAGATAAATCAATGTCAGAGTGTTCGTCTAAAGCTGCACCAAAAGAGAATCTGAATACTTCTGAAGAAGAATTGCTGTTCGATGAGATTGATGATGAATGCTTTGAAGAAGACTTCAATTCGCAAAAAATACTGCCGGACGAATTACCTCTCAAAGAACATACAGCAATAAAATCAATCGTTGAAAAAAGTAATCCTATTCCATCGAAAAGAGATACAAGAATCCAATCCGACGATTCGACAGATTGTGAAGATATCGATATGTTACCAACACAAAAAATACCAGAGTTACCTATTAAAGAAAATAAGCTACAAGCAAAAGTTGAGGAGAAGAACGAATCAAAGGCTTCCAAAAGAACTGCAAGGATAAAATCAGACAGTTCTACCGATTGTGAAGACATTGATATGTTGCCAACACAAAAAATACCTGAATTACCAAAGAAAGACCCCAGTAATAAAACACCGTCAAAACGAAATACTAGAATCCAATCAGACAGTTCAACAGACTGTGAAGATATTGATATAATACCGACACAAAGAATACCAGAGAAGAAAATTGACGACGACATAACAGATTGTGAAGATGACATCATTGAAATAAAAACAAATGAACCCAATAAACCGTCTAAAAGTGTAGGAGTTACAAAATTTGAAGACATGTCTACACAAATAATAGATGTTGATAACTACAAAAAGGATAACGTAGCATTTGAAGACATGGCTACTCAAATAATAGAAGTCGATAACGTCGCAACCGATTCCAAAACTATTGCTTTAGAAGATCAACCGACACAGATAATAGATGAGGTAGCAATAATAGATACTGAACGTGCCAAAAAGTCCTTAAATGAAATCATAAGTCCATTTAAAATACCATTACAATCTCCAATACGAGTCAAAAGCAAAGACATTCCAAAATTAACACCGAAAGAGAAAACTGCTAAGAGTAAACCTAACGATGACCATAACTATTACAACGCCACACAAGATATTTACGATGATTTGTGCTCTCAAAGAGAAACTTCTCCGGAGATCGTAAAAATTCCATTTAACTTAGACGACGAGGTTGTACCATGTTCCGTAGAAAATTATAAAGTTGGAGAAAAATTTGCGAGCATTGAAAGAAACTTGAGTCCTACCAAGAAACACGACGATGCGAGAATAAAGAACTTAGTTGCAAACTTATCAAGCCCACAAGTGAGAGACATAATAGGTGTAGATGTAAAAGTTGCCAAATCGAAGAAAGTACCCAGTGACTCGTCCGATGTAGAATCTACACCAAAAAAGGTGCGGCCATTCTTATTCACCGACAGTGATCTTCCGAACAGCCAAGAAATAAAAACCAGTATGATGTCGCACACGAGTGCTGCAGTTACAGAATCGTCTAGTGAATCTGAAACGGAAAACTATTCAGAAGAGGTCACTCCATTTTTGCACCGTAAAAAGAAAATAAAGCCCGTCGCGAAAATAGACCTTACTAAAAAATTCGATATTGAAAAACTGCCAGAAAGAGTTCTAACAAGGCAGCGGAAACCCACATTCAAACTTCTTGACGGCGCATTAGTTGACAAAAAATTATCAACCAGCATATTAAAGCCGACATACTTGACAGAACAAGAAGATCAAATAGATCAAGATATCATTACTGAAAACATAAAACGACTCAAAACTTATGAAAAGGCTAAAACTAACAAAGATTCTAAAAATGATGAAAGTGTCAAGGAAGACAAAAAAGAAAGTGTGGCACCAAAGACAACAGAGAATAAAATAATCAAACCCAAAGAGAAAATTAAGGTAAAAATAGAAAGACCTAAAAGAAAACATCGAAAGTCAAAAAGCGAATCATCTATCGGAAAGAGCGATGAATTTAATATAAATACAAGTAATGATAGTTTAGACACGGCGAATACATCTAAAACATCCGGATCTAGGAGAACAAGAGGAAAGAAAAAGGAGAACGACAGTAAAAACACTGAACAGAAATCGGTATCTCCAACAAGCAATAAAAAAGAACCGGAGAATAAAAGGAAACGTACAAACAAAAGATGTGACAAATCAAAATCACCTGAAATTGAAGTAAGAAGAAGTAAACGACAGCAGAAGGCCAAAGAAAAAACAGATGACGACGTGATGAAAGCTCCAAAATCTATTTTGAAAAAGGGCGTACGTGAACAAAGTACAGTTTATGATATTTCTTCGTCTAGTGCTGAATCACCAAGGAGTATGAAGAGGTCGTTGGTTGATGATAGTGATGTGCCTAGTCCAAAACGGACGAGGTCTTTTGTAAATAGCACAAACAATAGTATTAATAACTCGTCGTTGCGCGCGACGCCAGCGAGGACCATGAAAACGCAGCATGTGCTTTTCACGGCATTCCCCAGTGAGGAAGTCAAGCAAAAGTTGGAGAAACTAGGTTAGATTTTTTTTATCTGATTCTGTGTTTCTAATTAAATTACCTATTTTTATATGTAACCATATTTAAATTAAACTAAGCTGCTTTAGGTTACAGCACTGTCCCTTAAAAATGTTGAAGACTGATGATAAAATTGTTTGTGTAGGAGCAGTGGTAGTGTCGGATGTGCTGGAGTGTTCAGTGGTGCTGACGATGCAGGTGAAGCGCACGTTCAAGCTGCTGTGCGCCGTCGGGCTCGGCCGCCCCATCGTGGGGCCGGGCTGGGTGCAGGCCTGCGCCGACACGCACATCATCGTCGGTGAGACCATCTCACCAACCTAGCCTTACCAAATAACTTGGAGACAGCTATCAGTGGATGCCTTTTACACGAAACGAAACACTTGATTTGAGTTTCGCAACAGTATAAATAAAAAGACAGCATGATAGGCACAGTGACTAAGCAGTTCCCTTTTTACGCTACTTAACACGTAGCTAAGTGTCGAGAGTTCGATTCAAGCATGGAACAATTTTATAATCTAGAGATAGTAAATGTTTCGGGTTTCTGTTTGTAAACTGCGTACCCATGATACGGGAGAAAGATTAGACTTCCCGAAGTTTATGAAGCGAATTTATTAATTTCAGATCCATGGCTTTACCTAGTGAAGGATGAGTCAGCAGAGAAGCGATTTCATTTTAATTTGGAAAGGACGCTGACTGGCAAGAGGAACTTTTTGAAAGGATACTGTGTGTCTTCCACGCCCAGCGTTCAACCAAACGCGTCTGAAATGAAATGTGAGTCGAATCGTTGATAAAATAAAACTTATTGGTCGTATAAAATTTTCTAAGAACAATCCCCTTATGCGTCAAATTAATTATTTATATTTGACAGCTCTTAAAAAATAAATAACAGAAAAATATAAACGGCTCTAAATTTCTTCTTTCAAGAAAAGGGCAACAGTTATTTATCTATTTCACCCGAAATTTTATTATGGTTACCAAAATTTAAATTGTGAATATATTTTTTTGATCTTACATATTTTCATTTCAGTGATCGTGGAATGTTCAGGCGGTACTTGGAAAGAGGGTGGTTCGAACTGGGTGTGTGTATCATGTCACAAGGACCAGGGCCTCTGGCCATCACTTAGGAAGCGGGGAGCTACAATAGTGTCTACAGAGTTTATTCTCGGCGGCGTGCTAAGACAGAAACTCGACATAGTAGCCAACAAGTTCAATTAGATACGTGTAAACGCCAAAATAATCACATACAGTTGAGAAAAATATTTATCAACCTTAACGTTGAGAGAATTATCGAAAAAACGATGGAGAACATACAATTATTATTTGAATGTTTAATAACAAGTCTACAGTCGAAAAACCGAAATTAAAAAGAACTAGTTCGAGTTCTATGACAAAGGTTGTGGGAAATTCGCCTTAAAGTTGATCATGATTTCTTATTCGTCGACTGTACGTACCTAAATCTTTTGCTGCAATATGAACATCTATGACAGTTTGTAACCTGACCTCTTGAAAATAGCAAGTTTAATAATAATGGGTCTAAATTATATGTAAATAAATCTATTATGATTTTTAAATTTAAAAAGGAAATGTAATTTCAAGCAACTTGAATGCGTATGAAGCATAAAGTACATTATCTGTCACGTCAAAATACATCTATATGGGATTTCGGCTTCCCACTAATGTTCATTTACTTAGGGGAAGTATCACATAATTCATAAGAGTGTTTTAGACACAAAATCTCAAGTGGGGGCAACACTATCGCCATTTGTGAGAACAAACCCCGACCAGTATCAATAATTTGAATAGCAACATGAAAACACTACCTGTATTTGGCATCAAATCGAGGAATAATAAATCTAAGGTTTTCAATCACCTCAAGTTACAATTTTGAGAGGTTTAAAATCAATATGATGAAAATACTTTAGATATTTTTTTTCGCATAACAGGATGTAAACCTCAGAATGACCTTAGTACCACATTGATCAATGCACAGTTACAAGTCCAAAGCTGCAAATGTTCTTAATTTTATGATTTAGTGTAGGGTATTATAGGACGAAACGCGCCAGTCCGCCTTCAGTGGGACACTTCAATATATCGGATATAAAATATGATAAGAATTGACAAATAATACATATATCATTTTGATAAAAAAAACCTTAAAATGTTAATTAATATGTGTTCTATAAATATAGGTTATTTGAACAATTTAATTCATCTTCACTTTAAAACATACCCTAGTTATTGGAAAACACTCAACTGTACTATATTCAATGTTTACTCGACACTTGAATATGTTGATAAAATTAAATGTTCGTTATGCGGATATATTAGACATCACATGTAGCAATAATTTTATGCACCAAATCTACTATTTATACTAAATAATCTGTGGTTTAGATTGGAGAGTAATTTGAAGTGGTCAACAGGTTGCCCTATACCTATACCAATGAAGAAAATAATTAGAAAGGAAGTATTGCATGTTAGCCCCAAATACTTTAGGTCGCACGGCCATAGAAACTGACTTAGTATATTATATGGCCTAGCATAGTAGATAGTTTCAATAGCATACGAGGCCATCTTACACCGGTTCTGTTCCCACTAAAATGTGGGCTACTATACAACATATTTAGAGAAAGCAATTGGCAAATAGATGTTATACTTTTTTTTGGTCGTATCAATCTTCATTATGACCAAGATTACAGGTTAAGTTTTGTGATGTAAATATAAATCATGTGTACACTTAATATATAGTTTAATATTATATTTCAAAAATAGAATGCCTCGAAAATATTGAGCATTGCCCATTTCAATAGCTCTCAGAGAAAACCCTTACAGCAAATACGTTGAATAAATAACATACCTGGGTAATTTTTTTTAACCTTTTCCCCACTAGGAATTATTCCTGTACCGTGGGTGCGTTTACAAACACATATATTCACATGGACATACACACAAACCCGGAACAACTATCTGTAGATCATACAAATATTTGTTCCGTGTGGGAATCGAACCCGCGACACGTAGCGCAGCAGTCGATCACACAACCACTGCGCCAACCGTGCCATCAAAATAAACCTAATAACATATTTTTAAATTATCTTTTTAAGATTATCATTGATTTATTACAAATTTTAATTATTATTGTTGATAATATGCTGCTTACTGTGTTTTATGATATCGTATTATGTACCTATGTGTTAAATAATTTTGTTTTATTGCAGTTATTTTATGTCTTTCAAGGAATTATTGCAGATATTTGAAATATTGAGCAATTTGGTGACATGAATGAATAATGTGTGAATAATGTATGATTTTAATAATTTTGATAGTTTTAATTATAGTTTACGCATTTGTAATATTATCATTCTATGATTGTTGTTTATTATTGTATAATACAAGTCTTACTTTTTTATTTTGCGTATTATTCACGTACTTGCGTGTATTTTAAATAACCCGAGTATTCCAATTCTTTGTCGAAGCTTCAGCTTAAATTCTGATTCAGCATGCTGTGAAAGGATTAAATAAATAATCAATAGTAATAAAATTATATTTACACATAAAACAAAAATACTGGCAACATAGTTTCATAGTTGTTACAATACTCTACATCTGTACATTTATGTACATATGGAATGTGACCATTACATGCAAACTTTAACTTAAAACGGTATTCTGTTGAGAATAATGTAATGCTAATTTAGGAACTTACATTATTCTATATAAGCTCTTCGCAAGAGATATTAAATAAAGTTGTTGAGTGGGATGAGGGTTACCACATAATAAAATATAACACTCATTTGCGACAAGGATGACATAACTCAAAAATCAAGTTTTTATTTAATTCGTATGGTAATGTATATACATTACCATACTTATACAATAGCATATATAATAAACAAAAATGTCGACATTTCTGAGTTGTGTCACCCTTGTCGCAAATAAACGATAAATCATATTTCGTTTTGAAATCAAATAAAATTTTCATGGCCTTAGCGCGTAGTACGAATAAACGTGTGATAGATTCTCTAAACACCTTACAAATCAACCTTTGCCAACCGTAGCACATTGTAGTTTTTATATCAATGCATTTAGATGTAAAGTAACCACGTTTGTAGTAGATACAGATAGTGCCATCTACGAAGACGCGCCCCACTCTTCTTCCTAACCGCAAAACAAGTGTGCAACCTTCCACTAGTGTTTTAGTTCTGTCGATACACACTGATTACCTATGAGTACGCACGTACACGCACGATTAATTGACTTATCACGTGAGAGAGTTACGTCAGAAAGCCTCGGTCAAAAAATTATTGCGTCTTCGTGGATGACTCTCTCTGTAGCTGATATAATTTCCAACGGCATTACATAATGCGAAACGGTTGTCATGTCAACGAAGACCATCAATAATATGCATAAAGACTTGGATTTTTTTAATTTCACGCCCATGACGTTCTGTTATCATTCACTCTTTGACAAATCAATTAGTTCCCACATTATACGAATTTTTTGGTCAAAATTAGTAACAAATTAAAAGATTATCTTAAAATTATATCATAATATTACTTTGTAATGTGTTGTAGATGGGCCTTATAAACAAATACGAGTAAATTGACTACAAATGCTTTAAACTTAAAATGTGATTGCTAAAATGATATCACATCACAATAAAGATATTCGATTATAACGACTATAGATATTCGACAATAATAAAGATGTGTGTGTGAATGTGATTATGTGTTGAACGTAAGTTTTTAACAGATGGTTAAAATACAAATGATCAACTCATACAAGTCAGACTGATTTTGTCTTAATCATCTGTTATATTGTTAGTGAACGTAGGTGTTAATAAAACATTCTAAACGTACGTATGTATGTTTTACTTTTTGTGACAAAAACCCTAAGCGAATCATTTAAAAAAAAAATAGTTGACAAAAACGTTTTGGATCTAATTGGTCTTCATTCAGATCGCGATAAATGCGTTAAATCCGTTTTGTTAAAATAAACTTACACGAGAGCTTCTGATCTTAAAATATAAATAGAAGTCACACGTACTTCAAAGTGGAATTCCGTCGCGAAAAAAAAACAGAAATACACATTTTTAATTCGACAACAATATTAAGAATTGGCCTAAACAGGCAATAATAAAGGCAGATACAAATTATTTAAAAAGCTAAACTTACATCTAACTTGTTTAAAAATATATACTTATAATACAAATTGCACTATAAAGTTTATGTTTAATTCAGAACTAAACCGAAACTATATAATAACTGTATAAACGCTGTAACTCGGAATTGTAATTATATTAAAAGCTCATAAGAATGTTCCATAAAACTTAAGATTACCAATAGATCTAGTTCTTCTAATTTTAAAATGTGACTTTCCAAAATAATAACCCCCCTTATTCGTAAAAAAGATTAAGATATACGATTAAAGGTCTCCAATAAAAATAATTAAATTTTTGTCTTGTTCTAGCTAATACAAAATGTCACGCGCCATAACAAAAGAAAACATGAATAAATATCCCATTTAGAGCCTGTTTCACTACTTATTAAGCTAGCTGATGGCCTATCTACAACTTATCTGTCGGAATGCAATAAAATTTCGGTTTCACAAGTGTCTGTAACTGCTAACTGATAGACATTCTGATTCTTATACATTTAGATGAAAATGACAGCTTCTAGTGTAATTTTTTTATCTGTTTGCTAGATTTTTTAAGAGCCGAAACATGTTCTTTGAATACTTGTTTCATTAAATACAAAATAATGCCATTCGACATGTCACAATCTCACATTAATTCTTCAGTCGATTTACAGTTCAGTGGGCAGTAGTGGAAATATTAGCCAGTCAGCGATGTATCGAAGATGACTGCCTTGTACTGTAGACGATCTCAAGTTTGGTCACTCGTGGCAACTCTCATGGTAGGTTTTTACAAATAAGGGAAGATAGAATATTTGTGCGATAATTCTGTTCTCTCATATATTCTCTCAAACTATATATTAATATTCGGTCGCAGGCCTATTATATTGGTATATTCAGGGCTATTCATGTCACTTATATTTTAAATGCGTTTGAATATTTAGTATAAATAAATTAAATACCGAGGTCAATTCTGAGATGTTTTGAATCGGCACATAGTGGTATTTTCCTAGAATAATGAACATTTTACGTGGGCAGGATATTTTCATCATCAACCTATTTGTTTATCAACTCGGGCCTGTGAGACGGGCCGTAATATACTACTTATATTATGTTTGGAGCAGTTTATAGACGTCATGCTGCCCCGAACAGCCTGCTCCAGGATCCAGACATGCACTTAAAATAGTCCGTGTCCATTGATTGTTTTACGCCAAACCTGCAAGATATTTAAATAAATAATTACTTAAGATATCGACTCACTCAGGTCCGTATAACAGAAGGTCCAGCGTTGATCTCTATTTAACTACAAATTTGAGTCTGTTACTTCATACAAATACGTAACTCAAAAGCTGCTCAAGAAGAGAACACCGCTGAGCGTCGTTGTGCAAAAGACCTGAATATAACATAACATTACATATCATAGCATCACGCCTATATTCCCCGAAGAGTTAGGCAGAGTTGTACTATTGTACAAACACATTTCGCCACTCATTGCTATCTACCGGGCACAGTTCCAGACTCCGTGCTGACTGAGAATTTCCAATGGAAATTTTCCATACATAAAAACCCAATAACACTTTGCCCGGGAATCGAACCCAGGATCTCACGCTCAGCAATCTTGCTTGCGACCAATAGGCCAATGAAGCAGACGACTTAAATATAAATCTAAAAGGGACTTGAGGTTTTTGGATAAATAGCAGACTGCAAATACTGCAATGTACATTTTTTTCCTTTGATTGATCTCGATTAATATTTTTAAACTAGCTGTGCCCGCGACTTCGTTCGCGTGGATGTCGGAACTTAACAATGTATTTTTTAGTGAGACCAAATGCACTTAACCCTATTTTTTTCTAAAATAAAAGTAGCCTATGTTACTCCTTATTACATCAGCTACCTGCCAATAAAAGTCCCGTCAAAATCGGTCCAGCCATTTCAGAGATTAGCCTATACAAACAGACAGACAGACAAAAATGGTAAAAAATGTTATTTTGGTGTATGTACCGTAAATATATTCATATGCATGTAGTAAAAAACGGTTATTTCAATATTACAAACAGACACTCCAACTTTATTTATATGTATAGATTAAATTTTAGTACTAGATAAGTATATGGAGGAACGAGGTATGGTGTTCCTCCATTGAAAAGGGAGGATCCTCCGACCAGGCAAAGTGGTTAGCCCGGCGGGCCGAAGCCCAACGATTGATGTCGGACATTCGTATATGTGTTAGAATTGTTGTAAACTTTTATAGTGCGATTCAGGGTTTGTTGTAGCTTCACTCCAATAGATGGCGCTTTACTTTTTGCCATGTTGCGAGTAGTAGTGTTGCGACAAGTAGATAAATAATAAGTGTTCATTAATCTACTGGTATTATCAAGGTTTAAGCGCTGATCTTAAGATAATTTAATTATGTCAACAACTGATAGGCGAAACGCGGCATATCTACTAAAGGACTAGTAGATATGCCGCTAAACTCAGTTAAAATAACCAAGATTATATCAAAGGTTTACTAGGAACTTAAGCAATTATTTTTTTAATTAGTTTCATGATATCTTCAAACGTTCACAGCTTATCGTGCTACTAATTAAAAGCTATAATTATTCTGTCAATGAATTTTTGCCCCAAGTGGAATTATGTACAGTCAGCACCAAACAGATGTTTACACTTAATAATATTCAAAAGCGATTTTTAAAGGAAATAATGATTAAAATCTTGACCAATTTTACACATATTTTCTGCGGGCAAATAAAATACATAGTCATTTAAATTTTACGATTTTAACCGTTTTATAGTTTTCCAAGAATAAGCTTTTGAACTTCGCTAAGTGTATATATATTTTTGATGCTGTATCACTATATTTTTGACGGCATGGTTGGCGCAATGGTTGAGTGATCGAATGCTGCACTGCGTGTCGCGGGTTCGATTCCCGCACGGAACGAATATTTGTATGATCTACAGATAGTTGTTTCTGGTCTTTGTGTATCTGAAATATATGTTAGTAAACCACGATACAGGAATTATTCCTAGGGAGGTACAATGTTTTTTAAAAAACAAAAATTGTTTGTTTGTTTTTTTTTTTTTTTTAAATCGTTGCCCCACACTAGGATTTCTCCTGTATCGTGGGTACAGTTTACAAACATACATGTCACAAGCACACACAACCAGACCCGAAACAACTATTTGTAGATCATACAAATATTTATTCCGTGCGGGAATCGAACCCGCGACACCTAGCGCAGCAGTCGATCTCTCAATTGTCCCTAATATGAGTAGATTTTTGAGACTGTTTTATAAAATTCTAGCAGTGATTTCTAGATACTAATTCTGTCGTTTCATAAAAATACGTCACTCAAATATTGATCAAGTAGACATCAGCACTGACCGTCGTTCTGATATACGGATTTTAGAGATTGTAGTGTGTATAAAAAAAAACATTGCCTCACTCTAGGATACAGTATACAAACATATGTACATGTCACATGCACACACACCGAGACCCGAAACAACTATCTGTAGATAATACAAATATTTGATCCGTGTAGGGATCGAACCCGCGACACGTAGCGTAGAAAGCTAAACGTTTAGGCACTGCGCCAATCATGCCGTCAAAATTGCGTAAATCTGTGTTTCAAGTATCTAGACCAAACGATTGGGACTGTCGTTGGACAGATAGTCTCTTTTATACATACAAATGAGTGTCGTACCTGGTCTACGCCTCAGGGTTCCTCTTCATGAGCGCGAGGTCGGCGTCCATCATGTCGCGCACGAGCTGCTCGAACGTCACGCGCGGCACCCAGCCCAGCTTCTGCTTGGCCTTCGACGGGTCACCCAGCAGGAGGTCCTGGAATACAACGCTATGGTCTACACTGCTTGGTTACCCTACTACGATGAATGTCCCAAAGCTGGGCAAACATCTCTCCCTCATATTTGTATTCATCTCAGTCATCACGCCAGCATTTTCTGGAGTGGAACTTAGACCATCTATCCTGGTGTATGAAACATAACGTAAGTAAAATATTTATACAGGGTGGCAAAAACCCGCCACATACTGCATTTTATTTTGAGAGACCAACCTAAAACGTATATTTTACATGTACCGTTACATCACCTTGTATGTTAAATCAAATTCAAAATGTACATGTTTGTGTTTGATCTTGCTTAGCTTTATTTATCCAGTTGTTTCGTATCATTAAATTCGATAATTGCCTTTTAGTTTAGTAGTACCTACAATTAATGGCAGCAATTAACAAAAAAACTGTACATTCATATATTCGATTATTGAAACTTAAACAAATGTTTATACTGAGTAGTAATTACAATTTCGGTAGTTTTCCATGGTAATAAATCCGAAAACTTTTGTTTTTGGTTACAACTGTTCAAGCGAATGATCCCCGAGTGTAGGAGAATAGTGCGCATGCTCACCACTTCGGTGGGCCTGTAGTACTTGGGGTTGACCTTGACGAGCAGCTGGTCGGTGTGCGCGTCGTGGCCGGTCTCGGTGTCGCCGGCGCCGCGCCACAGCAGCGCGCGCCCGACGCACGCGAAGGCGCGCTCCACGAACTCCCGCACGCTGTGCGCCTCGCCCGTCGCCACCACGAAGTCTTCTGCCTCGTCTTGTTGCAGCATTAACCACATGGCCTGGAATTACAACTTTTATCATCTTGTGGTCGGATTTAAAAGTTTGGAGGCCTGGGGCAACGTAGAAGTGAGGCCGTATAATTTTGATCCTAAATCCATCTCTCAGACCGGGAAAAGTATAAGAAGGGAGGTCTCTGCGCTGAAGTAAAACGCGTTGTAAAAAAACTTTCCCAACAAAATTGATGCATAAATAACAGAAATATTTTAAAAAATGCCCAAATTATAAAAGTTTTAAACTACTTATACATACCAACTATTGGGGCTATGACGTCATAAACACCTAATATTGTAGTAATTTACATTTAAGTACCTCAATATAATCCTTAGCGTGTCCCCAATCTCTCTTGCTGTCCAAGTTACCAAGTTCGAGATACTCCATGAGACCAAGGGTGATCTTGGCGACTCCTCTCGTAATCTTCCTTGTGACGAAGTTCTCTCCCCGCCGAGGACTCTCATGGTTGAAGAGTAAGCCGTTACATGCGAACATGCCGTACGCTTCTCTGTAGTTCACCACGATCCAGTACCCGTAGAGCTTTGCACATGCTGCCAATACAAAGGTTAGTCAGTATGGAGGTTGCGAGGAGAGAGCCTCCACCACTGACGAGGGATGTGCTCGTGTAGCGCGCTCTGGGCAGTCAGCCTTGCAATACTACCAGTGCAGACCGACTTAGCTTTCCGCTACGGCATGAGCGATTCCTATCTTATGGTTTGTACAGACTGGTAAAAAGACTCCATAGCCTTCTTTTATGTTCTGTGATATACAAGAATTTTCGCATCTAGAACTGTCAGCTGCGAACTTCTACACAACGACATTCACGAAATTTAGTAAAAAGTAAGAAATGTCGTTTGGTTTCTAAATTGATTTGATTTGATATTGATATTGTCGATTAGATATGTATGTCTAGATGGACCACTTTTTTCCATTGTCACAATTAACGGAGTATAATGACGAAATCACTCAACATCGTGGTCATATTGCTTTGATCAGCTAACGAAACTACCCAAAACACATCAATTATACAAACGATATACTAAGTAATATTGACATTTATTTTATTAAGTGGAAAGATATCTTATAAAGAGCAAACAAATCATAGCATCAAAATACATATTAAGTAGGATTACCGCTATCGATGTGTTATTATAGTATTACATTATTACTAATTGGAATTCAAGTTATCTGAAACTGAAATCAATTTTTAATCTATTCAATTATTATTGTTCTGTCTTTTTCTAAGTATATTGGGGTTAGCTTCCAGTCTAAACTTGTCAAAAATTCACCATTTGACCTCCACTGCCAGTGGCCGATTATGGTAGAGGAAAAGTTGTAGTAGAGTTCAATGCTACAAATCCGACTGGAGCGATACCTTAGTATATGTATGAAAGACGAAAGGGATTCGTGGAGTAGGTATTACATACAATAAAAACCGAAGCAACTTTTTACAAACAAAAACTTTTTTTTTTATTTATTGAAATGCGACTTGCGATTTTTACGACTGACACAGCGGGGGCGCGAAAGGAGTGGGGGTCGGCTGATCGCAAAAAGGGAGCATTCGAATTTCCGAATGCTGCCGACTATGCACGAGCGAGCGAGCAAGCGAGGTTATGACCCCGAACGCGCGGGTTTTCAGACAGCCTTATCTTTCATGTGCTAGCAAATATTTTTGCCCCTCAATACGTGATGCACTAAGCAATTGCTTAATTTGCTTATGGGTTAATCCGGCACTGAGGCTAAGGTGCGAAAGCATATGAAAAACATATGCGTGCGCCTAGAGTCACGACATTTCATAAGTGCCTGAACTTGGTTTACATGAAATAAAGATAAATTATAAAATTCTATGGTATTGACTCAGCTAAAGACAGATCTAACAGTCGCACGGGAATTTAAAAACATTGACATCTTACAATCAAAATAATCAACAAGTATTCACTCACCATAAGGCGACCGCGGGTAGAAGGGCGTTTTCTCATTCTGCGGCACCTCCACAACTTTCCCGTACAGTTCTGAGGTAGACGCCTGGTATATCCTAGTTTCTTTCTCCAGGCCAGCCGCTCTCACCGCCTCCAGTAACCTCAGGGTGCCGAGAGCATCCACCTGTGCTGTGTACTCACTGAGCTCGAAAGACACTTTCACGTGGGACTGGGCTCCCAAATTGTATATCTCTTTTGGACGAATCTGCAAAAGATGAACTTTTCGATAGTATTGCAGCAAAAAGCTCGAGTACCTGTAGACAATGTATGCTACAATAGCTAAAGATTAAAAATGCCAGAAAAATGTACTGAATTAACTTATGCAGCGTCGATAAGTCAGTTGATTCACAAATGTCAATCCCGTACGTTCTGGTGGCGTTTCTATATTCTGGCGATTGTGGATTACAAGTTGTTTATAGAGGGCAGATATGTTGTGGGGGTTGTGTACTTTACGATACGAACTATATTAGAAAATAGTAACTATAGAGTTTCTTGCTGGTCCATCTCCATGTAAACCTTTTTGTGTTGTGTGCAAATGTAAGGTTTGAGATTGTCGGAAAAGATCAGCACCGCCTCCACAATAAACGCGGATTTTGGAATATCGTCCACACTCTTCCAGGTCCTCTTGCGGTCGCCGCCACAGACTTTGGAGGGGCTCATATTAACGGTAAAGTGATTTGGGAGGTGGGGTTGTAATATTATAGTTGAGCTTGCACAATTTTCGGACCGCCACTGCACTCTTCAGCATCGGCCGCACGCTCCCATGACCATAAAAAACATACGTTTAGCAAGGACTCAGAGCTGGAGTTCTAATACGAGGTTTCCTCGATTGAAAAAATCGTGCGCTCGCTTTTGAGCAAACTTCTAACATTTCAAACGTTTGGCTTACTTATCCCCTTAATCGGTGTCAAAGAGTAATATCCAGCCTTTATTATAATGGGCCGTCCATTAATCACGTGAGGGGAGGGGGGGGGGGGGGTGTAGTAAGATATCACGTGTATTTATTTTTTGACTTGGTAATAGAGATGGGCTAAGTCGTTACTTTGGAATTACAGCGACTCGCCGTGAATTTTAGGAACGTTAAGCATCTAAAAAAAGGTCATCCTATAATTATGACTAATAAGTACTTAAAAAAATAGACGTGATTTTGGGTGGCGGGGGAAGGGGTAGTTTCAAACCTCACCACGTATCACCAAGGGGGAGGGAGGGGTTCAAAATGCTAAAAAAACATCACGTGATTAATGGACGACCCCTGAGGAGATCGATGCGATTATATGCTCTCTCGCTCTTGGGCGCACAGAGTCCAGAACTACATACATATATGCATAATTACATAAACATTACGCATCCACTTTGTCAACTAATTTCCACATAAAATGAGACGTGAAGTATGTTGATCATAAACAACATAAAACAGACCGTAAAAAGATATGGCCATAATCTACACAACCACACCATATTCCACACATTCAACAAGCGGATTGGTTATTGGTATTGGCGGTATGTTTTTATTCGTGTATGTTATATGTATACATAACATAACATAGTATCACGCTTGTATTCCCCGAAGGATTAGGCAGAGCTTTAATAGATATTGTACACCCAGATTTCGCCGATGCTGTTATTGAATTCCATGTAAAAGGGGGCGAGCTTGTTGTCATCTACCGGGCACAGTTCCAGGCTCCGTGCTGTTACTGAGAATTTCCATACAGAAAAACTCAATAACACTGCCCGAACCGGGAATCGAACCCAGGGCCTCACGCTCAGCAGTCGCGCTAACGACCTGTAGACCAATGAGCAGGGAGAAAGAAATTAGACTAAATCCTATAGTACATAGCATAACCATAGCTTTCGATGTATTTTTAAACAAATAATATTTCTGGGACTTCCGTCATTAAAATATGGTGTTAATGATAGCGTGACACATGTTAAACACGCCACAGTTTACAATGTGTGTTATAATTTCTATTGTATTATGGCCTTGGCAGTACAATTACACAGATTGGTAAATTATTCAAAATTTGGATAGGTATACCCCGGTAATTTTAGTTTTAGGGCGCTTACACACGGACGACGGATAGCACTGATGCAGTTCTCGACAACCAGTGAGTAAATGACGTCGGAAAAATACTGACCGTCAGTACAACCGCTCGTATGCGGACTAATTGCTGTTTGAACTTCTTTCGCCCCCTAAATCTCGAAAATTATTTCTTGTCAATCCATTTACAAATCCACCCAGCCCAATAATCCTTTCAAAAATTCAAAGCTTATTGTACAATTATGTACAAAGGAGGTCTTAATGCTGTAGGACTGTCCTACCAGATTACAATCTAAAATTTTACGGAATAGTAAAGATCTAATATAATTACTTATTTGGAGCCAATGGTCTTGACTATCTCACCTTTGTAATGATGCTGATCAAACACGTGGTGTCAGTTAAGTCCCCGTAGTGTAAATGCATGCGGCCCCCCGTGTGACACGCGGGCTGGCCATACAGGTGCTGAATGCGGCCCGTGTTGAACGACGACGAGCGCCGAAGCACCCCGTGCACCTCATACCCCTTCTCGATGAGGAACTCTGCGAGGTATGAACCATCCTGTCGATAGAATCACTGTATTTGAGATGGCTTCATTGGTCGGATTTTCGACAACGCTTTGAAGTTTTTGACCGTCCGCCATATTTGATTGTTTTCAAAATAGTGTCGAATTATCTGTAGACGCAATTTTGAATAACATAAGTAATGGCGGACCAGTATGTAAGCCAGGCTATATATTAAAATAGGCTTTACATATTTTCATAAAGAGATTTTCTTGGGCACATATACTATAATATACATAGTTAGCAAGTCACGTTAGGGCCTAGGCTAGAAGGTAATTTCTTCGTCATTGAAATAGAGTTAAGGTGTTGAGGTATTCATAACTGGATGAGATCCCATATCTGATGCATCAATATCGCGACAAAAGCAACTGGCGGGAAATGCTTCTCCTACTTTTAAACCTGAACGAATAGATGCAGGATACAAGTATATTAAAATTTTCGATTCTAGCCATTAGAATGAAAAATTAAATCGAAAATTCAGATGAACCCTTGCGTTTTTTCTAATAGATTCTAATAGAAAATCCATTCATCCAATTGTACCTGAAGTAAGTACCTGTAGGATGTACTGTAGCAACTACAGTATTAACTATTGTGATCGTAAATATTCTATGAAACTAAACTATTATTATTTTATAATATTTTCCTATAAAAAAATATATACTTAGGCCAAAACAGGTTTTACATCTATGTATAAAGAACATAAATAAAACACCTAACACCAAACAAAATGAGGATAAAAACTAGTTTCTAATCTAAGCAATTTACGGCATTTTTAACAGGAACTTATTATCAATTGGAAACTCCAAACTTGATAACATGAGTAACATACCATTTTAAATAGAAAAATAAATGAAAAAGTACAACAGTGAGCTATTGTTTAACTGAAACTTTGTTTATCATTCTCCACAAAGTGATAACAATCCAGAATCCTGGTATTTAAACATCCATATTGTCTGTGATACTCTATGATGGATACAAACAAACACATACCACACTATCAAGTTTCAATTGGTATGTGCATGTTATATGCAGGTATGTTATTATAACCACATCTGTCATTGAAAATGGGGCAGACCAGTAATGTAATAAACATTATGCATATGTTAATGCAATTAAGTAATATATATAATCTTATCTTACTACTATTATAAATGCGAAAGTTTAGATACATGGATGTTTGTTACTCAGTCCCACCAGAACACCTGAATGGATCTGGATGAAATTTGGCAAAGAGATAGGTTATAGTCTAGAATAGCACATAGGCTCTTTATCAAGAAAAAATGTATGGGTTCATAAAACACGCGGGCGAAACCGCGGGCTGAAGCTAGTAGTATATAAATTCATAAAAACAAATATTTTAATGTTTTCAATGGCAGAATTTCTGCCAATTTTTTTTATCCAGGCTTTACAAGTGTTCTTTTAGTTAAAACCATATTTTGAGTAATTTCATCAGTTAAAAAAATATATAGACACATTATTTCTAGTTTCAATGATTGTATGTTCAATATTGCAAATGAAAAAATAAAATATCTATGGTGTCTTATTTTGCAGGTGCTACATGTGTCTTAATGGATAAAGTAACAGGTGTAACTTTAGAGTATGTCTCCTAATAATTTGGTAGTGTAGGTCAGTAGCTTCATGTTAAATACTAATATTAGTTGCATCCGGTTACATTGGGACTCTCTGGGACCAACTCTGGGCTAAAAAGCTTAACAGATGATGAATTGAATTTTGTTTTCATCATCAAACATGAAATAACATGTTTTACTATCTTTATGTCTCTTACAATCACCATGTAGGATTAACAGAGGCAGAGAGGGAATCACACATATTAATATAAGTATCTATGTGTGACTATCTCCATAGTTTTCCTGACAGTGACTTTACTGTGACTAAAAGCCAGAAACAAATTAGGTAATTGCCCCTATGAGGGTGACATGGCCATACTGATCAAACCCGCTATAATAAATAAAGAAAAAAAAATAGGTAAGATAAAGTACAAACCTAATAGTGTAAATAAACATGTTACTGCCTTAGTTATCTTACAAAGAGATGGGTTGGTATTATACATAAAACTAAAAGCATATAAGTATACTTTTCTCATTAGTTCTAAAGTAGTCTATTAATAAAACATACTCCAATTAATTGGGACTAAATCCTATTAACTACTCAAACAATTTAGCATATTATTAATCTTTACAAAAGTACCAAATTAGTCACTCAAGCAATTAAAGAAATCCTTCATAAAACAATGGTTATGACAGCCTATTTGGGATGTGAAATGTGAAATTAACCATGAAATAAGCCTCATTTATGACCGACGTGGCCTAGACATTAATGCATAAAGACATTCTAGAGGCGAGTATTACTGAAAACAATAATATCATCTTACCTGGCCTGTGATGCCGGTAATTAGAGCAACTTTTCTATTCTCATTCATTAAACTGGAACCTTCGCCGGACATTTCAGTAAATACTTTTTAAATTGCCTTTTGTAAACTATTTTTTCAAACGAGGTACACGTCTGCACTACTCAAGCCGGCGCGCAATGCTGGGTAAGAGTGTGATAAGCTTATCATAACAAGAACCACTAATTAGCGCTCATATACGAATAACTGGCACCATTTAATAATACTAATCTTGACGAGTATAATAATTGCCACTCAGAGAACCAAATTTTTTATAAAACTATTTGCAAATACCAAAAATAATGCTTCTCTTTCAGTTATCGGTAATAAATAACAATAATCAGTCAACAAAATTTCGGAAAGAAAATCAAAATGACAGACACTTGAAGTGACGTTGACATTGACACTGGCATCTAGGTTTTTTAAATAATTAATTCAATCATATCTTATTGTTTTGGTGCAAGGCAGTATCAGTCGAGTATTACGTTTTATTCCTTAATATTATGTCGACCCTGCTTACTAACCATGGAAATGTAGCCGGCTCACACAGGTAAGCCATGTACTAGCTAGTTAGCAAAGCAAATAGTGTGTGGTGAATGGGTGCATATAGTAACAGAGGCGGCGCGGCGCGATGCGCATAAATAAAGGTATGTGTTAGTCCTTCCTACAGCGCGGACACGACCTTGTCTTACCTGTGGTGACATAGCCCAGTCGGCACCTGGGTGGATGCCTCAATTATGTTGCGCGGCACGTGGGGCAGCTGTAGGCGTTATGCTGTTATATCTGAGCATTGCATTATGATTAAGTCAGATTATGTACGGCTATATCAAGACTGCTGAGCTTGGAAAGACACGCGGTGCGTATTAAACATAGCCACCACCGCCGCCACAAACCGCTGCAATCGGCAGTCAAAGGTAAAGATGAGCTATAGACCATTCATTTGTAAAAACATGCGCGTTCAGTCATCATCAGCCAGCGTGTACAATACATAGTATAAATGCAAGTGCTAGACATCAATGATTGGTCAGAAATGTTATTTTTGTGCTGAGTATTGTCCGTCTGAATTAGAAATAATATGCTTATTATTTGCAGTATCGTTGTTCACTATATATTATTTCCATGGTACTATCAACTAAAATAATAATTAATTAAAACAATAATGCTCAAAAATCCGTTTTTGCAGGACTTAAAAACATGATTCGGTTTGGTCTTAAATATCAATGTCACTAAATGTCAAATTTGATCAATTATGTACAGGAGTGAGGTTATAGTTTTTATTTGGTTTAGTAATAGTTGTACTTATTATTTTGCAGTAAAAAGTAGTGCAAGTTATTAGTCATTATAAGGAAAAGTGAAGATTTAACTAAATTCGTTACTATTTCTGAAACTTAAAGCTGTATTCTTAACATTCCTGCATCGGTGTTCATACAAACAACAAATTACGTCTTATTGATGACATCTAAATAAAGTTCATCATGCCTGATATTAAGATAACTCCGCTCGGAGCCGGCCAAGATGTCGGCCGTAGCTGTATCTTACTTTCCATGGGGGGTAAAAACATAATGCTGGACTGTGGGATGCATATGGGGTACAATGATGAGAGACGTTTTCCCGACTTCTCCTACATCGTACCGGAAGGCCCCATAACTAGTCAGATAGACTGCGTTATAATCTCCCATTTCCATCTTGACCATTGCGGAGCTTTGCCATACATGTCTGAAATGGTTGGCTACACAGGTCCTATCTACATGACCCATCCAACAAAAGCTATTGCACCTATTCTGCTGGAGGACATGAGAAAAGTAGCAGTGGAAAGAAAAGGTGAGGCCAACTTCTTCACATCCCAAATGATCAAAGATTGCATTAAAAAAGTTACCGCAGTGACCCTGCATCAGTCTGTGATGGTAGATAATGAGTTAGAGATTAAGGCATATTATGCAGGCCATGTGCTAGGAGCTGCCATGTTTTGGATACGAGTTGGTTCCCAGTCTGTTGTCTATACCGGTGATTACAACATGACTCCTGACAGGCATTTAGGGGCAGCCTGGATAGATAAATGTAGACCAGACTTACTAATAACAGAATCGACATACGCCACAACTATTCGTGATTCCAAGCGCTGCCGTGAGAGAGATTTCCTCAAAAAAGTCCATGAATGTGTTGAAAAAGGTGGCAAAGTACTTATACCCGTATTCGCTTTAGGAAGAGCTCAAGAGCTTTGTATTTTATTGGAAACATACTGGGAAAGAATGAATTTAAAAATTCCAGTGTACTTTGCACTAGGATTGACAGAGAAAGCCAACAATTACTACAAGATGTTTATAACCTGGACCAATCAGAAGATAAGAAAGACATTTGTGCAAAGAAATATGTTTGATTTCAAACACATCAAGCCTTTTGACAAGTCTTATATTGATAACCCTGGGGCTATGGTTGTGTTTGCTACACCAGGTATGTTACATGCAGGACTGTCCTTAAATATATTCAAAAAGTGGGCTCCATCTGAACAGAACATGGTTATAATGCCAGGCTTCTGTGTCCAAGGTACAGTTGGACATAAAATCCTTAATGGAGCCAAAAAGGTGGAATTTGAGAACCGTCAAGTGGTTGAAGTTAAAATGGCAGTTGAGTACATGTCATTTTCAGCCCATGCAGATGCTAAGGGTATCATGCAGTTGATACAATATTGTGAGCCTAAGAATGTACTACTGGTGCATGGTGAAGCACAGAAGATGGAGTTCTTGAAGGATAAAATTGAGAAGGAGTTCAAGATCAATTGTTATATGCCTGCTAATGGTGAAACTTGTACAATTAACACTCCAACTAAGATTCCTATTGATGTTTCTTTAAGACTATTGAAAGCAGAGGCTGTCAGGTACAATGCCCAGCCTCCAGACCCGAAGAGGCGGCGTGTCGTCAATGGAATCTTGTGTGTCAGGGATAACAGGCTATCTTTACTTGATATTGATGAAATGTGCGACGAAATTGGTATCAACAGACACATTATTCGGTTCACAAGTACAGTACGCTTTGAAGACCCAGGTCCTTCTGTTAAAACTGCAGAGAAGCTCAAAACATTATTATCAGAGAAGTTGGAAGGGTGGACTATTACTATCTCCGAGGCTAACATATCTGTAGAATCTGTACTTATCAAGGTGGAAGGTGATGAGGATAGCACAAAGAACATTTATGTCTCCTGGACTAACCAGGATGAAGACTTGGGAAGTTACATATTAGGTTTACTTCAATCAATGGTCCAATAAAATAACAATAAGGTGGTTGTAATAATGTAATTTTTGTTAATAAATTAGTTTTATTTTAATGTGTTGTTTTGTTATGTACACCATGTTATATCTTGGTTACATTTCCCTTGGTACCATAGATGCAGAAGTCTGTTGTTTGAAGATAAATTCTTATATTTATCTCCTAATGATTTTGTGTCCTGCAACAAACAAAGTTATTTATACTAATCGTAATAAATTACCTATGAAGGAAAAGGTGTGGGCAAATGAGTGTTTTGTTAATTTAAGTATGTAATAACACAACACCGTCTTTTTTCCAAGAGCGTAAAAAAATTGAGATGTTATGTTTTTATGTAAATTGCGGATCGAATAAATCGTAATAGAACCTTCATATCTGACGGCATGAAAAAGTTATTGATGACAGCCAGCGTGAGAATAAGAGAATAAGCCACAACCCTTCTCATTTTGAAAAGAGTTCCATGTCCAGCAGTGAACTGAATGGTTAAATAAGATCTTTATGTTGGGGCCGTTTTTTAAAAAGCTGTTTAAAGGATAAACCTCTTGTTAGTTATTTTCTCATATAGAACCATATATAAACTGTTTCAGTTGCAAATTATATACAATAGAGATCTTTGATCTGGATATTGAAAATGCGGGATCATTGTGTGTCTATTTATATTGTGTTGTTAATAGAAACATTTATTCTAAATAGAAATACATAGAGATGTCTCTAGAATATCAACACCCACTTGTTTCATCCACGGACATTGAACCTACCCACTAGATTAAAGGTTTTATTATTTTTTAGTTTTAGAAACAGAATCTTGATTAAATTGATAATCAATTCGGAGTTTTCCTTGTGAAGCATTTTTATGTTGGGGGAAATGAGTGAGTATCTTATTAGATTGAAAATTTTAGATCAAGGATATAGGAAGGGACATAGTTCATGGTTAAGTGTGTTGTTTGTACTCTTCCTACTTTTCAGTGCGCCCCACAGGAGAGTACGCGAAGCTGGGAGTAAGTATGTGAGTGCGAACACAAGAGGGCTGACGAAGTGGGGATGCAGAATAAGAAGTTATCGTTTTACAAATTAGTTACCTTAATTGGAGCCATAGTCGGCGGGATAAGCCTTCTAAAGTCTCCTCTATGTAAGAATTCACCGTGGGCAGCCATCAAGTTCCTTTTCATATTAGCGTCAAGGCATGGCTTGCAGAGGGAGCACAGATCCAATGCGTTACAATTGTCTTGGCAAGTGGTACTGCACTCATCACCAAATACTGCTATGTTCTTCTGTGAAGTCACCATGGCTTTGGTGGCTATCGCATCACTGTAAAAATATAATTTTATGTCGATATAGTTTATATACACGTATGTACGTACCTACGTTCTCACGTGATTTTACCAAAATACCCGACTAAGTACTTTCAGACTCGACCAGGGTCCATAGATATTTAGAAGCTGTTTACGCCACAAGATGGTCCGTCTGTCTACTTTATCGGTTATAGATGCCCACTTAGCCTTAGTTATAGGTCTTGGATTCTACGGGACATTATATAGCATGCGCCATTGGTTTTGTGGTCGCAAGAGCTACTGCTGTGCGTGAGATCGTGGGTTCAATTCCTGGGTCGGGCAAAGTGGCACAGAGTTTATACATGCTATGTACGTATCAGATAACATAAGAAAGGAAGGTACAAATTGGCCTCCAAACGACGTCCTACGCAAGGGCGGATCCAGCTTTCAAGTCAGGGGGGGTCACATGTTTGAAGTCTAGTCGGGATAGGCTCCTATTCGATTACAATAATAAATACTGTACGATCAATGCGATTAGAAAAATTATCAGTGGTCGACCTAGAACCAGCCCGCCCTGGGATCCGCCCTTGGTCCTGCGCAAAGGCAGCCCTTCCGGAGCCATTTAGGTTGCTAACTACCCACAACCTAGTAAGTCCTTACCCTATGCTACCCCTTGGATGTCAGCAGAAGTATTTTTATTGTATTACAAAATAAGATTGAATTTCAATGATCGTTTCTATGATTGGCGTGGAAATAACAATTTAAGACTATATTACTTATAATAAGTAGGTACCTAGGTAACCGAAAGCAACAGCTTAGCTAGGTAATGAATCATCTCAGAGGTCTGCCTACACTCGTCGTCTACCACAGATTTTTGTATTTTCTAAGTACCTAACGCGTAGCGTTTCTTGCGATTTCGCTGGCCGTAGGCACCTCATGTAGAAAAAAGTTCATATTACATGTTTAGCGTAACATTTGCCCGACAGATATCTGATCAGAATGCTATTGTCCTTATTCGTTTATTCTCTATTACCAACATGTGTTCTGCGTCGTTCATACAAAATTAGACGGATCGTCTCGAGATATGAACGTGGTTTTCATAGAGAATAAGGACCCCCAGTCATCGGTACGTAAACGACCACTGCTTCAAATCTGTCTTGTATAACAGCTAGCTAACTACATATATATGTATCTTCCATATATCTACATGCAATTATGTAGTAGTAGTGAGGAATATTGAAGAGAGGAAATGGGGACGCGCTGCGCATTCATTTTAAATCGACTTATAAACCGCGAGAGTGGCAAAAAAAATTGAGAACTGCATTTCCATTTATTTCCAAGGTCTAGCTACCTACTTTAAACTGAAATGTCTGATATCAATACCGTACACAATATTTCGCTGTATCGCTGACCTAATGATCGTAAAATAAAAGTTTTACGACTCCACAACACTGTGCCTACCGATTTTATTCTTATCCAGGAGATAAGAAACAAATACGTATACTCAACAATACCTATTACATTAGTAGTTTAAATCCTCCCGAGGGCGATAAAGGCTCTGAAGTAAATGTAAATCTAGGTAGGTACTAATATTTTTTCCATCATTAGTAAAAATATTATTCGCTCTACCATACAACGTTATATTTTTCCGAATTGCCACGACTATCAATCTAATAAGCATGATATGTGCGTACCTAAAGAAGTCCTCAAAATATCTCGCAAATATGAAATAACTGTTGCAAATAAAGCTAAATATAAACCGACAATAAGTATCAAAAATAACCTACAAATGATATCAAAATCAATCTCACATTTGATTGGCTTCCTTAACGTTCGCGTGACGTGTGATGCCAGTCAGCGAGAACAGGTTATACAAAACTTGTTCATAGAGGAGTTGGTTTGGTTGGAAATGCTCGGAACTTAAGTTAGGTGACATATTGGCTTCTAGCAGGTACACCTTGAGGTCTTCGTCGACGATGAAGTCAAAACGCATCATTTCGAAGAAGCTTCCGTGAGACGAGTAACTTTTTAACTGGAAAAATGACAAAATGAATTCAATATAATATATTTTGATTATTAATAATGTGAGCAGCAATTATTGGCACTGGCAAGTATTTACTAAATACAATAAATATTGACAATGTTATCAACCTCGGGGTACAAAATTCCATTGATGGACATAAGCCCCAATTCATTTATAATATAACATAGCATCACGCCTCTATGCCCCGAAGGATTAGGCAGAAGTGTACTATTATACACCCACATTTCGCCGATGCTGTTATTGAGTCCCATGTGATGATGGCGAGCCTATTGCCATCTACCGGGCACACTTCCAGACTCCGTGCTGCTTTGATAATTTCCATACAGAAAGACCCAGTAACACTTTTCCCGACCCGAGAAAAAAACCCAGGACCTCAGTCTCAACAGCCGCGCTTCCGACTACTACACCAATGAGGCAGTCTTCATTCTGCCTGCAGTTTGCCTCACTGGTCTAGCGGTCGTAAGTGCGGCTGCTGAGCATGGTCCTGGGGTCAATCTCCTAAGTGACAATAAAAGTGGTAGGTAATGTAAAGATTTTTGGGTTTTTCTTTTAGAAAAAAACTCAGTAGCAGGCTGGATTTTGAAATGGTGTGTTGAGTGGCCGGTAGATGGCAATAGGCTCACCCTCTATTAGGTACATGGGTGTACAATAGTCCACCACTGCTTAACGCTTCGGGAATACAGGCGTAATGTTATTGTATGTCTGGGATCGGTGGTGTATTTAGAAAGGATAGTTAAGTACATACTATATAATCTTTTCGTACTCTATTTACCTAAAATGGTGAACCAATATAACCCATTTAAACTTGGAAATATACACCTACAAATATGTATAATTTTTTAATTAAAACAATATGGATTTTATGAACCTCATAGATCAACTCCATCTAACCCCATAGATCAAGAGGAAGAGCTGAAAGTCCACTTCAAGAAATGATCCAAAAGATATTCGTGAACACTTAGAATTTTTTCAACGTTGTGATGAAAAAAGCCAACAAAAGCCTGGTTGAAATATAATTATTTTACTTTGACTTTTTTTATTCTTTTTGTTATATATCGTTACGCCACATTACGAATAATTCCTGTATCATGGGTGCATTTACAAACACATTTATTCACATACACAAAGACCAAAACAACTATATATAGATAATACGAATATTTGTTCCGTGCGGGTATCGTACCCGCGACAAGTAGCGCAGCAGTCGATCTCTCAACCACTGCGTCAAACGTGTCGTCATGACTAGCGTAGTATAAAGAAATCTTTACCACTTGACCAATCTTGTCAATTTGTAGGAATCCGCAGCCTAATTACGTAAAAAAGCGACAGCAACACAACAGCCACGCGACAGCAATCTCACTGTCAGCCAATACATTATATGACATAAAAATGACGTTTGACAGAAGCTATCGCGCGATCTACGCCTGTCGCTACATCGGTAATTAGGCTGCGGAACCTTTCCACGAGCTATACAGCGTGTACAATTGAATGGGCGAGGAGTACATACTTACAGTCTCAACAATGCGGTGTTCTTTCATAAACATAATTTCCGCGATAGCCTTCTTCACTTCCTCCCACATTTCGGTCGTATCCTTGCCCTGCAAACAATTATTAATAGGTAGGTACTTGTAGTAGTGCTAATGAAAGAGGAAGCCCTTTCAAATCTATTCATTTCCTATTCTAGAACAACAGGATAATACAGAACTTATTTTTTTTAAAGATTGTCTCACACTAGGAATAATTCCTGTATCATAGGTGCGTTTACGAATACAGATATAATGCACAAACAGTCACATTTGGAACAACTCTCTTTAGGCCATACAAATATTTGTTCTGTGCGATGATCGAACCTGCATCACGTAGCCCAGAAATCAGTCGTACTATCTAAGTCAGTCCTTACCTTTGATCTGACATAAATGTCAAAGGCTTCCTTCATTGTGTTGCCCAGTGCGGTGTAGGGATGCGCCAGTGAGGGTACCTCCCAAGTAGGCAGGTAGTCGTCGGCCACCACATACTTGTCCAAATTCTTTGGATCAAACGGATAGTACTTCATTGGGCAATATCTGTGAATTTCAAACGAAAATGATTACATTACTGGGTACTATGATAAACGAAACTACTTATTGTATTTGTTTCGTCAATTAAAATAAAGAACAAATATTTACCTGAACAGAACGTCGCCTTTGTACCAATAGACTCTGAGGGGGTTCACTGACATTACCACTACATACACGCCAATATCGAACTTATGGCCATCCACTAAGAATGGCTTTTGGATAAATTCTTGTACGAAACTTTTGCCACTAGTCAAATCTATTTCGCTAACGTTTTTCAAAACCACCCCTCTATGCCCGTTATTTTTCTGAATAAACAAGGCATTTTTGTTCTCATTTGCGTACTTTAAAAACTGATTTTTACTGTTCGGCAACCTAAACCCTTTTGGTATGTACTTTGAGACTGATGTCGCTAAGTCTACTTTGTGTACTATGTACCCTATAGAGGGGAAATGGTTCACTTTCTGATTAGCAGTTAAATTTCGAAGATTGAAAACAGTGAACGGGTACGAAAATGACCACAGGAGGTTCCAGGGCATTTTATTCGTACTTATTTCGTAACCTACTCTTTTTAGCACATTATGGACATGTTTTAGAGAACCGTTTCTGATAGTAACATCTTTGGTTGTGTTAATGTAAACCCAGTACTTGTTTTTTTCTGTATGGCATAATTCTTCGCCTGTCCTCCGGGTTCCATTTACAACATTTACAATTTCTAGTAGAATTCCCAGTGACACCCCTGTTATACATACGATGAAAAATATGTTTGTGAATGATTCTGTTGGCTGTTTTCTATATTTATTCGGAATTATATCCGCTTGAGATTTAGATGGACTTTTCTTAACGATATTGTTATTCAAAGAAGCATTTTCCTCTTCCTCATATTTAGTTGGATCCTGAAAATTAATAGAATATAATGAATACGTCATTATCAATAATACTTTAGAAAAATCATATTCGCATTACCTTAGATACATATGTTTTTGAAAATAAACATACCCCGATAGACATATTAAGGTGAGTACTTAGATACTGTGTACTTTCCTAGATCTGCAGTTTATACTGAAAATATGATCATTTATCGAGTACGCTTTAAAAACATTACTGAGAGAAATTATATAGCAAAGATTTTTAATTATGAATTCGAGCTATAAAATAAGTAATTATTCTTAAGTGTTATTTGATAACTGTTACGTAAAATTCTGCTAGAGGCCTATAGACCGTAGGTTTGTCTAAACCGTAATAAATAATTGTATAATGTTCTTCTAAGTTATTCACCCTAAATACTAATACTTATTTATTGACTGTTCAATTAATTTAATACAACGTACCCTATTATTAAAACATAGAGACGCCTTCAGAATAAAGACTACCTTAAGTTTTCTAGAACGTTAGTACTTACCTACCTATTTATCTTCTAATTAAGTTAGAAAGCGTTCTATCTCAGTTTTAACATTAACTCAAGTTATTACTCCTTTACAATGTTATAAGTAAGAATAATATTATGTCTCTTCATTAAAATAATGTGTGTACATTATGAGTTCACGAAGTCTATATAGATTTTTTGTTAAATTAATATTTACAAAGTAATGTCAGAAGACGCTCCATCTCAGTCATAATATTAATATTAGTTACATAATTGAAAAAAAACTACTCACATTGTCTTTTTTATTAGTATTTTCCATTTTAACTGAATTTATTTTAGTACTCTTTCTCGTATTCCATTTGTTTTTGGGTATTTACCGCGCACCTTGCGTACGCGATGTCTCCTTATAGAATAAATGAATGAATCCGTTCTCGAACGTGTAAAGGGAGACAAAATATGTTCTTACGCTGGTGTGTGAGAGAGATAGTCAACACTTTCTAAAACATGGCGAACCAGTACTACAGCTGCTTTTTAAGGTCACATCAGCATATTTACTGTATGTATTAGTTGCTTATATAAACTTAGAAAAGTATGGTGAAGTAGTCGTAAAGATCGCATTGGTCTTGGACCCATCCCGTCACTAATAGGTACCGAGCAAAATACCAACAATGCCTCTGTCGGAACTAGGGCTTGAATAAAATAATATCTTAAATTCACAGTTGAACAAGAAATAAACGTGATTATAAAGTATTTAACCATAAATAATAAAAATTGGACCGGAAAAAAAAGGAGTGTGTGCATGTAACGTGACATGGTGTCTTAATAACTGGACCCTCGTTCGACCAAGCCATCTGTTTTGTTTTTTCTTAAATACACAAATTCTTAAAAAAAACTGATGACAGCGATTTAAAAATCGAAATTGGAATGAGTATCAAACTGTAATTACGAAATATAAGTCTATGGTTCAAACACATTTGCTTTCACCTATATCACCTTTGAGCTGTGTGTACCTCCTTATACATGTTATAATATGAGGGGTAGGCAGCGGCGCAGTGGTATTCGAGTATGTCAACGGCGGGCCATGGGAATGCCATGCATGTTCAACCGCAAGCCATAGGTATGTGGGACTCCGCTTATCTACGAGCACGTCATTCCACTGGTTTGATGGTTTACAAAAGTTTTGTTATTATGTTCTTGTTTATGTCATACAGAAGTACTTGTTGATTCTACTAAAGCTTAGGTAACAAAATAGTAGATAATAATAAAATCAAACAATGTTAATTGGTAATTTTTTTTATTATTATTGTTTTTATACTTTGCCCCACTCTAGGAATAATTCCTGTATCGTGGGTGCGTTTACAAACACATATATTCACATACACAAACACCCAGACCCGAAACAATTATCTGTAGTGCATACAAATATTTGTTCCGTGCGGGGATCGAACCCGCGACACTCAGCGCAGAAAGCTAATCAGTTAGTCACTGCGCCAACCGTGTCGTATTTTAGATGTACAGTCAGCATCAAAAATATGTATAGCACACGTAGTGAAATGCTTATTCTTAGCAAACTATTGGTTAAAATATTATTATTTTTATGTCTCCGTAGATATTATGTGTAAAATTGGTCAAGATTTCAATCACGATTTCCTCTAAAAATCGCTTTTGAATTTCACTAAGCATATTTGTTTACATCGTTTTGATGGTGACTAGATTTGTTGATGTTGTGTAATTATTTAAAATTTATTTTGTTTCCAAATTACACAATGCGATAGAGAATGCGATTGATTCAAATTAAAAAGATTTGATTTTAGACATATGTAGGTATACTAGTGTTTCGATTAATAAATTTATTAGACTAATTAAAAGTTATCAGAATAAAAAATACCTACGTCTACGTCTAAAATGACCCATATCGTTTATTAGTTAGTTACTATATTAGACTTAAAATCTCCATAAAATAGCATCACGCCTGTAGTACCCGAAGGGTTAGGCAGGGGCTACTGAACAACCACATTTCACCGAAGCCGTTATTAAGTCCCATGTTATACGGGGAAAGCCTATATACTATATACTGGGCACAATTCAAAATTCTAGGCTGCTACAAAGAAAAGACCCAATGTGGAGGGATGAGGTATGGTGTTTGTCTATGGAAAAGGTAAGATCTTCCGATCTGTAGAGGTGACGGACTGAAATTGATGATTGATATTACATTTTCGTATATATTTTAGAATAGTTGCAAACTCTAATTGTGAAAGGATTGCAGTTTTGGCTGGACTCCGATAGATGGCGCTGGTTGTCATGTAGCTAATCGTCGCTACACTAATAACATTGCCAGTTTCGGGGATAAAACCCAGAACCTCACACTTAACAACCGCGCTTGCCACAACTAAACCAATGAGGTAGTTTGGTGAAGAATACCATTAATAAGAAATCTCCTTAACTTTAAGAAATCCTAGATGAGAGTTCGATGAACTCAACCCGGGGCAGACTTAAGAAATACATTAAGATTTGTTTTCTTTTTAAATACATTATTGTAGGTATATATATTTCCTACACCCCTACATTGTATAACACTCACACATAGGCAAAACACTGAGACACTCGAGACATTATGCATCATCTTAGTGTGCAATCGAATGCATCGTATAACTCCGATAGGGCTGTCAGTTAATAGTTTCCACACAGGGGTGCGGTTGTTTGCGCGGTGCATTATCGGCCAAACTCTTGGCTGTTTACTGTCGCGGCAGACAGACTGGCGGGCGCCGGCATCGAGATAAACGCAGCGATGTAGCTAGCTGCCAGGATTTGATAAACATTACTGGAGTAAAAATTTTACTTGGAGAAAAAATATAGACAAGTATTTAGCTTGCTAATGTGTCCATGTCACAGCGTCCAAGTAGGTGTAGATCGACTCAATGAATGGACAATTTGAGGGACACAATCAAAGGTCAAAAAGTTTTTGTTGGACCTATAACCATAGCCCATTATACCCATAGTTCAATAGTATTGCCCTATTTGGATTAAGGAAGGTGTTGGACCGAAGTTGCTTTAGGAGCAATGTCAGAAGCCAACTGTACTGTGGTTAAACCGAGAGGATGGTTTCATCGTCGACAGCCAAGGTAGAACTCCTTGATACTCCATTTTTCCCAACCCGAATATAGAACCGAAGCCCTCACATTTAGCAGCTGTACTTGTGAGTCTTCAAAAAGCTTGTCACAACTTTTATAACTTACACAGAAACCATTGGTTTCGTACTGTGATTTTTTTCTTCAATTCTACTGGCATCTACTTACCGTCCGCGTCCACGGACGAGTCGTTGCCGGCGCCGCGTCGTCTGCGGCGACCATCGATCGTACGCACTCGCATCGCCCGAATCGCCCACACCGACATCCAGACGCGAGCTAGGGTTGCCTACTTAGTACTTCCTATTAATTTCATCTTCATATTGCATTTACAGGGCTGAGTAAGGTAGAATTCTATCACGAGTTGAGCTGCGGTGTCATTTTTGTGTTCCAGGTGAAGGGTAGGAAAATCCAGTGAAATTACTGGCAAATAAGCCATTCCAACTTTAGCTTTAAGTCGCAAAACATCCGTTGAATTGTGGATTTTCGTCGGTGGCGGTGATCTCTTACCATCAGGTGATGCGCACGCAGTTTTAGATACATAATATTTATTACATACTAGCTGACCCGACAGACGTCCTGTTATCCTGGTCTTGTGTGAAAAAAGCGCTTTATTTTTTCCCGAATTTTCCATATTACCGGGCAACTTTTCCATGCTTTTTCTCTAAAAGCCTTATTCGGACTGTTACGAACATTTTCAAAATCAAATTAGCCAAATCGGTCGAGACGCTCTCAAGTGTGCACTTACCAACGAACAGTATTTCAATTTTATTTACATACTAACTTCCGCTCGCGGCTTCGCCCGCGTTTTCCCGGGATAAAAAATAGCCTATGTGCTATTCCAGACTATAATCTATCTCTGTGCCAAATTTCATCCAGATCCGTTCAGCCGTTCTGGCGTGAAAGAGTAACAAAAATCCATCCATCCTTACAAACTTTCACATTTATAATATTAAATAGGATAGGATAGGATAGGATTAGTAGGAAGTAGGATAGGATATAGATACGGATACTTGAGGGTGATTTGTTAATTTTCAGGAGTCACTGATTACAAGGAGTTTCGTATACGGTCTCAACCTCCTTCTTTCAACTTGAACACGAAGTTCTATGCAATGGGGTGCAGCCCTAACTAGAGGTGCGACATCTCGGCGCCTGGCATTGTGCGGACACTTGGTCTGCCGGGCCCATCTTGCGCCTATAAGCCATAAGTCACACAAATGCATCGAGGCTAATAGGCTTCAATTCCAAATTCAGCGACTTATCCAGAACACTCCTAATTATGTATCTTGCCTTTTATTATCAATTAGAGGTGACACTTATATAATCATAATAGTTATTGGTAACATAACATTAAGTTTTAATATGATAATAGATTATTCAAATCTGCAGTAATAGTGTTACTTAGTAATAGTCAAATAACTATTCCAGTAAAAACGAATCAAGAATCAATGTACATAACGGTGATTAAATTTTTAAATACGCCAACGAACTAAACAACGTTGTCAACGTTGTTTAGTTCGTAGTTAGTCCTAAGCCTGTAAAAGTATGAAGGAAATTTTAATGACCGTTTCGCGTAATACATATGTTAGTCGCTATCGATAATAGTGTAATCATACGACTGAGTACGTTAAATGAATAAAATATATTATTGGGAATACTGAATCCGTAAACTATTATTTGACTATTTCCGAGCAATAGTCATCATAATATAATATCAGTAAAGCGTTATATTTAATAATAGTATTACCAACTAATGACCCTATTACCCCATCTCTATTATCAACTAGCTGTTCCCCGCGAGTTCATCTGCATGTATTTTGTGTTTATCTAATTAGAGTTTTCATGATCTAATAAACCTATGTCCTTCTACAGGCCCCAGGTTATCTCCTTCTAAAATTTTATTATATTAGGTTCAGTGGTTTAGACGTGATGAGTTAACAAACAGACAGATAGAGTTGCTTTCGCATTTATGAACTTGTAAATGTAGGCTTGTCTTTAAGGTTACATTCAGGTCGGTGGATGTGCATTGTTCAGTGGGTGCAGCAAGCAGTATGACTTGTAATGGTGAACCCTTGTCATGTAGTCCACTACACCAATATTTGGTGTGGCCAAGCCCTCAAAGTTCACCTTTCGTTTTGTAGCGTTACCAGGTTATAAAGGCCTTTACTCACGCACACATATCCAAAGAATTGCTACGATATTGATATTCAATCGGCTGATTGTTGGTTTTTGCTATTAATTGATAATAATAATCTTTTATATTTCTGTTGTACGCGTATATGATTGAATGATAGACTGTTAAAATAAGCTTGACATGCCAAATAATTTGAATATTTTACATACAAATATACTTTTAAGATTTTGTTAGTTTTAGGATTATATGTAGATGTATGAGTCAGCGTACATTATTCCGACATGCAACTTCTCTATCCCACTGATACTATTTGACGTTAGACAGTGTACATTATATGTTCGAGAGCACACGGCCCGTATATTATGTACGAGTCAGCGTACAAGTTGTGTTATTAAAATTCTATTGATTTCATGCATCGATATAAGAAATATTTACGATTGTCATATTAAGTATGTATAATAGCATTTTTTAGATAATCTTATAAACAATCCATTGGATTGCGAAGCAACGTACCGGACTGTTGCCGTGGAAATTTCTCAGGACAAGTAGACAAGATTACCGACCAAAAAGTGCCTCTCTTTTTAACTTCTAACTATATTTTTTCATAAAAAGAAAGGAATACCAAGTTAATTACCGTCAGATTTATTTTATCAGTTCTTATTTAATTTGTTAACTTAGTCTAGTAATGAGAGGATCAGTTTAATACTAGTAAGAAATAAAAAGCATTTATTCCGTACCAGTGTAATCGTCAGCACAAAAAATATTTATAAAAAAAAGAACAAACATAGTAAACAAGAAAAAAAGAAAAATAAATACCTCCACAGTTATTGAAATAAAATGTGTGGTCGGGCATACCCATACCGAATAGGTTACCTACTCAGCATATGCTAGGTTTGACACTCAGCGTTGATTTTCAGTTGGCATCTTTGCAGTGACATACTGATGAAGGCAAATATATAAATTAAAATTAACAATATTTGTAATATTATGATAAATAAAAGTTATAAAAGAAGTGTACAATCACCAGCCAGCATGTTATTTTTATTTGCCCTGTCGGTCCTGTGTGAACAGGCTAAGGCCAAAAATCCCTTGCGACCTGAAGCTTGTAATCTGAAGACTTATTACATGATACATTGTTACACGAATTAATAATAATTAGTGACGAGTGAATGATATAAGCCAGTTCACCGCCTACGAGTAACTACTATAATAACATTCTAACAAGTTTTTGGACTGAATGAACACAACACGTGGGAAGATCAAACACGTGTCTATTCAATATCTAGATTGTGTACCTAAGTTGTCTAGAACTTACAACATAATATAGGTTATATAACCTAATTTATTTTCGTCTGCAAATAAAATAAATTGATCTTTACGAAACAGATAAAGATTAGTATAGGAATTGAAGCCTAAGGTTTGAATGCTTGGTTTCCATGCAGGAGAAGGAAGGAGAATGAGATTCAAATCCGACCCGCACCTTTAACTTTTCTTAGAATTTGATAATGACTTGCTTAAGAGGTGAAGGAAAAAACATGAGGAAACCTGCACACCATAGAGGGCTCCATAAAGTTCTCGATGACTTGCGTAGTCCACCAACCCGCACGCATGGTGGACTAACGACTAACTTCTCATTCTGAGAAACCCTTGCCCAGCCGCGAGACATTAATGGGCAGAATTTATAGTGTTAGGATTTGTTATCATGACCTATAAAGTACATTGTAACGAGTGTAAGTACATATAATGTACTAGAAGTAAGGTATACAAGGGAAAGGAAGGGGAGGTAAAGGATTAATGAGCTTACGAAGTGAGTGATCAAATCCTCCGCCGTGATAAGTTCCTCATTGTTAAATAATAAAATGTTTCGTTGGTCTATTGGCCTCAAGCGCGACTGCTAAGCGTTACGTTTTGAGATCCGTCGCCAGGCGAGTGTTATTAGGTTTTTCTGTAAGAAAATTCTCAGTAGCAGCTATTAGGAAATGTGCCCAGAAGTTGGTAACCGGTATAAGGGGAGCCCTATTCATGGGACTCAAAAACGGCATCGGCGAAATGTGGTTCTACATGGACCTATACATGTGCCTAGCCTTTTCGTTTCGCCTTTTCATTATCTAGCCTTAAGCCTAGCCTTTTCAATTTCTGAAATTAAATTAATCTTTAAATACTATGCAGGGCTAAACGAAGCGGGTCTAAGCCTCATAGCTATCTTACAGATCATTGGATGTGTGCGGTTAAGCAGCGCTTGCTAGGTTCAGTCCTTGGATGGGTGACTGACCACAAATACCTATGGAACTCGTTATGTGACATCTAGTCATAGTAAAGTTTTGATTTACTATTTACTATATTATAGTGATGTCATGTTAGCGACTCTAATCCCTAATGTAACCATGTTAAGAACTAAAATCGCATGCATGAACATTTACATTTACTATGAAAGTAAATAGTAAAAAACTCATAATAGAGGTACAGTACAACCTTGCTGTACATGCTACGCGCCTCCACAGAATAAGCAACTGGTTCATGGGACAATGTATACGCTTTTACAATAAGCTTCCCAACGATATACGTAATTTAACATTAAAGAAGTTCAAAATTGTAATTAAATCTAAACTTTGTAAAAAAGGATACTATAAAATTTCGGACTATTTAGATGACAAAAACGCTTGGGATTGAGCCGCTCTTTAGCCTTTCCTTTTTTTTTTTTATATACAAATTTTGCCATTAATTATTATATTATTTACTTCATTATTTTGTTATTGTAATGTCGTTTAAATTGAAATTATTTCTTATATATAACCGCTATACATTGTAAATGTGAGTGAGATCTAAGCTGAGCGCTCTTCATTTCATTAATTCTCACGATAACTGATGCATGCTTGCACTCTGTTGCGACAGGTTAGCTCAAATAGTTATGGCACTTTCTTCAAAAGGCTATTCCACCCTATATTTGTCTCACATAAACCTTTACATCAATACAATCTGTCTGGACTTTAAAATAGACTTTGACCCCTGAGTTTGTTTCGGCTTTTCTTCTCAGGGATAGTCATAGGAAATGCCGACGCCATCTAGTTTAAAAAAGACGTGTAAAAGTGATTGAAAAATCCTAATTGCAAAATAAATAATTTCATTTCATTTCATTTCATTTCATTTCATTTCATTTCAGTCTCCCGAGTGACAATACATTGATTGTGAAATTAATGAATAATTAAGTGAAATTAATAGTATATTAAGCGTATGTACGTCTAAATCACGAAGTTAAACAAAATATACGTGAAATACATTATCAGCTAAAAAGGTTTCAATGGACTTTGATGTTTTTAACTAGTACAAACGTTAAAAGGCTCCCAAAATAAACATAGCATTAACAGGCTGAATGAAGACGTACTCTTTAGAAACATTTACTATGTCCTCTTTTTGAAGTATAAATACTTATTATAAATGGAGAAGGTTTATCTAAACGATATGAGACTCAAAGAAAAAAAATCCTTAATCCCACAATTCATGAATTGCAGAAAATGAGAATCGAAGACAATTAGGTAATTACGATACACGCTCTTAATTGAAATCGATTCAAATTTGTCAGTTCAACAATGAACATTGCGCGGTATGTTAAATAATAACTCCACTCGACCATTGTCAAGACGCAATGAACATTCGAATACTGTCAAAATGTATTCCATGCCGTTTATATGCGTGTATTGTGTATCTTTGCAGTTTATGAAAAAGTTTTTCTAAAAAGAGATTAAATATACCTAAGGCAAGTCATACATCATTTATTTATGAGCCGACACGTCCGCGTTCATTCACCTATTATTAGGTAGTGTTACATATTTCCCAAAGTGTTACGTATTTTTAGAAGTTTTTTGCCGTAATTTCCATTTCTCCAAGGCGATCGGCATTCAAAAGTTGAGCGATTTTACACTGGCCTTGGTTGCGAACAAGAAAGTATTACTAAAGTATTACTTAACTTGGATACATTGTTGCAAATTGACTTTGTTGACTTTTTTCAAAGTTTCAACGCATAACCGTCACGTTAACTATGGCGTGTATTACTGCTTGACTTCATCCACGTAAAGATCTATTATGTGTAAGATGTGCCCACAACTTCATCCACATGGATTTCGAACGTTCCTGAAAATTACTAATTCCCATAAACAAAGGGGTGAATACGCTCATAATAGTGTTAAGGTGAAAGTTTCATCAAAATCGGTCCACTGGTTTTTAAGTTATAAGTATTCAGACAGACAGATAGACAAATTTTGAGTTTTATTATAGTAAGTATCAATAGATCGACTAGCACTTGAATGGTGAGAGACGAAGCATTAGCGCCTCTGTGTGTGTGTACGAGATTCTGAGATCACCAAACCATAGGCGTGGTAAAAATGACAAATACAACAATATTACTACGACCATGAGGCCTGATGCCCATGTTCAGCGATAAATGTGAGATCAGTCAGTGCCATATACGTATAACAAGCGCAGATTTTCACGGTGTCAGATTGTGTGATGGTTTTTTTTTGTATGATTTGGGTATTTCGTGAAAATAAAAAATGTGGTAATAATTATGAAAAAGTTGATTTATTATAATTATAATTATAATAATTATTATAATACAGTTTACAATAATTACAAGCGATCACCAAACGGGGTGAAAGAAAACGGCGTAGTATTAAATTATTTAGGGTGTCTACACACGGCGTCGCGAGTGCGCAACTCGCGCCGCGCGCTCTCCGCTCGTCGCGACATCACGCGGCTTACTTTGCTTACTATCCTTTTAATATAACTACCTACACTACACTCGGTAACGCGCGGCGCGTGCTGCGCTGACGCGACTTGGCCCTACGTAGACGGAGATTTATTTATTTATTCGATTTTAGGATATAGTCTTTCGAACGCGAGGAACAAAATATTACACAAGTCGAGAATATTATTTATAATCGATTCGGATTAAATCGGATTCGAGAGCGGCGGAAGCGAGCCGCGGCGGGGGCGGCGGACAGCGGCGGGCGGCGTCGAGCGGCAGGCTATGTACAGGTGCGCCGCTACGGGCAGTCGCACTCTTCCACCACCATCTCAGGCAGGTCGCGTTTGATGATGTTGGAGTCGGCGCCGAAGTAGATGAGTGACAGCGCGGAGAAGCGCACGGGCGCGCAGCACTCGGCACGCTCCAGCCGCGCCGCCTCCACCACCTGCGAGTGGTAGTTGAGGAAGGGCGCGCACGCACCGCGGCAATAGTTGGCGTAGTAGCCCTCCGGCGCGACGATCCAGTCGTCCCAGCCCAGCGCGTGGAAGCTCACGTAGTAGGTCTGGCGGCAGCAGCGGCCGTGTTCGGCAGCGTCGCAGTCGAGCGCGCGGCGGCGACGCGCGGCCGGCGGGCGCAGACGCAGGCGCAGCAGCGGACGCGCCGCCTGGCCGCCGCCCAGGCGCAGGCGCACGCGGCCGCCGCAGCCACTGCAGTCTAGCAGCAGGCGCAGCGGCTCGCGCGCGCCCTCTGCCGCCCAGCGCCGCGCGGCCGCCGTCACGTCCAGACGCTGCCAGCCACGCGCCGGGTCGCGCCGCGCCGCGCCCGCCAGCGCGCTAATGGCGGCCGTCTTGTTCCCGCTCACGGTGAAGGCCCACAGCGTGTAGCGCAGGCGGCGAGCGCGCGGAGATGTCTCGGCCCGGACGAGCAGCTCCGCCGACGCCACCGCCAGCCCCTCACCCTGTTCCGACTCGGCCTCCGCACCCAGCCGGAACTCGATCAGTCGCTGACCATTTAGGGTCTCACCTGCACATACCGATGGTTGCTTGCGCTTAGGGATAGTTCTATAATAGTGATAGAGCTAAACTGGACACGTTATCTTACTTTATCAGTAGGATAAAGGTTCGTTATCTCTATCACTTATTTGTCGAAAACCTATACTTTCCTACAGTCCCTACCTATATCGAAATGGCCCATCTTTAGTGCAGTGGTCGCGACGGGAGTGGGATGGGGGAAGGGAGCAGAGTGCGCATGGTGGTCGCCCTGGCTAGAGCTGCACTTGCCCGGTTGTCGTGGACGCCCAACTAATGAACATTTGGAGGTCCATGCCAAGTAGAGGTTGCGCTGGCCTCACGCACATCCACATTATCTTTAAAATGTTTAGAACTTGGAGCTTTAAAATAACAATTGGTCAAAAATCGTCGCAACCACGAGCACTACTAAGCTCGTAAAAATAAATGCATTTAAACTACTCCATCGTCCATCGGTGCAACGTTCGCGGTGCGCTTGAGAAGGTTGAAGTTCGCCTCATATTGGAGACTCGGTCCTGTGAACAATTGACATTCTGATTATATCCTGAATAGCCAGCCACTAGACTACGTATGTGTCTATGCACGTAAAGAGGACTCGTGGACAACTAGGATGAAACATGTACGGACAAATGATCCGATTGATTGATTACGATAAAAGCGAACCTACTCGTCAACGCGAACCAACGCAACGTTTACAACGTTACCTACTAACACTCACCATTTTTATGAATGAAACATAATAATCGTTCACAAAGAGCTTAGTACCGAAATTAAATGAAATAATTTTATGCGCGGTGGCGTTGTGCCAAATCTTTAAGTACTACATAATAAGGTCGACTGAATAAATAAATGTACGAGTACTAATGAGATAAGACTAGCCTGCAGGCTAAGCCGTCAGTTAGATTTGAATCTTCATTTATGCTATTTTTGGTACAAAACTCCTTTGAGTAAGGCAACAGTTGCGAACAGGTGAATGGCGTAGGTGGGCGTCAGTCTTAAGCAAATTCATCTAAAGGAGAAGAGAAATACTTAGTAAAGGTTGAATTCCCGACACGCGGCCGACGTTAATTAGGTATAGCAATCTAAGCAACGTTTCCCCAGTGGTCAAGAAAAAGGTGAGCACTGTTATTGCTCAGTATAACCAATAAAGTATAAACTAATAGTATTAATCTAGATGCATTTCAGCACGTGCAAATAAATCCACGAGGCCTCGAAGACCATCTAGTCTGCGTACTACTGCGTCGTTGAATTATATATGCAATACTAACAAATATTCAACACGAAAATCAATATACATGATTTTAAACATTTTATGTGGAAAGAAAATTTTTCAACGATCAAGCATCTAACCTGCCTCTATTTGGTTAAATATTTATAACTTTAGAGGTTGCTTCGCATGCGTTAATGCGTCACACAATATTAGAATCATAATAAACTTGTTTTTAATCCAAAAGTGGACAGCTCATAAGGTGCCTTGAAATCTTAATTTCGTAGTACCGTGCACTTTTTATGCAACCAGTTTTATAAGTTACAAGGCCAATGGATTCGATCCAAAACCTTACCCACAACACAACTTGCCATAAAGCATGGTTAAACCAACCATAAAAACGGGCAATCAAGTGCTGGTGGCTAGGGTGTAAAATTAGCCATAGCATTATGGGGTGAAATATTGACTGCAGAGGATCGACCGTGCCGCCATAGTACAGTGTGAGCAGTAAGCTAAATCGTGCGACGAAAAAGTGCTCGTGCATGAAGTTTCAATTCCAATTTTAATGTAATGGCCCCATCGCGGTGTGACGATGATTTTCTACTATCAACATAACATGTACCAATTCCCGGCAATTTAACATATGGCAACAGTTGTCAAAGGTCAATGTTGCTCACCAAAACTAAGCAGTTCCCATTTAGTAGTAAATACAGACAACGAAAGTCCCGAATAATTGGTTCGTGACGGCACTCTCGAACAATTTCGTTCGAGATTTTCACTGTGTGCGTCTTATAATACAATAATGTACGCTCTTTTATAATGCACGCCAATGCAACAAGAAATATAGTGTTTTTGTTTTTTTTTTAATTTCTCCCTACTTAGCTGTGTACAGTGATGTTTTTACGAATATATTACTTTTATCATTATACACATTGGATGCTTATATTCGACAACGTTCAAGATGTCCTACTCTTCAGATTTTACTATGGTGTCGCCTTAGACCGCTGTCGTGCAACTCGTTATGCAACGCGTACTACCAACCTGTTATCGATTGTCGTGAATTTCTAGATAAGTGAATTATTTAGTGTGTGGATACGATGTTTTATGGACTACCTTGAAGAGTTGAAGTAGGGTTTGTTTTCAAACAGATTTTCTTGCGATATATTTGGTTTTTCATTTATTTGTATGACTTCGTTTATTCGATTGTCATATCGATGTATATTAAGTATTAATATATACTTCAGCAGTCACTAGCTTATTCAGTCGTAGCTTAGTCAGTTCAAGTTCAAAGATCGCTGGTGTTATCAGCCAAAACCACACATTATCAGTGTGTTTTTTTATGTTTAGAAGTTTTTCATTTGTGAAATGTAAACCAGACTTAAATATTATAATTTCGTGTACAAACACAATTTATTTTAAAGTTCAAATAATTATGTATCTACAGTGATAATACTGATTAGATGAACAATAAAAACAACTAAAATTAAAGATCTTTGATTTCATGTTTTTCGGTCATCTGACGCCTTTGCTACGGTGAGGGTCTACGCGCTACGAGCTACGCGCTACGTACCTACGAAAACTACGAATAGTTCAACAAATCCGTATGGGCTATCTACATGTCACCATGCCATTCGGCATTCTTCATGCCCTTACCACAAAAAACACCTAAAAGCCACAGAAAAGGTATTTCCACAGAAACAACGAACGAATTACCACATTAGGTTGGATATAAAAAACTTCAATTCACCTTGCTATTGTAGGTGCGGAAGCAAAAACTCCCAACATAAAATGTTACGATAAAAGAACTTGTACCAATAAAAATATAAGGTTGTACGCCGTAGTATGTAACAATAATGGTGATTTTAACCAAACTTCAGGCACTAAAGCCATGGCGAACGGCTGACCTGACCCCGTTACGACCAAGAAAGGTCTTACTTCAACCATTCTATAGAATTGTGACGTAACTGATGAATTACTAGTATTATAGTTAGCAGCTTTTAAGGTTAATTGAATTGCATATATTAGCAATTTTAGGTGGTGCCTACATCGCAAAGGTTTAGTACTTATTTTTACACATTACTAGATAATTACTGCCTCATTTGGCTAGCGAGTGAGAGGTCCTTGTATCGGGCAAAGTGTTATCGGGTTTTATGTGTGGATTCTCAGTAGCAGCACGGAGTTTAGACCTATGCCCGGTAGGTGGCAATAGGTTCGCTCCTTATTATATGGGACTTATTGACGGCACGGTTGGCGCAGTGGTTGAGAGATCGACTGCTGAGCTACGTGCCGCGGGTTCGATTCCCGCACGGAACAAAAATTTGTATGATCTACAGATAGTTCTTCCAGGTCTGGGTCTTTGTGTATGTGAATACACACCGTGCCTCGGAAAGCACGTAAAGCTGTTGGTCCTACGCCTGATCTCTCTCCGGTCGTGTCGGATTGCCGTCCCATCGGACTATGAGAGTAAAGGAATAGAGAGAGCACCTGTGTTTGCGCACACACTTGTGCTCTATAATATCTCCTGCGTAGTTGCCGTGAAACCGGTCAGGAGGACATTATTATTATATGGGACTCAATAACGCAATCGGGAAAACGTGGGTGTATTATAGCTCTGTTTAAACCTTATGGGAATACAGGCATGAGATTTTTATTAGATAAAGGCTCAGCCAATTTCAGAGTATATAATTTGTTAAAAAAGTAATGTTGTCCTACAATTGTTTTGTAAATAAGCGTGAGCGGGAACGAATTGTATTATTTGTGTAAATACAAATATAAACTTATTTTATGATATTTCCATTGATATGATTGGCGTTTCATTTCATTTGTAAATATTTATAACTGATCTATAGTTTCAGGCAACACAATAGGCGCAATATCTTATTATAATTAATATCGAGATTGTTTTGGGTATCTACTTTGGAGACCACTAAGTAAAGTTCAGTTGGTTAGAAACTTAGAAAAATAGAACATCTTCTGTTTAAATTTTCCTCAACTATGTTTCAACTATCTGTCTAACCAGTGACCAGCATTTTATATGGAATAACTCACTCCACACAACTGGTGGGAGAACTCACTGGGAGGAATAGACCGGTTGTCAGAATCCTGATAACTCTAAAAACTTACTTAGAAATTTCTGTACACGAAACCTAAGTGAAAATTGTGGACAAATCTATACGAGTATATAAATATACTAGTTTCCGCCCGCGGCTTCGCCCGCGTGGTTTACGAACTCGTACATTTTTCCGGGATAAAAAGTAGCCTATGCGCTATTCCAGACTTTAATCTATATCTCTGTGCCAAATTTTATATAGATCCGTTCAGCTATTCTGGCGTGATTGAGTAACAAATATCCATCCATCCATCCATCCATCCTCACAGACTTTCACATTTATAATATTAGTAGGATAGTAGGATAGGATAAAAGTTTAATACGCCTCAGAATAAAGGCTACAAACCTAAAATTTGTTATTTATGTTTCTTATAGGGATAAGCACACACTGAGACAAGATTTTATATATATATAGCGGGGAAATGGGGATCTTAAGTTTGTATAAAAATATTCTTGGGCGGGTGGAGTCGCGGCAACAACTAGTCATAATTATAATATATTGATAAGTATTGAGATATTCGTAAGACAACAGTAAGTCGTATTTGTATCGAGTAAATACTGAATATTTGTATGTAAACGCTATATTTAGCCACTGACACAAATTGTATTTTTCTCTAAAGAATCTTTACAAGGAATTGGCGTAATAATTTATGGAATACAAAAATACGAAAAATCACATCGTTTAACAGTAATAACGAACAAACATTTTTTATGAGTTTACTAGTGACCCGCCCCGGCTTCGCACGAGTAGAACACAAAATTCCCAAAAAGTACAAAAAAATTGTTGATTCGATCGCTACCATCTTCACATGATCACCCGTTGGGCTAATCTGAAGATTACTTAAACATTTCATTAAAATCGCTACACATTTATAATTCAAATCAAATTAAATCAAATGCTTATTTATATTATTTATTATTATATATATAATATTATATATATTATATATGTACAAATCTGAACTCCGCTACCAAATTATAGGGAATCACTGATATTTTAAAAATAATGATTGTCAGACTTTTTTGTCTGCTGACCTGACTCCCGTAACGACTGTCATAGGTATTCGTATGAAACCCAAGACCAACTAACTACTTAACGAGCTGAGGCAGGGAGCTGTGTCGATGTGTGAAAACGGACACCCATCCAAGATCCCAAAACCTTAGCAAGGGCTGCTTAACCACTCAGATTCACTGATCTATGCTGCGTGATGTAGCTGCGAGTTCCTAATAATTTTACCTACATAGGAATTAAAGTAGGCATTTTAATTGGTGGTTAACTAACCAATTAAACGAATATATTAGTGAAAACTTTTTAGAAGCACATAATTGAAATAACTAGTTTGAAAGTGTAACATGTTTGACACGCCATTCTCATTCCAGGCCAGTTCTAGCCATGAAAAACTAAATGCTAATACACCACATTTACAGTTTATGAATAAGTGTTTCATTTACATGTCTTGAATTATGCCTAGGATATTCCTGAGGCCTCGCGTCCCTTAGACGAAGTCTTTAAAAAGCTTCTAAGTTATTTCATTTTTCTACAAACTGTTGCCATATACTAGGATTTCGCCTGCATTGTTGGTTGGTGGATTATTTATAGTTCCAGTTGTATGTATGTTTTTAACTCCAAAATATTTGTTATGGCGGGATGAGAACTCTCGACCACTGTCCCAACCGCCGTTATACCGTCGTAAGTATGTCTGGCGCACCCAGGACAGCTAGCCGATCTAAGAACATTAGTACCTAACTAAATAAGACTGGGAAAGACACGTCCAGATCTGCTGCTTCCCAAAAACTATGTACATGGGTTCGAGGTGGCGGAAGATCGCAGTCGTTGGAGCATATGGGAACGTTTTGTCCAGTACTGGGACACCGTAGGCTGATAATAATTATCTTTTAAAAGACGTCAACATAGAGAGGATAGAGGCTTTTAGCTACGCAACGGTGGGTTTAGGCTGGGTATGATAATGATTCTAAATTTAAAAAAAAAGCATGTTTTTATAACGTATTTTTTTATAATAATAATATATATAACGATTGTTTCAGTGCTTTAGCCGTGATGAGCTAACAGACAGACAGTTACTTTCGCATTTATAATAGTGTAGGTGGATGCGTTGTCTCATATTACGATTAATTATTATTATTATTATTATTTTAAACGTTGCTCCACACTAGGATTTCTCCTGTATCGTAGGTACAGTTTACAAACATACATGTCACATGCAAACAACATACAACCAAACCCAAAACAACTATCTGTAGATCATACAAATATTTGTTGCGTGCGGGGATCAAACCCTGGACACGCAACGCAGAAAGCTAATCGCTTAGCCACTGCGCCAACCGTATAGTCAGATATATCCATAAACTGTGTCTATGGTAATACTACTTTATAACTGTTATTCTAAGAAGTTACGTAATTGTAAATAATCAGTAAAAGTGAAAGATAATAACTATCGCGTCACACTTTGTTCCACATAGGTAACATCGGATTTAATCTAGAAAAGAGTGCTTTAGAAAACACTTAGTGGATAAAAAACTGTTTCATTGGTGATGTCACTGCTTTCAAAAAAGCCTTAGCAAATTACTAAATAAGTGAATCAAATCATAATCCTACTATCCTATCCTACTAATCCTAGTATCCTATCCTACTAATCCTACTATCCTATCCTACTAATATTATAAATGTGAAAGTTTGTGAGGATGGATGGATCTTTGTTACTCTTTCACGTCAGAACGGCTGAACGGATCTGGATGAAATTTGTCACATAGATAGATTATAGTCTGAAATAGCACAGGCTAATTTTTATCCCGGGAAAATGTACGGGTTCGTAAACCACGCGGGCGAAGCCGCGGGCGGAAGCTAGTTTGAACTAAAAATAAAAAACTATCTATCTAATATAGGTGGTATTTATACTTTTTTATTTGGGAAAGTAAAAAGTATGAATGCATCCTGTATTGTTTTTTCCCCTTACTTTTCCGGTAGTATCTGGACCAGGGTCGGTTTCACCATAATAATATACCCATAAGCTTTTAAAAGTTCACTCGCTCTTTCACCCATGATTTGATGAGGTTTCCCAACTTTCCGAAACAAATTTTGAGTGTTTAAGAATTCTTTTTCGAGAAGAATTCTTACTTAATACAAGTGAGAGATTGATGACGTCACAAAAAGTATGTGCGTAATGTAAATGCCTCATTGATCTAGTGGTCGCAAACGCTACTGCTGAGCGTGAAGTCCTGGGTTCGATACCCGGGTCGGGCAAATTGTTATTGGAGTTTTCTGTATGGAAATTTTCAGTAGTAGTACGGAGTCCGGAATTATGTGCGGCTATGTTATGTAATTTAATGTATGGCATAATTATCTATGTTTATATTAATATGTGAAGATAAGTATCCCTTTTTAAACATATTGAAATTCGGTATAATTAAAGTTTATATGGAAAAGAAGTGCAGAAAGCTAAAATTTATATATAATTAGTTACTTTTTTAAATCATCATCATCAGCCAGAAGACGTCTACTGCTGAACGAAGGACTCCCCCAAGGGGCGGGGGGGGGGGTGCCATAATCCCCACGCTTGGCACGCGGCTTGGGGATCGCAGTGGCTCACCGATTAGTGAGAGGACGCTGCTGCCCGTCCTCCGGTGTCTGGTCGCAGTTTTAAGACGTACCTGGGCCTTTTTTAAATACTTTCAATTAAATGAAACATTAATTGTTTACTATTATTGAAATGCCATACACGCTCGCAGCTGACGTAATAGAATATTATTTAAAAAAAATGTGCTATGACCCTAGAGGTATACTTTTTTGATAAAAGAACGTCATTAATGGTTAAACTTTAAAAAAATAATGTATTACGGTCAAATTTCAACCACTAGGCTACTACTAGTAATATTAATTACTTATTATTTTGCTTTTGACTAAAACATTGTAAGATGAGTTTAAGCCAATTTTATGCAACGCCCGTAATTATAAAGAAATGTGATATAAGTACAATATCATAGTATTCCCGATGGTATACATGCAATTTAAATAAAGACTAGAAAAAACCGTTCTAAAACCACAGAATTACACACTTTAATAATTATATTTAGTAAGTATTTTTTTTTAAATTATCAACAATTTACATTACGCAATAAGTATCTTCTTTAAACACCGATACGAATTTATTTAATATGGGACAAACGTCCCTTTCTATACAAAACAATATGTTGGCATTGCTTGAACAAAATATAAAGAATCTGCTACTCAATAGATTTTAAAAGCGAGTGTTCTTCGTACGGCGAGGGCTGGTCAAGGACGTACATATATATGTATACTACATATATTATATTCTAGCTTCGGCTGCTTATTTATTTTGCCGCATACGGAAATCGAACGTGTCTCCCATGCAACCATATAATTATTTAGACGACTAGCCTGCTGTTACCACAATTATTTTGTTTCGATAGTTCACCATTAAGTATCTATTTAATTACTTTACATTAAGTACTTTACGTCTGTTTGTATCAATTATATATATATATATATATATATATATAGTTTATATATATTTTATATACCACAGCATGTGTATTCCACTTGTTACTGTGGGCATTTTATTGTGTTTGCATATGAAAATACTTGCGAAACTCAATTCTTAGCGTGCAACAAAATCATTTACTAAATTTCCCTTACAATAAATATGCATCGATTAGAGTTTAAAATTAAACCCAAAAATCGTAACCCGTACATGTAATTCATATATCTGATCGTAACAATACACACACAAGTATTTATTTTATTTTTACTGAGTTCTGATTTAACTTTCAAGCCGATTTTTAATAATTTTTTTTGGCAGAGGAGCTTGGAACCCCATAGAATACTTTGTCCCGGAAAATTAAAAACTTTTCACGCGAGTGCAGCCTCGGGCACAGCTATATCTAAACGTACGCAACGACCAGATATCACATTATTATTTTTTCAACAATTAGAAACGATAACACAAGTTTTTCTAGAACAACAAACTATTTTTAAATCGTTAATCGATTATCAAAGTTCCGCATTCATTACCATTCGACTTAATTTACCGTCACTAATGATCCTTAATGACGGTGAAGCACAAAAACCAATATTTAAAATTAAATTCCTCACCTTATCAAATGGGAAAGTTTCCATGTTTCGTGATACGTAAAAAGTTTGTGGGAGCGGCGGGGGCGCGTCCTCTCCCTGCCTGCGACGCCATGGTACTGACGTGCGTCGGGAAACCCCAGCCTTATATACCTATACAAGGGGTGATTCACTGGGAAAAGTCGGGAATGTCTGGTTTTCTTTAATGGTTAATGAATGGGTTTGTTTTAAGTCAATTGGTTAATTCCCTACAGAGTAAAGATAAAGTTTGCATTATTTCAAAAAAAATAATTGGTACTAATGTTGTAGTTTTATTATATATTCTTAACACAGACTTATTTATCTACTCTTTTGAAAATATGTATAGTGCACTCCCTTTGTGGGAATCGGCTTACAGTTTGTAAACAATACACTTACACGGTTGGTGCAGTGGCTAAGCGATTAGTTGTCTGCGCTATGTGTCGCGGGTTCGATCCCCGCACGGAACAAATATTTGTATGATCTACAGATAGTTGTTTCGGGTCTGGTTGTGTGTGCATGTGACGTGTATGTTTGTAAACTGTACCCACGACACAGGAGAAATCATAGTGTGGGGCAACGTTTTTTTTTTTAAAAAAAATGAAAAAAAAAATAATCAACCTTAGCAACGATTTTCTGTAATGGGTGTAATCAAACTCTTAATAGTGTGCGATGGCTCTACCAAAATCAAATCTCTCGCTGAATTTGTGCAATATCCATATAAATATTTATCAATTTAAAGACCTAGGTGTCCACCTCTTCACCCACTACCACTCAATCACAAAATGGCTGAAACATCAACAAATGTTATAAATACCATGAACATAACAAAAATACCGCAACGAACAACCATTGCAAACACGAAAAAGCTTTCGACTCGTCATAATATTCCGCTGAGTACATAATGTACCAGTTACTGGATGTGTCCTTTATCAATGCTAAGCCCATTGATAAATAAAGGACATCTGAATGTCCTGTCCTGTCCTTTTAAATGTCACCCTTTTATTTCACTGATTCGTAGATCGTAGCAGACGCGTAGGCGCGTAGCCGGCGTGGCGTAGCGAGCTACGCGGTTCTGAAATATTGACAATGGTTCATAAAAGCGGGCAAGCTTGTTTGATTTATTTATTATAAAATAAAATGGGCTCTGGCAATATCATTATATTATAATAACGCTTGATAGAAGGTTGTAGGGTAAGCAGAAATTAAATAAAGTTTGAGTTATCGAACCAAATTTTAAAGTTTCATGCGACGTAAACAAATTTCGTTAGTTGTTGTATGTACGACATGCATATAAAAACCTCTCCGAATGATGAAATCTGAAATCGTCTAGCGCGCCCTGGACAATCACCTTTGATACTACCACAGCTGACTGGCTAATGTTTCCACTATGAACAAATCTCACGTTCCCACCTCGTGACTACTCGAAAAAGAAGAGCGATATGCAATAGCTACGCAATCCGCAATTTTCTGATTTCTAATATAAATTATTGTTGGTTATTTAGCCTAAGAAAAACTTATAGCTACTGACATATCCTCAATGTTCTTTAATAACTGTTCCAAATATAAACATCAGTTCAGTTCATAGTGTAGGAAGTAATATTGGAATGAAGCCTTATTTCGTCGATCATAACGATAAGTAAACCTTTTTGCTGAATGTACAAAGATAATATTTTTATGACAGTTTATTTTTGGTATACAATTATATCAAGAGCGGACTCTGTTAAGGAAAAAATATTCTTCATTCACTGACGAGATGTTTTCTTACTTCGAGTCAGTCGATCACTTATCTAAGCCTATGAACTCACTGCTGAACAAAGGCATCTCCAAAGTTGCGCCATAACACGCAGTTCTCCGCCCTCCGCATCCAGGCTAACCCAGCTACCCTCCCTTGATCATCGAACTTATACCATACACGTCGGTCATCGTCTCCATTCAAGGACCGCTTCAGTGACTATTGGTCTAACGACAACCTTCAAGTGTGGACCCCTAAATGTGAAACTACGTAAATAATATACATTATCGTACAAATACTTTGATTAAGTAAGATTTACATCTTTCAGACTAATGTCTTAGACTAACGGCACGTGTAGTTAATCTGAAATAGGACATAGAGAAATAACGATACCAGGGTTTTCGTAAAATCCCTAGGGATATCACAAAATCACTGAATATTTTCCAAAATGACGGTCCACTGAAACGACTCCATTTCACAATTTTTTATCCATAACCTATATTCATTAGGTTACTGTATTGTTATATAATATTCGAAATCTTTTGTTTTATCCCTAGTTATTTAACAAAAATCCTTGAAAATCTAATTTCCCTGCGACATAAGTATATGAACTTTACATTACTGAATTGGAATCGGTTTTGTTTATCTGTACTTATATCAAGTACAAATAAATAAGTTTATTTGCAAGTTCTATTTCTTGTAAGAAATGATAATAATGTGTTCTTATCGTCTCGTGGGATTTGCAGAGATAATATCAGAGCAATAGGCAGCATCATCGATCTGTTATGAACACACTCTTATTTTTATTTTTTTCTTAAAAATACATCATTCAACATCAAACAGTTTACAAACATACATGTCACATACACACACAACCAGACCCGAAACAACTATCTGTAGATTATAAAAATATTTGTTTCGTGCGGAAATGGAATCCGCGACACCTAGCGCATTATTCATAACGTAATTTTAATACAATATTTATTATTAAGAGTATAAAACTTATTTTTCTTTAAACACCATATCTGTCTCGTCTGTCTCGTTCTGAAGGATCTTAAAACAGTCTCAAAGTATCCCGGTCGGAGCTCGCAGCATTTGGGAGTCGTTTCAATCAATCGTTGGCAGTCTCCCAGCAACGTTTCGCCAGTCCGGCGCCAGTTTATTTTATTAGCTTTGTCTTATAAGGCATTTCTGTAAACACTGTGTGAGCATATTTGCGAGGAGGTAATCAATTAATGTGATTTCGGATTTAATGTGATTGATTGATTTGTTTTTTTTCTTGTGATACTTTTCTTTTTGAGGGTTAGAAGGACTTCTTTCAATAGGCCTTTTGTCATTTTATAATAAAAAATCTTGATATTAATTACCTACTTAAGAATCTATAATTCACAGTATTGCATCACGCCTGTATTCTCCGAAGAGTTAGGCAGAGGTGTACTTATAATTTTTAATATATGCCCACAGTGCACTGATGGATAGGGTGCGACCCAATGGCCATCTTTCAGACTTAATTCCAAATTCCGAATTTAGAAAAGCAATATTTACAATTTTGCATGACCTAACAATCAAACTCTCGTGCTAAGTAGCCGATATTATAACAGACACTCTTAGGTATATCCCTAACGATTATCATCACGATTAATTAACTTGATTTTATACTCCATGCTGTCACTTTTTATTAACTATCCCGCTATGATTTCTCATTTGTAGGTATACTTAGTTTAAAAAAATACAAACGAAGAAATCTCATATGCACACACACCCAACCCCAAAACAACTATTTGTAGATCTATTACTCGTACATATATTACGACATCAAGCATAGAAAGCTAATTGCTTAGCTAATGCGCTAACCTTGGCTTCAAACTTCAAGGTGAACTTCACCGACCGCATTACTTTTATGAACATCTTTCAATTATTTGCCCTTTGAGGATTTGATCTATCAAATTAGTATTTAAACTTGGTGATTTAGAAAACTAAATTAAATTTGTATTATTATCAACGAAAAACTGTGATCAATTTATCTATATAAATAAAAATCAATTGCCACATGTATAACGGAGCATCACTTGAGAACAGCTCAACCGATTAGGCTGTTTTTTTTTTGCTGCGTTCGTAATTGTCAGGACAAGGTTTGAATGAAAGTTTTTTTTTTGAAAATCCACGGAAAATGTCGGAAATTTGAATGGTATTTTTGAATGAAATTTCTCATTTTCTTCATTAGTAAATTGCACCCGTGCGAAGCTGGGGCGAGTCGCTAGTATTTTATATAAGTGCCTCACAAAAGTTGTCGTTGTTCAAAGATATTACGACGATTTACCAACGAAAGACTCTTACCTACTTGAAGTTTAAGTGTTTAACCTGTAAGCACGCTAAGGTTATTTTAACAATTATTTAAGAAAATGCCCACCATTTCGGTGATAGTTTTAGAACTTGAAAGTTGTTGAGACCACCTAAATCATACAATTCAAACCACTTAATAAGTTAAAGGTGTTGCAAAATCTTAAAATACGTTACGCACTAGCTAGGTCGTCTGCAAAGTCAAAGTGTCAAAGTACCTATAGGAAAAATATTCGGGATCATGTTTAACAATTATATTTTTATATGATTTTTTTATTGTTTATTTGTTGTTTATGTTTACAAGAAAAAATATTTAGGACTATATATTAAAATGGATTTTCAGTCTACCTACGTGTAGTAAATGGAGCACTATATATCATCAAAATCATCCAAATCGGTTACTATCTAACGGTTCTATCTATCAGTTAGTATCTTAACATTAATATACATACATACGCTTCGTATTGAGAACTCCCCCTTTTTGAAGTCGGTTAAATTTTTTTTTGCTATCAATACATACGTACATAAAGTCACGCCTTTTTCCCATGGGGGTAGGTAGAAACTACGGAACGCCACGTGCTACGATCCTTACATAACCCTTTTGCTTGATCTATATTCATGCATAGTTTCATCACTTACAAGCCATTACAATTCGTAGAACCAGACGCCAAAGTGTGACCGCGGCTGTCAGGCTGTATAGTGCGTTGTCGTGGCCACTAAGTTTTAAACTTTCAAATGTCAACAGTATTCAGCTTCTTAAATGGTTACTTAATTATAACCATAGATTTAGCGAAATTCTAAGTCTATGATTATACCTATCTTCACAGTCTGAGCAAGGTTTTAAATTGACAATAAATTTTGAAATTTCACTTTCGATAACTTCTTGAGAAACAAAAAATTTGAATTATGATTCTCTAAAAATAAAAATCGGAAAGTAAAATAAAAGAAATTTATCGTCCTATTGTCTCATTGGTCTAGTAGTCGCAAGTATGAGAACTGAGCGTGAGGTCCTGGATTCCATACCGTTTAATGTCGTTGAATGATCAAAATTGCTAGGCAAACAACCATTATTAAACGCACGGCGGCGTCCGTCAGATGTAAAAAAAACATTCAGTACAATCCCCTACTTATAAAAGACTAGCTTCCGCCCGCGCCTTCGCCCGCGTGGTTTACGAACCCGTACATTTTTCCGCGAAAAAAAGTAGCTATGTACTATTCCAGACTATAATCTATCTCTGTGCCAAATTTCGTCCAGATCCGTTCAGCCGTTCTGGCGTGATTGAGTAACAAATATCAATCCATCCATTCATCCTCACAAACTTTCACATTTATAATATTATATTAGTAGGAAGTAGGATAGTAGGATTATAATATTAGTAGGATGATTAAAAGTTTAAATAACATAATTGTTAAGCCTATTGCCATTTCTATTCTTTGGCAAACAAGTAACAAGGACAGGTTCAATAACTGTTCAAATTCAAATTCAAATATATTTTTATTCATGTAAACCATTTACAGGCACTTATGAATAGTCAGGCTCTAGTTGCCACGTTCCAAAGTGTTGATTTTCAATGGAAAAGAACGGGCAAGAAACTATATTATAGTTATATATAGTTTATAGATTAGAAGTTTTCATAAGTAAGGGGAGTACCTTTTGGTTTCAAACCGCGTTGTATAATCATATCACTGTATATATGTAATTTGTGTATAGACTAATAGAAGGACAGTTATTTTTGGACGATTAATCATCGAATTACTTTTACAAGGACGTTCAAAACCATTGTTTTGGTATATTTACTGATCATAACTTGTATACAACTTCCACAACTTGTTTTTAAACCGTTTATTTCTACTTGAATACCAGTTGTAATATTTTTATTTCTTCTATTCAGTAATTTACTTATATAATAGTATTTCGCGATGCTATTATTTCATAGGTCCATCTGATCCACCCAATGTGCCTGTTCCTATTCTTATCTACCAGACAGGCAGACACAACTCCAATCTTTGTCAAATTGTTAGTGCAAAAATGTGGAATTCCGTAATTTTTTACAGAAAATAGCAATAATATTTTGTTACTGCGTATTAAACAAAGTGATGTTATGCACAGAATTATGTGGGCCGATCCCGGCGGCACTGCAATGCCGGGCCGACCCGTGACGGGAGTGGAGCGAGCCCCGAACATCCCGTCAGTTTACAAAAATCAGTTTAATATACTGGTCCCTCATTGAGGGAACTTTCAGATATTAAGCTGAAAAGAACAGATACTACACTTTGATCTTAGCCAAAAGGCCGAGAAGCGATAACTGCACACTAGAAAATAACGAGGGTCATTAAAACGCGGAGAATCTTAACACCGCCATTCAGAAATCGGCTGGAACTGTACAGCGCCATCTATTAGTGCACGTGTGAACTATATTTACAAGAGGGTCGCGATAGCTTGGCGCTTCCCTGCTACATGATTGTATAACAGAATTTAGTGGATGATAAAAAATTGTTTACTCAAAGAGAGTGTATTTTGTTTGTATGACGCAAAAATTTAGACCCACAGGTTTTAAGGGCAGCTATATTAACCATTGGAAAATGTTCTTAGGATTAGAAACTTTAGGCAAATACAGGGTGTGTAGATATGAATATATGTATTGATTGATTTGAACAAAAAAGATCTAGCAGAATATTTGACGTAAATACAAGAAATATGCCAAATAATACACAAATCCATTTAAAATTATTTTAATATTGGTATAATTTCCGTTATATTGAATACAACTTCAACAACAGTTTCTACGTTTTACTAACACAGATAATAATGCATCAGCCACATTGTATAACATTTTACGTGATTTTTAAACATCATATTAATAGTAACTACAGTTTATAAGTGTGTAAATTCTCTACAAACGATAATAAATAGGTATTGCAATACTGATACACTTACGGTTATAATACAATACAATATAATAATAATAATACAAGGATTATTTTTACCGTCAAATATACATTTTAATACTGGTTGTATATTTTATGCTATACCTAATACTTTGAGTTGATTTTTTCTGTTTATAAGAGAATAGTAGTAATTAGTATGTAATAAAATCGTAAAAAAAATAATGTATTATGAGTAAAATTAATATTAGATCTGGGACGAAATCTTATGTGTTTAAATTTTATAATTATCAAAATTATAAATAGGTGGAATTATGCATAGGTACACAACTTTATAAAATTGTAAGTTTATAAAAATATGATATTTTCTTGTTATTCTTCAAAAACGTCAACGTATACTGAAAAACAGAAACTGGGTGTATACCCAGAGTTTGAATATAAATATAATGTAAGTACATAATTCAATTTATTTTTGGGTCACTCCGGCCACGGCTAACATACATATTATACAAGGTGGAAATAACCATACAATACTAAAATATAAAATACACAAATATTTTACAGCCGTACACAAAAATAAAGCAATTTAAATTATAATAGTTTGGGTACTCATTTTTATTCTGTTTGTAGTAAAACATTTTAGACGAAGTTTGGCAAACCTGTTCAAACCAAAATAATCTTTATTTATACGTGTATAACATATGCGATAATGCTAGCTATCTTTTCCACCTTGTATAGTTTAATATAGATATAAATATAACTAGCACATATAAACGTCCACTAAAAAATAATATAATTACATATATAATATACAGAGACAAATCTTCTAAATATTCTCTTTCACACATAACATTTTTTTAAAGAGATACATCATTTATTATTATCATTTCTTTTTATTTGTGCCGTAACTATTTGCGCTTAAAAAACTCCGTTTCGACTGCGTATACATTTTGAACATTACGACTGTTATAGTAACTAATACATATTTAATTATATAAATACATACATACATATTGATTGATCTGACAAACAAAGTTGTTTATCATTCAAATTGTCTATTGGGCATACTTATAAAACGATAAGTCATGAAACTATATGGCTGTGATCTTGCCAATAACGCTAACACAAAAATATATATTGTTAATGTGTAATAAATATTTATTTTATATTAGTTTGTAATATATATAAATACTACTCTTTTTTCTACTGCAAGCTTTTCTACAAAAGATAAAATCACTTGAAGTGACCAGTTCAAATTAATATTGATACGAGCTACGCATTAAGTATATTAGATACAATACAACAGATTAATAACCTGCACATACCATCCGAAATATTTACTCTGTTAAGAATGATTCGGTCTGGTTGTGTGTGCATGTGACATGTATGTTTGTAAACTGTACCCATGACACAGGAGAAATCGTAGAGTGGGGCAAGGTTTAAAAAAAAATACCTTTGCCCATAACATATCCCCAGCAAAACACCCAACAATCAACCTCAATTATAATTTTATTACCGACAGCAATGTAGTTTTGATTTAAAATCTGTTTTTTCTTAGATGTCATAGAATATTAACAATGTTATTATCTTTTTGCGTAAAGTAAATATTATTCACATAAAATACCTCAAAAGGTATATATAAGCTATAAAAACTTATAACTTATAAGATTTTCTCTAGTAGAGATCTTTCAGTCTAAAAATGAACGGTTTCGATTTAACGTCTGTTTTTTCTTAGATGTCATAGTATATTAACAATGTTATTATCTTTTTGCATAAAGTAAATATTATTCACATAAAATACCTCAAAAGGTATATATAAGCTATAAAAACTTATAACTTATAAGATTTTCTCTAGTAGAGATCTTTCAGTCTAAAAATGAACGCCCCTCCAATGTCTTTACCTCTACATGCAAAATAGTGTATAGACACAATACACGCAAAGTCATCAATATGTATAATATAAATAAATACAATACAATATAAATGTCCTTGAGACACTAGAAAGTGGCAGCATGCGTCGATTGTAGCGTAAACATTTCTTTCTTTTCACACATTTAAAAAATCACGTTTAGTGAAGGGCCGTTCATTTTTAGACTGAAAAATCTCAACTCCTTTATACATAAAAATACACAAAAAAAATGTTTAAAATTGTGTGTATATTACATTGAGTGTACATTGTTTAGGATGCCTACAAGACGCTCAGAGTAGGTATTCTGTCCATGATTATCGCAAAACAGAGAACACAGCTTTATAAACAATTATTTAAATTACGCGTAGAACGAGTTACAACTTATTTCTCAACAACGATAACTCGTGACTTCGGTTCCCACTTCCCTGCACACCCGCTCGCACCTTATAAGAGCTATATGTGCGCGTGATTGTATTTTAGCGAGCTAAGCGAGCATCAGACGCTCATTGTATGTGGAAGCGGGACACTCGATTTGACAAGTTATCGCTGTTCGTATGTTGGTGGTGTTCAGGGTATCTGGCGCACCATGACGGCGAGCGCGTCGTGCGGCGGGGGCACGTCGAACACCGGAGTGCCGGCCGAGTCGAGGTAGTCGGCGTAGCGCACTGTGCGCACCGCGTGCATGCCCAGCGAGCTGCATATGCGCTGCGAGTATGCGCCGGTCGCGTCCGCCTTGAACAGCTACAAGTGTAATGTGGATTATAAGAAAATAGTGTAATAAATTCTACGGCACTACGAGCTCTTTCATACACTTCGTACCGACTACTTATAAACCATTTTAACTCTATCGTTTTCTTCATTTTAGACATGGATCACAGGAAAAAAAATCTAAACATTTCTTCTGTCGAGTCGGCACGAGCCATCGCTCATGCCATATTGGAAAGATTAGCCAGTCAGCTATGGTGCTATCGGGTCTGTAAGGCCGGGTCGGGCCAGACAATCTCACATTCACCACTCGTAGAGACTCTTTCCTTGTAACTATGAAAATATTTATAGACCAGCCGAAAGAAGGTGACACGACATCATATACAAAATGAAATACCTTTCTTTCTAACGGTGTTAACCCACCGCTCGCTTCTTTCAGCCCACATAAAATTTTGACTTTCCTAAACTCCCTCGTGATATTTGCTGTGGGCACCCCATGTTAGCATAGCGGTACGCGTCAGTCGCGTGACTTATGTAAATGTAGTTGATATATATTGGATTAATATAGGTTATTAGGTCAATGTAGGGGGAAATTAAATAGTAGAAGAACCTTAAATCCGTTTTCCTTAGCGATGTTTATACCCCTGGCCATCAGTTCTTTTGCAAGCCCGCGCCCCCTCGCCTGCTGGTCCACGGAAATTATGCGACATTCCAGAATCTTATCCACCTGAAATTATTACACATATGTATTTTCTTTTTAATTTACTTTTACGAAGTTCCTTATCGCGCGTTGTGAAAGGGGGCTAGACGGAAAAAATTCTTACGAAAAGTTGTCACGACACTTTTTGGTCTCTCTCTCTCTCTGTCTCTCTCTCTCTTATAGAAAGCAAGCCAGATATTTTCATTTCTATTTCGCATTGAACAGTGTGGTGTCGCGACGATTATTTTTGTTGAGTGTATACAGGTTTTTTGTAAATAATAAATAATAAAAAATAATAATAATAATGAATCCTGACAGTGTTTCTGCACAAGTTCCGGATATTGCTGATGGAGTTAGGTAAGTAGAGATTATATACAGATAATAATAAATGCTTTTGTATTTTTAGCAAGTACGCACTATAACCTCTCTTTATTATTGTGAAATAAAATTTTATTACAATTCCTTCACTAAAAAGGAACTTCGTTCCATCCGGGTGTCCCTTGACACCTCTCAAGTTTTTTTTATTGTTATCTTTATTTAAGGGTTTACTCACTTTGATTCTGTTAAGCTAGGACCATTATTACCTATGACAAACACGACCATCGTGCTACGACCTGTAAAATTTTGTATGAGAATGACTAAGGTCATCCTGGTTTAACCGTTGCAATACATGTCATACAGAATAAGGTCCCTGAAGGTAAATAATAGCATAGTCTTGCATAAAGTACCTACGCGTGCCTGTAAGATGCTCATTTACTTTCGTTTTAAAATCCAGATCACAATGCGCTTAATCTGTAAGAATCCTTATTTGGTGTAACTGCGTTCGATCCGAAATCAAGCCGTCCGTCATCCATCATAGAATAACCTTTATATTTACTCGAACCTTATCGCACGGCGGCACTTACTCAGTGTGGAGACATTAAAACAGATCACTTCCTCCCGTCTTGTTGATGTCTTAAGACAGCGGCAAAATAACAGCATCTGACTGGTTCGTTCATATACAAGTAACGGGTTGTCTAGGCATCGCGTTTTTCTCTGAACAGGTGTTCCTAGTTTAGATTTTACCACCTTACCTCTGCAGACATTCGGGCTGGTCCCCTTTATAACCTAATTGTAATCGCAATCGACGAACAAGGGCTAGTTGTCAAACAACATTTAGACATCTGGCTCACCTGAAATGTGTTGAACAGGTCCAGGTCTTGGCTCACGGAGTACAGGATGGTGAATATCTTGTTGTACTTTTCGTCCGAAGATTGTTGTATCTTTTCGATCGACTGTTCAATGTCGCCGGGTCATAAGATGCCGTTTAGACCCACTCCGAGCACCTGGAATAAAATTGAGACACTGTCAAAAAACCTCACCCTTCCGAGGTGTTCAGATTCCTTATTTCGGATACAAAGATCTTCAATCTCGTACCCACGTTGGCAGAACAAAGTATGTATATTACCAATGTAGGGGCTTGCTTAGTTTAGCATCATAAAAAAATGACTGTATCGTTTACAACGGCTGTCGCTGACCACACATCAGTCATGGTCACATAGCGTAACTCTCCAAAGCCCTATGCAGCTCTAAACGCCGGCACAGCGACACCATGTACTGTGTAGGTGACTAACTGAATCTGCTTCAATAGCCGCGACCGACAGCCCATCTGCCAGGGTCGCAATTCCAATCTCCTATAACTGTTTGTACTGTGTACTAACCGTATCTCCTTCAATAGCCGCGACCGACAGTCCATCAGCCATAGTCGCAGCGCAGAGTCTCTCCAATGCAGCATGAGGCTCTCCACGCTCACACAGCGAGACTGCCTTGTTTAGAGGCTCGTCCGCAAAGAAGTTGTCTCGCAAATGCTGTATGACAGCTTCGCTCATGTCCGGGGTTATGGTCACGAAGCGCGCCATCTATGGAGAATATAAAATGGTATACTTAGGTGCAAGGCAAGAGCCTTTAATGCATGTAAATTCTCGTTTAATATATGTATATATATACGCATTGACTTGAAAACCTCCTCCTTTTTTCGTTGGTTAAAAACTGCAGTCACTTCGAAATATTCAGAAGTAGAACTGGCTATTAGTTTAATACGCTGGCGAACCCTGATCGTTAAAAACTATTAATATGTCTGTGAAAACAATTTTGATTGACGGTTCTAATAAAATACTCCCTGTATAGGATTTCTAAAACATTCAATTCCTTTCATGTTGTAAATTACGGTTCTTCATGACGGATTTATAGGGGGTTTGTTTTACGGACGTGTTTAAGGGTACGGAACCCTAAAAACGAAAGTGAATGGAAACGCCGGGGGTCACGGTCTTAAAAGACATAGTGTGACCTTATTGATGTGTTTCACAAAGGTCAAGGTTCGTAGAACGAGAATACTGACAATATGGAAGAGAGTAAGTACATTTTAGGTATTTTAGAAATGCTGCATTGTAGGTAGGTATTTTCCGATTTACCACATGTTAAAATAAATTAAACAAAACCAGTATTTACAAAAATGTATGCAAAAACTGGCTAATTTACTAAAAAACAAAACTCGACATGAAAATCTAACCGCTCCATAAATTGCTTTTTTAATCCGAGATACTCCAAAACGGTTGATCCACACCGTTTTACAATATCTGAGCAAAAATCTCTTGAAATTAAATATCTATTCAAACTTCTGATGCCCCAATATAATGTTAGGGTAACTTATATCTATGTGTACAACATAAAATAGTAATAAATGTTCAATTCATTTAGCGGGCACTGGGCGCGCCACCTAATAATCGCGTCTCGATCGGGTGGAGCCGAGTTTTGCCGAGGTTGATCGAACTCAGCTACTCTGTAATTACGCCCGGGTATCTCGTTAACACAGATTTAATCATAGTTAGAACATAAATTAGGTATATTACTGATAGGTGGGAAATATTGTGCCCTTGTGTATTTTAAAATGTAAACGAAATGTGTCCTAACGAATTTTGAATATTGATGACAGAGGGGTTTAAAGATTTGAATATGGAGTGTAGCATATTATTGGTCCGCCATTTGTATTAATTGGCAAATGGCGTCCACGGACAACACCTAATAGTGTCACATTTAAAAGATAAGATTTATGCCAATACAATTACCTACCTACTATTTTACCAATACAATTTTTATCGTTTCTTTCTTCAAACATCGAGGTTCTGATGAAGAATATTTTTCATTTTATTTGCATTGAACAAAAATGATTCAGGTTTTTTTATTTACTTTATTATAAAAGGCTAACATGTCTTGTAGTATAATAGATAATCTTTCAACCGCCTTATTGTTATCATACGCTCGCATTGTCGAAGGCAATCACCTCTCTACTCTCTTTCTGCTTCTCTCTGTAAAATATCTATCTTCTTCGATATCTTCTTCTTTGTCTTCTGTCGTGTCGGCACGATCCATCATATGGGAATCGCTCATGCTGTAGCGGAATGATTAGCCAGTCAGCAATGGTCGTATCGAGACTGACTGTCCAAAAAATATGTATAAGAAAACATAAATAAATCCAAATATAGGTACACAAAGTATATTTCTGAAGCCAGAATTAATTAAGTAAAAGATTGCACCTATTAAAAGCGCGCCACCTTTAACTTTCTCAGTTGTATAAAGTTATATAGAGAGTACTTTGGTACAGTCAATATACTCGGTTCATTGCGCGCCAACAGAGTAAAGAAAATCGAATGAATAATGTAGGAGGCATGTATTCGTGAAGGAATAGACAATATATCTTTTACTTTTTATACTGCCTCATAGTTCTAGGTCCTGGTAGATTCACGGGTCGGACAAAAGTGTTATTGGGTTTTTCTGTATGAGAACTCTCAGTAGCAGCAGTCTGAAACTGTGCCCGGTAGATGGCAATAGGCTCGCACCCTATTCCATGGGACTTAATAACAGAATCGGCGAAATGTGGGTGCAAAATAGTACACCTCTGCCTAACCCTTCGGGGAATACAGGCGTGATGCTAGGTTGTGTAGTTCGAAGGTTAGGTTTATTACTTTTTCATTTATTTAACACGGTTAATTATGAATTCAACAAAAACATTAAGGTACAGTTGAACAAAGATTTTCATTTTACAATTCAACTGATGATAACTTTTGATGTTAAACTCAAACACATAGCTAAGTATAGATGTTCATTCAGTCCAGATATGTATAAAGTTTCCTCAAGAAATAATGTATGTATTTGAGTAATATATTATTTAATTAATAGACAAAGTCGAAGTATATTTGTTAAAAATTCTATTTAGAAATGTCCAATATATTTTTTTTTTAGAAAACTTCATCTAATAGGAGTATCTGGTGAAGTTCTATGCATGTAAAATAAAAAACAAGAAAACTTTTTTTTTAATCATTACCGCTCTTTTGCATTTCTCCTGTGTCGTGGGTACAGTTTACAAACATACATGTCACATAAACATAGAACCAGACCCGAAACAACTATCTGTAGATCATACAAATATTTGTTCCGTGCGGGGATCGAACCCGCGACACATAGCGCAGAAAGCTAATCGCTTAACCACTGCGCCAAGCGTGTCGTCATTTAAAACAGAATAGAGCTTAAACATATAAAGCTTTTGTCACTTATATCGGCTAACGGCTTAATTCGTTTCAGTATATCAAATGTTATCCCTAGCTCATACCTACTTGTCTACACAAACGTTTTACTTAATGAACCGTGAAGATAAAAGCGTCATCCGTCATCAATTCTGATGAAAAAACGTCGAGTCAGCCTACAGAGGGGGAGGCATACGATTGGCTCGTTGATCTAGTATTCGCAACCGCAACTGGCGAGCGTGGGATCCTGGATTCGATTCCCGGGAGTGAGTGGCTCGTAGCTACATAGCTATCGCGCAAATTGGTCGATCTGTGAGATTAAGCAGCGCTTGCCGCGGTCAGTCTTTGGATGGATGACCATATTTCACACATCGAGACCCCTCCGTGCCTCGGAAATCATGTTAAACAGTTGGTCCCGGGTGTCATATGAAGACCTATGACAGTCGTTACGGGTGTCAGCAGCCCAAAAATTCTGACAACCATCTAACCTTAGAGTATCAGTATCTCCCAGTAATTGGGTGGCGGAGGTCTGATGGCAGTCGCTCCGTGTAAAATATTGATAGTCAGCAGCAAAAGGTTAGATTGTAAGCCGACCCCAATGTAGTTGGGAAAAAGCTAGGCAGATGATGAATGATTCCTTACTTCGATGATGACTAGAAAGTTTTCATATATATGTACTTAAATCAGAGATAAACTTTCAATGTACTGTAGAATTTCTCTAATACATATTGCATTCGTTATAAAATCACACCGAGTGACGAGTTCTATCTACCCCGTAACTGTAACAAAGCGTAAAGACAGACTAGAGCCATATATTGTGGTAAACAAACGTCTAGTTACAGACAAAGCGGCGGGAGGCTCCGGCTTGATAATTAATCATTTCACACGGCTTGTCATTCGCAAGGACGGCGCTACGAGCTACGAACTAAGTGCTACGAGAAGGCTACGAGCTACGAGTTAATACTGCATAGCTGACAGCTATTAGTTTTTTGTCGTTTTTTGCGCTACGTGTCGCGAATTCGATCCCCGCACGGAACAAATATTTGTATAATCTACAGATAGTTGTTTCGGGTCTGGTTGTGTGTGCATGCGACATGTATGTTTGTAAACTGCACCCACGATACAGGAGAAATCCTAGGGTGCGACAACTTCTATAAAAATTGTTTAAATGACACTGTTTTTTTATTCTAATGATAAATTTTACTATTTTCTAGCCACAACAAATAGCTCGTGCAAATATTTCCTCAAATAATTACTTCACATAGATATCTATCTTCCCTAACTATTCAACACATCATACGACGACTGTCTACAGTCGTCTATAGTAACAAACAAACGTCTATTCAGAGACAACAAGCGGCGGAGAGGGTTCGGTTTGATAATTAATCATCTCACGCCGCGTGTCGGTCACAAGGACGCCGCTACGAGCTACGAAATGAGCGCTACGAGGCTACTACGCGCTACGTGCTACGACGGTCTTTTAGCTAACACAGAAGATATTGCTTTACTAATTAACCATGTCGATACTTATTATTGTGATTATAGAAAATGGATAGGAAACTGTTCATAGTGAATGTTATACCAGACTAGTATAATAAGCGTTAATGGCTACAGAGAAGAAATAACACCCATCAAATCAAGGTATTAAATTCAGTGTCACTCTACACTGTGTTGGTTCTCAAGTTGCCCCACATGTAGGTACTGTCTTTAATAATAGAATCATATTCCCCAAGATATAGATGAAAAAAATAATTAAATGACTTTGTGACAGTATGACATTTATTAACAGCAACTAGAACAAATAAAAGTACGAAAACACAACTAAAAGTAATTCAGTGCGTTTTTTTATTATCAAACCAATAATTCAGAAAACTAAAATGCTCCCCGAAAAATTGCTCCAAATACAAATTGAAAAGATAATAATGAAAAAACTCGCATAAAAACTCCACAGAGGTTGAAAATGAAAGGTTCGTAATCCGTAAAACAATTGAGTCTATACTTTCGCAGTTCCCAGTCTTTATTGAATAGGCTTTGTCGCCTGGGAGCATGGGAGGGACTGAGAGGAATTCCACCCTCTCCCCTCGGGCCTCACGAGACGATATTGCGGGTCATTAGTCGGGTTTTTTGACAAGGCCGACGTTGTACGTAGTTTTAAAAGATAGGTTTGTCAGTTTAAGATGTTTTAAGTAGAAAGACAGGAAAAGTTTTTTTCTGGATTTTATATCGATTGGTAATTTACTTACAATGTTGAGACACGGTCCGACTGCTGGACATAGACTTATTGCCCAAAAACCACTATTTACTCTTGGTATATTAAGGCAAAAATGCATTGGTCTGAATCTCTCATCTACACATAAAAATACGCATCTACTTACATACATCTACATAATATCACGCGTATATTCCCCAAAAGGGTTAGGCACAAATATACCATTGTGCGTCATGTGGGTAGGCACATCTCGTCGATACCGTTATTGAGTACCATATTATAGTGGTCAAGGCTATGGCTAAATCCGGCCACAGTTGCAATCTCCGGACACTACTGAAAATGTAGATATACAGAAAAAGCCAAAACTCTTTGCCCAACCTGCGAATCATGGTCCTCACCCTCAGCTCATCATATAACATTTATACTCTTAAAGATTTCCTTAAAAACTAGCGAACTAACGACGTACGATTATATAACCCTGAGAGCGTTGAGTACAAACATAAAAAGGAGGAACGCGGCCCTCGTTAATTAAATGTTGAGAAAGGAATCCCAGAGAATTCCGCATGTAGTACTAAATTCTTAAAAAAGGTTTCCCTCATTGGTCTTGTGGTCGGAAGCGCGACTGCTAAGCGTTCGATTCTCGGGTCGAGCAAAGTGTTATTGGGTTTTCTGTAAGGAAATTCTCAGTAGCAGCACGGAGTCTGGATCTGTGCCCGATAGATGGCAATTGGCTGGCCCCCTATTAGATGGGATTTATAAAATGTGGATGTACAGTAACACATATCTGCCTAACCCTTTGGGAAATACAGGCGTGATGCTATATGTAAAATTTCAGTTGCATCCCGGAGCAGACGGCAATATGCTCGCCCGATGGATGGATGGATCTTTGTTACTCTTTCACGCCATAACGGCTGAGATAGATTATAGTATGGAATATCATATAGGCTACTTTTTATCCCGGAAAAATGTACGGATTCGTAAACCACGCGGGCGAAGCCGCGGGCGGAAGCTAGTACATATATATTTTCATAACGGACAAGCAACGTATAATAAATGGGTCGCGCCCATCCGTACCATTCCGGCCAATGCGGCGACCTTTCATCGGATGCACATGTCCTTTGAAAACTTTTACTGACAAGCTTGCAGCAGCTGCAATAACTTCATGCGTAAATTCTTAACTTTCTACCTATGTATCTGAAATATATATATCTAGTTTCAAAGCACTCAAAAGTGGTCAAAGTCAAAAGGAATTTAGAGGTTAGTTGAGTTTCATGACCTCGAATGGGGCTACATTACATGATACTACAGTCCTAAAGATGAAGGAATCTGACATAACGACTTTGTAATAGTAATATAGTTGGTTGTCTTCTGTGAAGGGTAGGAACACATAGCTAGATAAATTACTAGGTCACAAAGCATTCTAATTGTTACCTTAGGTCGGCGGTAACCCATCTGTTACCATTAACTTGCAAATGTTTATAGGACGGAGTTTCAGACATTTTATCATCAGCTAACACGACAGATTGTTTGCTTTCCTCTATTTCAAAAGCTCATCAAGTAACATGTAATGTCTCGTATGTATAATTAAGTGAAATGAAACAAAAGAACAAAGGTAACCTTTGAGGCTTTCCAAGTCATTGTCCCTAATTACGGATTCGTATGTCCTGAGGAGGTATAGCTATAGGTCAGAATTTCTCGGAAACCGGTGAAGTGAATTTTTTATACGACTTGGCACAGGTCAGGTCAGGTCACGTAAAATGATCGACTGCATGTTACCACCATTTAAATCGAATCATGTACGGTTTTGTTATATATTTCAAGTTTAGATTTAGAAGGGGCTCGTAAGTACATAGGTACCGCGCAGATCTGTTGATCTGCTAAGTTAAGCAACGCTTGCTGTGTCAGACTTTTGATGGGTTTTTACTGATATTTAGCCGTAACCGGTTAGACGGTTGACGGTGAGATCTGACCCTAATGTTGTTGGGAAAAGGCTAGGCAGATGATGACTAGATTAGATTCAGCTAATTATTGTCCTCGATTGGGGTTAGGTCTTCTACTCAAAATATGGAGGGTTAAGTGTAAGTCCACCACGCTAGCTTGGAGCGGGTTAGCGGACTATACAGACTATATTACCTACATAAATACCATTAATTTTACTTTTAAATCTAAACTAAAGCTACTTCATTGGTCTAGTGGTCGCAAGCGCGACCGCTGTGCGTGAGGTCCTGAGTACAATTCCCGGGTCGGGCAAAGTGTTATTGGGTTTTTCTGTATGAAAATTCTCAGTAGCAGCACGGAGTCTGAAACTGTGCCCGGTAGATGGCAATAGGCTCGCCCCTTATAACATGAGACTCGATAATGGCATCGGCGAAATGTGTGAGTACAGGACACCTCTGCCTAATCCTTCACGGAATACAAGCGTGATGCTGTGTCTAATCTAAACAAAATGTAACATCAATGATGTATACTGTGCATCTTTAAATTTAAGTGTATTCTTTGCCACAGGCCGCCATGACCCAAACACATCGAAAGGTGATTCGGGTCGTTTAGATACTGATGTAACACTTAATAATTACAGAGTAATGTTAATTCTCCATTTACAATACTAAAAACTGATCACATATAAGACCCAATAAGTTCGCAAAACCTAAAAAACTTTATGCTAGCACCTATATGACTACCGAGCGTAAAAACCGGGGTACGTGAGCAATTGATATTCCCAGAGATCCGTTTACCGCTCGCCTTGACTGTGCCAATATAATATTGAACGTTTTACGGGTTCACAATTTCCTCTCAATCGCGATACCTATCGCAGTAAAAGGTTTACTTCGTGTGTACATCTACACAGAGATATACAACACATTTATGTAAGCGTCTGTATATCTCAAAAGGGTTAGCAGACGTGTAGGTACTCTTGTGTACTGTAACGCCTAAGATAGGTGTACAAATAGACCTCATTGTCTTCGCTTAAAAAAAAAATTCAAATATAACAAGTGTAGTATTCATAATAAGTCGTTATCATGAAGATCGTAGTAATTGAATAAAAACTTTATTCCGTTTATGAAAGTTCCGTTTTACCGTTGATTATTGAAAAATACAAATTAAACCTTTATTTTAACAGGATATAGTTCATTTTCCTGTTACCACAATTTGATTACTTTGACTTTAATTGATTACTAAACAAGTTTGACTGTATTTGTATAATTTTGTGAGACGTTTCATTCTACATATTTGGAAAGTTTAAGTGACGGTGTTTGGTCCCATATAAATTATAGGCCAATTTTCTGCCAAATTTCAGTCTTACAGAAAAGTCGAATAACACTGCCCGATTACTCAAGATAACCAACAAAACCCTAATCACAATCTATAATAATACAATTACAATAACTTACATAATCCCAACGAAAAAACCCGCAATCATCGATATCAAATCCTGAATATCAATATCTAGCTACATATCTATAATATCTAGACCTTTTCCAAGCTTAGTAAGCCCGGATCGTAATTGAAAAGAAATTGGTTGCTCACAAAGTCTTCCAATATTATCGTCACTGAAGCTATAAACGCAGGCTTTAAAGGATGTTTGCAATATCAATCGTTTTCCACCTGGTTGTATGGTATTTTATCAAAACATGATGTATGTTAAAGTAAAATCGTAGGTTATTTATATATGATCACGCCTGTGTACACTGAAGGGTAAAATAGAAAGTTGAACTGCTGTACACCCGTCATATTTCGGTAATACTTATTTTAAGTCACTTAGGGATGAGGCAAATGAGCCTACATAATTTAAAATACCAGCCGCTCAAAAAAAAGTACTCACAGAAAAAAATGCACCTATCATCATTAAAATGAATATAAAATTACATTGTACAAGTGTGTAGCACAACACACACAGTGCCTAGACGAGCGCATCGATATTCTCAAAGCTTCTGACTTTAATTTGTTTCAAATTAACTTTATAGATGCCGATAATCGATGTTAGCAGGCAGCCCGCCCTATGAATAATTTAAATTACAAAGTGAACTTTCCTCGTATGGCGATAAACTTATATTCACGCCGTTAGAGGTTATATGAATGAAGAAAAACAATATTTTTAATGATATTAGCTTAGTAAATAGTAGATAAATCGATTGAGCACAATTTCACAAATTCAACTGCAATCGAAACGTAGTTTTATAGTCGAAGTTAACTTATTCCGCATTAAAATCAAGGTTAGCAATTCGAAATTGATAATAATACTAGGACTTCACACTGATTTACTATTATTTGTGTAAGAAACGGTATCGTAAAGTTTTATATCTCATTTGAAATAAATAAAGATATAACAATGTCTACTGACTACAATATACCATACCATATAGAACTAAACATAATTACTTATTCATATAAAAATAAAGAAACGCTGAAAAATATTTACGTATCTACATTGTTCATACATTAAAAGTATACCCAAACAATGTATGCTCATTTCCCACCAAAAAATCAATTTTAACACCCCAATAATCAAAAGGTAAAAGTTACAGGGTCATTTTTACTGGCAGAGACAATAAAACGTATTATTAAAAAAAATCCTTTAAAAACAGAACGCACGTAGAACAAGCTCTTTAATTATCCAATTTAAACATAGAACATCGGCTCAAGTATTAGACCACTAGTACTAATACAGCCTAGTGTAAAGTAGTAGTAAAAATAAAAAAAAACCTAGAGGCTAGAGGTGTACTCACCGTGCGAAGGCTCCGAGCTCTCGCTGCGCACTGATAAGGGCCGCCCGCCCTGCCCCAGTCAGCGTTGCATAGATTATGCGTGGACCAGTTGGCCGGATTGTAGATATTGACAATTGATTTTAGTGGTGTTATGGACGTATTGTACGATGTCTTTCAGTTAAACGGATGGGAATCTGTTAGGACTTGATATTTAAAAGTTTGGCTTTACCATTCTCCATTATTATGTAGAGGGTTGTTCAATGCCTACACAACAACTTTATTAGGGTAAACTATATTTTCAGGATTTTATAAAATTGTTAAACGGTGTAGCAAACATATGCGTGACATACGTATAGCAAACTTATCGTAGCACTCGTCTGTGTAACAAACCTATCGTAGCAAAGACGGCGTAGCTTTTGCGTAGCTAACTAAATGATGTGCAATTTTCTTGAAGGAAACTCTAATCAGTCGAAAAAAAGTCCCCAATTACTCAAGTTAAAACGTATTCAAGCTGATTTCTGGCGGAGACGTGTAAATTGGATAAATTTCAAGGTCGTAACTAAGGGCCATAGTTCCGTAGCACTCCCTCCCAACCGTTTCACGGTGTGGAAAACTATGTGATTTTGTATATTTTCCTAAAAAATAAAATAACGGAAGATTGGCATCTGTCGAGCTGTCCTATAAGAATTGAATGTCTGAGATTCTACGACATGTTACGAGCCTACGACACTCTACGACGTAACCTCGATGATACAAAAATACGCTCGAAATATTGAGTAGATAGACTAACTAAATATTGAAAAAACGCAATAAATATTGAGTTTTGAGTATTAATATAAATGTAATTTTTTTGGTAGTTGTATTATTATTATTTTTTTGAGGAAAGATACATTGGATACATTTTTCTTTCCATAAAATTGTAAGTTACAACTGTTATATATACAAATCAGAAAAAATAAAAGGCCCTTGTCGTAAAAGCTTCTTATTCTATCGAGTCGGCAGGAGCTATCACATAGAGGTGACTCATGCCTTAGAGGAAAGATTAGCCAGTCAGCAATGATGGTATCCAAGGGCGGATCCAGGGGGGGTCATTGGGGTCATGACCCCATGGGCTGGTTGTAGGTCGACCACTGATAATTTTTCTAATCGCATTGATCGTACAGTATTTATTATTGTAATCGAACAGGAGCCTGTCCCGACTAGACCTCAAACATGTGACCCGCCCCTGACTTGAAAGCTGGATCCGCCCTTGATGGTATCGAGGCTGAATGTCCCGGATGCGCTATACGATCTCATGATTCGTCGTGGAGACTCTTTCCTTGCACCCCAGAAACAGCTAAACGGTCGGGTTGGTCCAAATCACAAAGATAAATAATCTAGAGTTATCTCTGCTTCTACGAAACGATTTTTGGGTGCAATTTACTTTCTTAAGCCCGCTTCTTTTTCAACGCACCGTTAAAAGTTATCTAGCTGATAATTTTAAATCGTAACTGTTTTTGGATGGACTTACCAGAGGATAAGGAATAATTTATCAGACATTTTAATATCCCTGTAATAGCAATAATAAAATAGATTTCGAGGAATGCTACAATATCTGGAGGCTAAGCAGTGGTGTACTACATGCCCTCTTTTATAAATCTGACTTTGCCTACTTATCTAAAAATAGTTTAAAAGTACTTTGAAAAGTTGGTCGCTTCTCAAAGGGACTGTGGTCAACAAGGCGTCAACTGGAGGGTGAAGAATTTATAAGTTTTCCAATTACGAAACTACTCATTGTTCAAGCGGTTTTGTAGACGGCTGCTGAGAATAGTTACGGGGTTCGACATGAAACTTTTTCTCTCTACTCCTTCTACGTTGTAGAAAATGATATTATTAATTTTTATTACATCACGGTTGTATCTCTCTGTACATGAGGTATATGTTAACCTTGTTCTCATACACATTACATCATGCAAACTTATCAAGTTATCGTTTGCCGAAGAGAGTGTAATGTGTTTTGCTTGTGACTTTGTATTTGTAGTTCAGTTCTTTTTAACTTCTTCAGCTAAACTATGTTTGTTAAGAGTGTGTATGGTATTGGCGCCATTAACGTGGATAACAGATATATTGACACATTCTGTGAAATCTGTTACATACATAAGTACACTGTTTTCCTAAAGTAAAGTATGTTTGTACTGAAAGTATAAGAGTACCTACTATGTATGGTTAGTTGGTCGAGTACTATTAGCGCAGAATAGTTCTATACAGACTTACCGATAGAATTTGTGAAACCCGTTACAGTATGTTTGTTATGAGATGTGAGAAGTATGTAACGTATAGGGTTCGTTGGGCGCCATTGACGCTATGATAGATACCTACCGACGGAATTAGTAAAATATGTTACGTGCAGATATGTATACCCTTTAAACCACTTCAACTTAAATATATTTGTTCTGGGAAGGGTCGCAGGGATTTGTTTTGGTTGGGCGCCAGTAACGCAGACAGCAGAACGAGCGGAATATTTTACACAGTTACATAATATTAACTTATACCCAAGGTTGAACACTCGCCTACCATGCAAGAGGGTCCGAGTTTAAAATCAGCCCGCACCTCTGACTTATCAAAATTTGATTATCACTTGCGTTAACGGTGAAGGAAAATCGTGAGGAAACCTGCGACCTGAAAGAGCTCGATAGTGTATATAGCCCACCAACCCGCACTAGGCTAACGTGGAGGACTAAAACTTAACCCTTCTCATCCTGAGAAGAGGCCCTTGCCCAGCAGTGGGACAGTAATGAGCTGAGTTTATTTACATAATAAACGTATATAGTGGAAGATATTCATCTTCAACAAACGTTTAGTTGTGTATGGTTGTTGGGCGCCACTAACGTACCTACAAATCAATGAAATCGTTGGCGTGTCGCCGGCCTAAGCCCCCTATCTACTTATTGGGTCACGTAGAGATGACGCACCTCGCCTCAAGCACACTTCAGTGTAAGTACTATACTTAAATGTGACTAACAGTGACTCTTGGATGTTTTATGTTCATTTTGTCTCGATAGCCTTTCCATAGTTGTTCTTGAGAGAAACAGAATGGCACATAAAAAAACATGTCTGTACCGTAAATGCAGAGCTAAAAAGGCCACAATTAGCAATTCGTCTTCGAATCTTCATAGTACCTAAATGTCAAATGATTACTGAATACGAACACCGTCATAGGTATTTCTAATTATGACACCCCCTACTGTCTAACGTGCTTTCCGAGGCACGGAGGGGTGTATGTGTAAAAAACAGTCCCATCAAAAGACTGACTGCAGTGAGCGCTGCTTAATCTCGCAGATCGACTGATCTGCGCGGTAGCTATAATATGTATATATGTTTTATCGTTGTCCCACACTAGGATTTCTCCTGTATCGTGGGTACATTTTACAAACATACATGTCACACACACACACTCTGAACCAAAACTCTGTAGATCAAACAAATATTTTTTTCTGTGAGGGATTCGAACCTGCTACACGAAGTGCAGAAAGCTAATAGCTTATCCACTGCACCAACCGTACCATCAATTAATAATTATTTAGGCTTACCGCGACTAGAGTACTTCGCCAATGTTGCTATTAAATTATTAATGAAACATCTTTATTACCAGTGTTTTAAATTTATATATTTAAAATATATCATTATAGTGTCGATGAATGTAAGGCATTTTCCTAACATTTATATAATTATTTTAAATTATAACTTATGTTAATTACAATCATTATTTGAAATCAGCAAAAAATATTCGAATAAAAATATCACATTAAAATGAAAAAAATCATTTTAAAATTAGCTGTCAAAAGAGTAGAAAATCATTCGCCCACTCTAAAAAGGTACCAATGCACTTAATGTATGCTGTATATTTTTTTATATTCTGTACTGTTTTGCCATAAGAAAGTTTTAGTAAGTAAGAATATATCGGGGAACGAGGTATGGTGTACCTCCATTGAAAAGGGAGGATCCTCCGACCAGGCAAGGTGGTTAGCCTGGCGGGCCGAAGCCCGACGAGTGATGTCGGACATTCGTATAAGTGTTAGAATCGTTGTAAACTCTCATAGTGCGATTCAGGATTTGTTGTTGTAGCTTCACTCCGATAGATGGTGCTTTACTTTTTGCCATGTTGCGAGTAATAGTCGCTACAAATATATCAAATATACCTATGCCCGCAACTCCGTGCGCGTAGAAAGATGTTTAATACAAAATTTGAACCTCTAACGATATCTTTTTTTGAGTGATGGAGAATCAAAAAGGCGAGACATTGGACTGAGCCACCGTGGCTTACCACTGTATCGACTGGACATACCCTGAGTCTTCTATTTGATTTCTTGGAGTATACCTATACCCTATAAGAATAATGCCAGCAAATTTCGCATTTAGACAACACAATTAACAAGTGGCGCCCTCTTAGGCGTTTTCTACTCTTTATTGACAGACTAATGAGCCCGTTGTTTCAAACTTACATAACAAAACAGTCGAAACAAATCACGGCCTATATTTTAAAGTGAATCAGCAAATACAAAACGTTAACGTAACGTATACAAAACGATTTGCAAATACAGTAACTTGGGAACAATCTAATCTAGAATAACAAACATCTTGAACTACTAAACTAAATGCAAACTATTTCTTAACAAACTATAATTACAAATTTGTACCTAGATAACATAGAAATACAAGTAAAATTGTTCCATTAAAATACGATTAAATAAGGAAGATCATAAAACATGCTATTTTAAATTCTATTACAATTATATAATGCTTAAAATGTATTGAGTAGCACCCGGGCTAATAAGTGAGTCACAATAGTGAACATTCTGTATAATTATACATATATAACACAACGAAGAGCAAACCTTTTGTAATAAGAATAATTTAAATCATCCTGTAAGATCTACTTCATACTGTAAACAATAAAAAAAACTAACAATAACAGAGTTATGGAGAGAAATTACAAGTGAATAATGACAAAAAGTATACAATAATACATACACATTTGATATGGCCCACCAATGTAGTTGCGCAGTTGATATAATTTAAATACACACGAATTGGTCAACCAATCGGAAAGCGACTGCGCGCCAAAAGTGGTCCCGACATAAGCGTCATCAAAACGAACGTATGATCGAAATAAAAACAAACGGCGCGGCAATTAATTTTCAACCCTAAAGCACATAGTGTAAGGTTGATTATACTTAATATGTTGGAGTATTTTCGTCACGTCTTTTCGTGTCTGCGCGAACTAACTTTGACGACGTGCCATATTTTATGTGTACTTCTGTATGATTATATTATAGGTACTTAAGCTTTGCTCTCTGTTGTTTTATGTACTGTATTATTAGGTATATGAACAATTCAACAAAAAGGCACAAGCGATAGCGTAGACCTCTAAGAATATTAAGTAGAACAATTCAAAATAACTCTTAAACAAGGAGGCGTTGCATTTAAGCAGTTGTTGTAGCCTGCAAGCTTATCGAGCCATTACCGCCGTTTTAGTGTAACCGACAAAAATCAAATTTTACAGAAGAAGGTTGTTTTTAAATATACAGAAATGTGCAATTAAATTGAAATTTAACATCGAATTTTGGAGGGAAATTTCAAGAAGGCTTGGTCCGTTACAGTTTAAAATGTTACTTATAGTAAAAATCTAAATTTCGATAAAAGTGCCGCTTACGATTAGTCGACGGGAATGGCTCGTTATAAACCAATATTAAATATAGTGCGATCGTAGTAATAAAGCATATTTAACGTAAGCACCAAAAATATTACAACACAATTTTTAAAAAAGTATTAAACAAATTGCACAATATGAAAAAATGTTGAGACTTTTATACATACAACTATTTTATATATACTTACCTACATATAGAACATAGCGTATATAAAAAGTGAAGGCACTAATCGGCGGTTCTTATAACCTACAACTAATACGTGATAGAGAGCATGTTCTAACTAATTCAATCCTAACAACTTACCCCCTTTATTAAAAAGCTCGGAATGAAGTTGTTTATGTACGCTGCAATTGTTTCTCTAAACAATTTTGACATCTCTATAGAAACAATCAACATGGCGCAACTGTGGGCGGTATTGCGTCTTTTTCTAAAATGTTACATAGAATATCAAGCTTTATGTACACTAAGTAACGTATATATTTGAGTGGAGCAAAGAAGAGTTATGAGGTGACCGTTTCGAGCAAGCGCGCCCTTTCGTACTGTCTACCTGCAGCCTCGGTCGGCTGACGGGACGACTTTCCTTGTACGGTGAACAAATTACTTTAGCTTTGATGTCCCTTTGCATCACTTTGACGAAGACGCGCGAAACTCGGCGTCAGTAAGCATTGAGCCTTGGATGTCAGTATTCTCCAAAAAAATATACATTTTTCTAAGTAATCTATATATACATATATATAAATCTTTGTACATCTACCTTCATAGGCAATCCTTTCACAACGATTCTTCGATCTTTCAATTGTTCATAAGTTTCGTTGTACTAAATACTAAATAAATGATTAATTTTGTAGTAATGTTCTAGCCTCATTTCACTTTACTGCCTTAAATTTGAGATTTAACACAAGATGCTTGATTCGACCACAGTACAGTTGAAATAAAAAATAAGTGATGTACAATCAGATGTCAAAACTAGTAAATCATGTGTAACATTAACTTTAATAAATAGTTCAGCAATGTTGAAATTCGACTGATGATAATTTGCTTTTGATGTTGATTGTACAAACTTTTTAGTGTCAAATTACTTATGTCGAAAGGAGTGTCGCAGGCGCATGAAACGCTGAAAATTGTGAAGGCGACGTGTGATCCAACCAAATCATCATCATGTAAAAGGATTTTGGGGTCGGCAACAAGTATAAAAATATGCAACCACATATCTGACAGAATGCGTTTACTATTTCACCAGTATCTGACGAGTAAATCTAACTGATAAATTTTGATCCATTAAAATTTTAATCAAGTAGCTGATATTTTTATCTAACTGATATTTCTGTTTGATTACTATCAACCACTATATCGAGAAGTGAAAGACGACCTTAAGATCTTGCGTTTACTACTAAATCAATATTTTACTTAAAGAGCTTATTTAACTGCCAATAACCGTAGGTAAGCTAAAAAATACAATATGCTCTTAGGAACTAGATAAAGGCGACAAACCACAACAAATACTACAACGAAAATATTTAATAATTATCTATAACGATATTATAAAGGTACAACTCCATAGAAATCTAAACGATAACTCAATAGAAGTGTTAAAGGTGCGTGATCTCGTCGCTGTTTAAGCAAATTATGAGTACTGTAGCACAACAAAACATCGAGAGCGCGCATGTAAAAATGTGTCTTATATGCACACAATAAAGTTTAATTTGTATTGATAAACCGGCGACACGAGACTCACAGCCTAATTACCGATGTAGCGTCAGGCGTAGATCGCGCGATAACTTCTGTCAAACGTCATTTTTGTGACATATAATGTATTGGCTGACAGTGAGATTGCTGTCGCGTGGCTATCGCGTTGCTGTCGCTTTTTTACGTAATTAGACCGCTGGTACTAAAATATGGTGCAGCATTTCTATTAACTGATTATTTAGATATCTGTGTTACCTGAAACTCTTCTAAAGTTCGAATATCAAATTCTAGCTTTCTTTAGGCGGCATATTAATAGTAATACCGTTAACAACACCATTCGCATCACATCTGTTAATAGTTATAACGATTCTATTCTCATTGACATTAGGTTCTTTTCGCTCTGACAACGACTCGAAGCTATCAGCCGGAGATGGCTTCAGAGTCAAAATAGGGAGGTCCTTACCAACCGCAGGAGGTTTAAGAATGAGGTCCTTTTCATTTTTGAAGGATAGGAGGTTGAATTCTGGCGAAGACTTAATAGTGAAAAGAGGTTGGTCTTTGGAAGGATCCTCTTTGTTGAGAGGTTCCTTGATTTCTGTCGGTTGTTCTTTGGTAACACTGGGGTCGATGGCCCCATCCGTGCTGTTAATGAAGTGGACGGGATAGTGCTGCTTTAGTTCCGACAGCAGTCTGAAGCGCAAGCTGCAGATAGTGCACCTGGAATTATGGGTAAAAAAAAAGTTTGTTTAAGATTTTCGTATTCAGCGCGTAGATTTAAATCAGATCTGATAGTCGGGACATTTTCCAAGTCTGACGAATTTGTCTTAAAAAGTGTTATTAACCGTTTCGGAAAAGACTTGGATAGTATCGTCATTTGGTATTCGTCTCAGTTCAGTCGATCTGCATCAGATGTGTGCATCACTAGAAACCAGTTTTATGCGATGTATATAGGGGCCTAAAAAGGCCACAATGAGCAATACATCTTCATAAGAGTTTCATAGATGAATTTCGCAATCCGGCCTTTATTTAACTGCCTAACAGATGATTATTATAATATTATGATTATTCGACGACACGGTTGGCATTGGCTAAACGATTAGCTTTATGCGCTACGTGTCACGGGTTCGATCCCCGCACGGAACAAATATTAGTATAATCTACAGATAGTCGTTTCGGGTCTGGTAGAAATCATAGTGTGCGGCAATGTTTTTTTAAAAACAAAACCTGAATATAAACCTAACACAACTGATATTAAGGGTCAATTCACACTGAGCGAGCAGCGGCCGGCAGTTGTAAGTTAGCAGTTATAAACACAAATAATTACATGGAAAATCACCCAGAACATATCTGTAGATCATTCAAATATTTGTTTCTTACGGCAATCGAACACGCGACACTTAGCGGAGCAGTCAATCGCTCAACCATATTTTGTACTACATGTACATTGTACTCACTGGTATATGTTCTGCCCGATGTGCTGGCGCGTGTGCTTCACTAGATCGTTGCTCTGAGAGAACGCTCGCTCACAATATTTGCACTTGTACGGTTTTTCACCGGTGTGGATCCTGTTGTGACGCTTCAAATGGTCCTTGCATGTAAACCTAACAAAGAAATACTCCACTTCAATGAATTTTGAACCGTAATTTTTCGTCGTCTATTTGTGAGCTGTGCGTTCAAAAGTTTAAATGGTGAATACAAGAGTCTGTATTACCTCATGCTACAAGTGTCGCAGGCAAACGGCCTCACGCCCAGATGTATCATGGAGTGTTTCTTCAAGGAGTTCTGCTTGGTGAACGCGGCGCCACACTCCTCGCACTTGTATGGGTGCTCGCCCGTGTGCGTCGACATGTGCGATGTCATCTGGCCTGGAAAATATGTCACGTCACCATAATCAACATAATATGCAGCCATAATATGTATATATGCCCAAAGTTGGGTTCGAGCTTCCTTGTTGAATGAGAGTTCCTTTCTTTTTCAACCGACTTCAAAAAAAAGGAGGAGGTTCTCAATTCGGTTGTATTTTTTTTTTTTTTTTTTTTTTATGTTTGTTACTCGATTTCTCGAAGACGCCTGGACCGATTTCAAAAATTCTTTTTTTATTTGAAAGGGTATGCTTGTCATTTGGTCCCATTGTCATCAGGTCAGGACCTGATGGTGGAAACCCTGAGAAATCGAGGGCATCTCTTGAAAATTGTAGGCGAGCATGGGGTAAAAACTTGATATTTATGTGTATATCTGATGAGACTACAATACTATGGAGGTTTAGGGCAGATCTGATGATGGAGACGACAGAGGATCGAGGGAACTCCTCAACGGTACATCTTAACTACCTCGTGTTTATGCTTATTTTATTCGTGTTGACAAGATCTTTACACCGAGATGGGTAATGACTGCCACTGCAAGGTCCGTGATGCAGGTGCAGTACTGTTTAGGGAACTCCTTAATGGTTGATAGCAGCTACATAGTGTTTGGGCGATTATTCCGTCAATTACGGAACGATTTTAAAAATTCTTGTTTTGTTTGAAAGAGTATGCCTCCCCTTTGGTCCCATTATCACCAAGTCAGGATCTGATGATGGGATCCTAGGGAAATCGAGGGATACCCTCAAATATTGTAAGACAAATAGCCCGTTTGAGCTTTTTTTCTTAATAAGTTAGGTATTGGGGTCTGAAAATCATCATTTAATGATGCTGAGCTGATGATGGATGTCATAGTACTCCTCAACGGTAAAGAGTTAGGGAATAAAACTTCCGAGTTTGGGATCACTCGATATATTTTGATGAGTCCCGTATAAAACATTTGGTATAGAGGGTCTGATGATGGAGCCAGGAGATAGATGGTGGAACTCTTCAGTAGCTACTTGTAAACCCCTCGAGTTTGGGCTCATTTTAAACCTCTAAAAGTCAAAACTATCACAGTATTAGTTACAATAGTCGTCTTAATCTTTTCATTTCTCGTAATGCGTTTTCATCATGTGGTCGGCTAAGTAATTTATTTGATTTTAAAATCACATAGTGCAATACCGTCTAAGGTTTTCACTCGACTTGGGGCAACATACATTTGACCTTTGTAAAGTTTTTCAAGAGAATCGTCTTTACTAGGTCTACCCATCACTCAAAATTGTAAAATAATTAAATTTTTTAACAAAAAAAAAAAACCGACTCCAAAAAACTCAAAAACAAAACTAATAACTAAAAAGCAAAAAATAAATCTTTTATTATACAATATAGTAGTTGAAGAATATTGAAGTCGGTGCCAAGTAAAACATGCAATGATAAACCGACACGATTGGCGAAGTGCATTTGTCGTGTCCGACGCATAATCCGCTCCGCACTCGACAATTTCTACGTGAACTCGTTGTTTCAATGTCGCTATTATAGCAGCAAGGTATATTACTTTTATGTTTTACTTGGCACCGATTTCAATATTCTTCAACTACTATATTGTATAATAAAAGATTTATTTTTTGCTTTTTAGTTATTAGTTTTGTTTTTGAGTTTTTTTTTACTAAAACATTGTAAACAAAAATATTCACATCCACAAATACCCATTAGCCAGAAAAAAACACTTTCTGCAGGTCATACAAATATTTATTCCATGCGGGAGACTAACCCGCAACACGTACCGTGCGGTAATATACCATGCAGGATTAATTCAATATTCTATAAATAAAGACTTTTATTATTTTGTCCTGTAACATACATATGTACAATTGATAGACATAATTCTTTCTTTTTAATCTGTAGGACATAGATAAAAAAAAGGTTTGGTAATCGAACATGCATCATTATGCCTATGGTTTGCACATTAACAAACCTATTAAAAACAATCTTAAAAAACATAAACAAGCCATCACTCACCTTTCGTACAGAATGTCTTAGGACACATATTACATGCATATGGCTTGATTCCAGAATGCCTCATCATATGCTGTCTCAGATTAGAGTTGTTGGTGAAGCCCTTGCCACACTCTGAACATAAGAATGGAGTCTCTCCTGTGTGACTGCGGACATGGTCCTTGAGGCTACACATCTGGGCAAAACCTAATGATAATAAAAGCTTAGTAAATTTGATTATCCTACAAATATTATTAGGCAAAAGGCTTAATATCTCACGGCTGTTAGACCAAGGTGGCACCACCCTAATAATTGGGTTGGCTTGGAAACTGGGTTTAAAATAAAAAGTATTTGCAGCACTGATATGCTCCAGAAGAATACCATAGCATCACATGTTTCCTCAAAGAGTAACATAAAAGGATACTATTTTACACCCACATTTAATCAATGCCATTTCATGTGATTGCCATCTACCAGGCACATCATTTTGCCTGACCCAGGCATTAAAATTAGGACCTCACTCTCAACAGCAACCACTATTATCATTGTTGTTGTTTATTTTAGGCAACTCGCCCATACAAAAAAATTCAAAAATATAAAACAATAACTATAAATAAACTACTACATATTACATAAAACTTATATACCACTGAGATGGGAAATTTCTGATAAAATACTTACTTTTCTTACAGTATGAACAAACGTAAGGCTTATTTTCCTTGTGTGTGTACATATGAGAACTGAGTTGGTCCCGTCGAGCATATGTTTTAGAACATTTCGCACACTTGTATGGTTTAACTTCGCTGTGCATCACCAAATGCCTTTTCAACAAATGTTTCATCGTAAAATTCTTTCCACATGTATCGCAAATATACTGTGTCTTCTCGTTTTTATTTCTATGTTTTCTCATATGCATTGACAGTCCTCTTTGCTTTGTAAATGTTAAACCACAATCTGAACATTGTAACCTTTGTTCATGGTTTTCATTTTCAGTTTTAACTTGAATATCACCAGAGTGTTCTACCATGTGTTCCAATAAAAGTGTATCACTTTCAAACTTTTGGTTGCAAATCATACATGTATTAGTCTTATCATGCTTAGCTAAATGCTTTTCTAAAGATGCCTGATTTTGATATGACTTTTTACAAATACTACACTGTAAAGGAAGGTTATTATGTGCTTCTAAATGTTTTAAAAATTTCTTCTCTTTTGTAAACTGTTTATTGCACTTGGTACAAGTATAATCTTTATCTTCAAGTTCAGTTTTTGAAAGATTGGTGTTCAATTTGAAGTCATCATAAGTTTCAAAATATTCATCATCATGTTCAGTTTTAAGGTCAATTTCTTGTGGTTCTGCTTTTACACTACTCTGTAAAAGTTTTTTAAACTGCTCTTGTGCTTTCGCCGCCTGCTTACGAAATGTGTAAGTAATCTGTAGAACCTTAACACATTCATCACAAAGGTGTTGTGGTAATCCATCCTCCTTGGAGACCTATGAAAAAAATACTCACGAATTAAAAAACAGCCAGAATGATAACTTTTTTTTAGTTTACAGTACACAGTACACATCTACACACCTCTGTTGGAGTACACTGCACAAGCAACTCAGCTATTTGAAGGCAATTTTCTTCAATTTTTACTATTTCATACAGGTCGACCAAACTCACACTGTCTTTCATACATGTCCGACAAGATGTTGTTACATCTATCATTCTTATAGAACTACTACTACTAATTTGGATTTATTAGATTTAGAAAATTCCGAAGTTGAATAATAAACATAGCACAATGACAGAATGCGAAGACAACAAGAAGTTGACATTACTAGTTTGTGTCACTGTCATGTGTCAACCAATGTCAACCACAGAAAACATTATGCACAGACTACTTAGAGATAGACTCTGCGATTGATCGGACTATGGCATAGGAATACTGCGCTGACCGCCCACGTCATTTCACCGTCCATCCTCAACATTTACTTGTTTTATTCAACCTTGACATTGGCATGGCAAAATCATCGTCACACCACGATGGAGCCATTATATTAAAATTGGAATTGGCACTTAGAGTTACCACGTATAAACTAAACGATCTTGAGTGCATCAATGGTAAGACCGCGCGCCGACCGTAACCGTGAAGGTCATGGCACACTGTAACGACACGGTAACGGCACAGCTCCAACCCAACGATTAACTTGTCATTTGAATTTGATTCTTTAATCGTATGTCATATAATATGTTTCATAACGCCAATATAAAAAGCCAACGGCGGGGTGTCAGCGTTCTTGCTGCTACCTAACAACTTGTAGTGGCCCGCGCACTTCAAGCGTGCGGACCGCATGCTCACAGCGCGCCCACTGCGAGCCATCCGCCAGGTGCCAGCGAGCGAAACAACGCCAAATCCTCGCCCCCTCGTTCACTACATCCGTCTTGCAGTCCCGAATCAAATACAAGACAGAGTGTGACTCAAAAAGAGAGTGTTAATCGCGGTGACAAGATGCTTCCACCCAGCGGCCGGCGCGCGGACTGCGAGCTTGTGACTCGCGGTTGGCGATGGCGTGCTCACGGCGAACTTGCACTTCGCTGGCTTCGTTACCGTGCCGTTATAGTGTGCCATGACCTTAACTTTGCGTTACTCAGATATTATGAGCGGTAAAAGGCGGTACTACTGAGTGCACTCAACGATGATGCGTATAAGTTGGTGCGCGAGTTAATTGCCCCAAAAGCAGTTAAAGAGATATCTTACAGTGAATTAAATACAGAATTAGATAAGCACTTTTTGCCGAAGAAGTCGGTTTTAGCTGAAAGGCATACAGCGGCGCAAGAGACGGGCGAGGATTTGACACACTGGGCGGCTCGCGTACAAAAATTAACAGTGTGCAGTTTTGGACGAAATGTTGCGAGACAGGTTTATAATAGGGATGTATCCTGGACCGGAACGAGATAAGCAGTTCATGGACGAAAAAGTGTCATCATCTTTATTCAGAGCATTAGAGGTCGCAGTGGCTGTAAATAGTGCGAAGCGTGCAGCGAGGCAGTCTACGGTGGAGGAGGAATTGTGGAGTGAAGCTACCACGGAGCCTGTGGAAGTGGGCAGGCAGCTAGTAGCCCAAAAGCCGGATCTGCGATCTAATCTTGAATCTGATTTTTCAGATTTTATTAGCTGGTAATGAAATGAAATTATTTATTTTGCAATTAGGATTTTTCAATCACTTTTACACGTCTTTTTTAAACTAGATGGCGTATGTATGATGAAGAAAGAAGAAACCGGCCGTTAAGTGCGAACATGTTAAGCATTCTTATACTTGTATCTTCGATTCAATTTCGTCGTCGAAATCGTTTTCCCGTTTCTTAATCCTAATTTGTTTGTTTTCAATGTTTACTATTTCAGAAACTCTTGCGTTGTCCTACGATGTATAAAATATTCTTGGATGAATGGCAGATTAGTAATTCTATATCTTATGGCAGATGGCAGTGGCGCTCGGAGGCCACAGATTACTATTGATGAATGAATAGTGTAGTAAATAATTTATAGTAATCTGTACTCATGCTGCTGTCTGACTGTAATCTCTAATCTCTAATCGTGCTACTGAGTATTGAAACCAGTGTAAATTTGACCAAACGTGAATTTGTTTTTAGATGTAGGTAGCCTACTTCCTTAATTGTTTTTTCCTGTTCCATCATCTATTTCGAACGTACCTACCAAATGGACGACATAATCTTTATTGGTGATTGGATAAAAGAAAGAGAACTCGGTAAAGGAAGTTTTGGCACCGTAGTGTTATGGAAACACAAAAGAACTGATGAGAAACTAGCTATAAAAACTTGCCAATGGGGAGATGAACTAACCGAGAAACATAGGGAGCGATGGACGAAGGAAGTAGAAATGCTACAGAACTGCAGACACCCAAATATCGTAGGTACCAAAGATTTACCTTCAGAATTTATAACCGGATTAGAACGTGCCAATCCCTCGCGACTGCCTATTCTTTGTATGGAATACTGCAGTGGCGGTGACCTTCGACAAGTTCTCAACAAGCCAGAATCATGTGCAGGCCTAAAAGAACAACAAATCAGACAGATATTAAGTGATATCAGAAATGCTATGCAATTTCTTCATCAAAACAAAATTACACACAGAGACTTAAAGCCTGAAAACATAGTAATGAATATGTTAGACACAGTACAGACCAATGTTGCTGTTCAGGGCCAAAGAAAAGTGATATACAAACTTATTGATCTCGGTTATGCTAAAGAAATAGATTCAAACTCAGTATGTGCAAGTCTTGTTGGGACATTACAGTATTTAGCACCAGAAATTATTTACAGTAAAACATATAGTAACTCTGTTGATTTTTGGTCATTTGGTCTTGTTGCATTTGAACTTATATGTGGTAAGAGACCATTCCTCCCATTCATGGCTCCTGTGCAATTGATGCCATATGTTAAAAAGAAGGCTCATGAAACTATTTGTGTGTATGAAACTTTCCATGGTGATATTGAATATTCAAATGAAGTGTTCCCTGAAAATTACATTTCTAAACCATTCAAAGCCTTGATTGAAGAGTGGCTGAGAATTGCTCTGGAATGGGATCCTAAATTGAGAGGTAGAGACACACCATCCAGAGTCACATTCAACATACCAACAGAGCAAAAAGAGGAAACCAGTAAAATTGTGATATTCGATGTCCTTGAAAAGATTCTATCAAAGAAAATTGTAAAGATATTCTCTGTTGCAACTTTATCCCATTTAGGCTATGAAATTGATGATGAAACTACTGTTCTAATGCTTAAATCTAAGATATGCAATGACACTAACATCCCTATGAGTGAACAAATTTTGATAACCCAGATGAACTATATGGAGCCACCGGACGATGAATGCATTGTTAAATATTGGAATGAAAACATCATGTTGTTCCTGTATAATAAAACACATAGTATTGTCAAAGAAAATGTTGAACCAATAGTACCAATGGCTGTACAAAGATGTTTAGAACATCCAAAAGCATTATACAATTTCAAAAACAGTCAAAATTTATACAAAAATGGCTTGTACTTTGTTATGTCCCAAATGGAATTGTATGACTTTCTAGTCAATGGATTATTTGTAAGAGCTGAATCATTAAAGTATGAAGGCAAGCAATTGCTCCTGAAGCATAATTCAGTCGATAAAAATATTGGAAATCTCCTTGCAAGACAAGAAACTATAAAAAAATTGACTGATGCAGGTAAGAAACATATTGCTGAAATAAGAGAAACTCCTAATGGAACAAATTTACTTGGTGGTTTTGACAAAATATTCAAAGATGCAGATGATATCACAGAGAGAATACAAAAATTGCAAACCGCATGGACTCAACTCACTGTGAGGCTTCAGTCTGCAACCAGACGCAGCAATGAAGTAATAACTGCAGACATCAACAACTTTGTGACTAAATTTAACTATCAAACTGTTTATGCTAACGCTTACAAAGCATTTCTGGCTCACAAAAAAGGCGAATATGTGAACCGTGGCAGAGAGAAACAGTGCCATGACATAATGAAAGTATGCTATGACTGTCTCAAGCTGAGAAGCAAGATATTACTTGAGGTTCGTCAGCAACCATTTGTATTGAAACTTATGGATGTAAGTACAGAGTTTTATAGAATCAGTGACATTGTATCAAATGCAGCAGATAATACTAACAAATTGGCAACTGACTTGACCAGTGTCTTGGAGGAACTTACAAAATGTACTTGGTCAACTATAAGTTTGGTGGTAAAAGATGCCGAAGGCTTTTCAGATGTACCATACAGTGTGGTCTCTTTTGAGAAGAAGGACTTCAAGATTGGAGAACCTGTGTCTAATCATTGTATCAAAATGTCTAATAAATTAGAAGAGAATGACGCACTGAAATCTCTTATTGAGGATAGTGTAAAAATACGAAAGAGTCACATTAATTTATCCATGAAATTAAATTCGCAAAAAGAGCTGCTGAACAAATCAAATTTAGATTTTAGTTTTTTAAATGATGCCTAAAAATGTATGAGATTGCGATTAATGTAATATTGTGCCTTATTTTCTGATTACTAGTTTTAGGTATAAGATATTACTGTGATTAATTATCCGGTGCTTAACATTTTGATAAAAAGCTATTGTTTTGTCGTTTTTATAGGTGTATTTGTCACTAACACAGTTTTTGTAATTTCTTATTATTCTAAAAATAAAGATTTTTTTATCAGTGTTGTATATTAACAGATGTTAATTGTTTGTGTTCTAGTCAAAAAGCATAATATATAAATATTCTACTTATTTTAAATAAATGTTTTTAGTACTGAAATCAAGTTTTACTCTTTTCATGACCCCATAACAATGTTAGTGTTTTACTATGTCCTAACCAATACTAGTATTGGACTTATCAAGAAATTGCATTTTCAAAAGGTTTCAAGAAATTGCATTTTAAATAAAAACTCCAATCTCACCTTTAAATAAAGGTCGAATCAATACATATTTACGCATCTGATTGGTTAAAAACTTTTAACTAGGTATATAGAGTATTAAATTTATTACAAGACATTAATCATTCATCAAATCAAAGACAAAGAACTACGTTATTTCCTGATAAGAAACAATTAATTGTTTTATCACTCGCCTGCCTTTGTTTATAAAGCAGGAAAATCGGTAAATTTTTCTAACCAATCTTTGAAGCTATTTATTATTTTATGTAATTTTCTCACGTCCGCCGGGGTTTGTAGGTATTCTTCGGGGGCAAACCGTGGCTCGGGACTGCCACTCGCGTGCAACCAAATAGCGAATACTGCGTCATCAATATTAGCTACCTTCCTACGGCAAAGCCTTGCTGAAGTGAGACAAGATGCCACTAAAGTACCCATGCTGCCTACAGAAACACTGTTACTTTCCTTACGAGCTGCCAAAAAGTAGCTCTGCAATAAACTCTCCGTTGCGTCATCTAAATCCACTTCTATTCCTGCAACTATATCAATGTACTTTGCCACATCTTTTAGGGCTTGTATTTCTTCCTTAGTTACTTCAACTGGTTCAACAGCTTGTTGAAGTACAAAGTTAACTATTTCATCGTAATATTCTCCACAATCTCCGCGGCAAACATTTCCGAAGACGCTCGCTACGTTAAATAGTATCATCTTCTTGAAGTCCATTCCTTGAGCCCAAACTGCTGATTTCAGTTTTGTCAATTCTGTACCAGTATTTACTTCTCCTGTTTCTATTGCTGATAGTACAGACGAAATTTGCTTGTGATTGTAGACGTGAAGGGGCAAAGGTAAAACGCATATTCCGCCTGAACTGCCTACCAGAGCAGTGGACACCACAGCATTTGATGCCCCTAAAATCACAGACCGGTCAGCAAGTTTCGCTGCGTCTCTCATTATTTCACCCACATATCTAGTATCAAAACCACCAACTAAGACGTGTACGATACTCGCGCCTGTTATCGCATTAGCCTTGATACTTGTAAGACTTAATAACAGGTTTATCTTGAGGTGCATAAAGCAATTCAAAGGGCAAACATTGACTCCTATGCTTGATGCAAGGCAATATATGAACTTCCAAGGTATTCCTCCGCACGCTTTGAACAATTCTTCCACATCTTTAGGTATGGGACTAGTAATAGGCATGGGCAAAGTTGTTACTTTTTCTAAAGACCAAACCGATGTAACTTTCTTCGTTACGACAACATGCAAAATATATCTCGAACCAAGGTTTAATTTCGGGAAATAATCATCAATGAGAAGGATTTTTTTTGGTAATAATTGATCTTTAACATTGAATGCAGCAGTCACTTGTTCTCCGCACCCTCTCAACCCACAATTTTCAAAGAGAATACTTTTACAGACATAACATTTTGGCGGATATTTTGGTATGTAGTGTAAAATTACCTCGCTGCCTTCACATTCCTCTGGACACGACCAAACAGAATGGTATACATAGCTTTCTGGCTTAGAAACAGTTATTAGTAACCCGTCAATAGTCACTAAACCTTTGTACTGCTTTGGGTTAGGTTTAAATAGTTGTGGTACGCTCTTCAAACGCAATGTTACGGCGACCTGAGAATATTGTATGTTACTTCTATTCTCATTATCGGTTGATTGAAGACAAGCGAACAAAATATCAGTGCACATTTTCTGCAATTTCATTGGTTCTCTAATCAAAACTTCTCCTAGTTCGGGAAGTACATTAACTAAGTTCATGACGTCAAGCTCCAACAAAAATCGTAATGGTGGAAACTTACACAATGTTTTCTCGGTTAATTGTTCTAAGAAATCCTCGCAATTCGTTTTCATGTTATTTAAGTAACGCCTGTTGTCTAAATATAGCAGCAATTTACACTGTAGCTCCATTGCTGACAACGATCTAATTAAATATGAAGTAATTGATGGAATGAGTAAAATAACAACAGCAAATTAAAAATAGTAAGTTAATGATTTTGATTTACCCGCCTTAATTGATTTCCTCCTTTCTTTTTTTATTGGATTGTTGCTAAGACTGCGGTGTATTTGCAGCCAGCATTTTTTAAAGTAGGTATTTCTACCTCCGCGATAGATTTTATTTATAGTTGCCGACTCGGAGTTAACACAATAGAAAACCTATTGCGTCCGTCCTAGCGTGTACCTTTCGCAGCTTAATAAATTATAATACAGATTTTTTATACACTGGTCGAATTGTACTATCTACCGACTTGGCCGAGACAGGTTCTAATTTTATGCAATGGCAGAAAATAAATAAACTGGGCTATAGTACATTGCCTTACCGAAAGTGCAAAGGGCCAAATTGCAACCTATGCAAGTAGGTAGTCATTTGAATTACATAACGACACTTTGCGTCACCAATGATCGCCTACACATGACTTTAAGTTATCCCACGTAGGAACAATCACGTACTTCATCTGCAAGGTCGGTAAACAATTAGTCGGCGCAGAACCTTCGGAACGGAAATGCCGAATCGAATATGCAAATGATATCAATCGGATTACTACCTATTACCCAATGAGTTATGTTGTTGGAAGTTGTTCATTCATTGTGACCGCGGTACAGGGGAGCGCTAAAGCTTTATGAGTATTTTCATTGTCTTTACCATAGACTTTTAATTTCAAAATCATAGACTAGTCTTTTTGAATGTTTTAATTTTTGTCTCGTCGTGTAGACTTGTAGAGGCAGTAATATACCTAATCTTTAAAGTGGATAGGTAAGCTTAACCCAAAAATCTCAGAACCTCAGACAGTAATATTGACATAATGTGCCAGATTGAGATAATGTGCCAGAGCGATGAAAAATATTTCCAAGAAGTAGGTATACATTTTCTGCAACTTCTTACCGAAGAAGCGGGACTTTTACTTAATTTTAATTTGATCCACGTAACAACACTTATTTCACGATAAAATTATGTACCTATAATATTGTTATGTAGGATTTATTTGTTAATGGAATCTCAAAAAGCTCCCTGCGCGAGTGTACATGAACGGAGCGGGGCAAGTGGGCGGAGTGAGCGTATTTTTCTTGCGGCGACGTTGCGCGGGCGGCGTGGTCGCGTGGGGCGGCCGCCGGCGTCACTCCATGCCGGATCACGACAAGTACCAGCTGCGACCGCGCGCAGCGCGCAGCCGCGAGCCGCGCGCGCGCCGTACACCGCAACCCCTCAGCAAGTACAGGAGGAAAACAGCAAACGCACGCGAAAGAAGCCGCATGCGTGAGATCAACCGCGCTTTCGAGACTCTAAGACGCGCTGTCCCTGCGTCGGCAATCACCGGGACGCCGGTACCCTGCGAGAAGCTCACCAAGATCACTACTCTGAGGCTCGCGATGCGGTACATCACAGCGTTATCGTCGGCCCTACGGGACACCAGTCCTGAAACAGAAGGGTCTCGGCCGGAGCGATGGCCGTCGCCGCTGTGCTCGGACCTGTCCGAGTTCTCCACGGAGTTGGAGCAGGAGACGCCGTCGGAATTCGCGGAGGACTCACTGTCGCCTTTCGACTCGTTCTTCGCGGAGTTTGACTGCGACTACATCGACCGGACATTCGCGTGATAGTGTTGTGAGTGACGTCACTGTCGGACTATTTCCAATTAGGTACTATTTAATTCTCCTTTTTGCCATACTATTAATTATTAACTATATTTTATTTTGTATGAGATATATTTTTTGAGATTTATTTATTATAATTAATAAATTTTAATTGTTATCGTTATTACCTCGTGTGTTTTGTTTTTAACTTCGAAACGTATTTATTAGTTTGTAGAGTTCATAACAGCTGATAAAGCTTTGACCTATTGCATTAATTTTTTAGGGGTGCTTATTGTAACGGGTCTTTATGTAAAAGTAAATTTGGTGATCATTTTAGTGTCAATACTAATTTTTTTCTGCGTATTTATTAAATTGAAAAAAGGGGTATACATTTTATTCACCTTTCGCATTCGTATGCAACTTCATAAGTAGACACTAAATATACATTTCCAATACTGATTAAATGCGAATCGATGTTAACAGATGTGATTAATGCTTGCTATTCCTCCATATTTTTTACCAGTAAAATTACCAAAGGCTACTAAATTTTCGTCTATTTTATAAGAGCGCTAAGAAGCCCTATTTAAACATCGAAAAGCAGACAAACTGAGTAAAAACGTAAAAAAATATCAGGTGTCCACCTACATACACCGAAACATTTCCAGCCAGTGAATATTAAAATAAAAGAATTGTTTTTTTCTCATTACCATTTTGTTTCGCTCATCCGTAGTCCAAGTTGCCAAGCGATGCGGAATGATCGTTTGATTATGTAAATAATAGGCTGCGGAAGCGTGGGCTTGGCCGATTTATTGTCGTCGACAAAAAGAAACGTCTTGGAACCTTGTGACTGTAAATAGTGTAAAGAGTAAGACACACGAGTAGAGTAATAACAAAGTCATTAAGAAATTAAGTATTACGTACACTAGACCATAGATAAAGTTAAGTAATCAAACCGCTATGCACAAATATAGGTACATAGTATGTACACGACTGTATAACACGGCATTCTTAAAATGCCCCTCGAAATCCGCCGAAGATCCCACCAAAAAATAAAAACATGTTTTAAAAAAGGCCAAGTTCGTGTAAAATCGCGTATCGAAACAAGATTTGATAAGCGGCCAAGTTCAATCACTTTCACAATTATTTATAATGAAACCAATAATTAAGTAGGTAGGTACTGATTAATTTTTGGCCACGCAAAATTATTATGTTGGAGCCTGTAAGCGTAGGCAGAGTTGTAGATACACCCATCATTATTTTTCCGGTGACAGTGATAGGTTTTAATAAATATAGAGCCTATTCACTCAATCTCCAAGAGCAGATTTTTTTTATAACCTACTTACATTGCCATTCTCAGAATTCATTACCTACCTATACAAGGGTTTTACCAAAGCTGCGCTTGCGACCACTAAGCCTATGTTGTTTTTATTCAAATGAAAATAAAAGAAACAATTGGTTTCTTAATTTAAGATAGTAATACTGAATATTCTTGTGTATAATTCATGAAATCTATAAGTACTTTTTACTTTACAATGTTCATTAGAACGCGCCTTACGATGTTGCCGCCCAATGCCCACGCGCATCGATCTCTCTCATTGTTTCTAAAAGTTACCAGTATCAAGACGAATGTATTCGTACTTTTTACTACTAACAGTCATTAATTTTACATGTAGCCACGTCCATTTTGTTTTTAATTAGCAAATTTTAGAGCCACCTAAAGTAAAGTAGATTTTCTAACTGAATTTTATTTTGTGAAGAGTTACAGAAATGTAATTGTCATTTCTGGTAATTTCATTGGTAGTTATCCTGTTAAAATTAAGCTTAATTTAAACCTTAATGACGGTCTCTGGAAAGGCGACGGCGGCGGTCAGTCAGAACTTCAGAAGGAACCCATGTTGTCTCTACTTATAGTAATTCAGGATAGGCTGGAAACCGACCTTATTTTATATAATGAATAAAGCATGTAGATTGTAGGTAATACCCAAGACCTATGCAGTAGTGAATGATTAGCTTGCACCTATGCCACCACTTAAGTATTGACCTCCAAGATTTTAAAAGTAACACTGTTTGTGTAAGAAAAAATTAAAATCAACTAAAAAAGCTTACGTAACCTAGTACTTGGTTATTTATACCCCGTTGCGTTAGGTAAAAATGCAGTACTTATGCAACACCATGTCATGCAATAAAGAACCAAAGAGTAGTATCCCAGCGCATGCCCATTTGGGCTTAAGCGGATTGCTTTCCCGCCAAATACGGCTGCCATGACAGTTCAACTGAATTATTCGATTATGTGACGTGACGGTGTAGCGGTCCGCGAATCATGATCACATATTATTATGATTTTGTATAGGTACGAGTACCAGTTGACAGTTATACATGATACTGACGTAGATGGAGTACTGATTAAAGTATTGGCATTGCCAAATTGAGAATGTTCGCTCCTTAACAGGACAATGGCCGACACTGCTTTAGATAGACACTAATTTTGTATATTGTTGTAGTTTTTAGTCTGTACGAGCTTTTTAGCTACTATTGAGCCACAGATATATAAATAAATTGTGCTGTCTTCCTTCGCCGCATTGATTTTTGCGTTGTAACAACTTTAACCATGATGTCTAGAGCTCCAAAGATCTGTGTGTTGTTATTTATTGACTGTTCGGAAACTGCCAATCAAAGCCTAGAATAGATATGGGTACCATAGATACAATTTTGCCTGACTTTTTGGAAACCATTACCATGAGGGTCATGGTTCAACTTTAGAGAGGACTAGTCCAGTTGACTACACCATTTGATTCGGTATAATTTCATATGCTCTAACCAAAGCAATGTCTTAACGTCAATTGATTCAGGTGAAACATTTATTTCACTATATTCAGGGCAAAATATTACTGAAAACTTCGACAGTCAGTTTTACGTCCCATTAAAAACGCGACCAATTTACCTTAAGCGCAATCATGCATTGAGGAAAAAGCTTTTGGAATAACAATTTAATCTATCAACAGCTTATCTGGCGCTTAAAAATACTCGTAGGTATGACTCAACTGACAATTTACTAAAATGGTAAAAATGCATTTCGTGTTCGCGTAAGTTACTAAGCGCGTAAGTTACATTACACTGTCCACATTTTATTTCTTCATACAAATTACTGCGTTACCAATTTGCCATACATGTTTTTAAACAAGATCGCCACAGCTTGATATCATTAAAGCTCTAGAAGTCTTTCTCTAGAAGCTTAATCATAAAAGCATACGTACACATAAACATACACGCGAAACATTTATCACGTTTAAATGTTGTTTATAATTATCAATTAGTGACTCAAAACTGGGTCGTAGTTGAATGGGTTAATCATACCAGTAGGCCAATGAAACTATAATAAACACCTTCGTATTTCATACTGAGAACTAAAGGATAAACGAATTAAAATTAAATGCGTAAAATAAAACTAACAGTTCTATTTAATACGGTGAGTCATATAAAGGAAAATTATTTATATATGAACAGGGTACGATAAGTTGCAATAGTATGTACATAATGCATAACACTGGTTGTAAAGGTAAAGTAACATTCAATGGCCATAATAAAATATTTTTGCACCTATATCAATCAAAAAAATATTTTTATGGCTCCTGTACTTATTGGCTAAAGATGGGTAATGGTTATTCGTACTCAGAACTACTCCGAAGTCCATTAATAATGATCAGAGTAGCTAGAGACACCTAGTAAAGGAATACTTACGTAATGTAGTCCTTAGGCCGTTTGACGGGGCATACTGGAGGAAAAGATTCCTGTCCATAAAATAAAATTCGCATATAGGCTTCCATCGGGGCAAATTTACTGCCCAGATACTATTTTAGATAATGTTGAGACTCTCTGTCCGACTACGAAGGCCGAGGGCTTGAGGTGATATGGGGTCAGACGAGATTAAAGTAAATTTTAAGTTTATAATCGTAGCATTCGCAGTACAGAAAATAAAAACACAAAACATCTCCATCAAAAACGCAGCCATGTAAAAATTGCGTTTCAAGATAACAAAACCTACTCGACGGCAAGAATAACCGCACATTTAGAGAAAGCTTCTTATCCAGGGGAGATATGAGCTCAATAGGTATTAAGCCTAAAATCGTGTAGGTCGTTTCACACGTGCTGTTTGCAAGGTCATCTGACATCATACATGCAGTAAAACAACATTTTTGTCAAGCAAGCTAAGTTGGCGGTCCGTGGGGGCGTTAAGACGCTCTTTTGTGAAAAAAAGGCGATCAAAAATGCGTATTTAACGATACAATGCCCCGATTTTGGGATTGTAAATAATTTCGATTCTTTTCCTGGTGGTCTTTTGAATGAGAATTATCGTTTTGTTCAACTTTTAACGTGAATGTCTCATCGAGGTAGGTCGTAGGTATTATTCATAAAGTGTGTCTGCCTTCGCTTCCTGTTAATTTTGTAAAAAGCGAGTAGTGGAATACCAAATCCCAGACGGCCGCTGCTTCAGATCGTCTTGACTATTGGGTACTAGGAGACGATGGTCAGGAAGGGTTTCAGGGTGCCATTATCCTTGCCAAGTGATAATACTTCTTCACGATCATAGAATATAAAGAGTAGAATTCTTGTAGACCCTCTCTGTAGTGCCTCTACGAGGCACAATGTTCGACACTGGGCAATGGTTGAATAAAACAAGGAGTTGATAAATTTTTCCTGAATTTATGTCACTCGACCCTAATAATGTCCTCCTGACCGAATTTCGGTCACACCGGAGATTAGCCAACTACGCAGGAGATATTATAGTGCACAAGTGTGCGCGCAAACACAGGTGCACTCTCTATTCCTTCACTCTCATAGTCCGATGGGACGGCAATCCGACACGACCGGAGAGAGATCAGGCGCAGGACCAACGGCTTTACGTGTTTTCCGAGGCACGGTGTGTATTCACATACACAAAGACCCAGACCCGAAACAACTATCTGTAGATCATACAAATATTTGTTCCGTGCGGGAATCGAACCCGCGACACGTAGACCATCAGTCGATCTCTCAACCACTGCGCCAACCGTGCCGTCAAGGTCACTAGACCCTAATATACTTGCCAAAGTGTATCCTTCTTCATGTTAAATATTTTTCAACCACTTTCCTCTGGGAACATATTGTTCTTAATTAATGACATGTAATTCATCAGAAACGCTACCTATGAAATTTCTACGCAAATGCTGTAAGATCTAGACACAACTGTGACGGCACGGTTGCCACTGCTGCGCTACAGATCGTGAGTTCGATTCCCGTACGGCACAAATATTTGTATGATCAACAAATAGTTGTTCCGGGTTTGGGTGTATGTCCATGTGAATATTAGTCTTTGTAAACGCACCCACGGTACAGGAATTATTCCTAGTGTGGGGCAACGTATTAAAAACTATACGTCAACATCTTCAGAAGTTGTTTACGAATATGAGTGCTCACAAAAGGATAGTTAGGCGTCATATCTCACGGTACATGGCAATAAATAGTGAGCAAAGGACAGGCGAAGCGCTGACGGCGCTTGTCTATCTAGGTGAGGGTTAGGATATTTTTCTCACACTATAAATGTGGTATAAGCGCCCCGCTATGAGCCGCTACACCGCCCGCTGACTTGTAAAGACTGAGACATACTGATGTGATACTTGCTTTAATTTTCTTTTATGTATGTAAAGAAAGAAAGGAAATACATTTATTTGGCCCAAACTAAAGGAACATAATAATAATATGTAAAACAGAACATAGAAAAAAGGAAAACAAAGAAAATAAAGATAATGATAATAATACCTACTCAGCTTTCGATCTGCATTGTGTGCTCCATCAGCTGCGCCAAACAGGTCCAGTTCAGCAAAATGCCAGACAACTAGTGCCTGATGCTGGTTTTCAACTGCACCTTTGGTAGTGAAGTGTATGTGGCAATATACTCGTATTTCGTTTTCTTTTTTGGTTAACAGTTAATTTTAATTAATCATTTTGGCTTGTCAGGGTATCACGTACCCTGCCAATTTGCTTACAATTTGCATGTCTCTGTTCCGACCCATAAGAACTTCTTCTGGATCAGACATCAGGACAAGGTGTCTCCTTTCCTCGACAAAGGCACTAATATATTTTTATGCTTACCGACTTCGATATGAACAGCTTTCAGCAACAATACCTCTTCCTATATACTAAAAGGTTTTGCGATGTATACTTAGCAGAACCCAGTTTTAAGCTATGACTTTCTGAACTCTTAGAGAATAACATGTTTGAATATCTCTTTCATCTGGCTAACTGACTACTAATTGCGACAGTTAGTAGATAGAGGAACGACCTAAACGCAGCTTTACGAACATAAGCAAATATTTCGAAGCGTAAACATCGAAACATTATAGGCAAGTAATCGCTACACAGGATTCCTGTCCACAAAAACTGCGCCAGCGCCGCTGCTGGGTGTCGAATACTTTATGTACTTGAGGATATTTATCGCCCGCCTAATGGCAGAAAACATTGCTTATTGCCGTTTTATGCGATAGAAATTCTCACGTACCCGAGAATTAATTTGATTCTCAATTCGTTGGAAGCGTGATTTTTTGTGTTTATTAACTTATAAATATGAATGAAATTAATTGTTTTATTATCTTACTGCGCGAAAGAGGGGAGGATTGGAAACAATATTCTATTTTTTAATTGTATTTCAGTGACCGCGTCAGATTAATTAATCGTAGTGTAGTGTAGGCAGTAAATTGGTTATCTTCTGCCTGCTTTCATGTTCTAAAACATAGAAGATCTTATCCTCCCATTTTCATGATGAAGGACTGACTCATAGGTCTAGACTCTAGTGGATGCAACTGCGGATTCTTAGCGTGAAGTTTTGGCCTTGATTCCCATTTCAAGTGTGTAAGGATTTTCTTTTTGAAAAACTCTCAATAGCAGCATGGAATTTGGAATTGTGCCTGATAGACAGCAATAGGCTCGCCGCCCCCTATTTAATGGGACTTAATAACGACATCAATGTGGATGTACAAATACAGACGCGATGCTAGCTATTTTTATGTTGTGATTAAGAAAATATGCGCTGCCAGATCTATACCTGTCACTAGCCATTAATGGATTGGCATTGCCAGTCTTGAAGAGCATTTTTTGCGCTGTCAATTCATCAAAAGATATCAGACTACTGGCAGAGAGTCTTAAATGAATTTTCATTCATAGACATCCATCCTATCCTGTCTATCCGTCCTATAGTCGGTACCAGTACTATAGAGGTATAGACTTTAGAGTGCAAACAGATAGTTAATCGCATGTCAATCAACGGCATTAGATGACGGAATAGCAAATGGGGAATCTGAATTCTGAATACAGCTAGTTAGGTTGCGTAATTTCGTATATGATTATCCTGTGATTTAACAACCGCTACGTACCTACGTAATACTCGTACTTTTAGATTCATTTAGTCTTGCCGGAGACTCTTTTGGCCTTCGTCATGGAAATGCAATAAAAGCTTCCTGAATTCGCTACCTTTCTACCGATTGTAAAAAGTTTCGCGGATATTACGTCCAAATTTTTGAGGATTTCCTCAAGGTACCATCTTAGGTCCTTTTCTCATTTCTCAGGTTTTTAAGATTAAATGAATCTTAATTATTTGTGTTATTCTATAAGATTAAATATCTGTAGATTTCTTCAAGGGAACATATTGAGTCCTTTTATCACTTCTCAAATCTTGGTCATGAAATGGAGAATCCATTTTATTGAACTAATAAAGAGTACATAATAAATCTTTATATTAATGTTTATTATAGTACTAGCTGTGCCCGCGACTTCGTTCGCGTGGATGTCGGAACTTAACAATGTATTTTTTAGTGAGACGAAAGGCATTTTTTTTTCTAAAATAAAAGAATTTTTCTAAAATAAAAGTAGCCTAAGTTACTCCTTATTACATCAGCTACCTGCCAATAAAAGTCCCGTCAAAATCGGTCCAGCTATTTCAGAGATTAGCCTATACAAACAGACAGACAAAAATTGTAAAAAATGTTATTTTGGTGTATGTACCGTATAGGTATATATTCATATGCATGTAGTAAAAAAAACGGTTATTTCAATATTACAAACAGACACTCCAATTTTATTTATATGTATAGATGTATAGATAAACAAAGTTACTTTACCGGCCAATAAAGCCTTATAACATTAATGTCTTTTTCTGCTAACAATGTTTGAGCGCGATATCCGAATATGGCTGGAAAAATTATCGCGGTAGCAATTATGAAGTCAATATAGTGTTGTTATTGCTTGACACCGATTATAACAAGCAACTCGTTCATGCTTTTATGGTGGCTGACGATTTTAGTACCTTGGCTCTGTTATTTTTTTAGTTAGATGATGATTATTATGTGACAGCTTCATAACGAGACTTGCTACAGTATAATCAACTTGTATCCATATATTTCATATTGTTTTATTTAAATCATCGTCATCATCATCCTATACAATATTTTTAGAAACGACTCGTTTCCTTTTATATTATTATTGGTCACAATTATTCTAACTTCTAAAGCAATTATGGCAATTATCTCTAAAGTACATATATGTCTCTGTAGTATAGTAAGTAAATAAGTTACCTGGTATGGTAATCGGCGAATTAACTTAATCAAGTAATTTTAAAAATATCTGTCACTTATAACAAATAATTGGCATTAATGTTGGTAAGTAATAGGTAAATGTGCCACAGTTATACAAGTCTGCGTAATGTTCAAATCAAAATTCAACCGAAACAAATCTATGGAAAATATGCAATAAAAATAAGTTTATTTATTCCAAAGATTATGGACTTTTGCAAGTAAACGGCATTTCCTAAACTAGGCAAGCTTGTATCCCACCATTAAACAAAAGAAAGATACAGAAACAGTATACAGAAAATTGGTACAAAAAGTAAAAATCATAATACAATCAATAGTTAACGTGAACAAACATTTGGAAATGAAAAATAAAATAAGATTCGATTAGAATAGAATAAAATTGAACTCTGTATCGAATAAAACATTTATTTAAGTCCTAAATAGATAAAGTTTAATAAGATTAAAGTTTCGTAATATATAACTTAAAAGATTTTAGAGATCCATACAAAAAACATGTCGTTCATTCCTTAATCATCGAAATCTGATTACGTCCGTTCTTGATGTGAATCAAGAATTTGAGGGCAATCGAATAATGAGTAAGCTCATTTGCTGTAATATTTTAAACATACTGTTGTCATAGACTACTCGTCTTTGGCAAGGAAGTATAAGTAGATATAACAGTATCCACTACTGGCAGCGATATGTGAGGTAACTAATATACTGTATACAAATGTAAGTTCAGGCATAATGTATGTGACATATGATATGACCTACATTATTTTCAATGACGTAGTGAAGGCAATTGACAGTTAGCAGAACATGTTGAAGCATCTTAAAGAGTCCTTAATTAGTGAAAGCATTAAAATCCGCCTTTAACTGACAAACCTATAGAATCAGAACACCATAACTTTCCCACGGCCAAATCCCCCAAGGTTTACCAAACCAGTATCATACGTGTGCCATGTCACACCATTATGTTCTAGTAAAATTTTATATATGGGCATGCGCTCATTTTTGTTGACGTTTATAAAGAAATACAATATGAACTATTGATCGTGAGCTTTTGCACACGACGTGTTCTATGATTCTGAACTATTTGCTTTCTAAAACACCGTCTTGCAGCTTTTATCTTCTGTGGTATAAGGGCGATAATCGCTTGAGATTTGTTTGGTGGATGGCAGAGTTAAGTTGGCCATCGTATAGGGTCGGTCCACCTGACATAGTCGTATTAGGAATAGTGAGCGTGTATTAAGAAAGAGGCCTAGGCCTGTAGTGCCATGGTACAATGCTAACGAACTCTGTTTTTTACTATGCTCTATGATTGATGTGGCTGTAACTAGAGCAGTACCTACATTTTCAAATTTGGAATGTCTTTTCAAATGCTTTGCTTGTTTATTCTGCTGCCAGTTAATAGAAGCAGAACATTCTAAGACCGTTCTTAGCTTTGTCCTAGGATAGTTCATCGTGCAGACCTTCAGATTTTTGTGAAAAGCTCGTCTCATCGTCCAAGAGATTTTACGAGCTGGCTGTAAGATTACTGATTATTACCGCCCACAGATTACTTATGCCAGTACTCCAAAATCGAACACCATCTTAATGCCTAATAAGAATACTAGTACTAATGTACCTAATTTCGCACTTGCAGCTCTGTTATCCCCATAAACGTGTGCTAACATTAAATAAATATATCTTGCCGAAGTTTTGGATAACCTAATGTTAAATTAAATATTTGTAATAGAGATCCATGACCTTTAGATCTTAGGTCACTTGTTAGTCGCATTGTATGATGTTACCTTTTTAAAAATATGAGTCATCGTAAAGTTCAGTAGCTGATTGCTGGTATTCAATGTTTTGCATAACTGTTTGGACCTTCCAACGAAGACGAACAGAAACAAACATTTCAAGTAGATCTCCTAATTGAGCATCCATTTGGAGATCTGTTTCAGAAGCTGGTATTTTGTAGTAGAGTGGGTCTGGGTTCGCAATTATTAGATCTGTTCTGTGTTTGCCAATTTTATAGCCAACTTGAAGGAATATCTGATATAGAGAGTAAAATGTCTGCAAATGGATGTATGTAGGTAAATTCGGTCTACGGTTGCTAGCGTGAAATTGTGACATTTATCAAATCATTACTCTATGGTCATTTGGTGGTCTAAGGCTCGTTAAGTCAATGATTCATGTACCTAGTCATATTCCGAGATTTCCTCGAGCACGACCATAGGTAGTTGAGGTCTAGCCAAAATTTGAAATATGTGTCGTGTTTTCGATTGAACTTCACTTACATGCGCAAGCGCGATGACACTTTTGGCTTGACGGCACCTAACCACGGTTTAGGTCGAGGAAAACTCACACTAGGGCTGTAAACAGCACGATAATTTGGTTACCTTTAGTGCATACAACACCTAATACTAAACCTTATTATTAAATCCAAAATGACCAAAACGAGTTTTAGCCGAAATTACTCTTGAAATTGAAATTACACTTTTTGAACAAAAATCCAAAATTACGCGTACCACGGATCATAAAACAAAAATAGACGCCATCTAATAACGAATAAGAAGTATAGAACAAACGAAACCAAAAGCTAAATAATACGCTAATATTATGAGTCAACCGTGGTCACGACGCGGAGACTTCAGACTCCATATATGGCGATACAACCATATAAATGTCCTTATATTAAAGATTTCGTCGATTCCGCCGATAAGCGTTACGTTTGCTGCAAGCGTTGTGATTGAATCATTAACGAAGATCAACCAGATATAGCTAATGATGGATTCATTAGATGTAACTTGATGTTACTGCACACATACTAAGTATATTACGGAGATAATTAATTAGTATTGGCCGCAAAACTGCAGATTTTATTCGAAGTAGAGAAGCCAGGTTAAATTGATTTTACTTCTATGACAGGAAAGGAAGGTCTTTAGAAATAGAAATGAAGACAAATATCTTTCCCTTAATTCCCATGCTTGACTGATCAGCGACAAGGGCCTCTACGAGTGTCCTAACTTGAGATCGTCTGGCGAACCTCGGGAAGTCAGTTTGCAGCATCATTGCTGACAGGCTAATCTATACACAAAGGCGTTGGGCGTTTCTAATCAGTTAGCTCGTGCCTACTCGACAGAAGCTGGTCGAGTGTGATGAGAAGACGGCATTCTTGCACTAGACTAAGATATCCAAATTATTTCTTACGAGAGATTTCACGATGATATCATTGTAGCTGAAATCTGCGATACGATTGGCGCAGTGGTTGAGCAATCGACTGCTACGCTACGCGTCGGCCGTCGCGGGTTCGATTCCCGCACGCAATAAATATTAGTATGTTCTACAAATAGATGTTTCGGATCTGGGGGTATGTCCATGTGAATATTTATGTTTGTAAGTGCACCCACGATACAGAAATTATTTCTTGCGTGGAGCAATGATTTTTATTTAAAAAAAAAGGTTAATTTACAACTTGAATGCTTATTCTATACTTGTTCGCAACGGAAACGATTTTTTCGATTAAAACCAGACACTATGGCGTCATTATTATAGTTAAATGTCATTGAGAATGGATTTTGTATGCAAAAAGGCAAAAATTATGATGTAACATCCTGTGACGGCTTGTTTGATATTGATAAATTTATTTATTTTATGTAAAATGCCAAGGTGTCTAATAAACTCTGCAATAAACATAATTCAGGGATGAAAAATCAGGGGTTCTAGTGTTTATTTTCTTCGCACACGATCTCCGTTGCCGTTAAGCCAAAAATGTATGAAAGAATTGTGCGCGCGCATTTGTGGGGGAACTCTTGCCGTAAACGCGGGCAAATAATGTTCATACATTTTTGGCTTATGTTAAATATCGTTGAGATCGCGGAAAACTCGTCGACTCCCGTCAATTGGTCACCGAAGATAGTAAAGGAGATGAATAACCAGTGCCGGATTAAGCAAGCACGGGGCTCGTAGCAAATTTTTTATTTTCGCCAATAATATAATCAGTTACCGATTGTCTGACGTCTCACGATGTAAGGTGTCACGTTTTTGTGAAATCAAGTAAATTCAATATACCACGTCTTAATAAGTTTCATTTAAAAAATTACGCTACGGCGGAGGTGGGTTTGGATACGCGGGGCCCCCTTTTGCGCGGGGCCCGTAGCAATTGCTACTCTTGCTACGTGGTTAATCCGGCACTGACTTGCCGTGTAGGTACCAATAAAATCTTATGATGATCTGCAATTCATCTGCTAATGAACCCTTACCCCTGAAATGTTGACATGGCTGCCTCATTGACCAAGCGTTCGTAAGCGCGGCTGCTGAGCGTGAAGTCCTGAGTTTGATTCCTGGGTCGGGCAAAGTGTTATTGGGTATTTCTGTATGGAAATTCTTAGTAGCAGCACGGAGTTTGGAACTGTGCCCACTAAATGGCAATAGACTCGACCCCTATTATATGGGACTCAATAACAGCTTCGGCAAAATGTGGCTGTACAATAGTACACTTCTGCCCAACCTTTCAGGGAATATAGGCGTGATGCTAAGTTTTGTTATCTGAAGACATCCTTATGGTCAATGGAGTCAGATAAAGAATCCAATTAAAAAAAAAAACAGCTAAACTGCAATCAAGAGTACCTAAGGTTAAGGTTGCCATCCCCAAATTTTAAAAAGCAGGATTGTACAGTGGAAATGCCAGGACATTTCGGTTCAAAAACAGGACGCAGGATAAGAAAAATTAGGAAAACAGAATGCTGCAATGAATAGCAATTGCAATGTTTTATGAAATTATCTTCAATTAAATTATATAGTGTCAGAAATGAAATGAAGGATTAAATTATAAAATAACGCCGATGATTAAATTAAGAAAACAGAATGCTGCAATTTATAGCAATTGCAATGTTTTATGAAATTATCTTTAATTAAATTATATAGTGTAAGAAATGAAATGAAGAATTAAATTATAAAATAACGCCGATGATTAAATGTAAGGTATGAGGCAGTAGCGGCGCGCAAATCAAAAACAAGACCTTACGAAGACTTTAAAAACCCAGGACGCTACTTAATAACTATCCAGGACAACCCAGGATACTCCAAAAAGCAGGATATGTCCTGGAAAAACAGGACGGTTGTCAACCCTACCTAAGGTAGTTCAACCGTATTCCTAAACAACATTGGTTATCTATAGGTATCTGGAAGGTAAAGATTCGTCACCAGACTAGGTATAAATCTCAGTATCATTAGCAATCGTAATTCGATATATTTTATATAAACAATCGTGATCAACCCACGAATAACTCAGCTAACTTAGCCAACTTAGCCTACTTCATTCAACCCTAAGATTTAGTGTCTATAAACATTTCAATTAGGCCATAACATGAATCATTACTCACTCAGGTGCAAACACTCGGATCCTAACTTCATCGAGTCGCATGCGCATAAGAATGATGCAGATTTCCCATATAAAGGATGGAACCAACCTATTATCAACAATCTTAGCACGAAACTTTAAAACTGATAGCCATACAATTCTGAACCGTATCACATATAAATAAAGTTTATAAATGCTAAAAATATTGGAAAATTTAAAGTTGCTAATTCCACTGGACCCTGCCTTAGGCAAGAGACTGTTTACATTAAAATTAACGACCGGCGCGAGCTGTCAACACGATTTGACACTTAATTTGCAGAAAATAAAAGTGTTTATTGCATGTTTGGTCAGGTGTCGAAGTGTATCGTACACATTCATTCAAATGAATGGGATCCAATTACATATAAATGTTTTGTGAAGGCGATACTTTGATAATTGATTGCTAATATCTTGTTTAATTGTGTAGAGCTTTAATAGAACATAATGGTTATTGGTTACTGTCCCTATGAACACGGTTGTAATATATTTTCAGATGTAGGTTGTAGGGTAGGCGTAACTTTTATGTCCTCTATATTGGTATTTAGTTGAGTAGCATCTATAGTAGGTAGGTAATTTATAACTCCAATGAAATTAAACAAAGATTGAGGAATATCGAATCAAAAGGTTGCATTATGTTATGTAGTGATGTGCGACCACATAAAATAGAGCTTACTGCAAAGTATTCGTGGGCCTTATTAAGCTTTGACAAACTAGCATAGCTTTAGGAAGGCCAATAACATACATTGCATCACGCCTGTATTCCCCGACGGGTTAGGCAGGGGTGTTATTGAGTCCTATGTAAAAGGGGGCGAGCCTATTGCCATCTACCGCGCACAGATCCAGGGTCTGTTCCATATAGAAAAATCAAATAACATTTTGCCCGACCCGAGAATCGAACTCAGGACCTCACGCTTAGCAATCGCGCTTGCGACCTCTAGACCAATAATGATTAACCAAATTAAGTACAAAAAAAAATACAACAGCTTTTTATACACAACAAACCAGTACCCAAGCTTAGTTTCTGCCCCCATTCCAGAATATGCAAAGAATATTTCAAATAAAAATCACTAATTGTTAGGCCTTTAAAAAGGTCAAGGCCAAGGTCTTTAGAAAAACATACGTAGACCAAATTACATACCAACAAGATCAAGATATAATAGTCTAAACTTTATAATAAAACAACTAGAACTAGTCTATGAAACGCGTTCCACGCCGCTTCATTCATGAGTTTGTTCACCGAACAAAAAACGCTGTAACAGAATCTCTCTCCATTGAAGATCAGTCTAGTGTTCGCGCTAATTGGTCATTACTTCAAGGACTGTTACTAGTAACTACATCTAATAAACAACCATGTAACTTCTATTTAACAAGAAATAAAGCACAAAATCCAATCAAAGTCAATAAAATAGCTGTGTGAGTGATTAGGTTTCGTTGGAGAATTAAATATAATTCAAAAAATCTTAACAAAAACAAACCCAGCTACCGAGCGCATACTTTATTGGTAATTTATCATATTTACTCGAGTTTTAATGATATATTTGATTCATACAGTTTTTCAACGGATTGTTAGTCTGGATTCGCGGAGGTTTTTTTTTTCTTTTCCTGAATTAACATTAACAGTTTTAAACTCAGTAACACTAATTGATAAAGCCAGTGATCAGTTGAAACGTGTTGATCAGTATTTTGTCTAATATTATTCGTATTGTAGGTGTTTTGGAATTCTGTGTATAGTAGGTTGATAAGATCGTTTAAAGTGGCTACTATAATTATTGACTCAAACTATGGTAAGTTTACTTTGAGTCATCATGATCTGCCTAGCTTTTTTCCAAATACATTGGGGTTGGTTTCCAATCCAACCGGTTGCGTCTGAATATCAGTATTTTTCACAGAGCGACCTTCTGACCTCCGCCACCCTGTAACTGGGAGACACTGATACTCTCAAGGTTAGATTGGCTGTTAGACTTTTTGGGCTACTGACACTCGTAATGACTGTCATAGGTCTTCGTATGACACCCGGAACCAACTGCTTTTACGTGCTTTCCGAGGCACGGATGGTAAACTTACTTTGAGTACGAGCTTTAAAATGAATAAGAGATTTAAGGCCTCAGGCCAATCGCCATCTTAATCGAAAGTAAAAAATCACCTGAACAGCACACTCCATCATATTCCCAAAAAAATTACATTATGAAAGCATAATTTGTCGTTTCTTGCTTTTCATGTCAATCATTATCGTGCAATTATAAAAAATAGTCACAGAATACAAGAATTTTTACGTATTACGCATCATTAAGAAGTAATAATGGGCCATAATGAGTGTTTAATTGAAACATTGGGCTTCAGGCACATTCGGAAAGGTCACAAGAATGCCTTGAAACCGGCTGTACTTGGAAAAAATATTTTTATTAAACTGACATCTTATGTAAGATATAAGCTGTCACAAGTATCGCCAAACTTACACTTTTATCTTTAGAAATCTGGCACATTCGTCTAGTGCTCGCAAGCGCAACTGCGGGGCGTGAGTTTTTGGTTTTGATCCCCGGGTCGAGTATAGAGTTATTAGGTTTCTCTTCTAGAAAATTCTGAGTAGCAGCCCGAAGTTTAATATTAATATTCTCGCCCCCTATTACATATAAAAGTTAATAACGGCACCGGCAAAATGTGGTACCTAAATGATAAAATTTAAAAAAACTTTGAGCTTATCATATGGCATCCATATTTAAAATTCTTTAACCACTCTACCTTGACAAAATACATAAAGATAATATACCTACCTACATGTCTATATGATATGAGAAACATACTTCATTCAACGTTGTCACAGTCTATTAGGTCTATATCCTCTATTCCTCATACTTCCGCCCTGATTCCCATGTATGGCCGGCTCCCAGCTGCAGTTGATCCCAATTAAATAATTATAGCTTCATTGCTGAAAGTCCTAGCTATTGATTGCCCCAATTAACTGATTAATAGCTGTTAATCCACAAGTTAAGCTTTAGACAATTGTGTAAAAAATTGAACGTAAGATTAAATTATCCGTAACTGAGATGCAAAGGTTTTCACATACATAGCTACGTTTTGATGGTATGGTTGGCGCAGTTGTTGAGAGATAGATTGCTGCGCTACGTGTCGCGGGTTCGATTCTTGTACAGAAGAAATATTTGTATGATCTACAGATAATTGATCCGGATTTCGGTATATGTCCATGTGAATATTTGTGTTCCTTAATGCGTCCACGATACAGGAACTATTACTAGTGTGGGGCAATGTTTAAAAAAAGTACTTTTATAACATCACGCCCTTTTCCCATGGAGTTGCCAGAAACTACAAAACGCCACGTGCTAGAATCCTTATCCATATCTATATGAAGGTATACCCGTTTTGCTTCATCTTCATTCATGCATCGTTTCATACATACATATGCACGCGCCGCGCCTGTTCCGAGTACGCAGTTTAAAACCATAATTAATCATCTAGCTTCTGTGTACCACAGATTACATGTTAGCTACTTACTGGTCTAATTACCAGTTGAACATAAAAGTTGAAGACACTAAAATTATTGTAGAAGTCTTCGGCAGATATGTAAATATGAGACTCGGCAACTTTAACATAAAAAAAATAAGAATCCAGACGTGAAACGTATAAAGCACACCATACGTATTAAAAATTAAAATTAGGGCCAACACGTAGATATGTAATAAAAATAGAGAATAAAATAATTATAAAAAAAAATGTATTATTCATTTTGTTGTCTCGTAACTAATTCACGGTTGGCGCCCAAATTAAATTAGTTCATTGATCATTATCTTTGTATTTTAAATAATAGTAGGATCATATTATTCTGGTTACCTACATTAAAAGCACGGATAGCCTAGCCTAGCGGTACAATGGCAGGAGGATCTAAATTCGAACCCAGTCAGCTCCTTATTCATAATAAAGAATTGATTGATTGATCCTTGCATTAACGGTGAAGTTAAACATCGTGAGGAAACCTGCTAAGCCTGAAAAGTTCTACATTGTGTGAGTACCTAATCCACTAAACCGCACTAGGCTAGCATGGTGGACTAAGGCTTAACCTTTCTCATTCTGAAAAGAGCATAGTGCTCAGAAGTGGAACTTTATCAAACATGTAGGACCTTCATGTATGTACCTACATTGTAGTTACATGAAAATACCTAACCTCTACCGCAGTGTTTCTTAAACTTTTTGCAGTCACGGACCACTTCCAGAATTTCTAAAATTCCACGGACCCCTGTCAAAGAATATTAAAGGGAAAAAAAACATGTGGATTCGTGTAGGTACAGTCCCCCCGCACCTCGGGCCGCTCAACAGTAGCCAGCGAGAGCGGTTTTAAACAAACGATGCCTTAGTTTGCTACACAATTTTCTAATTAATGTTAAGAGTTAATTGAGCTGCTGCGGACCCCTACCGCACATTTTACGGACCCCTAAGGGGTCCGTGGACCCCTCTTTAAGAAACCCTGCTCTATCGCGACATCGTTATGAAGTTTATATAGTGAGTAATAACGTATGCATAGTCATACATTTATCTAACGTCGTATAAGAACAGAATTATTATTTTCTTCATTTCACCAACTTGGTGTTCTCTGGGGTTCTAGATAGGTTCCCCACCTTTATCCACATAACATATCATAGCAAGCCTGACGGCACGGTTGGCGCAGTGGTTGAGAGATAGACTGCTGCGCTACGTGTCGCGGGTTCGATTTCCGCACGGAACAAATATTTGTATGATCTACAGATAGTTGTTTCGGGTCTGGGTCTTTGTGTATTTGAATACACACCGTGCCTCGTAAAGCACGTAAAACCGTTGGTCCTGCGCCTGATCTCTCTCCGGTCGTATCGGATTGTCCATCGGACTATGAGAGTGAAGGCATAGAGAGAGCACCTGTGTTTGCGCATACACTTGTGCTCCATAATATCTCCTGCGTAGTTGGCTAATCTCCGGTGAGATTGGCCGCCGTGATCCAAATTCGGTAAGGAGGACATTATATCATAGCAACATAGGTGAGGACGAAGGTGTTATTGAGTTCTATGTAATAGTGCTCGAGCCATTTGCCATCTGCTGGGCACAGTTTCAGACTCCGTGCTGCCGAGAACTGAACCCAGGACCTCACGCTCAGAAGTCGTCTTTAGTCTAAAAAATCTCAAATTTTCTGAATACAATAATTTTACATATGTAGCGACAACTACTCGCAACATGGCAAAAAGTAAAGCGCCATCTATCAGAGTGAAGCTACAACAACAAACCCTGAATCGCACTATGAAAGTTGACAACGATTCTAACACATATACGAATATCTGACATCAACTGTCGGGCTTCGGCCCGCCAGGCTAACCACCTTGCCTGGTCGGAGGATCCTCCCTTTTCAATGGAGGGACACCATACCTCGTTTCCCCATACATGCCACACCATTAAGATCCTTTAGGATTTAGTTGATTAATTTTCCTCAATTAAGCGAGTGACGCTACACATAGGTAGCCATTATCGAAACTATTCGACAAGTTTTTCTGTGAAATGGTCCGAGGCGCCAGTAAGTCGTCCGTCGCGGTCGCACCAATTACCCAAGTGTACGCCGCCGTTCAATTTGATCTAATTCACGTGGATATTGGAACTGGCAGCTTACAATCTTGTACAGAATCTTCTATAGATAATTTAATCATTGATATACATCGCGTGATGTCCGCTTCCTGGGTCACGCAGTGTTATTGGGGTTTTCTTTATGGAAATTCTGCAAGGAGTCTGAAACTGTGCCCGTAAGATGACAATAGGGTCGCTCCCAGCGGCGTGCACAGAGTTTTTAGACAGGGTAGGCAGAAAATTTTAAAAGCTTACTTACCTATAATACCTTCTGAATTTTGGTATTGGTTCGTCAACCTCAAATATCTTATAATAAATATTTATCTGAGTTATGTAGGGTAGACAGTGTCTTTTTGTCTTTATGAACCGCACGCCACTGGTCGCTCCCCATTACATGGGACTCAATAACGGCATCGGCGAAATGTGGATGTAGGTATAGTTATTAGTATTTACACCTCTGCCTACACCTTTTGGGATACAGACGTGATGCTATGTTATGTTATGTATGTCACGTGTATATTGGAACTGGCAGCTTATAATCTTGTACAGAATCTTCTATAGATTCATATCATTGGTATAGATCGCGTGACTGCCCGTTGGTTTAGTCTGAAGCGCGACTGCTAAGCGTGAGGTTTAGGGTGCGATTCCCAGGTCGGTCGAAGTATTATTGGGTTTTTCTGTATGTTTCTTAGCCCGTGTCCGCAGCACGGAGTTTGGAACTGTGACCAGTTAACTACAATCGCTCGCAAGGCTCGCCCCCTATTACCTATATGGGACTCAATTAGGGCACCGGCGAAATGTGGGTATACATACAATGGGTAGTACACACAGACATATATTAGTAAATCTATGGCTAACCCTTCGGAAAATACAGGCGTGATGATATTAGGTGGCGTGATGCACGGTTATACAATAATCAGTCACGCGTATACTGCGATCCCGGAAGGGATAGGCAGAAGCATCCTGTAACCTTTGCGAGTTTTGACGGCGCGGTGGTTGGGCAATCGACTGCTGCTCTAATACTGTCGCGTCTAATATTTGTATGATCTACAGATACATAGTTGTTTCGGGTCTGGGTGTATGTCTATGTGAATATGTGTGTTTGTAAACGCACCCACGATACAGGAACTATTCCTAGTGTGGGGCAAAGTTTAAAAAAAAAACGAAATATAAATGAAATAAAACGTTCATGCTTCGCTCGATGCAAACGGCATAGAACTAAAACCACCAAGCCGAACTAATTAAATAAAGATCGTAAAATATTAATATTCCTGCTTAATTATACTTAAATTATGTACTTCTTTATCTAGTAAAATAACCTTGACCATAAGTATTTTAAAACGATTTGGATGCCATAAAAAAAGTTGAGTTTTATTTTTCTGCTGTTCTAAATGGCGTTAGAGTAACATTTTTTGGCAATACTGCCAGTACCTATTTAATTAAACTTTTCAAATAAAATGGTAATCTACTGAGATTTTTATCATGGAGTTTTGAGATGAGATAACTTGTTGTATCGTATCTTTTATTGATGAGACTCTTCATCAATTAGAATTTGTAAATATTACTTCTTGCATCTCGCTTTCCGTTGGGTCCATTCGCTTCAAGAACTTAAGGTTGTTAGAACTAGTTAGGACTATATTGTACATATGATTTGTATTATGCCCTTGCGACTGCTTCATTGGTATAGTGACTGTAAACACAGCTTCTGAATGCACAACACTGCGATGTCTTGTGGGAAAAAAGCGGAGAAAACTACTGCAAACAGTAAAAAAAAGGTTAGTCAAAAAAACAACAAAAATATCCTTCAGTTTCAGAAAGACGGACAATACTGGTTGAAGGACAGATTTGAAGCTGTCGATAGCTCCAGATGCCTTAAGCCTCAACACCTACAAATTATAAATACTTACTGTCAAAATAAATTATGATAAAGTTCTTTGTAAAACTTTTTAATTCAGGGAATGGACCAATCATGAACGAATGTGAAAAGACACTAATCGTTGTCTACCTATGAATTATCCACTTAATAAATATAGCAAGCTATGTACCAACACCTTGATCAACATTCAGCTAAACATGACAGACTTGTCAACACTTGCCACCATATAAAGCAATGAAATTACACCGCTGCGATATCACACCTAGATATCTTACTATTTGCATGTAACTCGTGCCATTGTCACTTCAAGATAATTATGATAAATGTGATTTATAATATAATTCAGCACATCACAATATAATACCTGTACATATTTCTATGATATTATCATATTAATGTTTGTCAGGGCCTCTCTTCAAAATCCTGCTGGAATAACCTGAGTCTGGGGTTGACAGACGAGCTCTTATCAGCTTAACTCACTAGGTCCACTTTAGCACCTGATGCTCGGAAACTCTAAGGCAGGGATGGCGAACCAATGGCACGCGTGCCATTAATGGCACGCGACACAATATTTTGGGCACGTCACCGATCAAAAAATTCATTATACACTAAGAAAAAAAAGTCTGAAGTAGGTATTACATGACGAGCGAACGCGTCATCTAATCTGCAACAACAGAAGTCGCACTAATTTTACTTTAATTAAAATTACGCGTATAATTGTTTGATGGCACATCTATGACTTAATTTAACATTTCTTTAAAAAATATGGCACATACATAAAGGTTCTTCTACCCTGCTCTAAGGAGACCATGCCGAAGTCCATCATTGTCATGATACTTGGGACCTCTCTCGATTTGCGCCTGGTTGTCCTTGACCTGGTGCGGGTGGATGGACTACACCCACCACGAATCCCTATACAGCCCTCCAGAGTGCCCTCCAGAGTGTAGGTCTCCACACTTAACAAATTCAAATACGCACATGAATTCGAAAAGTGCGCGGTCCGGTATACAAGGCAAGTGTTCAACCGCTAGGATAATAAAAGCAAATGATTTAGATCTTTGTCGTTTTCTATAACCTAGTCTTGATTAATCCCGTCATTGATCTCGTGGATCATTAGCTGGAGACCTTGAGAAGCTTGTCGGATCAAACAGCACACAACGGCACAATAACTTGTCCGGTTTCAATCAGACTTGGTGATAAACACCTACACTAGAATACCTCTTTACGCAAAGGACATAATGAAGTACGAAATCTTAGATCTCTATTACATAACGCTCAATGATCTCTACTTTGTCCATTGTCTCATCTCTATTTTGTAATAGTGAGATATGAGAACACATTCAAAGTAATCTAAGACTTCTAGCCTACCTACTTCTGCTTATAGTTACTAAGTATTTCTCCGAATAGTTTTTGGATAAATAGCTGTCATACCATCGTTGTTATGAAACGTGCCTTGCTAGACCTTTAAATTCGTCCATCTTAAATTACTGGCCATCTAGACGTGATGGTGCGATGCACTGTTTAACATTTCTTACACCACTATTATATATAGGTACTATTAGATACAAATACACTTGGAAAATGAATTGATGATGAACTTTGTATTGCGCTGTTTGATAAACCCATAAATTCTTGTGCTTATTAAATGCATCTAGGTAAAGCAGAATGCATGAATGTTTCAATTTTATGGTGAAAAGCAGTAAAGGTAGATATTTCCTAAGACCATTGGGGTCGGCTTCCAGTTTAACCAGTTGCGGCTGAATATCAGCATTTTACATGGAGGGACTGCCATCTGACCTCCGCCATCTAATTAATGGGAGACATTTTGTGATAGATGCTAAGGTTAGACTGGTTGTCAGACTCTTTGGGTTGCTGACACCCGTCACGACTGTCGTAAGTCTTTTGACACCTGGGTACAACAGCTTAACTACTATTAACGCACGGAGGGGTCTCAATGTGTAACAAATGGCCACCTATTCAAGGACTGACCGCGGAAAGTGATGCATAACCTCGCAGATCGACCAACCTACGCGGTAGCTATATAGATACGAGCCCCTCGAAGATATTTCATATATAATTGATTATTAGTGAATGAATCTATGTAGGTACTTTGTTTTAGAGATACTGATATGGATGTGATGATACGGTATGTCTGTTGCTTAGAACTCTGGTAACATCGTCACTCGGAACAACGACGCAAAATAAATATTTAAATATCCTCAATTACAAGGAAATTATAAATACCTCGTAAAACGTATTCAGTTGCCAACGTACTCTATGTTTAATGCACTCGCTATAGCGTATTACTAAGCCGCGCTATTTCGCTTACTCACATTTTTCTAAAAAAAGATTGCATATGAAATTTAAATTGAAACAATATTGTTAATAATAAACAGTAAGCAGACGGCGTAATCGCTTGAAATACGACGGCAAGTCATTCATTTCTCTCGAACTGGTAATCCTGACCTCAGAGGTATGAATCATACGACCTGATACTGCCGAGCCTCCTGCCTACACGAAAACTATGGACGTAACACATTTTGCTTCAAAAGCTCGGTGTTTTTGGTTAATTCGTTAAGTTGCTACATATCCACAATGTAAAGTAATTGGGGATATATGAATTGATCAGTGTATAAACACATTAGTTTCGATTCCCCAGCTCTTCTTACTCTTTTAGTCTTGGTTCAATGGTCTCGAACCATTTGAAAAAAACAAATCATTTTTCCCATACTTCATTAATCAACTTTAGCTCTCGTTCGGCTAGGTTTAACTCGATATTACAGTCGACTGCAAAATGAAACATCTTCATAAAATGTCCCAAGTTTCGTCTCTACGAGATGGTTGTATACCACCGCAGGCGCCAGACAGTTACACCATACACAGATTTCATCTCCACGTTATTTTGGCGACAATACGTGACTCTGCCTTATTCGGGTGGTTTTATACTTTTTCAGCCCGGTTACTGCCTTTAAAAATATTTATCTCTTAACATGGTAGCTGTAAAGTGTCTATTGTTGTTATAAGATGTTAAAATTAAACTGCCGCGATACAATCTTGCCTTTTGTTGTAGTTTCATGTAGCTATACTAACTATATTTGCTTGGATTGGTAATGGGCATGGCAATAGGCCCACCCCCCATTGCATGGGACCTATATAACGGCATCGTCGGTGAAATATGTTTTTAAAATCTACCTTAACGCCACGATTTGGTGCAATGGTTGAGTCGCTACGTGTCGCGGGTTTGAGTCCTGCACAGAATAAATATTAGTTTATAACCTAAGTACAAATACTTAATTGTTCCGGGTCTCGGTATTAGTGCATGTGAATTTTTGTGTTTGTAAATGCACCCACGATACAGGAATTATTTCAAGAGTGAGGCAACGTTTTCATAAAAAAAGAGGAAAAGAGTATACTTATCACGAAATAACTGACTCGCAAGATTCAACGAAATCTGTGATACTTGTCAGTATGAGTTATGCAAGTCTTGCTGACAACCCTTCCGCCAGTTTCAGAACAACAAATTTGGAAAAGTAGGTAGGCCAAAAGGTCAAGTAGGTAACAACAGATAAAAATAAATTGCAACACTTGAACTTTGCTGAAATTAATTACGATACACCGTGACACAGACAATTTACGCCTAAAGCTCTTAACATCATACATGCTTCCATTTTAGGAGAGCGAGGCGACCGGTTGTGCCTTATATGGCATGTTTTTTGGCTTTCGAAAACATTTGCGAGATATCGGAGTCCTCCCATCGCGTACTCCTTAATGAAGTACCTTTTTTTTTTTGATTTGCGTGGTGAGAACCCATCTTGGGCTATCCTCCGCCTGGGGGGGGCGGAGGGGTGTGCCGGACTCCTACCGGCTAAACTCACCACGGTGGTCCGCCTCGAAACCATATGGTGGGCCTCGGGAACTCTTAGAAGACCGCACCGAGGCCCACCACGGTGCCATGCCAAACGGCACTTCCCGGAGGGGGTGACTGTAAAGAGGCCACCCCCTCGTGCACGTCCCGGGGGAGACTGTAAAGAGGTCCCCCCGTTACCCTCGCTGGTGCTGTGTGCACGGCGACACGGACCACAGCGTGTCGCCGTCTTCTCGGGGGTCGCTAAGTGAGCGCGCAGAGTCCCCACTCTGCGCGCTCGCGACCCCTAAGGCCCCCCGCTAAGGTGTGTTAGGCGGGGGGTGGCGGCGTGTTGCGCACCGGGGCGGTTGCTCCCCGGCGCCTCCTCCTCCGTCGAGCGGGATCGGCCCTCTCCCGTTCCCGCTCATCGGCCTCCTTCTGGAGCATAACTGCTTCACAGAAGGAGACCACTGCCCTCCAGTTTTCCGATTCTGCCAGCATAGCCGATACTATGGCTGGCAGAGAGAGATCTTGCCCGATCTGGTCGACCAGAATCTGCCGCTCTGCGGCAGAAGTACCTACTTACTTTATATACGAATGTAGATAGCCAAATGTTAAAACAATATTGATGTAACAAGCTGCTTGCGGAGTTACGCGTGGAATTTATCTCAGTTTCCATCGTGTGATTTGTTTGCTGAAAGTTTACTGTCGGTGGCTTCAACAATGCTTGTGCGTAACACAAACAACGTTTTCCAATTTACGCTATCTGTCTTCGCTTCTCGAAGAACATTGATGTTGATGGTACAGAGAGTAGGTACATACTCGAGGTTGAATCTACAACAACATAAAACTTCAGCCTTTTCTTATAATATAAATACTCAAATATTTTGTCTTTCATTTCCCTCCATCTAATATTAGGATTTACATCACCATCAAAAGCCTATCGAATTCTATTTCTAGATATAGACGGCATAGGTTACAGCCTGCGCTACGTGTCACGGTTTCAATTACCGTACGGAACAAATTTTGTATGTCCTACAGAAAGTTGTACGGGTATATGTGTGAATGTGTTTTAAAACTGTAGGTAGCCCTGTAAGAATATCGGAGTGGACAACGATTTTAAAAAGAAACAAAAAAAACTTCGGTTACTCGGATACAGAGCGATACAATGCCAATGGTCACCTTGTCGGACAAGCGGGTTGGTGACCCGGCACGCAGACCGACGCAGTTACCCGTCATCGGTCTGGGAAAGGGAACTTTGAAATTTGATAGGACTCCTACCATCATGCTATTGCGTCATTGCACTGCATGCAGGAAAATCTTTTTAACAGACTCACGACGTGCTTAAACTGCGCAGATCGGTCAAACTGTAAAATTAAACAGCGTTAGCTCCGGTCAGTCCTTTCAATGTCTTTGACCGTTTTTTGAGACCACACTGATCCATGCCTTCTAAAATGTTCCTTTAATAGCTAGGCACAAGCTCCATACAAGCAAACGGCGATGAGTTTTATTACATTGAATCAGGATTATTATAGTAGTTGTTTCCGAGACATGTTTTTCGTATTGACTTAACACTTTTATCATGTTTTATAAGTGTTTCATTTTATCGCATTCATGCAAAGTGCTTATATCGACATATTTGCACGTAGGTATCGATACAAACCTTAGAGTAATTACAACCTGGCTTAATTCTGAAACATACGCAAAAAAATACAACTGCAACTTACTGCAGCTGGCAAATATTATTATGATGTATCTAATCAGTGCTAGAAAATAGTGAAAATGTCGTTGTGTGAATAGGACCTTGCTAGCCATCTTGCACAGCCGCGATGCAATCTGTATAATCTATGTATGGCTATATTGCCTATGGACGAACTGTCAATTTCTGTGTAAATGTCATTCTGTCATTATTAATTTATTTCGGTCGATGTCATTGTCATTCGACGTCACCTCTCGCCGAATTCATTAAATATCATAAAAATAGGCCATAAATTACTTAAATGCCTTCACTGAAAGAATGAGGTGACGTGGAGCTCGAAAAACCTAATTACTTATGCATTCCAATCAGTAACTTACATACAGAAATATATTCTAACGATGGCGGGCGTTCCAATGAAGTTCGGTTCAATATTGTCGTTTTGTTTCGTGTTGTACGCTGTTTATTACCGTAAAAACGATATTGGAGATGTGAGGCTGTCACCTGTGAAGGAGCATTTGTTATTTTTGGAGAGTGAAAATAAAGTTGGTGCCGGGAATCAACAGCCAAAAGTCGCCCTTGGTTATGGCGCATGTCACGACCTATTTGTTAACGCAACGACTTTATTGGACCACACAGAGCTGAAAGGAAGCCCTGAACACTTCAACGAGATAGCGAACAAAGATGAGTTTCTCAAAAGCTTCGCATACTTCTTCAAACATGGCGCTGCTGCAGAGTAAGTAATCGTAAAATAATAATGACCATTACATGTATGTTTAATTAACAAACGGCATAGTTAACACTGATAAGAATTGCAAACAAGATCGTAAGTTAATGTAACAAACTCATATAAACTTTAATCACTCTCTATCTAGAATGAGTAAATTTTGCTTTAAAACTATATTTAAAAACTTGAATCTTCTTATTTTATTAAATAATCATCACAAATCCTAGATGTTATAAACCACTTATTAACATAGATACATTAAACAGTTTTCTCCAACAGAATAAATACTATATTAAATAAAAACCTTTATAATATTTCAGGCGTTTTGTGTCTAATGCCAAGCTATATGACAACTTAATTAAACAAGCATTAAAACTCTCTGACTCAAGATGGGCTATAGGCGGAAATGCCCCACTCATGGCCAAGCGGTTCTACATGGAAGGCTGGAAAGTGCTATTTGCAGCAAAAATGAGCAAGAAACTGAAGCAATACATTCCGAAAGATATTCAGATTGTTGGCGGAGAAGAAAATGAAGAAGTGAAAGATGATATTCACATGATTCTTGAGTATAAGGCTGATGAGCAGTTTGGTGCATTAAAAGCACCCAGAGCCAATAGATACATTGTTCATAATGATGAGAATAATCCATTACTCAGTTCGCTGGAGAAGTTTGATGAATATTTACCAGGGTTCAACCCTAACTTACTAGTCATTAGTGGACTGCAGATGATGGACAACTATCCTTTTAAGATTGGAGATGGCATAGGTAATTTCTTTATTTCTTTGTCAGTACATCAAGAGATCATTTATTTATTTTAATAAAAAAGAAATTATATTTACAAGGCAACACTACATATCCCATGACATATCTGATGCAAGTAATATAAGATACAAGAAAGCAAGACTTGCATTAGCTCTAGAATCTAACTAATATATAAATTATTCTTTTTTACAGACTTAAGAGCTGAAAGACTGGACTTAGTTAAAAAACAAATTTTATCACAGCCCACAACAACACTAACCCACTTTGAAATGGCTAGTTATGTGGACTTGGATCTTCTCAAACAACTAACTACCAAAATATTGCCATTTGTAGACTCTGTGGGGATGAATGAACAAGAATTGACAAATCTATATAGTGTACTGGAATATGGCGAAGTCAGTGTTGTTGCCGATTCCAATCCGAGAGTAGCAACCGCATTAGACCAGATGCGTAAAACATTTTTACTGATCAGACACCAAAATAAACTGTACAAGAGCAAAAGAAAGTTGACACGCATTCATGTGCATACTTTAGCATACCAAGCAATTATGACAGTTAAAAATTCTAACTGGAAAAGAACTGAAGCAGCTGCTGCAAAAGCATCATTGACAGCCCACAGATATGTGTGTAATAGCCAGAATATTGCCTTGGATAAATCTAAGCTGTTACTTGATGATAGTTTTTCAACAACTACAGATAATGATAACAACAGTAGGGTGTTCTTTGAGCCCTCAAAACCAGTGTCTTGCTGGGATGAAGAAGTAGGAGGAGTAGAGGTTGACATTTGTGTGGCTCCTGTACTTATATGCACAGAAGCACAGTTGACCGCAGGAGCTGGGGATAATATCTCTGCAGCAGGACTTGTGTTGCAAGTCGAAAAATGAACATAACACAATCTGTGTTGCAAGTCACTGAAAAATTATATTATGAATTTTGTTTATTGACAATACTTTATTCATTCCATTTGAACATGTTTATGTATTTAGTGCCATTTTGCCAGGACAATCTTATATAATATTATTTTTAACAGCAATAATTATGACTAAATACTAGTAATTTATTAATTTTTTACATAAATTCTATACTAATTTATTCAATAAAATGTAAAAAGTAAAGTACAAGGAGGCTGATGTATAATTTATTAAAATTGTTGTTAATAAATAGTATTTAGTTTTGCAAATATTTTTAACATAGGAGTTATGACTATTATTTTTCTTACTATTTATTACAAATTGACATGAGCTATGAACAAATGTTGTTGCTGTTTAATTTTTCTGTTTCATTCCACTGCAAAACTAAATACTGTTATTTTTTTATACTTGTGATTCAATAATGAAATGCTTCATCTTGCAATAATTATTCAAGTTGAGGAGGAATAAGAATATTTTGGTAATTTATCTGAGACATTCCTAAAATGTTGTATGGATATTTCAAGTAAAGATCTTGGTGTTAGTTGTTTAAATAAAAACCTTCTTTATACACAGTGGTTTTATTTATAAAAAACGTATGTACAGTTATATACATAGGTGATAGGTTACAAACAATTTAATATAATTAAATTACATGAGTTATTAAAAGTTAAAGGAATTAACAAAGAACACATTCCTGAGAGATGACTGGGATATGTAGTTCATAAACTAATAATAGTAATAATGGCAGATCATATCATTCTAATGAATGTTTTAAAATAATTATGATAAAATACTTTTGTATGGTGTAAATCTAACATGCAGCACATCATTACCTAGTGACTTATCAAATAATAGTCAACAGATAAAATATATAGTTAAAACTCATTCATGTTTTTGTCTTTTTTTTACAATTTTACTATATTTTTATTCTTATTTAAAAACAGTATAAGTTAGATTAAAAATAAATAACACATCAAATTTGGTCATTGTGTTTACACACTAGGTACAGTAAGACCAATGATAATGGTCATCACTATAATTATCTAAAATAAAGTTACAATGTGAAAATATGGTTAAAATACAATAATTTAGAACTAAAACCTTATTGTCTATGAAGACTTGTGGTGTGGGAATTCCATTTGTTTTTACAACTGTTTACATCAACTTGGCTGTTAAAATAAACATGGAACAAGTCATTTAATTCTGGGTCAATGTAATAAAAATGTATATCTGGGTACCAGTGTTAGGATCCTTTAAATTTACCAACACTATGTCAGTTTTTAGTTCCATAGTAGCCAACAGCAACAGGACAAGATGCAGTATACTCTTGATTTCATCTGACCTATTGCAGCAGACACCCTTGAATTAGTCTTCACACCACCTTGCAGGTTGGGGCCCAGTTGAGAAATGCTACATTATGTTTGAAGCCAAATGAACCCTATCTGTTCTTTGATATGAACAGGTTGATAGGTATTCACGTAGCGCCCTAAGACAACCCTCTGACCTTACAACTACCTTATTTTCAGTCTTAAATTTGAATTTCCCAAATGTTATTTACTCTTCATTGTCACTGAATTTAATCTTTTTATTTGGTGGTCTTGCTGTACCTTGGTAGGGGTCGTATAGACCACTTCTTATGAACCTCTTTGCTGCTCCTATATCAACTGTGGGCCTTTTTTCCCGATCTTTAACTTCTTGCCATTTTAGCATCACAAATTTTATCCTTTGGAGCTCATCTTTAATTGGGTGTTTCGTCGGATCGATACCTTGTATCCTCAAATGAATCCAATGGAGGGAATTCAAGGTGAAAGCCAAGAATAAATCAAGTTCAATTTGTGCGGGTAGTGACAATTTATCGTATTGCTCCTTGAGCGGAAACAATTGGTCCAGTACCTTTTGTACTTCCATCAAGTTCTCCTTCAGTGTCTCGCAGTTGTTAACGAAGTCCTTATCCTTGGATAACTCGCCATATTTCAAGTCCCAATCCATCTTTTCAATATGACTATACGAAGACACCGCCTATGAGAGTTTTGTAGAGGAATATGAAGTGTATACACAAGCGTACGACACTAAAAGTACCACGTTTCCAATCTAATTTAATTTATAACCTGACCCTGAATACAATTGTGAAATGATTGACAGTGACAGTCGGCCGGCAACGGGCAATCTGTGGTCTGTGGACTCCATAGGCATTTTTTTTTTTTTTTAAATTTATTAAGGCTTTGGATATCACTCCATAGGCAAAGACATCAATGTTGCCAGACGTACTATAATCTAATAGTGAAATAGATAGGGTTTTTATTTATAATATTATATTTATTGTTTTTCTGAAATAAATTCTAATTTGCTCAACTTTAATTAATTATTTTATTAATTTGAATCAATTAACAACTACGTAGTCTTATACACTGAAAGACCTAAGCTGAGATGTTCAAATAGACTGTGGAGGAACGAGGTATGGTGTTCCTCCATTGAAAAGGGAGGATCCTCCGACCAGGCAAGGTGGTTAGCCTGGCGGGCCGAAGCCCGACGGTTGATGTCGGACATTCGTATATGTGTTAGAATCGTTGTAAACTCTTATAGTGCGATTCAGGGTATTCTGTTATCGCTTCACTCCGATAGATGGCGCTTTACTTTTTGCTATGTTGCGACGATAGTCGCTACATCACTCCCCCCCGAGACTCGTTCTCGCTGATCGAACTATCTTCGTGTTGCTGCAACTGTACGGCGAACCACGTGGACTGACTGCCAGTACACCGGTGTGAAGACCCATGCCGTCCCGTTTTTCCTTTGTCACTGTAGCCACCTGTTGTCTTGTTCTATACCGGTCGGACTGCAGGGTTCTGTCGCCCGGACGCTGGTGCCGCATGTTGCCCTCCTCAAGTCGTTGGGTTAAGTCCAGGATGCGTTGTCTGCTGTCGTGGTAACCCTCGTGACTGTATACTGCTACTGCTGGTCTGGATGCTGGGGGTGCTGCAATGGAAGTGATGGTGCTGATGCTGCTGGTCTGCTCCATGGAGGTTGCTCGCTGATGATCACGTCTGCTGCAGGATGATGATCACGTCGGGGCCTCCAATGTGGAGGAACGAGGTATAGTGTTCCTCCATTGAAAAGGGAGGATCCTCCGACCAGGCAAGGTGGTTAGCCTGGCGGGCCGAAGCCCGACGGTTGATGTCGGACATTCGTATATGTGTTAGAATCGTTGTAAACTCTTATAGTGCGATTCAGGGTATTCTGTTATCGCTTCACTCCGATAGATGGCGCTTTACTTTTTGCTATGTTGCGACGATAGTCGCTACAAGACCGTAGCGCATCTTAATTATTATACCTGAAGGGCAAGGCAAAAATGTACTATTGTACACCTACGATTCCCATACAGAAAAACCCAATAACACAGCTCCTGGTAATTTAACCCAGAACGTCATGCTCAGCAGTCGCGTATGCTAATGCAATGAGGCAGTCCTTAAGTATTCAAATACCCGATTACCCGACATAACGTAACAATTCAAAGCAACGATTTACGTTATTTGACTGTATTACGATACTTGTTCCCTTTAAATACTTTGGCGATCTAGAAATAATAACCACCCGAGATGTTTCGCTCTATATGGAAATCTTAACTAATCCATTGCTGCAATGTATATGACGACGACTGTCCTAACCATAAACTTAATATACTTACGATATTAAGTATTACATGGGCGTATATATTGGGTTAGGGGTCCAGACCGGGGAGTACGACGAAAATAAAAGTTGCGTGGAATATTGGTTGGATATTGACACACCCCGATAGAAAGATATGAACCTAGCTTTACTTGTTGTACCCTCGGACCCCACCATGTGAAACCTATAGCTACGCCCATGGGTCCTTATATAGCCCAACACCTTCCCGAAACTGCGACCTAGCACATCCATTCAACACTCAGGTGGGTGGCGGCACCTTAATATCAAGTTGGGTCTTGTGAAATTACAAATTAAACGACCAATTATTTAATTAGGTACAATTATTTATTTTTGAAACACATTAATAATTTCCTGTTAGTAATCATGTACTTCAACATTTTAATCTAGATCGTAACTTGTTCAATACATTGAAATGATTCATTATGGTCCTATAACTATCTGATGAATTAACTGAAGAGACAATATCAATCATCCAAATACTCGAAAGGTTCTGGGGGCTCAGGTTCCTTCTCTTCCTCCGTCTTGGGGCCGAAGGCGGCCACGGGCTCCACTAGCAGCTGTTCTCCGTCCCCAGAATGGTTCAACATCACAATGCCACCAATAGTAACGTCTTTCAAAGGCGTAAATCCTGCGCCCTCTACGGCCGTAAGGTTCTTTAACTGTTGCCTCATAACCCTTGCAGGGTTGTTCAAAATTTCAAACGTCGGCTCTGGCTCCTTCTTTTCTTTAGCTTCCTTCTCTTCACCTTCTTTTTCTTCCTTCTTGACTTCTTTAGAAGAGCCAGCGGCGGCGGCGTCCTTATCAGATTTTCCATGGACTGTTATGTTAGGGTTTGGTGACTTCGAGGGCTTCTTTTCTTCTTCGTCAACATCCATTTTGGAAGTTGAGGAGGAGGTCATGCTGCTAGATGAACCCTCAGTTCCGTGCGCCCGTCTGCGAGCTTTAGCTGCGGCAATACTCAACACGGCAGTGGTAACCCTCTCCCTTTCTTCGCGTTTCTTTTCTTCCAACGGCGCAGGATACGCGTAAAGAGAAGGTTTCGAATTAGACTTGAACTCCATTTGAGGCATCTTCAAGTCGGAATTCAGGGCAATCAGGCAAGTAGGCGTGAAAGCCAGGGACAAGCAGTGAGCCAGAGGGAACCAATACCAGTACTGCGTGAAGACTAACATGCCTACAACGGCAAGCATGTTCATGTGACCAGTCCTGTTTTGTAGAGAGACAGTAACATTGCGGCCACCCGCGTCTATGATACCCTGAGCCAGGATGGCCCCGAATTTAGCCATCACATCTTCATGTTTGTTGGAAATCACCTGTGCATAAAGTTGACGGAAATATGTGACTTTAGGACAAAGGACTTCAGTTTGCTGAATAAGGATCATAGCAGAGGCAATCAAGGCACCTTGTCTCACAAAGTTGACAGGGTCAAACTTGACCATAGGTTCCAAAAGGCCAATAGCCTCGCGATTTCCAGTTCCAGCGCAAGCGATACCCAAGGCCATAGCTGCGCCATAACGCACATGGGGATTGTAAGATTCAGCCAGTAGGGACACTACTGAAGGGCACTGTTCTGGTGTTCTGAAGAGCAGGAAACCGAGAGCTGTGACGGCGGCGCGACGAACATCGTCGTTTACGTCGGACACAGCAACGTGCAGAAGGGTGCGGATGGAGTCATTGTTACCAGTACCACAGTAAGCAGTGGCGATGGTGTAACAACCGGCGCGACGTAACAGAGGATCCTTGTCCCTCAGCAACTGTTGTACAAGGGCGTCAGCCTCCTCAAGTCGTCCGTACATAGTGAAGGCTATACCTACAGCCAAACCTCTCAAGATCTTCTCATGCTGAGTTTCTTGAGCATATGCAACCATGTCTTCAATAGCAGCAGCGTGCCTAGAGCCCAACATGACCATTCCCATAGCTATTCCTGCAGCCTCACCTGTGACAGCGTCATCTTGATACAGGTTGAACTTGAGCTGTTCATAGACATCCTGCCTGTGTGTACCCATAGCAGCCAGACCAAGTCCAAGACAACCTCCATGGCGTACCATCTCATTCTGAGCATCTTTTAGCTGTGTTAAAAGATAGTCAATGATATTTGCACCATGATTAGCATGGATTAAACCTAGGGCATAGAGGCCACCACCCTCAGAGTATCCTGATGATGGTCCTGCCTCTTTCGGCAAGTAGGATTGCATTAATGCTAGGGACTCATTCTCATGACCCCTATGGATAACTCCTAGGGAGGCTGTTACTGTTAGTTTGGCCCAGTTTGTGGCCCTGGCCAGCCATTCCAAGTTGTCCCTCAAGAACTGATCACTGGTTGTTCCTGAGTGCATAAAGGCATTGGCTATAACAGTGGCTGTGTGACAAATAGACACCCTAATGGCATCTTTAGTGTTCTTCAAGATAAGTAAATCAGCATGGTTAGATCTAATCAGGAACTGTAGTTGTAACCCTATGGAGACATCACCTCCTAAGATGGAAATTAACTTTTCTACCCTCCTTTGATGTTCCTTCTCTTCATCATTCAGACTTTCGATATCTCTCTCTGGTTTCTTAGACTCCTCAGCAGGTTGGTCTACTTCCATAGTTGCTTCTGGGAAAGGTCCTCCCTGTGGTTGTGGTTTGCCACCCAGAGCACTAGGGATGGGTGCTGTGGTTCTTAAAGCCTGTAGTACTCTGCCAAGAAACTGTTGTGTGGCAGAGTCATATAAGTCAAAGGCAATTTGGTATGCCATGAGGACAGATTCCTGTGGTCCATGGGTAAGTTTGTCAAGAATTTCTGCTACAGACTGTGGGTCTTCAAGAAAGATGAGGCACTGGCACATGTTGACATAGTCTGGAATGTTGAGACCTCTGTAGAGACCCACCAGAGACCTGAGGACTGTGCTGCGGAAGCCCCTGTTTTGCAGGAGGCTCATGGCCACAGTGAAGGCATACTGAAGCATACCTGAAATCAAATAGGAAATAAATTAAATATTTTATTTCTTCCAATTACAAAAAAAAAGTGGAATACCTATGTACTGTTCAGTACTGTTATTAATTTTGTTTCAAAATTAATTTAATAAAAATTACAAATTGATTTATGGGGTGGGAGCAATGGGCATCACAACACCTCACAACCATTTATATTACGTAGCAGCAATGTTAAAGATGAAGACTGGTGTGTACATGACAGTGCAGGACTAATTGTTTTGATGCATCTGCATAGGCACTATAGACTCAATCAAAATATAAACCTAATTTACTGACCAAACTCGTGGGGTGTTTTTTTATGTTAACTGACCATAATACCATAAAAAACATTATTATAATTTGTTATGTGATGGCAGACCTCCCACAGCCAGAACAATACAAATGTCTATGTTTTGTTAAATGAGGGGTTACGAGGTCAGTCACCTTCCTGCCAATTAATACCAGCTTTAGATATGGTCTACCTTTTATCATCTCTTAAAAAGTGTCTAGGTATTAGTGATATAATGATGGGTAAACAAAATTCTTTTACAACTCATTTTTTTTACATCAGAATCAGAAAACAGTCAATAAAAACTTGGAATAAACTAGGTATCTAAGCCATTAGCAATGTATTAAATTATTAATATAATCAGCATTTTGATGTTTCCAAAAACTATGTTTATGAAACAAAGAAAATAAGCAATAACTAATGAATTTTTGGTCTAATAATTATCATGCTAGGTGAAATCACACTTATTTGATGTCTTATATAAAACAATTATACAATAACATAATTTTTTTAATTATAATTTTGATTGTAGAAGACAAAGACATCATTGTTATTTTGAATCATTTTTACTTTTTCCATGAGTTTTACTTACCAGCTACATCATCAGATTTCATGATGGACTCCTCAAATATGTCCATGCGTCGGGTTTCCAGCGCCAGCCCCAGTGCTTGCCTGTACTGTCCATCTTCAAGACAACGCTGGAACATTCGGTTCACAATAGCTTCCAAACGAGGATCTATAGTCTCCGCCGCGCTGTCCACGAACAAAGCCTTCCTCTTCTGTGTGTAGAAGTCGATAGCCTTCGCAATCGTCGTATCGACATACTCGTTTCTTGCGTTCACATCGAACAAGTCACCAGCGCCCAGCGCGTACGTCAACGAATCTTCGAATGCTCCCAAGTGGTAATACACTTTACTTGCCACCAAAGCTGCGAGCTGGTGCTGCGAAAACACTTTGTCTTCATGAAGAATCTCAATTTTCTCAATAGATTCAGATATTTCTGGCCAAAATTCATCGACTATGTTGTCCAACCTCTTCAATGCGAACTCTTTAACTTCAGACATCGGCTCATCGAGCAGGGATATTATCCCTGCTGCTGATGTTATATTCATCTTGTTATTTTTTAACTTAAAATCTGATAGCACAAAACTTCTACAGTGACTTCTAGCTTATTATTCGGCAATTTCTGAAACGAGTACAAATATTACGATGATTTGACAAATTTCTTTCACCATAAACAATATAAACTTGGGTTGGGTTTCCACATCGATATTCTTATTGAGTAAATAAAACACAAAAATATATATAAAAAGGAGATTTAATTATTTAAAAGGCTAAATTATCAAGAAAGATTTAACAGGTAAATAGATTAGGAGTTTATTATCAGAAATTTATATAAAGAAATAATCTTAAACAATATTGAATTCCATTTTTTGTTACAGGAACACTAATTGCTGTTGATGATTCATAGACTATAGACTAAACATGGAGATGCGTTTTGAATGTGGAACAGAATATTAATTTGTATAATGTTTTTATTGAGATTTTAACAAATTCTCGGTAAATGTGACATTTTAAGTGTAATAATATAGTATAAAAATATAAATATTCTCATCGACGCCTATATTTGATATTTATATTTAATATTTTGTAATTTTATATAAACTTATCATAAGCCGGAATAGGATATGAATACCATGTTCTGAATCGAACTGACTTGTGTCTCGTGAGTTGTCAATTTTCTGTCATACACACATTCCTACGTAGTACGAAGAAACATCTGTAAAGTTACTCTCTCCGTGAATAACGAAATAATTCTACAAAATGTTAGATCTATTCAGCATTTTTAGTAAAGGAGGTATAGTGCTATGGTGTTTTCAGAGTACGAGCGAGATTTTTTCGCCGTCTGTAAACGCTCTGATTCGCAGTGTGATATTACAAGTAAGTGTATCAAGTTGGGAAGCCCCTGGCGAATTGTGGTTAATTTGATTATATATTCCCAACGTGGATAATTTACATATGCTAAACTTAGTCTTTTGAACAGTTGTGAAAATAGAATTTACGTGTTACATTGAGTTGTTTGCAATAATGTCCTTGGCTTATTTATATTGCATTCTTTCAATGTTATCATAGCCTCTAGGACTTTATCTTACGCAAACTTTATCATAGTACCATATGTTATGATATAAAGACTTGTTTGTGTAAAAAAAAACACCATTGCTTATGGCTATGTAATAATACTGGTTGTAAAGAACATTCGTTTTTGTCCCCTCCACTAATTACTAAATGAAAAGGTAGAATGTTGCTACACATCCTAATTAGACTGTGTTACATAACTAATTGATATATCTTTCGATAAAAGATTCACATAGGTTTTATTAAAATACTATCTTTATCAATTCATGCATAGATTGTTTTTTATTTTATTTTCAGGAGCGTACAAGTAACAATACTTTTAACCATAATGCCTTATCATTACAATATAAACTCGATAATGAGTTTGAGCTGGTGTTTGTGGTGGCATACCAGCGTATTCTGCAGTTATCATATGTGGACAAGTTCCTGAACGATGTCCATCTGGAGTTCAGAGACAAGTACAAGAATGAGCTGCAGGGAGGCCAGCATATCATGGACTTTGATTTCAAGATGACATTTGATAAGGTTTTAAGGGATTGCGAAAAATGGGGTTAGTAGATTTTAGCCCCTCATTTTATTAAACATGAACAGAGCAAGCCAGTTAAAATAAAAATCTTTGACTTTAAACATATTTTATCTATCTGTCTATCTGTGTATCTTTTGTGGACTAAGGCCTTTCCTATTCTGAGAAAATAGCAACTTACTGTCTTACTACTTTACTAAGTAGTAAGACATGAAGCTGGCATTTTTTTCGATTTTTGTAATGGAATTTTTTCCTTTCTTATATGGAATCCAATACTTATATTGATATAATGTGATATCAAATATTACTTCATCGAAATCCTTTAGCCTAGTTATTGATAAAATGTCTCTTTCGTAATGTGTTTCACATTTTATTCACAGCTAAGTCACAAGCTAAGATTCCAAAACAAATGAGATCATTTGAAGACTCACAAAAGTCCAAAAAGACTGTTGCTTCTATGATTGAACGTAGGGGAGAAGAGAAGGGGAAGAAATCTGGTAAGATATTCTTTATTTATTTAAGTTTGGGAAACAAACAGCCTTTACTTAACTTTATAATAAATTACAATTAATATGTAATATAATTTATTAGCCTATGGTATCTACAAGAACTTATAACTGAAGTTAAATTATATTTGTTCACTGATGAATATACTGTAGATGGATACCTATAGTTCTTCAGATCAGCTTGCTCTTTCATATTAACCCAGATTCATGTTTGAAGTTTGGATGAAATGTTACAGAAAAGGTTACCCAGTCATTATTGATGGTTCCAAGACACTGCTCAGACTGTGCTAGATGATCTCAGGTCTCGTCAGTTGTGGAAGCTTTCTTTGGACCACTTTTTATTATATATTTACTGTGTATATACCTACTAATAAAATTATGTTTCCTTTCAGTAAAAATAGTAGAAAATAAGAGCTTGACCAATGGCAAAGTGGAGGAATCTCCCGAGCCTGAGGATGATGTGATTGCCATGAACCGAGCCAAGATGGCTCAAAAACTAGCCTCCAAGAACAAGAAGGAGCTGCCTAAGTGAGTAGTTGAGTAATATTAGACCTTACCTAGAAAGTTAACACTTTTATCCCATATGTATTTCACTGGTATTACAAATAGGACGACTAAATATAACTCATAAAAATTGAATCTCAATTTTAAATAAAACTCTTTGATGTCTCAACACTAAACAGGATAAAATACATTTTCTTGTATACGTATTTGTTAATACTACTCATAGCATGCTTTTCTGTAATAGTATAAATTAAGTGATATTGTCAAATCCGTGATATTATAATTTCCCTAGTGAAATTATAATAAACCGTAGGTTGGGTTAGACAATATCCCTGCAACATATACAGTTCAAAAAATCTATATCAATTTTTGAATATTATTTTAAATAACACTTATCATTGGTGTTGTAAGAGTAAATACTTACTGCAATATGTGTAGTAACATCGGCCTTACTCAAGAAGTCAACATATTATATTATATGAAACATTTTTTTTTGTGTAAATATTATATTCCGCTGTACATTTGTCTATGGGACATGGGTATATGGTTGGCTTTTTTTCATATGAGATCTATTTCTTTAGCTGGATAAGGTTAAGTTCAACAGTACGACCGGCTCAATTCTCTATGGTTCCTCGCTATAGTATACACATTCAACTATGTATGTTAGGATCAATTCACTCAATGCTGTGCTAACTTAGCTCTATGGTCCCGATATAATACTGAGTGGTATACATCAAGAACAAAATAATATCGCGTATTATATTGAGTCGATTTCTCTTGAAAGGAAATCACCAAAAGTCCAGAGCCCTACGAAGGTAGAGCGCGTGAAGCAGCCGCGCGTGTGGGAGCTGGGCGGCGGCTCCCGGGACTTGCCCTCGCTGGACTTTAGCACCGACAAGCCCGAGGATGCCAACAACGAGATAACACCCGATACACAGGTAACAGAGTAGTTCTCGTTATTCAAACAAGAAATAATATTTGAAAACGACCTCTGCAATCTATAATCTTTTGGACCCCTCTCTAAAGGTGTATGCAATGTTTTCCTTCATCTATAACGCCAATGATAGTCGAATTCTATAAGTTTAAGTAGTAGTAAGGCTACTTTGGGACGAGTATCGTGTCGTCGTGGAAAAATTAGTAAGATTAGTAAACTTTTGTCACTTGTGGTGACTCTTTTCATTGAACAGTTGGTCACTGCTGAGTCTTATTAAAACGTTTGAATTCCAGCTGATCGGTCAAATGACGGGCGCTATCCGCGACCTGGAGGTAGATTCAGATGAGAGCAGCAGCGACGACGAGCCAGAACACTCCACACCTACTCCGAAGAAGACCAGTGGCATGTTCAGCATATTCAAGGGTGAGTGTAACTTGATGTATCACACAAAACATTGGGAAAAACGGTAATGGTAAATTCCGTGACTCTTTAGATCCAGCATCAAGTGACACTGAAACTAATAGTCATTATTTTAGTAACAGTTAAAAACAACCTTATTGTATAGAGATAAGTTTTAAAATCCCGTGTCAAAATTTCAATGTGACGATCCTAAAATGGATCTTTTAGTAAATAAAGTTTATTTTTCGTATGACTGTTTTAATGTATCTGTTGCTTAATTTCGTAGGCATGGGGCACTGGGGAACTTGTATGTGTGCGTGCATAAATAAACAAATAACGCTGTGTTCTTGTGTCGACGTTTTTATGATTTGAAACTTCTCTATGGGTTATGCCTCTCTGCCTCTCTCCAAACTGTCTTTTGCTACCCTACTTTGGAAATACTATTTTTCATTTGTTGACTGAGAAATTTGTGCGTTTATTCCTGGCAAGTGAATCAGTATAGGCATTTTACTTTTAAAGTTATGAACTGTAGATGTGTGATGTATAAATAAAATACTAATTCAAAATGTTTGTGCCAGGTTTGGTGGGTTCTAAGGCCCTGTCAGAGGAGACAATGCGGCCCGTACTAGACAAGCTTCAAGACCATCTGATCGGCAAGAACGTCGCCTCCGACATCGCTAACAAGCTGTGTGACTCTGTTGCTACCAAACTGGAAGGGAAGGTGAGATAGGATATCTTCTATCTAAACTTTAAGTTTGTCTGTCTGTTTGAACACTTATAACTTAAAAACCAATGGACCGATTTTGATGAGACTTTCACTGTAGCGTTACTTAAGAATTTAGGTCTAATAATATATATGTATCATCACGCTATCGCTTATAGGATTTTAGTTACTTTGCAAATCCTAAGATCGCAATCATTAAGAATAAGAATTATTTATTCTTATTCTTATTTTTAATTAATATAAAAAAAAATTGCAGTATTTTTTCCTTGTCCTGCCTATCCGTTTTATAATAAGAGGTTGTTTTTTTAATCAACAGACATTAATTGATAATTTACATACCTCATAATAAAACCTACTTACTACACGATCCTTTTACAATTTCTTCAAAATTTACATTTATGTATAAAATGAGGATGTATAACTGTTAACTAATATCCATGGAGTTTCGTGTCGGTTCTACTTTCTTTCTTTTTTTAAAAAACGTTGCCCACTCTATGATTTCTCCTGTATCGTGGGTACATTTTACAAACATACATGTGCACATGCACACACAACCAGACCCGAAACAATTATCTGTAGATCATACAAATATTTGTTTCATGCGGGAATAAAACCCGCGACACCTAGCGTAGAAGGCTAATCACTTAGCCACAACGCCAACCGTGTCGTCGTGACCTTTAACGCACTCTATGTATTTGGGGTAAGAATCATACTTGAAACATACTTGAGATTGTCTGGCATACCCCGAGCAGTCAGCCTCGCTAACACCATTGTTGAGTGGCTAATATCGTGGCTAAGACTTAAGAATCTTGGTGACTGATGGCTAATATTTTCATAAGAAATGAGCAGATGAGAGCTCAAGTCAAGTCATACTAAATTTTTTGGATGAAAGCACAGTACACAAATAATATTTATATCCTTCTGTTACAGGTTTTGGGTACTTTCGACAGCGTCGCTAGAACTGTGAAGGCAACGCTTACGGAGTCGCTGGTTCAGATCCTGTCGCCCAAGAGACGCGTGGACATCCTGCGGGACTGTATGCACGCCAAGCAGGAGGGCAGGCCTTACGTTATGGCCTTCTGTGGGGTAAGCTTAATTAGGAGGACTTGTGGTTTCTCTGCGGGTGAGAAAGGAACTGAAGATGTAGTGGATTTTCGCTCAGAAGCCATCGATTGGATTCTATACAGTATGGTGAAAAAGGGTAGGCAGACCGAATGCCGACCGCCATCATTCACAATCATATACCAGGCGGTCTAGTATGAGTTTTTCTCAATCTCATAGTTAACGAAAATAATGTGTGCGCGGATAGGTTTTCGTTCAAATGCGCGCGCAATATTTTTTATATAATTTTGGCTTCACAGTAACGACGATTAAACTAAACTAAACTATAGCAAAAATCTGCAGTAGGCCAAGACTTTGATTTTGTGCTCTATCGAATATTATATCTATTGATATTGTCACATAATATTTTCAAAACGTAGAAGAAAGGTAATTGAAAAATTACAAAACAAAATTATCTTTTTAGGTAAACGGCGTCGGTAAATCAACGAACTTGGCCAAGATCTGCTTCTGGTTGATCGAGAACGACATGTCGGTGCTGATCGCGGCGTGCGACACGTTCCGCGCAGGCGCAGTGGAGCAGCTGCGCACGCACACCAGACATCTCAACGCGCTGCATCCCGACACACGACACCACGGCCGGAAGATGGTGCATCTCTATGAGAAGGGATATGGTGAGTCCATCGATCATGTATATGGGAGGAGCCCTATACTTTTTAGCTGCATAGTTAGTGCAGCAGCAATCCTCAGACTTTCTACGCTACGTGTACACTTAAATTCCCGCGCAGAACAAATATTACGCATACAATACTTGTTCCGAGTTAAGCAGTGAACGTGAAGTCATTGGTTCGTTTCTCAGGTCGTGCAAAATGTTATGGAGTTTGAAATTATGGTCGGTAGATGGCAATATACCGGCAATTGCGAGATTTGAATGTACAACAGTAGGTACACCCCTGCCTAACCTTTCAGGGAATACAAGCCAATCTAATTGTAAAAGTGGACTTTAAACAATGATTCAATTTCTTCCACAGGCAAAGACGCAGCCGGCATAGCAATGGAAGCGATCCGCTACGCCAACGACTCCAAGATCGACGTCGTCCTCATCGACACAGCCGGCCGCATGCAAGACAACGAACCGCTCATGCGCGCGCTCGCCAAACTCATCAAAGTAAACGAACCAGACATGGTACTCTTCGTCGGAGAAGCTCTAGTGGGCAACGAGGCCGTCGACCAACTCGTCAAGTTCAACCAGGCGTTAGCAGACCACAGTTCCTCGAACAACCCTCACGTGATTGATGGTATAGTCCTCACGAAGTTCGATACTATCGATGATAAGGTGGGCGCGGCTATCTCTATGACGTACATTACGGGCCAACCCATAGTGTTCGTTGGTACGGGCCAGACGTATACGGATTTGAAGGCGTTGAACGCAAATGCTGTGGTACATGCGCTTATGAAGTAAAGAGGTGTGTGTGTGCTGTTGGCGATGTTATTGTTATAATTATGTTTGTATTGATGTAATGAAATGTGTAGCAAAGCTAGGATTTGTTTTGAATTATGAAATTGTTAATTAAATTTTTATATAGCATCAGTTGTGTTGATCACGAGTGAGATTGTCGATTTGCCTTATTGGTCAAGAGGTCGTAGGTTCGATTTCCAGTTTGGGCAGTGTTATTCAGATTTTCCAAAATTCTTAGTAGCGGCTTAGAGTTTGGATTTGTGCCTGACAGATTGGAATAGGGTCGCCCTCAATTACACGGGACTTCGTGACGGTATCGGCGAAATGAGGGTGTACAAAAAATTGACACCTCTGCCTTACCCTTCGGGGAATACTAGCGTGGTGCTGTTATGTTCATAGTTTCTAATTTCTGTGATGATCTAATGCGCTTCTGATTGGAACTTTACAAACAAAGAACTTTTGTGCTATTATTATTTTTATCTGTTAATATGACATTCTTAAAGTGTGATGATTGATTGGTAACTGGCTAGTTAGACTTTGTATAATGTCACACCAATCTAAAGATATTTACAGGGTCGGCAGTGATAGTAGAGCCCCTAGTATTGACTGCCATCAGGCAGGTTGTAGTGGTTTAAAAAAAAGCCTTCGTCCACGTGCTAAAGCCTCGATGTTATTTGCACATCCTGTCGATGAAATATAAGCGTTTATTCTGCTAGATTATGAATTTTCCATGTTTTTATACAACTCAGTCTTCAACAGCACACACTGCGTACAACTGAAGTATTTAGTACATAATTATTTGATTCCTGTTATTTTGATTCTACTTGCGTTCAGTCAATGTGGTATGTTCACAAATAAATGTTTATTTTGTATCATTTTGTTTTTATTCGGGTTGTGTTACAGGGTTGCGGTGTCTCCTGCAGATAACTATTTGCTTGTTACATTAACCCTTGGTATGCGGTATGCGGATATTATACGATTTAACGAACACTTTTACACGATTCCAAAATGAAACGTTTTAATAAAGCATTTAATATCAAAATCGTGTAAAAGTGTCGAAGGTGACTTTAGCACTGATCAGTGCTTCCGCATACCAAAGGTTAATTAATTGATTGGATTTTTCAAATGTTTTATTCTTTTAAATTTATATATATTTATCTATTTGTAGTCAATTAAAATGTACATATAAATAATTATGGAATTTAACTTTTTAATTTACAAGCAAATATTTATTCTTCAGTATTCATCTTAAAATGTTTATTTTGATATTTAAGATATATCTTACATTAAATAGCTTTATGTTCTACGTCATATTATAATAATAATTAGAATAAATATTTCGATACTTGTTATGGAAACATAAAACGTAATTGTTTAATAAATTTTTATATTGATGATAGATATTTAATTATAAACTAAATTAAAACGAGTCATCGAATCATCTTCATGTTCATGAATATTTTGCACGCCTTGTTCCAATTTCAATACTTATTTTTTTTAGAATGCATAATTAGATCTTACAAGTATCCGGTACTATAATCACTTGTATATTTCATAATACAATACTATACAATACTCAATGCTTAATCCTCGAAAGAATACTACAACTTAGAAATGTCTTATTTTTGCTTGCAAAACCGTGTTTAGAATAATATCTTCGTTTTCTATATAAATAAATATTAAAAGCATATGACAAATGCACGCCATTATATTCTGAATCTTAATATATACTTAGTATTCTTTTTCTTAATCATAGAACAGCTATACTCAACCTTTTTGGGCATATTAGTTTCATCGTTTGACGTTGATATTTTGCGTACTTTGAAGAAATCAAAAACAGCGTCGAAGAACTAAAAGTACATCAGAAAATACTGCTTTTTCCACAGCATTGCTACAGAATTCCTACATACAAAGGTTGAGTATCCCTGTCGTAAATAAAAATGAAAACATAGTTTAATAATTTGAATAATAGCATTAATTTTGAGTGCCTTGTATTGCTTATATAAAACGATGGTTTACAGTTAAAGATATTTTTATTTCAAAACGTGTGTGTCAAAATACATAGACATACATAATGGGTGTAAAAGTCTTGGGAGTAGTTCCAACGTGCTTTGCCGTATCGGCGTACAAAATAGGCAAGTGTCATGCCCGGACATGGATATACCCATTCTAAATCTATGGATATACCAAACATTTCAATATTAAAATACTGTCAAAGCAATCGTTTAGCTTTCATGTCGTGACGCGAACACTGCCCTTTACCTTATTGGGTGATAGATTTATACGTATAAAATAAAAATTAAACCATTGAACTTTTAAATTTTGATTGTTCTTCCAGAAATGTGTTGAGTTTTAGTCTATAGTGCACACTTGAGTGACAACGTTTTGGAGTCCTCTGTCAAGCATTATACATCGATATGATAGGCAGCATGGAACACTACATAATTCCATGATCAAGAAAACTAAGAATCCTTTTTGAGTTCAACATAATTATGAATTAATATTTTTTGTCGATACTCGATGATTCTGATAGTTTTATCCCGTTATCAAATGTGTTGTGTGATCATCAAGGCGAAAGGATTTTTCTGCAATTTACAAAACCAGCAGTCTTCACATGTTTATAGTACATAGTAGGTTTTGAAGCCTTAATATCAGTGAATTTGTCCTTTGACTTGCCATTTTATGCCCCACCAAATTTTTACAAAATATAAAATCATAATAAGAAAAATCCTCTTGTCCCAAGTGACTTGTGTTGAACGAACCAAGTTAAAATAATGACAGATTAAAGGCATTTCATGCCTGCAAAATTTTTATTATAAATACTGAAAGTTAAAATATATTATATTAACCCAACACACTCTTAGTTTTTATTTACCCCCTATATTTGGACCATATTTCCAAAATCTGTATGTAATATTATGAATATTTCTTTTCTTTTTCTTATTTAAAAACAAAACATTGGTCTACCCTTGGATTTCTTCTGTATCGTGGATACAGCATACAAACACACATATCACATGCATAGAAACAACTATCTGTAGATCATACAAATATTTGTTCCGTGCGAAAATCGAATACGCAACATGTAAGCCAATCGCTTAATCAGTGCGCCAACCATGTCGTCAAATTTCAAGCATATTATTTTATATTATGGAACTAAAAAACCTCATAAAGTATACATATTTTATATAGGTATTCTATGACCTAGGACCTAATCTAGAATTGAGCACTACATGTTGTAACTGTTCGTATGCAGCTCCCATAAACTGACCACTACAGTTACTATGCCACCTTTTAGAATTAGCGCGATAATAATATCTGTTTGACCTTCTAATTAACCAACATCCTAATTAAGACAATTATAATGCGGCGGCATTTTTCGGTACAATTCACTTGAATGTCCATCTGTACAAACGTGGACAGCTAGGCACGATGGAAAGGGGGTTCGACTATGTGAAGAGGACCGTGGTGAACTTTAAGTTGGACTGGTGCTGCTGGCTGGCTCCTGTGCGAATTGGCTTGATGATAACGGCCTATTTTAATATTATTTTAGCGGTAAGTGATTTTTAAATACTATTGTATCGATGCAGTTTAAAAAAATATTCTGTGTGGGCTTTGAACTTGCGACCCGTGGCACAGAGAGCGCTCAATCACTGCACCAAACTAATCACGTCTTAATTAATTATGTGATCATAGTTTTTACATACCTGTATGGATTGAGAAGCCACTTCAGATTTAAAAGGAAGCTCACGCCCTTATTTTGTAACAAAGTAGCTGCCACTAGCTACTCTTAAGAAAATTTGGGTATTTTTTAAATAAAATAAAATTTAATAGTTATTTTAGGTAATATTATCAAGATAAGCACAGGAAGATGATGATAATCTTTTGTTTTTCCAGGTCATATCTATAGTCGGAATAGCCGATGAAAGCTTCGCGCCGATTCTTGTTCAAGTCCAAGCTACAATATTGGACGATAATGCCACCAAGCCTGTCCCTATGGTGGCATACACCGCCGAACTGGCGTTCAATGTCATCCTACTCTGTGCTATATATCGGGTAATGATCATTTAATCTTATTATGTACATTAAATATCTTGTACAAAGAACATAGCAAAATTAACTGGGGATGAAAATTCGGTTGCTATGCGACCTTTTGAGTTGTGTTTGGCTGCTGCGCTGGGAGATTCTGGGTTCGATTTTGTGGTTACTGTAAGGAAATTCTCAGAAGCAAAACGCTTAAACTAGTAAATACCAAATAGGATTGCCCATTACGTCAAGAAATCTTTTCATGACTGTTGCTGGCAAATTGTTTGTACAGCCTAGCTACATCCGTAGGTATACCTCTGTCTATCCTCTTGGGGAGTAATGCGTGATGTTGAATAATGATATGTTGTGCAGAAAGACTTGACGCTGCTGCGGGTGTATATGAAGTACATCATCGCGGCGATCATCACGTCGATCATGTTCTACTCCATGGTGGTGGCGGCGATTGGAGTGTTCGTCGCAATCGCTATGGTGTTAAGCATACGTAAGTTTCTATAAGGGAACCTAGCAATACAAAGAAATGACGGCTTCGCAGATGCGCTTCCGAAGAAAGTTTGAATGAACACGGTCTTAGGAACTACTTGACCTATCGTCAGTATTACTAACACTGTTTAAGTGCTTTGGATACATAAAAATTGAGAAATCGCGATATAAATGCATCCCGGTGGTACCCGATATCTTATAGTACTCTTTGCCCGGTAGTGCACTTTTCTGTCCGTGGGTCAACCGACTGTCGGTTCACATATGCGCGAATCCAAGATGGCGGATCTCCACTGACGAGATTATTCGTAGTTCCGCGTGTTGTCTTAGAATGGATTTACACAAAGTTGTTGACAAATCTTTCGTTATCTACTTAAACATACACACAATACTGTTCATTTTATGTGAATCGCTGCCAGGTGGACTAAAATTTGTCACATTTAAAAAAGAGCGCGAAAATTATTTTTTGTGAATACCGGTTTTTTTAACTTTTATTTCCATATTACAGTATTCCAAGTGTACATCCTCATAATGGTAAGAAGCTTGATAGTAGAAATGAGACTCGAGAAGAAAAACCTTGAACTACCCACACTAGTCATGAGTACTCTCATATCGGAGGAGAATGAGAAAGAAAAGGCAAAGGAAACGGATGTGGAGGCACCCGAAAATTTAGAACATGATGGTGAGAAGAAACCGGAAGTCAGGCTCGAAACTGTAGACGAACACCCGAAGGAAGAAACGACAAATGAGAAAGATAAAGAATAATAAAATGAAATGTTTGCGAAATAAATGGTTGTTGAATGTTTTGTAGTGATGACTGATGACTTGACTGAAACATCCGTTGCCATTATCGAGCTCCCAGTAGTAAGTTACATAGAAATACAAATATTAGCCATGTATGATGTACTTATTTTAAATTTGTATATGCCTAGGGAATATAGAGAAAAAAATAACATACCATCATGCTTGTATTCCTGCTTGGTTAGGCAGAGGTGTACTATTGTACGCCCACATTTCGCCGATGCTGTTATTAAGTTCTATGTAATAGGGGACGAACCTATTGCCAACTACCGGGCACAGCTCTAGACTCCGTATGCTACTGAGAATTTCCATACAGAAAAACCCAATTGTAAGAGAGTAAAAAAAAATGAAAGTCAAATACAATTATAATTATTTAATTGTCAAAATCAATAACAAAATAAGTAAGAAATATCTTTAGTTTCATATCACATTGTGCAGATTACAAACCTGCAGTCAGATCAATACTTAACTACACAATAGCTAGAGTGGGTACACATTTTCTAATTTATCTAAAAATACGAACCAAAATTCTAACACTTACACTGCTCAACATGACTCTCATAAGTGACATAAAACAATGAAAAAAGTATAGTCAGCTTTATATTTATGAACACATAAAAACTATCACATCGATGAATATAACATGTGTTATATATAATAATGCAGTGCGAAAAGCATAATATTTTATATCATGTACTTTAATGGTTGACCCGGGTACGTCTTAAAACTGCGGCCAGACACCGGAGGACGGGCAGCAGCGTCCTCTCACTAATCGGTGAGCCACTGCGATCCCCAAGCCGCCTGCCAAGCGTGGGGGTTATGGCATACCCCCCTTGAGGGAGGCCTTCGTTCAGCAGTGGACGTCTTCTGGCTGATGATGATGATGACTTTAATGGCTAAGTAATTACTAAGAAGGACGGCCTATTATTACATAATAGATAGGACTTCACGTCTAAATACTTAAGATCTTAAATATTGTACGAGTGGTTTATTCTGGATAGGCATAGGTCCAAACTGTCGCCTTTTGACGTCACTAACGCCTATAGCCGATACATAAAATATCTGATACTAAATAAAAACCTAAGAAAAATTATACAAAACCTTATTTTATCCAATCAATGTTATAAAAATTAGCACTTAAAAATGTTACACAGTTTGACTTCAATATTAGCTTATGTGAACATTTAATAATATATTTATCACATCAAGAGTTAATCTTATGAGTATGCTAAAGATTACCTACAGACAAAAGGTTCGTTTAACATTAGGACATTGGTGTGGTACACTGAAAATACAACACACATTTTTAATTACTTGAAATATGTTAAAGGCGTGCTCTGCACCTCATTCTACATAACTTTGAAATTGTAATAAGTGCTGTAACTGCTCTATACATTTTGATCCATTTATATGTAGATCCACTCTTATACTGACAAACAGTTCAGAAAACAAATTTATTCAATCTGAAATGTGGTTATATAATGATGAAATTTATAATGTAAAGAAGCAGTTTCAGGCATCCGATAAATAAATGAAATAAACAGACTTTTCTTTGAGAGAAAGAAAAATCTGTTTATTTTATTTATCTGTCAGTATAAATAATCTCTCTAGAAATATATCTATGCATTTTTAATTAAATGAAATAATAATAGTACATACCCATCAAAATATTAATATAAATGATATTCTTAATACAATACAGTTGAATAAAATACTTGAATTAATTATGAAAATACTATTAGATATAAAACACTTTTTCACCAGACCATGTAGGTATGTCGTATTATAGTTGGTTTTTTCGATTTAGGTATGGTCCAGTAAAGTTGTGTAGAATAAGTGTGCAAAGCATGACTTTTATGTTTTTCTAGTAATCAAAAATGTATGACTTGTATTACGGATACGCGCATAGACTACTTAGGTGTTTAAGCAATTATTGAAAAACATTGATATTTCATAAACATTATTTAGTACTATGGTAGGTGTACTGATATCGCCGTATAAAAAATAGAGGGCGTTATTGTGCTGGCTTCAATTCCCAGACTGAGCTTACGTACGATTTAGGTGTTCTGTCTAATCAGAACATGTAGCGACAGAATTATCACCGAGACTAGTAGCTTTCATGATACCAAAGAATACATTACCTCTAATCCCGTGGGTGTCGTAAACCCATTAGTAGCCAAGCATGAGAATTATGGTAATATTCCGAGTTCACCGTTTAATGTGGCGGTATTTTAGGATCCTTTGTTCAGTTACGAAATATTATTAACAATAGCTGCAATGTCATCAATTAGTTTTGTCCTCCGAATACTTGAAAGTTAAAGACTCTTAGGCTAGTTTCACAGTCACACTGACCATCGACGCTGATTATATTCAGCATTCCAAGTAGATTTTTATAGTTATAACCTTATAATGTACACCGACTCGTCTTGCTGTCAGTAAAGAGTATAGTAAGTCTAATAGAAACCTGTCAGTATGTAGAACTCGATTTTTTTTATAGAAACAGCGTATACTGACGTGTCAGTGCTGTCAACAGAGAGTATAGTTTGTCTAATAGAAAGCTGTCAGCGTTGCAGTGTCACGCTGAGCCCAGGTCCCAGTGAGTACTGTATATGTTCGACTAGTCGTTTTTGTTGTCCACTAAAAACAGTCGCGGCTGTAATTTTTCCATGACTAAGACGACTCTTGTTGATAGAATTACTCCGAAGATCACCGTGACTGTAAAACCAGCCTTCCTCCAGACCTTTCCATCCAGATACATTTGAGCTTACGTGTGGTCTCATAAACCATAATGAGGAGGTATAAAAACGTTATACTTAGCACTACATTTAAAAGCACACCCTGTATCAAATACATGAAATTAACGTTTCTGACATTTTTTAATGAATTTATAGTTCTGACTTTGAGAACTGTTTAAAGCTCACATAGACGGTGTAGGGTAAGTTAAACCAGAGGTACTCAAACGACTTTATTACAAGCTTTCTACTAAATTATGTAATTATTAAAGCCAAAATACTACCGCCTGCATATGTAATGTAGCACATATAAAGGTAAGAGGTAAAATCGATCAAAGCGCAGGTGCGTGCGCCATTTTTTTTTTTGTTTGTTTTTGAAAACACATACATAAATAACGAATCAGGTCGATTTTCAAACGCTCGCAGAAGTGCAGTACACATTGGGGCATGAAAATTCAAATCGGAAAAATAATGTTTAATTACAATCAGCATACATAGCTCCAGGCTTGTATTCCCCGAAGGTTTAGGCAAAGGTGTATTATTATACACCCACATTTCGCCGATGCTGTTATTGAGTCCCATGTAATAGGGGGGCGAGCCTATTGCCATCTACCGGGCACAGCTCCAAACTCTGTGCCGCTACTGAGTATTTCCATATAAAAAAAAAACCATAACACTTTGCCCGACCCGGGAATCTAACCCAGGACCTCACGCTTAGTCGCGCTTGCGACAACTAGACAAATGAGAAAGTCAATTAAAATCAGTTTTTTTTTTGGGAAAAAAATATGTAGTCCAATTGTCAAAAATATCATATTATATGTTGGGTGTCAAATAACTTTGGTGAATCACACAGTTATGTAAAACAGCTAGCTCATAGATTTGATGCAAGTTGGTATTTTTAAGTGATAGGGAATTGACTATAGTATAATTGACTATAATTTCGAAACTAAAAATAATTTTTTATTATGAATTTTACATAGTAAATCAGCTTAAAATACTAATTTCAATCGAAAATGAAAAGTTTGAGTACCACTGGGATGTACAACAGTTTAAGGCTGAAGACAGATAGACTGCACTGTAACGCAAAATGGCCATTTTTGCTATATCGGGTCAGACCCGAGGCATGGCATCCGTAATGCCAATAACTGAATATATCTTATACAATGTATAAAGTAATAATAGCTTGTTCGTAATTAACTACAGAATCGATTTCAGTAACTTTTAAAAATACTCAGTTTTTTTTAAATAATATTACACTCACCAGTCTGAGAACTGATTGTGTCAAAGAAAAATAAACCTTATTTTAAGGTAATAAGACTCTATTGAAATGCAGTTTATAAAGCTAAGGACAGACTATTTTCTTAAAAAATCAAAAAAATATTTGGGGAGTGTTTTGCATTAATTATATATCACGTATGTACACAGCGAAATCAAATCAGCGAGAAGAAAACTGTTTATCAAAATTTTAATTCAGAAAGTTTTTGGATGGTTTATAATCATATTATTTTAACTCTTGTCAGTAAATTACGAATACCAAGTCGAATTATATGTGTTCGTATTGAATTTTACGGAATAGTTCTGTCTATTTGATCTCGGGCCTGACACGATGTAGCATATTATTATCATCTTTAAAGATGTGCGCATACGATGCAGTCAGACATCTTCATATAAAGTCGGTATTACAGAACGGCGCTCAGCGGTGATCACTACATGAGCAGAGTTTTGATAGACGTCATAGGTGGCGCAGTGGTTGAGCAATCGACTGCTATGCTACGTATTGCGGGATCGATTCCCGCACAGAACATATATTGGTATGATCTACATTTAGTGGTTCGGGGTCTGGGTATTTGTCTGTGTGAATATTTGTATTTGTAAATGCTCCAACGATATAGGAATTATTATTAGAGGGGTAAAGATAAAAAAAACAAAATCTCAGTCTGTGCTTAGTCTAAGATCTTTTTCTATGCTTAGTTTAAGTTTTTCTCTATGCTTAGTAGACATCACCACTGAGAGTCATTCTGTAATACAGATCCGCATTTTACAATTTAAATACTTATTATATGTCAGATTATTTATAACTTAAAATAATAAAGGACATTAAATGGTTTACTTTTTTATGTTCAACTTGCCGAAGCTCCCAGCTAAACCACGGCCTGTAAGTAAAAGTTTTTTGTGAGAAGAATATTCTAGATGTTTATAAGAATTCTAGAGAAAGGAATGTAAATAAAGATATAGAAGGAAAGACTTTCTGAGTTTGAGGAATTTGTTTCCGCAGATAGATTTTTTTGTTATTTTACTTATTTAACTTTCCAATCATCCATTCATGCAAACAGAACGCCACGTTCTAAAATCTTTACACATAACTAAACCATACTATTTTGTATAAGATTGGTCGAAATATGTATAGTTGACACACAAAATAGGCTTCACTACCCTAAGGTTGCACACCATAAATCAAATTTAAGTTTTATTTACAGAATAACTGTATTTACACATACAGTAGAGACATATCACATCAATCTTAGCGAAATTTTGTTTATCACTTTTTTGGTCATCTATACATATTATGTCGATGTAAAAGCAATCGCAACGTGCATATTAGTGATGTAACAAATATTCGCATTCGCATGTTTGATTTTCCACATTCGCGAATGCGAATATATAAGTGTACTATCCGGTTACATGTGTTTCGTTAGTGGTGGATATTTGGACCAATTTCGTTCATTGTACTTTAATCAGTTGCATTATTTTATAAATTATTTTCACTTTTCATTCCGATTGCGAATATTAAAAAAGACGCGAATATTTGCGAATGCGAATATTAGTTACACCACTAGTGCATTTATTAAAATATGTGAAACAACTACAATAAATCATGAACTATGAATTTCAAAGAAGCAAAAGAGGTCTGTAAGGATTGTAGCACGTGCCCTACTGCAGTTGCTACCTACCCCCATGGGTGAAATGAAATGATTTATTTTTGTAATTAGGATTTTTCAATCACTTTCACACGTCTTTTTTAAACTATATGGTGTCGGCATTTCCTATGACTATCCCTGAGAAGAAACGCCGAAACAAACTCAGGGGGTCAAGGTCTATTTTAAAGTCCAGACAGATTGTAATGATGTAAGGATTTATGTGAGACAAATATAGGGTGGAATAGCCTTTTGAAGAAAGTGCCATAACTATAGTATTTCGTTATATACATACCTCGTCCATGTCCCACAGACAGCGCTGGGAAGTGTTCATCCGTCAGTTCTGGAGCCGGACGAATGCTTTTGGAGTCTGTTAACGACAATTTGTTTTGGTCAGTACATCATTATTTTTAGTGTTAGACAAAATATTATGTAAATGGAATTTGCGTTCACGTGTAAAAATGGCACTCTTATCTTTACTTATTAGAGATTATACTCTGACCAAATTGTGCTGCTAATTTGAAATTATAATGGCAGCACTGTGAACTGCAACAATCTTTTTTATATTGATAATATTTCAATGTATTAGAATAATGACAACACTGTAAAAGATTATAAAAATATCACTACATATTATAAAACAAAATCCGTCGCCGCGTCTGCCTGTTCGCGATAAACTCAAAAACTACTGAACGGATTTTCATGCAGTTTTCACCAATAGACAAAGTGATTCATGAGGAAGGTTTAGGTGTATAATTTGTTAAGGTTTTGTGTAAATTGGCTGAATATGACGACGATAGTTGAAGATGTCGGAAAAAATCATGGCGACTGGGAGCTTTACTGGCGTACGCCGAGTAAATGCTCGACATGAACATTTTGATACGACATTACGACAGAAAAAAATTTAAAGCATATACTTGTTTACAATGTTGCCATAATCCATTCTTGGATACTGTATGTCAATATTCAGTAAAACAATAATCTGTTATAATATATAGTAATGTACTTACAATCAACTTGGGGCATACGCAGCGGAGCATGTGTTCTCTTTTCTTTCTTTACAGCTGGAATAAAATATATTTTTAGTGACAATACTCTCAATGCAGGATGATTTCTGGAGTAGAACAGAGCAGCGATTCCTAAGGTGACCATGATGGAGCTTTTGAGTATTAGTAGAGTAGGCAGGGTTCCGGTTCAGGCTAAAATTTGATTTCGTTCAGAAGTTGGGGATTTGCAATAAAAAAAAGTTTAGGCATCCGATTAAAGAATCTAACAAATCATAATACTATTAAAAAATAATCTCTTGCCTTTCTATGCGTGGGTGCTAAAAATTTTTCGGACATACTCTGCCGTAATATCATCGATCAGTCATTCATGTTCGCTGTATATGGGGCCATGGTTGTCAGTTGCCAATGTTGTCATATATGGATCTATTAGCAGGCCTATGTTTGGCAGTTGACGCCTACGCCTACGTATTGTTATGATTGCATCTATTATTTGTAACATATACTTACTCTCCGCCATACTGGAGCCGGTGGAGTTCACATGGGATTCGTAGAACGACTCGTTGCCCGTCGTGTTGCATGACGATGATGGCGCCTACGATCATTTGTAATTTTCAAATTAGTTTTTTTTTTTATGTCATAGTATCACTAAGGTAAAACAGGTTTTTAAAGGCATTATCTCGTCTCTCGCCATCATGTTCTAACAGCTGGTACCAGGTTTTAATTTGATAGTTACCGCAAATCCAGCGATTGTAGGTCCAGTCCAGACCTTCTTCGCGTCTTTGTACTTCAGTATGCTCTGAGAAACAAAACATTATAATTATTAGGTTTATTAATAATTATACAAAGTTCCAGAAAATTTTGACCCGTACATATAGCAATATTTTATTCAACCTACCTCCACATCATATTCGATCGGCACGTGTTGTCCAGGCTTAATGTCGATGCCCACAACTGGGCAACAGCTGTCCAGTATCGTGTAAGCCCAGCGTTTGGCGCGCGAGGTGGTGCACTCTATTGCCTTTTCGTTTTCTTCATGGTGCTATAAAACAATAACTACTATAATACGCCTTAAAATAAAGCTTGTTGATTAAATGTTGCAGTAAGATAGTCAAAGCCGGGATTTAGCGAAATTTCTAGTGAGCTTGTAAGATATATTTTTACTTTGCTATAAACGACGCGGGCAACCGCTGGATGCAAGTGGCGGAATGTCGTTCGATGTGGTGGTCTAAGGGAGAGGCCTTCGTTCAGCAGTGGACGTCTTCTGGCTGATGATGATTATGATGATAAACTTAACGAAGTTTTAACTTAATTAACAGCAAAAAAATAGTGAAACGCACTGGTCACACAACACGGTCTTTTAAGCCCGCAGCATGTATTTTTTACTCACCTCGCACCCTAAGCCTGGCGTGTATTTGAAGGGGTCCTTCTTGAGCTGCACCAGTGCCAGCGACTCCTTAGGGAAGCCCTCGTCCTTCCTTGTCTTGATGTTGTTGATGAGGTGGAAAAACAACGTGTCCAGCTTGTACACTCGGAACAGGAATTCGTCCTCGCCTGTGTTATCAGTACAATAAGTAAAAGGTACCTCATCCTTAGTAATAGTCGTTTTTTTTTTTATGGCATATGCGGCAAACGAACAGGCGGTTCGCCTGATGGTAAGCGATTAACGTCGCCCATGGACAACCCGCAACCGGAGGAGTCACAAGTGCGTTACCAGCCTTTTAAAAAGGAGTACGCTCTTTTCTTGAAGGTTTGAAGGTAAGGTATACAAAGATTTATTTAAGCGCTAGCTGTGGCCGCGAACTCGTTTGCGTGTATTTTGTGTTGTTGTGAAAATTGTCTAAATTTTGCAAACGATACTGCAGCGATACCTATTTATTATTAGAGCTAGAACCGTTATTTATATGTATACTAGTTTCTGCCCGCGGCTTCACCCGCATTGATTACGAACCCGTGCATTTATTCGAGTCACACGTAGCGCCATCTAGCGTCCTAAAGCAATTGTGACCGTCTAAAGTTAAAGTTTTTTGCCACGGGAACACTAATTTTTTTCTAGATGAAAGGTACCCTATGTCCTTTTCTATAAACCTGACAACTAATAGGCAAAACTTCATGATGATCAGTTCAGTGGTTTAGGCGTGAAAAGGTAACAAACAAACAAATTTACTTTCGCATTGATAATATTAGTTAGTATATAAAATAAGAGAAAAAAATTATTATAACATCATTAATTAGAATGTTTTTTACCAGTAATACATATACAATCAATCTGGATTTTTTTTCCTAGTATTTTATTACACAGTATTAAAAACCGACACCTAATAAATTGCGAGTTTGTGAGTTATTATAAAATACTAGCTTCCGCCCGCGGCTTCGCCCGCGTGGTTTACGAACCCGTACATTTTTCCGGAATAAAAAGTAGCCTATATTCTATTCCAGCCTATAATTTATCTCTGTGCCAAATTTCATCCAGATCAATTCAGCCGTTCTAGCGTGATTGAGTAACAAATATCCATCCATCCATCCATCCTCACAAACTTTCACATTTATAATATTAGTAGGATTCTTACCAGCTTTGCTGCACATCTGCAGTATGAAGTCCTGTACAGCCTCCACCTTCTCTGGCATGGTGTACAATGGCGGCAGAGCCTTCACGCTAGGGTCCTTTTTCTTCAGGTAGTCGATGATATTGGCCAGTATCTGCATGTAATTGTTCTTGTTAGCGGTCTCGTCCGGCATGTCGAGACCCAACTCTATGCTGCCGTTCTTGACGTCAGAGGCGTAGCCGACGGGTATACGACCTGTGAAGAATGACGCTATTGAGTTTCTTCTAACATAATATAGATACACCTAGAATTTGTTATAAATCCACATTTTGTCAACTGAAATTTGGAAGATTTTTATATTTATTTTAATTTAAATAACAAAATGATTGGTTGACTTAACAGTTGTAGAACTTGAGGCACTGGGTTCAATATCCAGGTTGAATGTGTTATTGGGGTTTTCTATTAAGAAATCCTTAGTAGCAGAAGTTTGGAATCATGCCTGGAAGATGTTAATATCCTTGCTCATCCCACAAATCTGACAAAATAATGAATAATTCATGTCTTCTATACCTGGGTTCACCATCTCATGGTAGAAATCTCGGAAGCCGTTCCTCAAGTTGAACCGTAGCACGGTGCTCTCGCCGATCACATATTTATTCACAGCCTTGCAATAATAGTTGACATCCATTAGATATATGTCCTCGTCCAGAATGCCTGTTGATATAAGTACTTGTTAGCTCTGACTTTGATATTCGCAAAATGACGTTGTTGTTTAACAATTGACCATAAAGCGACCAACACATTACTGTGTCGGGTTGTGTCGTGACGCACGATAGACCAATTTAACTAAACTTCGATCGTAGTTGCCGTTAAGTGAAAAATGTATTTAAAATTCGTGCGACTTAATGGTAACTATGTAAACTCGGTACCCCTAGTGTAAGTTTCTTTTGACAAATTCGATTTACTACATCGAACGCGTTCGGCGCAAAAGAAACTTACACTAGGGGTACAACCCAGACAGATCGAGACCGATGAAAACCCGGGAGTACATCACATTATCATATCGAGGTTTGACTAATACACCGTCAGAAGGGGCCACAACACTCCAAAATACTAATGTGAAATGGATTTAACTATAAGTCTATGAAAAATTTTGAAAATGAATTTTTAATACTTAGACTTAAGACTATAGTTAAGCTAAAAGTAAACAAAATGCGTTGACGTTTTTACCCCACAAAAAATGAACTGATTTTGCTGATTTTTTTATATGTTATACAAATTAGGTCATCACATTTAGTTTTTTTGTTTATAGATTGAGACATAATTAACCTTCAAAATGCGTATTTTTAACTAAAATTCTTCCTCATACTTATCTTGTGATAATTATTAAACTGACCAAAATTATAAAAAAAAAAATTGTTTGAAACATCATGTTACTGGGATAAGGTGTACTTTAATTTGAGATGATGTCTGATGTTGTTTTTTTGATTAAATTTTCATACTTTTATGAAATTCATGGGAATTCACGGCAAATTCATGGGAGGACACTTAGCATTGTTGTATTTTGCATGAGGGTAGGAATAAAAACAAATTTATTTGATCCAACTCAGTTCCTCCAGAAATGCAAGCATTTTAGTACTGTGACTATGAATCATTGTAGACTGGTAAAATCGTTGGTTACTGTATTTTGATGATGATGATGAGGAACTTACTCTGATTAAAAGCTTTAGTCTTGACCATATTTTTGATATCCTGGATTTCATATTCTAAAGCTTCTTGCATTTCTCGCTGCTGCTGCTCAATGGCAGAAAATGGGATTCCAGTAGACGTAAACTTTGTCACTGGAATGTTACGTTTTTCCTTTTCCTTTTTTGCTATTGCTTCAAACTGCGCTTTCACTTGGGGTGATGAGTTCTGTAATATAATTTTATCAATCAACATATGTCATGAAAATCTTGCTCTTTCTTCTCCTTGTCCTCATTTTCCTTTCTACTGTATCATTCCTAAGCTCTGATGAACAGAATAGGGGCTGTCCATTAATCACGTGAAGCTCGAAAGGGGGAGAAGGGGGTTTGGCAAAAATCACGAAATATTACAAGGGGGAGGGGGGTGTAGTAAGATATCATGTGTATTAATTTTTTCACTTGTTAATCCGTGGTCCAAGAACAATGTACATTAAACATGTTTATGTACTAGTATTATACAATATATGTTTTTCGCATGATTACACCATTCCTTTAATATTATTCTTATGCCAGCCAAAAACAACCTGCAACCTTTCTGTCTAGACATTTTTATCATGGTCCGTAATTACAAAATATAGTTAGATTATACTTTATACCTGTATTTAAAGATAATATTCTAAAAACTTTAAGATTAGTAGGTACTAAAAAATACATATTATTTTTAAAAATGGGTTTAAAAATGCTAAAAAAAAATCATGTGATTAATGGATGGCCCTATACTGCATACTGGTACTGCATTTACAAATTTATTGGATGATAATGAAAAAGGAATATATACTCATGCTTTTTGTCATTATAATACCTATTTATATTGATCCCGATGCTGCTGACTGTACCAGTAAAAATAACAAAAAAAAAAAATCTTATACTTTTATAACCAAACATTGTTCACTTATATATAATTATTCATTGAAATTGAAATTGCTTCTTGATTGCATTTCCAATATTTCCATGAAAGTGACTAATGTTACACTAAGACATTTCAAAATTAAAGGTTATTATTTCATTAAATATTACCTTAAGTGGGTGCGCCTAAATGTAGGCATATCTAAAAACCTCCACTATTAAAAATGCAGTAGTCATTAAACACACCCAGTGAGGTAAAATGCACTTTCTCAATACCCAGAAATGTACAATTAATAGACGTAGCAAAAATAATTTCAGGCTATTAAAATGCAACAATTACATGTAGAATGTTGAAGGTCATAAACTAATAACACAGAACTAGTTGGTTCTATAAAAACCATATTCATAAAAACTGAAGTTCAATAAATACTTCATAAAATATATCTGTCATGGTTTGATTCTTGACTTCAAGAAACTTAATATGGGCCATTAGGGTATAGGACAACTGTCTATTTCATAATATTAGAGCATATAAGCATAATAAAAAAAAGATTGCATATCGTGTAGTTTTTAAAATTTTACGTTACCCTCCATGCAGGATCTGCAGCTTGAGAAACTTCAGCCAGTGTCTCATAATTAATGCCCTTCTTCTTTTGTTCTTCTCTAAAATCTTGCATGAAATAGAAAAATGCGTTTTTCGGCGCTTTCTTCGGCATTATATAGCTTTTCTTAGCAGATAATCAAAACGAAAAGTTTTCCGCCGAAAATAAATTGCGCTAATATTGCCAATCAAAGCAAATGTCAGAATTGTCAATCGATTGACATTGACAGTTTTTTTGTTTGACTACAGGTTGACACGAATATCCTGGAGGAATACCATCGTTATAGTTCTACATAAAATCCAAAAGGCTAAAACCACAAGGGAAACAATAGGATTATCTTAATTACTCCAAATAATAAAAAAATACCGTCATTAGGCCTGTATTTGTTGACCTTTGAAAGGAATTGAAATACATTAGAATTGTATTATTATTCTAGAAATTAATGAGACAGAGTATTAGTAAGGGTTAAAAGGAAAAACAAAGGGTATATTTTTTTCCTGTTTTTTCCCGTAAATAGGGGGATATTGCTTTGAACCGCTGTTCATGTTGCTACAAACCTCTACAAACAAATATTTATATTTTTTTAATAGACATCCTGAATATTAGCATTTTAGTCGGGAATCCAGTGACGTCGAAGGTAAGCAGCTTGTGGACGCGTAAACCTAGACCAAATGCATATATGAAGCTGAACTCTCTTCAAATTTATTGGAAGACGAGGTATATGAAAGGCCAGTGGAAGTGGAAGAACTGTTAGCTAAAACGACTTGCAAACTAGTCACGTGAATATTATATATCTATCATATCTATCATATCTATCTATGAATTACTTGATTTAGCCTCAGCTTAAGACAAGCGCAATGTTTATTGACAAAATAATAGACGTTTAAAATAAACTGACATTTTTATATATACGACTTACGACGATTTACGACGACGCCTGTTAAATACAACAACATAATTATTTAACTGCCGTGATATTGATTATATGATAGTCAACACAGCAAAGGGCTTTTTTCGTTTATTAGGGAAATTAGATGAAGAAGCTATTTTTCCAACATGATGATGATTCTGGATGATTCCAATACTAGAAATATAACTATAACGTTTCGTTATTTTAATTTACCGAGTGTATAATCTATGATCACGATCTACCGATCTGACGTAGCAGGTTTGACGGATTCACGTACTTTTTTATTTTCAGTCTGTGTCACGGGGATGGTGCTTGGGTGTTGAAGTTGGTGTGAATTTAAAATTAATTATCGTATTTTAATCACATATAATTCATAAAAACAATTAAGTGCTGAAGAAATTCTAGTGGGATTATTGTTGTACGTTGTTATAACATTACTTCGTTACTAAACTACAGGTATGTTTATAAATTCATAATTTGGAGATCAAAATGTTTCTCGTGAGTTAATTTACTCTTGTTTATATGTAGTTAAGATATTACCTGCGTTTTTATTGTTTGAATAACATGTATATAATAAAAGGTTTATTGGAGTCTGTTAGTGCACTGGATAGATATCATTTAAATCGTCAATATCCGCTGAGCAGCGATGTTAGTGCGCGGGCCGTTACCACTTGGTTTGATAGAGCAATAAATATTTGAGGTGGCGACTTGCATGTCGTTGACTACAACATATTAGTCGCTATTATATATATATGTGAATGCAACGGACTAGTGTAATATTTGGATATTTTTTTTGTAAAGTTAGAGGTTTGTGAGAGGAATTATGTAAACAATAGGAAAATAGCTGGGAAATAGCCTGCAACGTCAACCTACTGCTGGCATTTCTCGAAGAACTGGGGTGGAAATGGTATGGTATGGTGGATGAATAAGCTGACATCATTCCCACCCCGATGCAAAAAACATTCTTAAGCGTGTATTTGCAGAAACCAGCCAGTTTATACCTATACCTATATATATATACAAAATTATTAATCTGCATAGGTACTAGGTGTTTAGTGAACTGCAATATAAATTAAATGGTAATTATCTCCACAGAAGTTAAATAAAATTCCTATTTCAAGAAGTTTTGGAAACATGATTGGTAACAAAAATGAAATGCCTTTGTTTTTACATGGATCATGTAACACCAAAAAAAAAAAACAAATTAGGTAACTAACTAGGTAACTTTGTTTATTACTCATTTGTTTTGTACTCATAAAGTTATAAATAAAGCGAGCTAGACCTTTTTATAAATTATTAAAAGGTAGAATAATTAACAGAATATAAATTATTATTTATGTCCAGAGTTTATGACAGTTTATGTATAGTTTAAAATAAGTAAACAATGGCAAGACATTAATTATATTTTAAATGGTATCCGTACAACATTAATTATTTTTGATTGTTTTATCATTTACTGTGGATACCATTCGAGATAACAACTGGAGTTTTAAACATGGATTTAATTGACATACCTAGTTCACTTAAACTATATCGGTGGTATTCTCAACAAGAATCCACCAATATTGTGTAATTTCGATTTTTCAAAACAAAAAAAATATTAGTCAGAGTTTGTTATTTTTTTTTTATCTATTTTTTTAGAGGCTTCAGTACACTCAGGGTGACTATGCCAGCCTCATGGGTTCTTTCGTATCTTTGACACATACACAAACACCCATTACATCCACAAGGTCACATGGATCTAACCCGATGTTCCTCTCCTTTCTCTCAGACAGATTCTCATAAATGAATAAAGCTTCTTACACTCATCAGACAGTGGCTGTTTCAGAAGAATATTGATACCTCCATTAAACGTTAAAAATTAAAATAGAAGTTACAAAGGACCATAACAAAGCAAAGTTTGAAGGGTACTACAAAAAAGAATCTATTGTTTGTGAGATAAATGAATTAGAAAACAAAACACTTTTTTGCAAATACATATCTATTACAAAAGAAATCAGTCTCAAACCATACTTTGGTATACAAGCTTAAAATAAAAAGCCTAATAGAATAAACTCTTCACTTTTATTCAGTACCGTTGCTCTGATCCTTGATTCTGTGTTAAAATTCAACCCATTACTGTCCCACTGCTGGGCAAGGGTCTCTTCTCAGAATGAGAAGGGGTAGGCCTTAGTCTTAGTTGATTCTGTGTTACTGATACATATCTCATATATATATCAGTTGCCACATGTATGATGAAGCGTCACTTGAGAACAGCTCAACTGATTTGGCTGTTTTTTTTTGTTGTATTCATAATTGATAGGTTGAGGATAGTATGTTTTTTTTTTTTGAAGAATCCAAATTTCGGAAATTTGCATGATATTTTTGTATCATGTATAAAATCTGAATTCTCATTTTCTTCATAGTAGTAATTTGCATCCGTGTGAAGCCGGGACGGGTTACTAATATTTAATAAAATTCATCAGCAGAGAATGTGGCCCACCTGATTTATGGATAACATGGCTTAACTCTTTACAAGTACTAAGGATTCTGTGTGATTCTTATATTGTTCTCAGTTGCCATTGTTTACTAACATGATCTTTTCAGACGTTTGAAATATGCTACTTAGAAATGAAATACCACATAACAGTTCAACAGATCGTTTTTTTTTTTTTTTATGAAACTTGTAATACCAATCTACTATACTTGCAAAAAAATACTATATTATTATAGATTGACCATAGAGTTTCTTGCTGGTTCTTCTTCATGTCATGAATATCTGAACCATATAAACAATGTACAGTAAGTTTTAACTTTAAAACAGAACACATAAAAAAAAAATACAAAAACAAAATCACCCTGTACTTAATTAAACACAGATAACCTGTGTTTTTTTTTTGTTGGTATGAATAATTCCAGCTACAATCATTAAACATGTATTTTTAGCATTGCTGAATGAATGTTGAAGATATTAGGTATGAATCCGGTAGATGACTACTAGTCATTTGAGTTACTTTTTATGAACTGTCAAAAACAAGATTTTGTTCTAAAAATGTTTGGAATACAAGGGCGTGACGTCATAGTTGTTCATTGCCATTGACATATTTAATGTGTGATTTTGATAAATTAAAAATTGAAAACGCCAAGGATAAGCAAGAGATTAAGTTTTACTGAGCTTTTAGAAGAAAAACTATTTACCAAACAAGATTTCAGAATTTATTTTTGATGCATTCATCTAGCCTATTATACTAGCTACAAGGTATTAATAATACTTTTCTATTTGGTTTTCACTCTCATATCAGAAATGTAATGTAGAGGTACCTATTCTATTGTATCTCATTTTGGATTAGAGGAAACTGCCAGAATTTTAAACAATGGGTTTTTTTTTGCCGTAAAGGAAATCTCAATAGTTAATTTGGCTGTATTGGGACTCAAACCCTCATTTTTAAAAGCCTCTATTGCTAGTCTACTAGCTCGTTTTTTTTTTGAAAACCTCTCAATCACATGCACACAACCAGACCCGAAACAACTATCTGTAGATCATACAAATATTTGTTCCGTGCGAGAATCGAACCCGCGACACCTAGCGCAGAAAGCTAATCACTTAGCCACTGCACCAACCATGTCGTCAATATGATATTTTATTTTTAATTACAGATTAAATAGAGTGTCATGTCATGTCATGCATGTTACTAATTTTATATTCAAAGTTTATATTTTGAATAGCATTGAACATCTGTTTTGGTTCTCATATCACAGCAATAGCTATTAGTTATCAGTAAATCAAACAATAACATTGTGGCATTGAATTACTATAAATTATATCAGCAATTACTTAACTGGACATGCAACCAATTATGAAGAGAAAAATATCGTTATTATACCATTATTTGTTATTAAATATAATATTTTAATTTAACCATCAGTGTGGCTTTCTTATTTGTGGAAAAAGACATTTATCTGCGACTGGTTAGACTGGATTACCACCTCAACATGATAATGATAAGGCTATCCAACGTCGATCCCATCGTTCGGGTTTTACACGGGGCGACCCCGACCAAAGGCATTGTTTCTCAAACTTTATAGTAAAAACGGGACCCCTTTATAAAATGAAATAAGCCTCTCGAACCCCAAGTCAGTGAAACTGTAAACCAACCACTACTTAAACGCCAATGGATCGATTTCAATGGAATTTTCGTATTAGCGCTACTAGGGAGTCTCTGATATTAAATATGTGTTATGATAGTATTCGTCATAGGATTTTCACCGAACAGTCGAGTCGACGTAGATATTGTCACGGGCACAGCTAACGACAATTTTTTTTAACCAGTTGTGATAGGTACTTGTTTTGTGTTCGAGACGTTTTGGTTGAGAAACGATGACTTAGAGAGATACTTTCTTGCCGGTTCTTCTCCATAGGACCAACTTTTTGGAACCGTGCAACTAGAGTCCTATAACGTTTCATAAGTGCCTGTATTAGGTTTATTTGAAATAAAAACAATTCTATCTATCTATCTACTAGATTTTGCCCTAAAAAAGATATCGTTCGTTGATGTTTTTTTGTTTTGCATAAATCTTGAAATTATATTACATATATCCTACCTCAACGGTGATGTCTATTTGAGCAGATTGAGAGTGACTCAAATTAGTACTCAAGTATACATCACCGCTAAACGTAGTTATTTATTACGGATTTAAATTTCTCTTTCCTTTGATATTCCCATCGTCTTTATTCGCACCAAAAATAAAACTCGTCGTTCACACAATCACCGGGTAAGCAAAAAAGGTGCCTTTGGATCTCGTATTACTTGAAATTCTGCTCACTGTAATGACACGTAATTGCATTACAATCTGAGCAATGTTCTTGTTACTGGTAGTTGCAGTATTCATATTTTTCATCGAGTTATGCAGAATTTCAGAGTCAAGTGTTCGTCGCTTCCAGATTTATACGTTAATGCTGAGTGGAACTTCATACAGGAATTGGTGTTTCCCGATTATTTTAATCTGGGCGTCGTGAAATTGCAAACGAAATAAGAATCTTGAAGGCAAGGGTGCTTCAACAACAAATACACTTGAAAATAATTTTGATCGATCGGTATTGGATTCGAGACAGATAGAACTCTCACTGGCGCCACATTTGTTGAATTTTGAGGAGATTAGTGGATATTTACTGAACTGAAATGAAAATGATGAAATTATTTTTCGGAGAAGCCGTGAGATTGGGGACGGTAACCTGCCTGTAATAAACTAGCCTTTATTATATACAAATACACATGCTTGTTGAAAAGATGTGTGCGAGTACGGCGAGTATGCGAATATGTTTATTATAGTTATGACCTCTTCCTTCCTTCACATTTCCCTTTATTGTTGAAGAGGTATTTTCGAGCCCCTCTGCGGTCGTAATGGAATAGCGGCAGTTCTTTTATTAACTCAATAATAACACCGTTACGCCTACTGTTTGTTTATACAATAAAGTGGGCGTTATGAGTTGAATGGACACTACCATATGAGATTTTAACATACGGTATTTTTATGTGATTGGAAACTCACAAACAGGTATACAATAAATTTTTTTAACCGACATCCAAACGCTGAAATAATTACAACTGGGCCTAAATATCCCCATGCGAAATTCACGTGACCTCTTTGAACTTTCTTCTTCCTGTCGCTCCGAGACTGCGTCACTTAGGTCTTCATACAGTATCATTTACAGGCTTATATGTCCTTGTTTTAAACATATGCTCAAATCGAGCGTAGCCACAAAGGTTGCCGCTCGCGCTATGCAATCTGCACCTGCAGTGACTTGATGGAGTTAATGCTCAACGTGATAATTAGGCCACGTTCCCATTAGCCCGGAACGGCTGTTTAGACGGGAAATACATGTACATCGCTATACTGGGCCGGGTGTTATACCGCTGCTTAAACGCCGGAAGTTGGCAATGGCAATAAAACTATTCATATTTTATAGTTTAGGTTTTAGCTCGTTCATAGGACATACAGTTCTTGGTAGTACAAAGAATAGAACTCGTTTCCGTTGAAAGATGAAACTGTAAAAAGCGACTATGGTCTACGGCAAATAGATAGGCCATTGTTCATAATAGGGGATTATGTTGACTATAGGCAGAAGTGTCCATACCGCAATGGTCAATCCATTTTACAAGCATGATGTGATGATAATAGTAGTATTGAGGCTCCATCTGTTGATTGTACAGCCAGAGAATAAACAGAATCAGCACATAAAGAACTGATGATGGATTTTTAAAACAGGGTTTTAAATAAATTTATTTATACTATTTCTCGGATACATCCATCATTCCTTGAGGAGACAACATCGATGTCTGGTGAACTTGTGTTATATCTTCTTTCTGTAACAGCTCGTACCAGAAGTTCATGAGGTCCATGGTTACTACCGATCGTTTATGGACTAATGATGTCCATTACATACAGATCAGAACATGATAATGATTCATTATGTTGCCAAACTATTTTTGCGTTAAGCCTTCAATAAAAACATTCCTAACATAATTCAAGGTGTTCCACATAATTATGATTTTGTAGTTTTAAAGGTGCGCGATGTGTAATATTGATGTTTGTTACTTTTATTACTGTATTCGTATGGATTAGTAAATTCCTGTGAAGGAAATTCCTTTCACGTAAATATGGTATAGACATAAAGAGGTTGTTATCACTGGCAGTAAACTATGCATTTTTGGGAAAGCTTAATTTCTTACCGGTGCACGTAAAGGTTGGTATCCGATTTATTAGCAGTATGGTCTCGGTTACACACAGGCCATTCTGTCATTTTGTGTGCGTGTTGTATGAGGCGACTGAGGGATTATAAGGGATATAGGCAACAGCATACAGCTGGGTACTTATAGCGTCATATTGAAAGGACCCCCTAAAGCTCCCCCATGCCTACGTCTCGTCTGCCAGACGAAAAATTGCGGTCCCAGACAGCGAGTTGGCCATTGTTCTTTTCTACTATGCCGGATTGAAATTTCAATTTTCGAAGTATGCTAGATAAGGCCATAAAAGAATTATTTGCTTTTAACATATATCCAGTGGCTGTGTCACCAAGCATAACATGTTCCACTCTCATGACCGATGGGTACTTATAATTACATTTTTTACAAACTTACTAAACGTTCCAAAAAGGCCCTATTGTAAAGGAATAAAGGTGAAATTTGATTAATCGCTAGTAAATGAATATTTGTGTAGTCAGTAATGCGTATGATAATGTAAAATGGCTCGGGTTTATCATAGGAGTAATTGTTTCCACTCTGCATTCAAGGATGCGCTGAAGTTGGCACAAATAGATTATGTTTACATAGAGCTGCAAGTTAAATATTCGCGGCGGTGAAAGAGCGCATTCATATTCAGAAATAGTGAAGTGTACTTTGCACTTTTTATGCCTGGGTTTGAATAAAACCTGTGTATTCAAACCCAGGCATGTCATTTCGCGCGAGTTTTATGAAAATGAGATGCTTGAAAGCTATATTTTAGCCGTCTGCCACAATTTATATACGATGTCGTCTATGGTTCACGTTAGCAGCTTTTATAGAAAGAAACGTATGGCTTTAAGTCCTTATAATTTGACATTTTACCGTCGGAGAAGAGGCTTGATATGTCTCCATAAGGTTACTCAGTCCAAAACGAAATATATTATTAAACTACATAGGTATATTGGCATACATGTAGCAACTGTACAAGTCCTCACAACTGACCGGTTATCACAAAGGTCATAAAATGATACTGATATTACAATACAAAGTTTGTTTGTTTACGTGTACGAAACAGCTTATCCCAATATCGATCGGTATTAAACTTACATAACCAGATACGACGAACTCGTGGGGAACTTTACGAATCACGAATTCGCCAGCTTAGTCAATATTTGGTGGAATTGGTTCAGAAACTTAATTATAAAAGCAATCGGGTTCTTATAGTAGCCTCTAACACTTTATTGAGTTAATTCATAAATAAGCTCTCGACGGAAATTGATAATCCTGTGTTTTGATTTATTTGGGTTTTACTATATTTTAAAATTAATATGATTTCATCATTCTGTTTAGTGTAGAACGTCCTTGATATGCTGTATGCTTACGTCTGAAACGGGTTTTATTTCATAAATACTGTTTAATAATAATAGTGAAGCCATAACTCATGAGGATATTTTGAGAATCCTTGACGCTTCTCCCTTTAGGTACCATGTTACAGCTCCAGAAAACAAGTAACTTGATGTATTTCACCATAAAACATTATACAAGTACCAATCATTCCGAGAAGGACCTAGCGTCCACGCACGCACTATCAAAACGTTGAGTTGTTGCAGTTTCGTAACGATCAAGATAAAACCAGACTTCCCGCATTGTACAAGAAGCTTCCTACTATTCAAGCCTCGGCAAATAAGGCACGGATTTGTATAAATCGTACTGCCACTGGCATTCACGGTTGTCGGCGCGTGCAGACAGCTGGCCGGCTGGGAATGCAATAGTGAAGAAGCGTCAGGCTCCTTTTATTTCCACGCATTTCAAGATGAAGCCGGCATCGAACTATTCGTGCATCCCAGCAATTTGGCTTTGGATGGCACGATTCTCATGTAACACAGAAAAAGTTGAAGATATATCGCAGGATAATAGCAGAGGATGGGATATCGTTATCATCCCAATGACTTGGTATTTATCCGGCTTAGAAGGCTAAGATAGTGTACGGAATAGTTTGAATGTTTGTATCGTATACTATAATAATACTAGATTTGTTTAGGATTATAGCATTATTGTTAATCATTCGTAACTGCGTGGGACTCGGTGTAGCTATAATAAACTATGGCAAAATGTTGAAGTCACAATGGACGGTTATATTTTTCTAACATTATATGCAAGCGTGTCATACGATTTTCATAAGGCGAAAGATTGCCCAATTTCAAAAATTTTGGCGTCCCCTTAGTACATTACGTTGCCTTAGGAAAAACAGGACTTAATATCTTTATATAACACCTTAACGGTCCAAAGACCTCGCCTTAACAAGTCTCAGTTTAATTCAGTTTTATAGATTGCAGCGCTGCAGTGACCCAATTTTTCTCACTTGATTCAATTTGCGTGAGACTATAATCGGGTGCGTTGTCTCCTTCTTTTGCGGATGGATTTAGAAGAACTTTACTTTGTTTTTTGAATTTGTATGAGTCACCGAGATTAATGTAATATGCATGAGTCGAGATGTTTAAGTTGGTTGTGTATTACTTTTGGTATGAAGAATGTATCCAGTCTAGATTAATGGGATTTTATCATGAAGATCGTATTAGTCAAACAACACAAAACGGATGTCACTTGTCTTGATGACGATTAATTTATCTTCAAAAGCGATCCGAGAACTTTACTTGAGAAAACACAAAACAAGAAGATAATCTCTAGCATATAACAGGCATAGCTCTACAGAAATCTATCTACCTATAGCGGCGTAAAGATACGATGTCGTGTTGTCCAGTATTAGCGAGCACGCGGTTCTAAACAGGAAACTCGGGGAATAAAATGACTGTACGCGTTCAGGCTAATTTCATTTGAATACATAACCGAGATTAGATACGATCGAGGTTTATATCTTGAGTATGAGGCAATTCTTGGGAACACTTTACTCTGTGTACGCAAAAACGTGGGTAGGGTATATACTCTTCAAATTTAAATGTTAGCAAGAAATATAGGGCCCTTTTTTTAATCATACATCGATGTATATTGTTCAACTGGTCTTCAAAAGTAATATTAGAGCAGCCACCTATCCGACAATGAGCCCTAATTGGTGCAGAGGCTTTTTGCGCTACGGGTCACACGGTCGGTTCTTGCACGGAACAAACATTTGTATAGCCTACAGATAGTTGATCCGTCTAGGTGTGCATGCGAGATTTGTCTGTAAACTGTACATACGATACGAGAGAAAACAAAGTGCGGGGTTAAAAAAAAATGTTCTATGTATACTTTTCTAGGTAACGCAAACGTAAATGTATGTAATATATTTTTTATGGCTCTGTTAAGTGTTTTATGGCGAGCTGGGAGTATAATATTGGGTTTAGGTTGTATATCAGTCGCTAGAGGCAATACGTTAAGCCCGCTGGTCGTGGCTATGAGCAAATCTATTATTGTCATGATTGAGCCTCGGCATGCATAGTGAATACGTATTATTTAAGCTTGCATGACCGGACGGGTCATGCAAGCTTAAATAATCGGGAGCAATGTCATTTACCATCAGGTGAAGTGTTGCCAAAAGAACTCAAATTTGTAATAAAGAAAAAAAAAACATCGGAAATTCGCTGAAACTGATCCTAAGATCTCCTTAAATACCACTGATTGGATTAAGAATATCAGACGGTAGTTCTTCGGAGCAAAAATATTGGTCTGGTCGTACCTATTGGAAATCTGTTACTTAAGTACCCAAGATACGTTTGAGCGAAAGTCAGGATGCGAGGTTTCTGTATTTACCATGTGGTTATCTCGGTTCAAATTTAATCGGGTGCGCAGTTTTTATAAAACTGTGCAATGCCCTTATGGTGGAACGAGGTATGGTGTTCCTCCATTGAAAAGGGCGGATCCTCCGCACCAGGCAAGGTGGTTAGCCTGGCGAGCCGAAGCCCGACGATTGATAGAATCGTTGTAAACTCTCAGGGTTTTGTTGTTGTAGCTTGACTCTGATAGATGGCACTTTACTTTTTGCCATGTTGCGAGTAGTAGTCGCTACCCTTGACTAAATGATTGTTCATTTGAGATCGTGTCTGAAACCCCTAAGTGTAAATTTTATATATTCTAACAACCTGAATGAGAAGGTCCTCCGATAGGTTGTTCCCATTATAAAATAGAGTTCAGTGTATCATACGAGATCTATTAATTCAGCTGGTATACTTGCTTATTGTGGGTAAGGCGTCGATTAATTAGTAAAAACTAAGAACCGTAAATCTAAGAAGTCTACTATTCGATATATTTTATTAGGCCTGTTGACACACTGCTATGTCGTTGACAGAATTAGTACATTTTTCATTACGTTTTCTGCTGGGATTAGTGAAAAGCTCGAAATGGGTCAATTGTCACGAAGCACCTGGTTGATGCATTAAATAGAGATTGTTAGAAGAAATGTACATACGGGCGTTAGAGTACGCTCAGATTTTTCCGAGGGGTAACTACCACGGTGTATTCGTACCTCCTAACCAGATACTACGCGGTACATGGACCGAGCTTACTCTAGATCTAAAATCGTGCCAATGCGGCTTTTCTTGACTGCCTCATTGGTCTAATGGTTCAAGCCCTACTGCTGAGCGTGAGGTCCTGGGTTCAATTACCGGGTCGGGCAGTCTTATTGAGTTTTGCTGTATAGAAATTCTGAGTGACAGCACGGAGTCTGGAACTGTGCTGGCTAGATGGGCTCACCCTCTATTGTATGGGGCTCAATAACAGTATCGGCGAAATGTGGGTGTACAATACACACCAACCAATACACCTCTACCTAACCCTTCGGGGAATATAGGTTTGATGCTATGTTATGCGGCTTTTGCTCTAGAACGTAACGTACATTCATGCCTTATATTGTGGAGATGTAATAGCAAGCGTACAAGGCGCCCGTGGGGCGTTAAAAACAAAATGTATTCCATTCTCCGAATCGCGGCGGGCACTTAAATTAATTCGTTACAAACATCGCCATACATTTCTCTCTATCCTGTTTACTCATGTATCTTCGACGGAAGGTTATATATAGTTTGTTCTTTGTTTTAGATCGTTACGATGCAGCAACACTAAAAAGCGTAACGATGCCGCGGCGACAATGAAACACTACTCCAATGGTCACGGGACAGTCAATGACTACTTTATGATGTACCTGGCGAGATGGAAGCGTGCCGCCGTTGTGTTGCTATTCGTCTGGATAGTCGTCACGTACCTCGTCATATCGCCGCTCAGGTAACTATTGGCCGGACTATACGAAGACGGAATACACGAGTCCCGGTTTCAGTTCCCGACTCATTGGCTGCCTCAGGTCCTGGGTTGCCTTTCTAGGTTGAAAAAGTGTTGATGGGTGGTTGTTTGGAAATTCTTAGTAGCGGTCCAGAGTTTGGTGTCTGGTAGATGGCGATAGTAACGACATCATCGGCGAAATGTGGTGGTTCAATAGCAGATCTCTTCATAGGCTTCCCAGAAATACAGCCGTATAGGTACTGCGTTTCATTGCGCACGTACTACATGTGCCTAAAAACTTGATGGCCAGGGCCAGGTTATGACTTTAAATTATGTTGTTCTAAGCATTAATGTATTTTTACAGCATTGAACCTGGTGATGGGTAAGCTAAAATATAAAACGTATATATATCATGAGGACCAGTTTAAAATTTGCTCTATACACGGTTCTAGGAGAATAATTATCATTGTATTCTACGCTATCGCCTTCGTAAGTTTTGTTAGATTTTGCAGAATTAAAACCATTTATAGATTTGTGTGGTCCGATAGAATAAGGTACTTTCGTAATTATAGTATTAGTATAGATGATTTACTTTTTATTCAGACAGATGTACAGTGATCCTGATAGCCAAATTATTTTCAGATGCAATGGGAACCAAGATGAAGTAACAGAATTCCAGGAGAGGTTAAAAAGGGTATCGTCTCAGTTGGAGACCTTAAGACAGCAGCACAGTAATCTTATTGCACAAATCAGAAAGTCTTCGAGGTAAGTGAACATTTCTTCTATACATTTTTAGGTTATTACCCCCAATAATCTCTCCACAAATCATCTAAATAACCGGCGGGATGAGCTACGCCAACATCCGTCGACTCCAAAACTTTTCGTTTCGTTATTTAGCCAAAATATTACAATACTAGTTTTGGTAAATGTGGCTTCTAGTACTGGTACTTGGGCCACGTGTAGCCATTTCAAAATTTAGGCTGCAAACGCTCTGCTATGTATTACCATTTCTATGCATATTGATAGATTAGTCAGATTCTTGCCTACATAAAATGCTAGTGGATTAGATCATCGAATATTGTTTGTCTTTTAAAATAACTTTCATATTCAATGAATGATACCTTTTTTATAGCATCAATGGTAATTTGAAGGACATAGACACAGGGTCCCTGTTCCTAGACGGGGGGCAGGGGCCAACGGAAGACTACGAGAATCTCAGGAGGAGGATCTACTCTAACTCCAAGGAGTTATGGTACTATATCAACCATGAGCTCACCAAAGTCATAAATGAAGACAACAAGGCGGAGAAGATACAGACGATTTTGGATCAAATAGGTGAAAGGAAAAGGTTGGTTTATGTCCATCTTTTTGAACTTCGAAAAGGTTACCACCACGCAGTACTTCTTTTCTTAGCGGAATTAACTCCTCGAACCTAGTAAGAAGTCCAGACGTATGAAAGTCGCCGTGTTAGTTCGTTACTTTATCCCAACAAGAACTAAAATTGACATTCCATAAACAAAAATACTATAATACTATAGTTAAGCATAAGTATAATTGGAGCGAAAATTTGTTTTTCTCCAGGTCTGAATTTATTTATTCGATTAGAGAATAGTTTAGATTGAACATAATCCTTTATGATATCTGGGTAAACCAGGCTTTGCGTGTCCATGAACAATACTACTTGGACACATGTTTTCATGCACAACCACCAGTGAATACACGATAACTTGTAAGTTTTTAATGTAAAAAGTAAAGCAACGCACGTGTTTTTGTAATGTAACACATTTGATACGGTTATTGGCGAGATTAACGACTTAAGTTTAGGTATGTTGAAACCGGTTGCAGTTGGCGAGTTTAAGTGTGGGCTCACAAACTAGGTTACTGGGTCCGAAGGATTTTTTCGAATTCATTTATAACGGAATTGTAACTGCGTTTGGTGCGTAACTTTATTTATTATGGTGTTGGTAGGCATTTTGGGGTGCACGGAAATAATCTCCAAGAGTCAACGATACCTTTACGACTACTAATCTTTTTATTACGGCAAGGGCAATTCTCATGTACGCTTATACCGACACGTCACGAAAAAGTAGAAATATTTCGGTGGTTATAAGTGCCTTGGCATCCACCACGGTATAGCAGTTCGAAAGATTTTAAAATTGAACTGAAACCGGTTGTTTTACTTTGAGTTGAGACTTTTTAGTCAGGAATTTCGTCCGAACAGCAGACCTCACTTCCGGAATTGGGCCGGACATTTGCATTGGTTTTTGCCACTTTAATTTAATGATCGAGTTTCGGTTCAGGTTTATAGGATGGCTGGGTTCACGTCCAATATCGAATTGTATGTGTGCGTATCATAGAAATCAATCACCTTCGGATTTATCATCAGCCATTGAGGGGGTTGATGATGAATCATAAATTTGGTGAGAGGGGCTGGACCCTTATCCACCACGTGGACCAAATACGGGTTTCGGCCCCACTTATATATCCTTCCAAAAACTGACTTCCAATTATTCTGATACCATTTTTGGTTAATGCAACCGGCTATTTTAAATGACGAGTGGAATTTGATATCAATTACATTATCGATTTATTCAGTTTGGTGTCGTACGCGTCTCCTGTCGGTACCAATAAGTTGTCGGTTGAATTAATATGTATGTTTTCGCTTATCATTAAGTAGGGCGCAACTTCTGGCATTTATAATATTGATTGTTTCGTAAAGCGCCATAATAGTATAAAGAAGATATTTTCTCTTTGTTGTCAACTAAGAACACTGGAAATTTCTAATGTGCACACTGTACGGAAATAGCCTTTTTGATTAGCAGTTAAGATTTACGTGTCACCTAAGTACGTACGTTGCGTAAACCCTGGGAATATAGGTTTATTACTGACCTTGCTGACGGGATGATGTTTCCACCACGGCCATGACCTAGGTATTTTCTTGCAAGAGTTCACGCTGATACTACAGAATATAGACCAGCTACATTTAAAAGTCCCGGAAGAGTAACGAATAGCCAATTAATTGACGAGGATGTACTGCAGCTAAGCATTCACGGAAAATCAATGGTTTATCCTATTTACCATGAGGCGTTATCTAACGTCCTATCGCAAAACTTGACGTTCTAGATTATTATAGTTACAACTTCATTCAAGACGTAAGGTAGCTAAGTTGTTACTGTCAAGCGTAACGATAAAATGAAACATTTTATGCCCCCACGCCTAAAATGTAGTTTTGATTACATCGTAACTGGACATAATCGTACAATTTGTATAAACAAATCAATGAGTCAGGCGTTAGGAAGTTTCCGTGGTTATTTTAACACGCATGCATATGCATGTATTATGTATGGCAACATTGAGATTTTTTTTTTCTTTTTTTTAAACTTTGCCCCACACTAGTGTTTCTCCTGTATCGTGGGTACAGTTTACAAACATACATGTCACATGCACACACAACCAGACCCGAAACAACTATCTGTAGATCATACAAATATTTGTTCCGTGCGGGGATCGAACCCGCGACACGTAGCGCAGAAAGCTAATCGCTTAGCCACTGCGCCAACCGTGTCGTCTAATATCTATAAATTGTATCTGGCCTGCGGTTCTCGGTCAAGAACAAACTCCTATTAAGCTGAGATTAGGGAAGGCGGGCAGTATCATCGTCCTGTGTGATAGTAAAATCGAAAGCTGTGATTAAGGCAATGTATGTACTGACTCGAATGATCGCATGGAGATGTACTGTAACGATCAAGTTTAAGGTTAGGTTATTTAGATACCTACCAACATCAAAACCTCTATGTATAACTTAGGTACCTACAAAACAGTTTTATTCACTTTTATATGGAACGTAATAAGTTGGATGCTTTTTAATTATTCAATTGTTATTTCTTCGGACTAGCACACATCAAAGCGCAGGAGCGTTGAGACTGGCACATTGAAAAATGCTTCGCCCAGCTGTGTGTGAAGTAGGGCTGTGGATGTTGACGATGATTTTCAACATTCACTTTATTTTTTTTATTAAAAAAAAAAACAATGCCCTACACTAGGATTTCTCCTGTATCGTGGGTACAGTTTACAAACATACATGTCACATGCACACACAACCAGACCCGAAACAACTATCTGTAGATCATACAAATATTTGTTTCGTGCGGGGATCGAACCCGCAACACGTAGCGCAGAAAGCTAATCGCTTAGCCACTGTGCCAACCGATCTAGCTTTAATGATTATTTAATGATACACAGGACACGCGAGAAAATTTCATTTATAATAGTTTTGTGATCTACCCTCCCATAGGACTCCACTTCTATACATATAAGCCAGTTACAAACGTAATTATACTCAATCTCTCGTCATTCCAGGTCGCTCCTCTCCGACCAGCAGCAGTTACCGGAGCTGGATGGCTACCATGAGTGGAGGCAGACAGAAGCCGCCAACCTTAGCGACCTGGTGCAGAGACGCCTACATTACCTTCAGAACCCGACTGACTGCAAGGATGCTAGGAAACTTATATGTAACTTGAACAAGGTATGTTTACTATATGTTGCGTAGGTCCATTTCTAGATATAACTAGTTTTTGCCCACGACTTCTACGGCGGACTTGTGGATCTCGACAATAGCGCCACCTATCGGGTCCAACTATAGCTAAGAACCATCCAGGTGACCCAATTAGAACAAAAAATCATTAAAATCGATCAAGCCGTTTAGGAAGAGAAGAATTACGAATAGACGCACACCGGAATTTTATATATAAAGATATGCACTATGGGCAACGTCAAGGTTAAATAGATTAAGGTAAATGCTGGAAATAAGGCTTGAAAATACTTACGAGTGCGTTCTCACTACGAACATTCAAAATGCTTGCATTTGGGTGTGATCGATCTGTTACGACAAGTAAATTCTTCTCTCGAAGGTCAAGCTTGCACGGCTTCTAATCACATGAAGTAAATTAATGTTTTTCAGGCTAGACTTATTTTGTTTTCTTTTTTTATTGCCCCAAACTAAGATTTCTTCTGGGTACAGTTTACAAAAATACATGTCACATGTACACACAACTATCTGCAGATCATACAAATATTTGTTGCGTGCGGGAATCGAACGCGATACTTAGCCCAGAAAGCTAATCGCTTGGCCACTCGTATCGTATTGGATTCATTTAACCGAAAAGGGTCAAAGGTCACGCTTAAAACGGGTCACCACAACTGGTTTCTATAGACCAATCTTATCGTATTAATAAAGTTTTTATCGGTGACTTGCGCCTGCCTGATTGAGAAATGTTGATGTTTTGAAAAGCTGGAAGATGTACATATATACCCTTGCACTAAGAGCCATGTTCACTGACGGTGTAACATATCACACATCGGCAACGTGAGAGTCACAAAACAAAAACGAAGTTAAGATAAGTATTCCATGAGATTCCATGAATTTTATCTACTAAAAAACGTACTAATTATAATGCAATTCCTCGCCGAGAGGTAGCAGGCTGTACGATATAAGCCCTCAGAAAAAAAATGGATTTATAAGTTATAAAAAAAAGAAAATAGTGATTTCCCAAAAAGTACATATAACGTGTTGTGACACTTTTGTTGCCGATGTGCGATATGTTTAAAATGAAAACGACTGGCCTAGATAATAATTAATCCCACCAAAAACATATCATGTAAAATGTTGCCAAGACGACCACATAAGGTTTGCCCTGTGAAAAAGATATCAGATCTCATGTAGAGCCAAGCTTCTGAATCTACACGGCCTAACTCTACCGACCCTAACTTCACAAATTCTACATATCAGTAAAAATGTATGGCTTCGCCGTTTCGCTACCGTCGTGGAGGTGATGCGAATATTTATTTTCTGAAGTAAGTAACGAAACAGCCAAGCCAAAAATTACGAACTAATATATTATGTGTTAGTATTTTAAATTCCATAGAACATATTTTTCTTTTTGAAACTAATTGGTAACTGATAAAACGATTGTTTAAATACGGTTCTAAACAGTTAGTAAGTTACTGTGAGTTCACTGTTTTATCCTCAACCACAGTCGCAACTAGTGTTGCCAACATTTCTTCGGCGAAATATAGTATTTTTCAAACTAAGTTATAAAAAAATATAGTACACTTAAAAAATATAGTATTTTATGGGTCAAGGGCAAAAAATAGACAAAGATAATATTTCTTACTTATTTATTTTTATAAAAACAATATATTTTTGCACTTCTTGCATTTTAAAACTAAGGATTTGTTTGTTAGATTTCGGTATTGAAAATATAGTATTTTTGCGTACTATGTATTTCTTCAACAGTATATAGTACGCAGACCCGAAATACAGTACAATACTATATATTATAGTACGGTTGGCAACCCTAGTCGCAACTAATGAGGAAAAATATTCCTTGTTACCTTGTTTTTGTAAGAATATTAAAAAAAGAAATACCATTCATATGTTATTTATCGTCATTCGTGCTTCGGACTCCGACTCTCGATTCTCTATTGTGTCTACGCCAATTGGCAGGTTAAAGAGTAATGTTAAATATTTAATTTAGGAACACTTTTGCTAGTTTCTACTGCTAAAGTTATGTTCCCAACTGTTTATTCTATTTTCTGTAAATTTTTTCGACGGGCCTGCTCTAATCTTCACCCAAATCCGTTTAATCAAGATTTTGATCAAACAACCAAACTTGTATTTATTTCTAATACCTAATACACATTATATATAAGGCAAGTAAACAACCTCTCGTTACTAACTCCTTTTTTAACAGGAAATTTTATTATCAATTACATTACAAATTAAACATATTAAACATATTAACATTACATATTAAAAGGTTTTTGCATTAGCATTTGGCTATTCCACTACCATTGTAAAAGCAAGTTGATAGAAATACTGTAGACATTTCTGCGTCCCGTCTGGTGCATTTGATATGTCTTCGTTAATTTTGATAGTTCTCTCGGTTTCCCATCATTTTCTCACCGAAGTTTACAGTTTGTTTCAGCTGACCGTCAAAGAATTTCATCATGAGTAGAAAAAACAATGAAACCGATGTTTCTTTCTCATGTTTAGTCTATCTACTCACCCACCTGTTGTCGTTAATCACTTAGCCCTACAATCCCTACCGCTATAATTAGCGCTAACAAACGCACCGGCCGCGATCCGTCACGACGCACGATGTCACAACGAACGCGTACGCACGCATCCGTCACTGGGTCGTTGACATTGTGACGTCATGTGTTTACTTTTTGCATATTCCTAAATAGAATGACAATAGAAAATTGAGAATTTATAACGGTAAAGTATGCAGTGGTATTTTGTAGCGTGCACTGTATCGGTTTGAGAAGTAAAAAGGTTACACGGTTGAGGGATTTCTTATTTCAAATTTGTTAGTCATATCAACATTTTTACACAGCAAGGAGTAGGTAGACTTGTACTATTGTATACCCATATTTCGCCGATTCCGTTATTGAGTCCCATGTAATAGGGGGCGAGCCTATTGCTATGTACCGGGCACAGCTCCAGGCTCCCGGCTGCCATTGAGAATTTCGATACAGGAAATCCGAATAACACTTTGCCCTACCCGGGAATCGAACCCAGGACCTCTAGCTTGCGACCGCTTGACCAATGAAGCAGTCCTCATAATCTCACAATAATAACTTTTAGTTCAGTAAAAATCCGGTAATACTCTCAGAATTCGACAAATTTCACGCTAGTGTGACATTAATTCGATCCGAATCGGTGTTCTTTTCGAGGGTAAGAGTAGTACTTAATCACTACACAAATTAATCACTATACAATCACACTTATCCAAGTTGTAAACCATTCAAAGTTTTGTAGGACGAGTGTGACCAATATTTAAAGTTACATGTCTTGTTGAACGACTTTCAATTTGGGTGTAATCAAATCGGGAACTTAAAAGCCCGCCACAACATCAACCGTACACCGTAATTAAAAGAGTTGTGGCAATACACTTCCATGATCGCTGGAATTCTAGTGCAGACTCGTCATCGACAGCCGACCTTCTTTGGAAGACGTACAACTTACATATAAATAAATCTGCAGCACGTATACGCATGTGGTTTATTAATCCTTTAAGAAAGCCATTGTACCATAAAACTCATAAACAAGAAAAATGTGGTTAACAGCAATACTCTAAAGTTACTAAGTTCTTTTAATCCGTTTTAATATTACCTTATCTGAATTTCTATTGTATATTCCGCATTTTTATCGCTTAAGAGCGTTTACGCCGCGCGGTGGCGAGCGAAATTAGGTATTTACAGCGCTCGACCGCTCATCCGCTTGTGTGTGTGCGTGCGGACTGTGAGCAGGCAATGCTTAGAGCGCGCGCTGGCGATGTTGATCCTTTTTGCCTTTTTGGTATTTTTTAGTTTATTATAATTTATTTTGTATTGTAGTTTATAGTATTTGTTTATTCAGATGAGCTAATAATTATTAGTACCTAGATATTACGATATATTTTCATAATACGATAATATCGTCACCGAAAATATGAATTAATGTAAGGGACAAATTGTCAAAAATTTGTTAAATATACAGTTTTACTCAGAAAATTCTGCTCTATCGATTGGTATATTTATTTTTAATTTTTGAGATCTTTAAAAAAAATATAAATAATAAAGCAATTGCATGGCATGATTATAAATACTCATGCAGAGATACAACAAAGTCACCCTTAAGTCCAAACAGCAAGCATCAAATTTGTATATTACATACGTTTAGCGTAACTCTAAAACCGAAATAAAATAGTTATACAAAGGTATTATACCCTAAATACAAAACTTAATAGCCTTTATTTACATTTTTAAACATGATTTAAAGATTTTTCTGATAATAAATTGGCTTAATCACTGATGAAAATAATTTTTCCCTTACAGTAATGGCTATATCTGAAACTAAAAGACTTATTGAAATCCTGTTTTGTAGGAAAAATAGAGCGCAAAAATATTAGAATAATGGTATATTTACTATTATGATACCATTAAAGTTGAAAGAAATAAATTTTTTAAGTTTTTTTGCGATTTCCTAAAACTTGCATTTTGTCCCTTACAATTCATTCATATTTCCGGTGGCGAATTATTATATCAATAATCAAGATACATATTGTGTACATTACTTATTATTTTATTTATTTTCCCGAATAAAAAAAAAGCTCTTTGTTTCCCAGACCTGATGAAATTAATACAAATTCCTAAACTCAAACACGGTGGATATAGTTTCTAAGAGCACCTCACAACCTCATCATCAGGTTATCAGCACTATACTAAATCAAACAAACCTAAAAACCGTGGTTCTACTGTAAACAATAACCGAGATCCTGTAATCACCTCCCATCATCATCAGGTCATCAGCATTAGTTAGGATAAATGGACCTATCGAGACAAATGAAATAAGCCTAAACACGATGGTTCTACTATAAACAGTAACCGAGTTCTTGTAAACACCTCCCATCATCATCATCATCATCATCAGGTCATCGGTACTAGTTAGGATAAAAGTACCTACCCAGACAAATTAAACAAGTCTAAACACGGTGGTTCTACTATAAACAGTAACAGAGTTCCTGTAATCACCTTTCATCATCATCATCATTATCATCATTATCATCAGGTCATTAGCAATAGGATTAAAGTACCTATGGAGACAAATAAAACAAGCCTAAACACGATGGTTCTATTATAAACAGTAACCGAGTTCCTGTAAACACTTCTCATCATCATCAGCATCATCAGGGCATCAGCACTACTTAGGTTAAAAGTACCGATCGAGACAAATGAAACAAGCCTAAACACGGTGGTTCTACTATAAACAGTTACCGAGTTCCTGTAACCTTCAGGATCCATCATCAGGTCTTCGATGCCATCGGCTCCACCACCATGGCTCACCTCACCAAGAAGTATAAGAGGACTATGAACAATTATTGTACAAATTTTCATAAAAAGTCGTCAAAAATAATTCAACTGTTTACTTCTACCTAAAGTATCAATATGTTTTGGACTAGATTTATTCCAATTTATTGATTCAGAATCGTAATATTTTCTTCGAAAAACGGAGCGCAGAGCGACACGTCCCTACCCTAGAAAGCCTCGGCGGGCACTGATCTCGCGCCGAGTTGCGGGTCAGTTTATATTGTACTTTTAAAAAATCTTTTAAAAATAGTTTATTACATTTTTGAATAAATTTTTTTTTGCCTTATTGTTAAGGACATATTCTAGTAATGTAAAAAAAATATAATATGTAATTTAGCCATCATTAAGTTTGTCAAAATTTGCTTTGAAAATGCCTAAAAATATATAATTTACGCTATGTTGTTTCGTAATTTACTTTAGAATAATAATAATTATTTAAAATTTTGTCTACTAGATTTGGACAAGAGTATATATGTATTCTAAAAACCTTTAATTTTTGCTTTTATTTCATATACTTTGCCAGGTATCGAAGGATGAAGTAGTCACGTTTCGTAAATTTTACGAAACATGGTGTCAAATAATAGCCCTAGTATACATAATTACTAAAAAAAATGTAAATGTTTTGTATTAGATTTGTTCTTTACAAAATTTCCTATTAAATGGACAGCAATTTTGATATATGATCTATACAATTTAACGAAGTAATTTCAGGATGAAAAATGCCAATAACGGACCGTACGGCGTAAAGGCTCTTAAAGAACGTTTTACGAAATAATGTCAGCTAGTTTTATTCAAAGATTAAGAAAGTCAAATTTTATTTTCCTTAAATTCCCCGCCGCGTTTGTGTCACAGTATTTCAGGTTAATCAAACTAATTGGCGGAACGTGGTCCGGTTGTATTGGAGTACCTATTACTTCAAACGAAGCTGGCATGTTTTTCTATATATAACGCTACCGAAATAAATATAAGGGATCAGGTTAAACGAGACAAAAGAAGTTCTGTATCGTAAATATCTTTCCCCCGGAAGTTTAATCGCCTTTACGAACGTTTTGTGCGACTTTGTGTGCTAAACGAAATGACTTTAACCTCTGTTATCGTGCGAGCAAGGTCAATAATTTAATGTTGTGATTTGAACTCGCGACCTCGTGCGGGACATGCCTTAGAATTGAGTTATCAGTGTGGCTGTTGAGTAATATGAGACCACGTGTGTGTGATCGATGACGTGGCTTCTTGGCACATTTATTGGTGTCAATGAGGAGCTACATATGTTCCCCTCGCCTCTGAAAGCTTTTTGTGAATCAGCTGTTATTGCCCATCATATGATCCTGTATTTGTCCATGGCTGGGATCTCCGTCTAATGAAATTTATACTCTATTACGTCAATGTAACAGCTGAGGATGCCGAACAGTCGCTGGCGCAAACAAACAATAGATTTATGGGTGGCTACTTTGCGTTGCTTTACTCTCTCTTCTATTTAAAAACAGATAAACGTTTGAAATTATTTAGTTTGTTTTGTTTTAAAAGTTGGATTGATGCTTTAACTGTTTTTTTTATAATTCAAAATATTCGTTTGAATATTCTTTTTTTAATTGTATGTTCTTTTATAATAGTTATGCTGTTGGTGGCAAAAGCTTTCAAACATGTTCGTGACTGTGAAATGGTTAAAGCAGGGAGCTTGCATGACGCGTGCATGAGCCGAAGCTGATTAGTCGGATTGTGAAAGTTGTATGAAAATGTAATGGGCTTGAACCTTGACCTCCTTCCTGGGATCGATCCACAGGATTTCGTAATAACAGTATAAACAAGTTTAATAACTTTACCTTGTACAAAAATACACATATCCGAGCGCGTATTTCCAATTTGCAAATCCGATGATGATCCCATCAACTCAAATAGAACTGTGTTCTTTATTAAGAGTTTAAGCAGAGCTGTACTAGTACAAGCATATTCCGCTGATGCCTTTATTAAATCCCATGTAATAGGAGGGTTCATCATCATCATCAGCCAAAAGACGTCCACTACTGAACGATGGCCTCCCCCAATGTTTGCCATAATCCCCACGCATGCGGCCTGGGGATCTCAGTGGCTCACCGATTCGTGAGAGGATGCTGCTGCCCGTCCTCCGGTGTCTGGCCGCAGTTTTAAGACATACCCGGGTCATTAGATATTTGTATAGGAGGAGGGTTACCTATTGGTATCTACTGGGCGCAATTTAATACTCCGAGCTGGTACTGAGAATTATCTAACATAGAAAACCCATTTACATTTTTCTTGACACGGGAATAGAAGCAGTATATAAAGGATCAGACTATGGGGTCAATCGATCAGAAAAACATAGTTTATAAAAGACAACTCGCTTTACTTCATATGCGACATCTCTGCCGAACCATTCGATGGTTAAAAGCGTGACGGTTATGCTAAACGCCTTTGAATGCCATTAGTCTAGCTACAATTAACACAGGGCAACCAGGGCGGTTAGTATAGACTTGTCGCTGAGGTTAGGAGACCGTAGCGTCGACCGTCTCGCTTCACGACACACTGCTAAGCGATGACATATTAGGGAATTCTGTATAGGCGGTGAAAAGCCTTTGGTTGTTTGATGCTTGATGTACATTATTTTATTACTGGTTGCGCCATCTTACTGGTACTGGAAATTAATGGTAAGTGTCGCATGATCTTATTTGGCCGCTCTGAAGTTAGCCGATTAGGTGCGAGTTAAAAAGTTTCGTTCCTAAAAAATACATTGCGCAGCCAAACGCCAGCTAAACGCCGCTAACTTCAGAGCGGCCGATAAGATCAAGCGATCAATAACAGCAATTTTCCAAAAAAAATGACATTTGTATCAACATGTCAGTCCTGGAATGGGTGCCCGTTATTCACACGTCGAGACCTCTCCTTACCCAGTAGTGCGCGTTAAGTTGTTAGTGCCTGTTATACAAATACCTATGACAATTTAACGATACGTTTGGCTCAGCGATTAGCTTTCTGCGCTACATGTCACGGTCGATCCCCGCACGGAACAAATATTTATATGATCTATAGATAGTTGTTTCGGGTCTCGTTGTATGTGCATGTGAGATAAATGTTTGTAAACTGTCCTCACAATACAGGAGAAATCCTTGTGTGGGGTAAGGTTTTATTAAAAAAAAAAGACAGAAAGAATAGTTTCGGGCAGTCAGCAGCCCAAAATGCCTGATAATCGAGATAACCGAATCGGTATCTTCCAAAAATTGTGGCAGATAGCAGTCGATACGTTTAAAATACTGATATTCAGCCGCATCTGGTAGACTAGAAGCCGATCTTTACGAAAATAATGGCTAATCGCATGAATTTCAAAGCCGCGCGTCGCGGACCAACGCACGAATCCAATATTTGTATGGACTCCAGCTAATTTTGCCATGTTGATTTTTTAATTTTGGTGTGGAGTCGGAGGGATACCGGAGAAAATCTAGTGAATAGCAATGTTAGAAAAAAAAGTGGAATTCCATGGATTATAGATAAACTCGATATCGCCAATTGACATGCAACTTTCTCTTTATTCTAAGAGCTGTGATTAAGAAAGTTCTGGGAATTTTTACTAACAATAAAGATTCAATCTATTTGATTAAAAACGTATCACTTACCATTGCGCCTGTATTCCTCGAAGGGTTAAGCAGAAGTGTACACCCACATTTTTCCCCAATAAATAAGAAGCCACACCATTACCATCTATCGGGCATAATTCCTAACAAGGGGTGCTGCGGAAAATTTTAAAAAATCCCTTTTACCGATTTGGGAGTCGAACCCAGAACCTCATACTCAGCATCTGCGCATGCGACTACTACACCAACGAAGCAGTTAAAATAGCGTCAACACCTATTCAATAGTAAAACCAAACAGTGTGTTATTTACTTAAGATATTTATTTTTATTTATTTATAGGGTTGTGGCTTCGGCTGCCAGCTGCACCACATAGTGTACTGCCTGATATTCGCGTACGCCACGGAGCGCACCCTGATCCTCAACTCCAAGGGCTGGCGGTACAACAACAAGGGCTGGGACTATGTGTTCATGCCCATTTCCGACAGCTGCACCAGCGCCTTCGATGATAAAGTTGTGCAGTGGCCAGGTAATTAGAACACTTGATGTTTTTTTTAAACAAGATATGCAATTACAAAGATGAGGTGACAGGTGGGCAAAGATCTTCACGCACGCCTGGCGGTGGAAATCGCCGACGAGGTCGACCAAGGCGTAGGTGGCGTGACGACCTGGAGGTATATGCTGGACAGGCATGGCAACAAGTCGCTCAAAATAGAGAACAGTGGAAGAAAAAAGGGGAGGGCTTTGCCCAGTAGTGGGAAATAAAATAGGCTACTAACAAAAAATGCTATTAGAAATGATATGCAAAAAATCCGCCAAACTAGTTCAGGCTGGGGTGCAATTTGCAGCACCCTCCCGCTCGCAAATTTATGCACATGCAGAAGAAGATGCGATAAATAAAATGTTATATAATGATTTCCTGGAGATGCTCCGTGGACAGGCGAAACACGTGTCGACAATCGGTTTGAGTTGCATTTTACCTACATTATATAACTATAGTTTTTGGGATATCGTCATTGAAGTTCTAACACCACGTATGTCAAAAATAGCAATTTTTCAGAAGAATGAAAAAACTACATCATTTTATATATCCATCAGTACAATACCGTTTTATATTAATTTCATTTTACGAGTTTTTATTGGACGATTGTTGTTTCTGATTGACTGAAACTACGCGTCTTCCGATTCTCTAACAAATGGCATCAAAACGTCAATGCCGCCAAAAATGACTTACGTGATGTTAGAACTTCAACGACGATATGCAAGGAGAAGATTACTATGCAGGTTTTATTGAAGACCACTCATATTTTACAACGTTATACTTCGCACTGTTGTGATTACCGAGACGTCGTTGTCATTATGCCGATAACCGGTGTTCTAGCTTCATATTTTATCACTGTACGTGCTGGGAAGGGATAGGCAGATGAACTTTGGTACAACCACGGTTCCTCGAAACTGTAAACGGGAAACGACAATGGAAAAATTCTCATGAAGTCTAGAAAACGGCTGACTCATCTGATTTATGATCAGTTTTGAAACTGGGCTGCGTCATTTTATGTGACTTTTCCTTCTCATTCTGAGAAGAGGCCCGTGCTCAGCAGTGTGATAGTAATGACCTGAATTATTATTAAATTAGTCTTTAAAAACTTGACCGCTAGTATACACAATCAAGAGGGGAATATTGCTGGTAATAATCACAACTGTTAGAAAACCTATTAGCGATTATTCGCACACCACACCTAAGAGTTAACAAGTCTAATCTTGCTCGTGACTATCTAATAATATCAAAGAAACGAAACAGCGCCTCTAGCGGCTGCTACACTAAACAAAAAAAAAAAACTTATACTCCATCGTCGCTCTTAGCCTCTTAAGACCTGTAAACTCATAATCAGTGGCGTATTCTCGTCACCATAATCTGTCAGTTGCCCTTTCGTCTCGGCAATGCGCGCCCAACTTAGAAAATAATGTAACTAATGTAAATTTTATTTTTGATAATAGAAGAAGGGAATGTTTTGATTTGCACGAAACCAAATAAAAATATATTTGAGGATTGTCCGGAGGAGATGTTAGAGTCACCGAACACAAACTTGACACGTAAAAATCGAGTTTTTTTTTATACATATGTGCCTAACATTGTACAGTCTATCGTGAGGTTTCGTTGTCATTATGCCGGTCGGTTGCTCAGCTGGTTAACAGATTTGAAAACGCTACGTCTTGAGGCTTGACAAAAATGTTTGGAGTCTGACTGTTTTCGTCCTAAAGGCTGGTCTGGACTAGGCGAGTATTTTAGACGATTGACAGAAGCTAAATATGTCCGAACATTACTTTGTCGAGTATGTATTACGTGATCGAGTGTTTTGTTCTATTTTTCACGTTAGTGAAGAACTTTTGAATTTAATACTCGTAATTCGGTTTGATTACTAACATAGTCTATCTAGGCATATAATGTCTAGGGGGGTCAGGTTATGTAGGGCATTGACTGAACAAGTCTTAAGAGACATAACATGATGTTTTTTTTATCGGACTCCTGTTAGCGTTCTTACTTTGAAATACACGGGGTCGCCATGAGAAATTTGTTGGTTAAACTTGTCCGAAGGTTTTAAGTTTTATATACACAATTCTAGAGAACAGTAGCGATTGCTCCACCGATAAGAGCTAAGCTCTTAAATTAAAGATGAAGAATACACAAGTCTAGTACCTAATCTTGACAGTTTGGCTGAGCTGGCAAAATCGGCATACTGGGAATGAAGCTTTGACATTAGTAAATCTAAGTAGTTAGGACATTTATCTGACTGATGTGTCTATTTTATTTGCTTATCTGAAGGATATAGATCACCAATTGTTAATTATTATTTATATTAATATTTAGTTTGTTATTGCAATGTACAGGCACTGGTTAGCAGTCGGTAATAATATTGGATTCATCCAACTTTCTATGTTATTTTAGATATTTTATAATGTAGATATATGGGTTAATATTCTATTTATTATGACACTTTAGACCATTAAAAGTTAAGGGGATGCACATAATTCTCCATTAAATTAAAAAATTGTATTTGTATAAAATGTCTCAATTTCTTTTGTCTAATATCCGTTCTGATATCTGGATGTTTCTGTATCACACAAGTAATTTATTATGGGATAGTAAATGTGTATTTATGTCAAGTAATTTATAGCAAAACAACTGTAGACGTAACCCTACGGCTAGGCTTGTATGTAGTTTAAATTAATGAGAAAAACAAACCACAGTGAACAAAGCTAATTCATGCTAAACATGCATTTCAGTGTGGTCAATTAAATGTCCAATCAATGAACTCACCTTATCGCCGTCCCCTGATGCAAATAGGCGTCTGCTTAATTGAGTTTTGATGGCTCGGTTGGCGCAGTGGTTGAGGGAACTACTGCGTTATGTGTAGATTCCTTAAAGGCACAAATATTCGTGTGGTCTATAGATAGTTGTTCTGAGTTGGGATGTTGGTTCTTGTGAAGATTTCTGTTTGTAAACAAACGATGCAGAAATTGTATATAATAATACCTAGTGCGCTGCAAAATTTTAAAGAAAAAATATATATTTCTGTATAAATTGCGGAAAAGCATAATATGTATATGTATATTATAAATGTTCTACGTTAACAGTTGTTTTGCTATTCATTTGTCGTTTCAGTGAACTGCTAGTTTAATAAGACGTGTGTTTATTTCAGTGACGTACGACGCCAAGGTGGTGTCTCTGCCTTTCATAGACTCGATATCTCAGAAGCCTAAGTTTTTGCCGCTCGCCATTCCGAAAGACTTGGCCCATAGGTAAGTTGCCAGATCTTTCACCTCATCATCACGCTCTATTCCCCTTAAGGAGGGTTGTACTGTTCTACACATATTTTACCGTCATTCAGTCCTATGGAATAGGGGGCGAGGATATTGCCATTTTCTGGGCCCTATTCCAAATTTCGGTTTGCAACTAAGAATATTTTATAGGAAAATCCAATAACACTTTGCTTGACCTGGGAATCGAATCAAAACCTCACACTCTGCGGCTGCGCTGGTGATTACTAGACTGAAGAAGTCATATTTTACGATATCACTATTCCTCTACAGCCTTAATCCGTTTGAAATAGCATCTATGTATAGTCAATTGAAATCGATTTAAAAATGAGCGAGTCCCGTGTCCTTGAACTATTAAAAGGCACTTATCTTCTAATAAATAAAAATGAATCGCTAAATGTGTTGCTAAGCGCAAAACATGAGAACGGCTGCATCTTTTTAGCTAATTCTTTTTTTGTTGTATTCGTAATTGTCAGGACAAGGTTTTTATGAAAGAAAATTTACGGAAAATCGGAAATTTGGAATTGTAAATTGCACCCGTGCGAAGCCGGGGCAGGGTAGCTAGTGATTAATAAAGACTAGTTGCTGAAATCAAAAAGTAATTTCGTAGTGAACGTCAAACATATTATGGACAGAACTAATATGCCCGCCCTTGACATTGAAATCATCACTTTGTTTTCATGATAATTATAATGGAAGGGTACAAAGAACATCCACGAGTGACGAAACTGATGTTCGTCTAGCGCACCCTGGGCAGTCAGCCTCGATACCATCATTGCTGACTGGCTACTCTTTCCCTTACGGCATGAGTGATTTCCACGTAATGTCTTGGGCCGCCTTGACAGAAGAAGAATAGTGGAAGATCCTTAGACAGTTACAGTATCTCAATTCAGATATTACCAACAGGATAACGCGTTTCAACGGCGACCCGTCAGCATGGTGGATCGGTCAGATGTTGAAATATATCCTGAAGCCGCGACAAGCTATGCAGAAGGCGATCAACGACACAATTGCCAAGATGAACTTCAAGACGCCTATAGTTGGGTAAGCCATTCATTTACTGCACTACGTGATTCATTCAGTGACTGCACTACGTGTCCCTGGTTCGGTTTCCGCACGGAACAAATGTTTATAAGACCTACAGATAGTTGTTCCGGTTCCACCCGCGATACAGAAATTATTCTTAGTGAGGGGTAACGTTTTTATTTAAAGAAAAAGAAGGTAAGACTTAGAAATCGTACCCTGTACTAGTAGGTAGTTTTTACGCCATCTAGCGTGAAAATATGACGTACAAGAGTATTCAATGAAATGAAATTGTATATTTTGTGAATTGATCGTCTATTAAAAGTTAGTAAACTTTAAAGTCAATACGTCAATAAACAGTGTTGATTGATAGGTACCTGTGTTTCCACAATATCGCATATATTTAATTATTTTTGCGTCGTTTTAGTTCCTTATTGTGCATTACTAGTTTTATGAGCAACTCGTTTTGTTCAATGTTTATTGACCGTATAATCAGTCGTTGCTGCATGTGATAATGGTTTATTTTCTAGTTACTGTTGTTGCTGATCGGAAATTAAAGCTAACATTAATTTTGTTCTATGACCATATACATGTGTTTGTTTATATTGATGACTTTAAATAAAGTTACTAACTTTCCTCATAAACCCTGTTTAGAGTTTAAATTTAAATAATTTTGACCGTAAGTGAGAATGTGTAACTATTAAGCCGGATTCATATTATTGGGTTGTCATGTTGTGACGCCTTCTGACGGGGTGTTAGCCAAGCAAAACTCGTTGTGATATGACGGACTATTTAATAGATTCACAGAGTAATGGAGTTTCTTGCCCGTTATTCTCCACAAGAAAACAACACAACTGGATTCTTACTATTCATAAGTGCCTTTAACTGGTAATACACTTTATTATTATTATTATTTATGCGTTCGATTGGTCAATCCTGCGTCACGACATAACACGATACGATAATGTGGATCCGGCGTTAATCATCCTGCTCCGGTGTGCGTTCGACGGAGCGCGATCTCCGTACGGAGACGCGTTTTCAGTGTTATATAATGCGTGGTTTCATTCCATCTTTGGTACTTACAAGCAACGCTAACCGCAGCCCCGCATCACGTTTGGTGTACGTTTCAGTGATATCCGCAGAAGAATCAGACATTTTTGAGTCATAATGTATGATCTACAGATAATTGTTTCGGGTCTGGTTTTGTGTGCATGTGACATGTATGTTTGTAAACTGTTCCCACGATACAGGAGAAATAAAAGCGGAGCAACGTTAAAAAAAATATATCGCTCGGGAAAATAATAAATAGAAATGAGAATTTAGATTACTGTTGTCATTACATTTAGACCAGTGTGCATAGAAATTGGCCCATTCTCTTTGGACTATAAACTTGAGATAACATTTATACAACGTCTATTGTTAAAGTTAATATAATAGGCTATTTGACAGTCTGCAAAATAATAAACTCTGTAGAAATCCGAATAGATTATGGGTTTTAAAATCAATTTGCATTAATCTCATTAAAAAATAATGTTTTTTTTTTTCATAAACCTTGATAAAACTTTTTTTTAACTGGCGTCCTGATGTCAATATCGGTCTGGATTGGCTGAATGATCGTAAATATGTCTGTGATTAATAGCTGTTCCTTCGATTTTTGATGTTTATTTTATGACACGCCATATTGGCACAAGATAGCGATTTGGCGGCTTAATTATGATAAATAAAGTATTTTTATTTGATGAAATTATATTATTTGAAGAAATACATAAATAAATCTTATCCTACCTATCTTAAAATTATCACTTATTGTGAGTTCGATAAACACCACTAAATAAACTGAGATGGTTTCAAGAGATCAGTCAAATAGCCTGTTGTAATAGCTGATTATTTTTCAGTGTCCATATAAGGAGAACAGACAAAGTGGGCACGGAGGCGGCGTTCCACCACATCCACGAATACATGGCGCATGTGAAGGACTACTACGACCAGCTGGAGCTCACGCGACCTGTTGACGTGCGGCGCGTCTATCTAGCCACCGACGACGCTAACGTGAGTACATTGTACTACAACTGATCGTGAAGTGTACGAGTATATGTACAGTCGAACAAACAGAAAGAGGATCGCCGATGTTGTTTTTAAATATGATTATTGTAATGTGGAATAATGAGGTATGGTGTGTCTCCATTAAAAAGGGAGGATCCTTCGATCAGGCCTATCTTGATGTCAAACATTCCTATACGTGTTAGAATCGTTGTAAACTTGCATAGTACGATTCTGGATTTTCTGTTATAATCTCACGTTGATAGCTGTAATTTTTTAATTGAATGCTTCCCATAATTTTCTGAGAAATTTTTCATTTATATTTGGTGGCCCTGTAGCTTTTCCAACTGAACATCAACTTCAGTTGAATAAAAAGTGAATGGCTGTCCAAAGGCACAGAATGCGAATAAGCTATTTCTTGGTTTTAAAACATTAATATGTCAAACATTTGAGTTCGTGAGCTGTATAGGGCTTCTATATAAAAAAATAAAAATATGATGTGCTATGCTACTCAATATAAACGATCGTACCGTGTTCCAGGTGCTAGAGGACGCTCGCAGCAAGTACCCGAACTACAAATTCCTGGGCGACCCGTCGATCGCGAAGACAGCCGCCACCCACCGGCGCTACACGCCGCTGTCACTCACCGGGCTGCTCGTGGACCTGCACATGCTGGCCATGTGCGACTACCTCGTCTGCACCTTCAGTAGCCAGGTCACTACTGCATATTACATACTACACGGGATTTTCCATGAAAAATATAATAATTATAAATAAATTATTATTTTGCCTATGTCTTACTGCTGGTTATTTTGGGATGGGCTTCTTATGATAATTAAAAAATATAAAATTAATATATAATATATATATATATTCCTACAGTTTTAACTGGTTCCAAGGCTTTGTCCCAGCTGGGCGCGTGAGCAACGCTAATATCAAAAATACATAGTAATTTATCTTGATGGCGTTTATGCGATCTGGGATGGCATACATTTGTAATGTTGGTGTGTTCATCGTTAGATTTAAGTATAAAAATATTTTATTTTATTCTTAACAAAATATCAATAACTTTCCTAAGACACCTTCATTATAAGTTTCAAAATTTGTTTAGGTCGGTCGCGTGGCTTACGAGATGATGCAGGCGAACCGAGTGGACGCGTCCGACAGTTTCTTCTCGCTGGACGACATCTACTACTTCGGCGGACAGAACGCGCACGACAGGGTCGCCGTCATGCACAATGACGGTACCTACCAGGATATTGCGCTACAGGTTAGTGCGCTACACTGAAGCTCAGACATACGGAAGTTTATGACGTGTCGTACAAACAATTGTCACCGTGATGTTTTGAGCAAATTAAACCACACATTTTGTTGTAATGACAATCTAAGCCTCGAATGTAAGTTTTATCAATCAAATTCATAAATGTATGAAATGCGCGCAGATTTGAGTAAACTTGTATTTAAAATGCGCGCATACTGTTTTCTATTTTTTTTTCTTCAATCAAAACTTTTTTTGATTGCTGTTCGAATTAACACTAAAACTATTTATCTATTCTAATGTCATCAAGTCAGTTCATATGTAAAAAACTATGTAAAAAGTGACGAGAGCTTTTTATTATTATTTCAGGTTGGCGATTTAATTGGCATCGCGGGTAACCACTGGAACGGTTACGGCCGAGGGACAAATAAGATAACAAACGTGGTATGTTGAATAACAACGAAATAATGACTTACGTAATATCTCTTAATAACTCACTGATTTATTGGTCTAAGGGTCGCAAGCGAGACTGTTAAGCGTGAGGTCCTGGGTTTTACTACCAGGTCGGGCAATGTGAAATTCTCAGTAGCAGCACGAAGTCTGCAATTGTACCCTCGTTTCTCCTATTAAATGGCACTCAATAACGAAATTGGCGAAATGCGGGTGTACAATAACACAACACTGCCTAACCCTTCGGGAAACACAGGCGTGATGCTATGTTATGTTATCTATTAATAACTGTGACAGCTTACCGATTGAATACTTGCTTTACAAGTAGGAGGGTTTTAAGTTCGATACCGGCCCACCTTTGATCTTCTCGAATTCATGAGATTATCAGAATTTTATTCCGTTAACAGCAAAAGACAACATCATAAGACTCCAAAAAGTTCTCGATGGTGAGTGATGTCCGGCAACCTGTAGATATCTGACGGGCGTGGTGTACCAAGATCCTAAGTCAAAGTCAGCAATGGAACAGTAATGGGCTGGATATTTTATTGAAGTAAGATACTTAATTAATTAATGTTGTTTCAGAACGGGCTGATCCCCTGGTACAAGACTGCGGACCACCTGGTCCTCTACCCATTCCCGGAGTACAAGCAGGTGCCGCTGTACTCCGACACTCGACAGAAAGAGTTATAGGAGGTCACCGCTCAACGTTGACACGTCATAACGGACTATTTAACGCGTGGATAAAGGCGTTACACGTCGTTAATTTTTTTTAAAGTAAATTATGGAGTTCGCTCTACTTTCTGATTCTCTGTGTAACAAAGGAGGGTAGGAATATAAATTTTAATGTCGTCTACGATCGTTAAAGTTTTCGTGAACGTCTTTTACGGGCTTGTTGATTGTTATATCAATGATAACTATATTGTAAGAGTGATTTCTCATTGAATTTTTGATTCATTTCTAAGTTATGATGTTAGTGTAATTGTTCACGGTTGCAATAACTCGATATGATTCGCGTACCGCCTAGAAATATTACGATATTTCTTTATTTACAAATAAACAGGTTTATTTTAGCGTATAACATAATATTATGAACATAAAACAACATGTTTATTGAACTTTCGTATGAGAAATTCAGAGATAAGTTTTCTTAGAGATAGTTCGTTAATTTTGTGTTGAATGTATACAAAGATGTTGTCTGCGTCACAAAGATAGCGGGCGATAGCAATGCGTTTAAATATTTGTTCTATATACTCTTGAATCTCTTTCGCTTAACCTTATCGGCTTGTTTCAAAGAAACAGATCGGCACAAAATTCCCTATCTCGTTCTGCCTGACGCATGCTCTGTAAGATTAGAAAGCTTCTCTTATATCATTCGTTATCTAAGATTTAAGCTATTTATGGTGTCACAAAAATGTTTGCCATAAAAAAACAGTACATAAATACTCAAAATTCCAGTTCAAAGGTACTGACAAAACAGAACGGGTATCATTAAACCTTTAACCGCCAACGACGATTTAAAGCGTCAATCACGATTTTAATCCAAACGCCAGTGGCGCCGCCTTCAAGTGTCAATCCACACATAAATGCGAAAATAGTGTTTATTACTTATTTCACTGTCAAACATAAGGCTAAAAAATAACGCTTGAAGGTGGCATTGGCGTCTGGATTGAAATCGTGATTGACGCTTTAAATCGTCGTTGGCGGTTAACGGGTTAATACGACGTATAGACATGACGCTAGCTAAATTTATTAAGATATTTTTAAATGAATGAAATGGCCTGTGCTGGTCAGCGATTTAAGCAGAAATCTGTTTTAAAATGCGCAGCAAGGTGGAAAATTTATAAATCGCCGTTTTACCTCTGTTTACAGTAATTAAAAAAATAAACCTTCCATTCTAAGAATTAAGAGCTTTTTTACAAAGAGACGGAAACGTCTGTAAGCACCATTACTTATTTGGATTATTTTCAAATTATATTTTATCCGTGAAGTAGCAGGTGTGAAGCTTGTTATACTATATAAATATTAATTCACTTTTCAACATCCTTTAGTCTATGATATGTCACAAACTTTGTGATAAATACTTTATTCTCATTCACATTGAACCAATATCGCTACACTGTTGAATAACATATGTTTAATGAAGAGAAGAGTAGTTATAAGTTTCGATATTGATACATGAGACACGGAGAAGTAAGCAAATGAAGCGATACACGTTTCTTCTAATATAGTCGCGTGCGCAATTGTGGGGTGCACCCAGCGGCGTGCACAGAATTTTTAGACAGGGTAGGCAAAAAAATTTAAAAACTTACTTACCAATAATACCTACTGCATGTTGGTATTGGTACGTCGTCTTGTCGATTAAATAACGATGTATGTGATTTGCCACCTCAAATATCTTATAATAAATATTTATTTGCGTTATGTAGGGTAGGCAGTGTCTTTTTGTCTTTATGCACCGCACGCCACTGTGCGCCAGTGTAGTGAGAAATTATCCCATTAAAGTCCCACTGAACGGGAAATGAAATATTATTTACTAAGTGTTAACTACCCGCAAACAAGTTATCTGAATAACAATTTACCTACTGCATTTACAGAGGCAATTATCAGTAACCTTTATATAGACCAGTGAATGATACATTCCATTTTAACTCTTTCCATAGTATTAAATTAACTGAATGTACTTCTGTCCCTTGAGGTGTATTCATGTGTCTTGATTGTATGATCATTCTCATTATAAATACTAATACTAATTAAAACATGAAGTGTCAAGTGTTTCGTCGTTTCCATCATAATTTGTGATTCAAACTTATAATATTGACTAGAACCTAGAACTTGAAAGAACAGCGGTCTAAAAAGACCACACTAAGCAATTCATCTACGAATCTTTGTAACTATCAAACAGGTGTAAAATTATGTTAAATATTGAACCTTACGTGATTATATTAAGAGTTAATAGTGAAGTGCATATTTTGACATTTATATTGCCAATCATATTATCATCTTAAGCGGCTTTTTTAGACTCGTCTGTTCTAAAGTTTGCAGTACAATTTGGTACAAAATCACGCCTCATAGGACAAAGGACTTAGAAACGAAACAGGAATTGATGAACCTGTACAACTAATATAAGATGCTTCTAAAACTAAAATATCTGCTGCAATGAGCGAAGTGGTCCGGACTCTGCTGCACACAAACTAAACTTATATAGTCTTCTCTTTCTAACAAGAAAAAAATCATAAGAGGATGAACGATTTTTGGTTCAGTCTTATCCCTCCATGTGCTCATTATCGACGTGAATTTAGCCGTGCGTCGCGTCTTTTTTCTATATATTTTCTGTCCCTTTTCAATAATGTTTATACGAAAGAGATAAATTATGAGTTTTGTGCGATGTGTTACAGAATGGGCACCAGTAGATAAGATGACAATCTACAGTTGGCATGCAATAGAAATGGAAATGATATAAACTTCAATAAGTATAATGTGGAGCATAGGGGACAATGCCTTGTTTCATTCCCGAACATTGTACTGTCGTTTGTATTATTTGACAATCGTAGATGACCAACTTCGTCTTTAAGTTATCGTACCGCGATCCTCGTATGAGATTTTTAATTAGTTTACTAAAAAAGCGTAGGCTCGCTCCACGCGTAACATTCATAGTGAATAATTCCTTTGATAACTCCTTCATACATTCTAAAATCGGACTGCTGTTGGTTCAACTAGGAGTACTGAGGACTACTCGCGCTTTGACAAGATATCTATTGTAGAGGTAGGATCTTTCTCTATAGTGAGTTACTGCATCTGACCACTAGCTACATGTCGATCATTTTAATTAAATATATCTCAAATGTTATATCACGAGAATTCTGAGAACGATAGGACGAGAAATATCCGCCATGTTTTTCGATACGATCAATACTACGAATATTTTGACGTGGAGTAATTTAATCGTATTTAATTTAATGTAAGTGAATTTGAATGTAAAATACAATTTTATTAGACGATTTTGTTTAAATTTTATGTGACAACCACAATTTTTATCATACATAGAAAAAAAAATAGTTTTCAGTTAAAAGAACATCATGTCTGAAACTTAAATTTCTAATTTATAATTCACTTACATTAATAATATGGTTACGATAATAGTTTACGTAAAACGAAAATGTATGAAAAATTCGTGCGCGCGCGTTTGAACGAGCTCATGTAGATGCACGCAGATTTTTCTAAACGTTCTTGCTAGGCTTACTGCAATTGCGCGAGGATCACCCACCATTAATGTGATAATGTACGTTTCTTATACGGCCTACATGTTTGTGTTATATTGTATAAATTGTGTTCGTCTATGTAAGTGTTATAAGCGCTAGGGCATCTAAAAAAGCCGTTGCGATGGCTGGACAGTAGGACAAGAAGATACACTACTAATAATAGAACAAAAAGGTAAAAAAAGTCACCAGATATAAATGAAGTTTTCTAAATAACTAATGATGAATAAAAAAAAGTTTTTACTCTAATCAGGTTCAGTAATCATGATTCCTTACTCCATTGGGGTATGCTTCCAGTCTAAGCGGTTGCGGCTGAATATTTTACGCCCAATTACTAGGAGACACTGATACTCTAGACTGGTTATTAGATTTTTTGGGCTGCTGACACCCGTAATGACTGTCATAGATATTCGTTTGACACCTGGGACAAATGCTTAACGTGCTTCCCGAGGAACGGAGTGGTCTTGACGTTTGAAAAACGGTCACCCATCCGAAGAATGACAGATCTATTCATCTGCGCGGTAGCTATTTCAATTCTTCTTCTTTAATTAAGAGCTTAGCTCTTGTTGGTGCAGCAATCGGCACTGCTCTATGTTTTCTGCCTTCGTTTCGACCTCTTGATACGACCCTACTTTCTCCTTTACTTGTTGTGCAAAGCTTCGTCAAGGTCTTCCCCTTCCTCTCTTTCCTTCTAAAATTATCTTGAAGAAGTGATAGTGTCGTAACCTAGTACATCTATGTATAAAAAAATTGTATTAAAACTTTGTCTATATTTGGTGGCCAGTACGGTCAGCATCAAAAAAATATATACACGTAGCGAAATTCAAAAGCGAGTTTTAGAGGAAATAGTGGTTAATCTTGACCAATTTCATACATAGTATCTGCGGATTCATAAATATACATTGTCATTTAAATTTTATAATTTTTACCAATACCTTTCCAAGAATAAGCTTTTGAATTTCGCTACGTGTATACATATTTTTGATGCTGACTGTACACCTATCTTTATGTACCATTGTACATATATACAAAACAGCTACAAAAAAAACTTGTGACGTCATTTAATTACAATGATATTTACGAGTTTCGGTGGATTTACACATGCATTTTAAGCCAACAACAATTATGAAAACAGGTACAATATTATAATTATATTTTAAATAATAACTATCTAATTATTCTGTGAATTAATCACTCTCAGTACACTGCATTACATTCTGTATATTTGTATTTCCTTAATGGATTCAATTTCCGTAAATATTTTGTATGTGTAATTTGGATAACGCAAAACCTCGCACTCCAGCCTTATAATATTGATTTAAAACCATAAAAAAAAACCATAACTTTAAGAAAAAAAAAACAGTCAAACTGAGAACCTGCTTTTTTGAAGTCGGTTGAAAAAGGAGTCTTATTGTCCTATGATAAGATTTAATTTTCTTTTAGTAGTAGTAGTTTTAATGCTGTTTTTTCAGGTTTTGTACAAGATATACAACGAGGATATTTAGTTTTAATTCCGGCAAATTAGTTCAAGCTTGGGTGCATGCACAGCACTAGTTTGGCGGAATTAAAACTAAATATTCCAGTTGTATATCTTGTATAATATGGATTTCCGCAAAGAAACGCCTGATTCCATTAATTATTTCAGGTTTTGTGTATATTAAAATTACACATCGTATATTGACGACAGATGCTGAAGTTAGATCTGGGGGTTTTACTCTCGAAAATAATTCTTTATGAGATTGATTAGATTATATTTGGATTTATATCAACTTGCACCTACACTAGCGCCACATTTGTTTCAGATCCGTGGATATTTAATGAACTAAAAGACATTGAAATTATACATTTTTTCGAGAGTAACTCGTCTGCCTAAAATTAAACGCCATGATCTGACTTTATTAGACAAAAATATCGAATATTAAACAATTTAGTCGAATATTTTTTATCTTTAAATACTCTTTCCTGTCTTAAATTTTCAAAATGTTACATTCAGCGTAATTTTTTATATAAACATTTGCTCATGTAACTTTAAACATTTTTTCCTTAATTTTTGTTTGTTTTTATTTATTAGTGTACCTATGTTATTATAGTTATACTTATCTAAATATGTAGCTGCGTATGCGATGATGTCTGAAAAGCATTTATGTATATGTTACGTAATTACAAAATATAAACAAAGTGTGTATTCCGAGTGCTATTATACGTACATGCCTTATATCTGTGAATAATCTGTCATATGTATATTTAGTAAAATATGTTACAAAATAAAATGTTATAAAATAAAATAAAGAAGAAATTTCAAGAATAGTGCAATTCTACATTTTATTTTTGTTAGTATTGTTGTGGGTCTGTTTGTCAAATCGTATTAAATGTTGTAATACAGATCACAGATATACTTCCATTTTTTTTAGTATTCCCATTTTCTTATCATTACAGATACTTTTATAAAAGCACTTCTACATTTTGTCATCCAATTCCATATTATTTATTTCCATAGCAAGTAAAAAGATATTTCTAGAATGGTGATATATCTGGTGTATTTTTTAACTTTGTATCTGTCGGAGCTTCTGTAAGATGTATGTAAACTGATGATAAAGTAACATGGACCTAAAATGTGTGTATATAGCTTTATAATATATTGTATATAGAAAAGAAAATAATATAAATAAATGGTAACATGTGAAGGTAGTCCGAATTTTTATTTTAAAATATATCATTGCTTCTAGTTCGTTCACAGAAGGCTTTACTCTGTGGTGGACTATTTTTAAGAACCCTCCCGCATACACCTGGGCTTCCTGCAAGTATAGTGGTCATATCGTCAACGATTATCGGATAACGAGTCCAGAAAATAAAAAACAGTTAGTAGTTAGCAAACAGCTTTTAAGTATATGAAATTTCTACTCTTAGGGTCAATTCACACTGAGCGAGCAGCGGCCGGCAGCGGCTTTTTGAGGCAAAATATTACAAATCATTTTGAATTTAATCTAGGTGATCAAAAAGTCCATAGTTATTTGAAGACAAAGGAGCGCAGCGCCGCGAAGCTGCACGAGCCTTCTAGCGCCGCACTGCCCCTTGCGGCGCCGCCGCGCTCTTACGGCCGCTGCTCTTTCAGTGGGAATTGACCTTTACTGTAAATATTTGGCAGCACAAGTAAATATAGTACTAGATGCAGTGATACTTTCGCAAAACGTCGTATCCTGGTCCTGGAGAGACAACGGTATGGTAACTAACCATACCGTTGTCTGGTCTGCCTACCCGTACCGGACCGGAGCGTGAGGTAACCGCCATGTTTTTCCTCTCACATTTCTCGGAACGAAGCGCGCATGTGCGATCGAATCTCATACCCTCTTTTTATGACGTTCCGTTACTTTTAATTAGTTTTCCAGTTAACCGTAAGTAACGCATCTCAAGCGCACGACAACCGGGATTTCCATAATGCAATTATGTAGAAATTTTATTGATTGGTAAAGGCCACGAGATAAGCGGATTTTTATACCAATTGTAAAAAAGAAACATAAATATATTATGATTATACATACATACATTCGTTATAAAATTTACTGGTGTATTTTTCGTTCCTGGCGGGATATAGTCAAAGTTATCTTGGCAGGAACCGAAGTGCTTAGTATAAAACATTTATGCGCATATTGTTAAGGGAATATTTAACCAGTTATATCTTTTGCTGTCAATCACACATGATAGCATGTTTAATAATATTATTGTCGCTATTATTTTCGATGACCGCGTCGCGGGCAACTGTCGTCGATACGATTCAATCGCGGAACAGTTAACACTGCAGTCATCACAAGACTAAACCATGTGCCCAGTGGACTGCCTGCGATAATAGAGAAGTAGACTACGAAAACTAGGACTAAGAAAACCTCTTCAGTGATAGCTGGCTATTTATAGCGTTGGCGATGACTAACATAATGTTTCAAAATAAACTTTGGACCTTTATATGTACACAGCGTAAGCGGACGAGACCACTTTCTTAAACCTCACTTTTAATGGCTTCATAAAAAACGGCCGCGGCGAAAGTAGCCCCTCTTACCAAGTTCAATAACACGGCATAACAGTACCTCGCCGACTCGCGCGCAGGTTGCATCTCGGAGGCCTTGCATCAGTGACGAAGTCGATGGAGTAAGGATGTGGAGTGCGGTACTTGTTCTCGTATGTTGTGTGACCACGGTGTTGCCGGCAAAGCATCTGCCGAAATGGAAGAAACAGGTTAGTTTTTATATTTTGGGTTTGGTTATTTTTTTGTTTTGGAAACAGGTCTAAATGTTTTTTTTTAATAATTTTTTTTAACCAATTTTGACCTGAAGTTCTGGGTTTATACAGCACCTATATGAGGTGATAGAAAATACAGTAGGTATTCTATGCGATTATGATTTTTATACTTTATTGCATATCGTAAAATTATTATCCGCAACCTAACAAAAAATAGAGAACGGATACCTAATTTAGAAATATCCTATGGCCCAATGGGATCAGCTTTTGGTAAACGAGTTTTGGTTAGGTAAAATATAGATATTAAATTTGTCCCCAAATTAGAAAACACAACTGTTGTAAAAGATAATTACAATAAGTTAATTAAACATTAAATAATAAACAAAGATGTACACAATGTTTTCACCGGCGTTTTCCCGCGGCCCACTTTCTCGTTGCTTTCTCGCAACTGATATTAGAAAGTTCCTTCGGTGACTCAGTGAGATGCGCACAATCCTGCTGTTAGGATGGTAAAGCCCATCACTTTCTATGCCTAATTTATTGGGCATTTCACCTTGTTCGAACTAGAAATGCTAATTATCTCAATGGCTGCTATAGATGGCAGAAATTCGAAGTCTAAAAAAAACGTGCTGATGCGTGCGATATACAGTTAGCTCAGAGAGCTATTTACAATTTGATCCACGCTGCTGTGGCCTATAAAACAGTCATAATTTATTTTATTCCAGGTAAAAATAGTAGTGCATTAATTGATCGTTAAGCTATCACGCCTGGAATTTATAAGGCCTAGGCCTATGTCCAGGATTGTGATGCCATTTAAAAAAGAGCCATACTTTACATCATTAGGCTGTTGCAAAATACCGAGGAGTCAGCAGCATGTGTGCAATTAGCTTAATATCATACGCAAGGTCCGTTAGTTGTAGCAAAAGGCTAGATGAGGAATATTTTGGTTCTGTGTCTTCTCATCTACCAATCAGAGGCATCAGTTTCATTCGTAGCTACGATGTGTTTAAGCTGAGATTACATTCTAATATGCACGCTAATGATCTCGTAAGTTAGGTAGCACAGGGACTAAAAATATTGCAATCTTTTGGTGACATGTATTTCATGTAAAAGGTAAACATATGTGTGTGCATTTGTGAGATCTTTCCCTTCATCCACAATTTCACTTGACTGCACTTTATTGTTTTAAAGCAAACTGTCTAACGGTGCACGTTTCATTTTACATGTACAATCTTCACTCTTACTAACCACCTTCTTCTCTTTACGCTCTATTGAAGTCGGTACGTATCCGACAGGCGTGTTCGCTGCCAGCGGTGCAGAGTGAGCACAGCCACTACGTCTGCGATGACAAGGGTGAACCTAAGTGCTTGCCCGGGTGGCAGGGAGACCTCTGCGATGTGCCGATATGCAAGAAAGGATGTGATCCGCTTCAAGGTAAGATTTATGAATATATCTGATGAGTAGGCTTATTGCGCTGATATCTTAGTGGTTGAACATTCGCCTTCCATGCAGGAAGATGGGTCTGAATTCGATCGCGGTCGTTCATGTGCAAATCAGAATTAGATTATCACTTGTGTTAACGGTAACTGAGAGACCCCTAAAATGTTTTTGGTGGTGTGTGTAGTCCACCAACTCGCGCTAGGTTATCGTGGTGGACTTAGGTTGAAATCTATCTCATTCTGAGAAGGTCAATGCCCAGCTGTGGAAAAGTTATGAGTTGGATTTATATATATACAGGAGTATTCATCCTCTGCCTTCTGCACTGAGTAGTGGTGAAGGTTGAAGTGTTACGCTTAAGACAGTGACATGATAGACTGTAGCTGCGATCAGGCCAATAAATTATAGGACTCTTTGCGGTATCTGTTATAAAATGGAGGCGGCCAACTTCTAATTAAAACTCATAACCAGAATTCTGAGATAGGGATACCCAAATTAAGTTTTACTTCTTCTGATTAGCCAATCAACAATGGTGTTAGCGAGGCTGTCCAGGGTACGCCAGACGATGCCAAGTAATGTCACTCGTGGAGGCTCTTTCCTTGCACCATTGTAAGAAAGTGTCACTTATAGCGTTTCGGGCAAAATTGTCTGCGATTATGTTCGGTTAATATAATTCTCGTTAATATCTTACTACTATTATAAATGCGAAAGATGATGGATGTTTGTTACTCAATCACGCCAGAATGGCTGAACGGATCTGGATGAAATTTGGCACACAGATTGATTATAGTCTGGAAAAGCACATAGGCTTTTTATTCCGGAAAAGTGTACGGTGTAAACCACGTGAGCGAAGCCGTGGGCGGAAGCTAGTAGTTTATATGTATTTATTACGTAACTATGCTCCGTATACGAGCTATTGTAGGACTAATAATAAACACAATTCTTATTTGTCCGAACTATGGGTTCAATCACCATTGTTAAGAGTTAAACCAGATCAAAGCAAAGAAATAAAAACAATCTTTTGTGTGTCATTTTTCTCAACTGCTCATATCAATTTTGTAATTGATACTTTATACTGCATCAGGTTTTAAATAAGCAAATCATTGTCCAGCTCCCTAGCCGAGCAAGGCCCTAAGCCGATACCAAAACTCCTCTAGCAACGTCTTATGACGTTGTTTCGTTCCTAGATGACATCGAAAGTAATTTTTTTGCCAACTCCAATTAGACCTTACATATTATTTTTGTAATTATATTGATTTTACACCGTGTCGTTCATGTGTTAATACTTTCAAAAGGACTGACCAATTAATCGCGTTCAAGTAAATTCGTGCTTCCCAGGTAACTTTATATACGCTTCCTTTGTTTCTTTCCGGCGCGGCGACACTCACTATGCACAGCATATTCACACTTCTCTTTTATTTACTTTTAATATTGAGGGCCACCACAGCGACTCTGGCCAACTTTCTTTTATATCCTTTCGCGATTATTTTACCGTTAAACTAATATTTTTAGTTCACCTCAAACAAACTTACTAGGTACCCTCTCTTTTTTTCATTATCTTTGGCAGTTACTACTTTTTTAGTTAGGCACAGATTATTATCATACATCCAATGTGAACGTTTTGTAGATTGATATTTTTGCAATCAAGTCGCAGAGCTAATGAAAAATAATATTTAGTATGTTTATGTAAATATTTATTTATATTAATGTTTATTATTTTAAATACTTCGCAACATATATACCGGGTTATCAGCACTTTAGCAGGAGCATGCAACAGGCACAATAACATGTCCGATACTGTTGTAACTAAATCAAACGGCAAAGCTTATGTTTTCTCTTCACAGACAAACAAACTAAAATAAATTACTTAGTTCTTTCTGGGTCAGCAAACTGTCATCGGTGTTCAGGATGAATAAAGCCTGGAGCTCACTACCAGCGTGTAACAGAGAACTTTCACAGAGAAAGTTCAGCTAAGTTTTATTTAGAAAGCTTTTTGTCACAAGTTCTCGTGTAGTCACGATGTTGATTTTTAATTGCCTTACACTAGGTATAATTCCTGTATCGTAGGTGCGTTTACAAATATTCACATGGACATACACCCAAACCCGAAACAATTACCTGTAGATCATGTTGATTTAGATTTTTATCATCCATGTACTTGACGTGCAAATTTGGGGAAATAATATTCCAATACTTGATCCTCGCGTGATCTGGTGTATTATATTCTTGAACTTTTGCTTTCATAACAGCATAAGCTTTCAGATAAGAATTGCTTGTCATAGTGCCTTTATCTTATCGTTTGGTCCATGAAGCCTATATTAACAACTGAGGTTTTACATCACTTTTAGCAACACATAAACCCTGTTCAACTAAGAAAATAGTTGATCCAGGTAATCATAAGCCAGATAGCTTCATATCTATAACTCTACTAGCGGAGCCGATAGACGTTACATGATAATATGAATCAGTTTAAGAAAATTCAACTTTTTTTTAGTTTGTCATATGTCATTACTTCCTAGAATTAGCGACAATATCGGTTTTTTTTTTCCTAAAATCTATTGGTTCGATTCATGGCTACGAATATAGATTTTTTCAAAAATCCAATGTTGCAGTTTTAGTTTTCATCAAAATCGGGCTCGATACTCGTTGAGAATTTTTCGCTATTCCTTATAGTATCGGATTTGGCCATCCACGTCCACTTGAAAAATTCATTCTGTATATATACAGACTCTAAAAACTATCCTATCTCTCAAGTTGGGCCAAATAATACACATTTACAATCGGTTTAAATGGGTTTAATCGGTTTCGGAGATTAACGTAAACAAAAACTTTCAGACTGGTATTTTTTTACGTTGGATTTACACTTGTATTTCTCCTGTATCGTGGGTACAGTTTACATACATACATACATGTCACATGCACATACAACCAGACCCGAAACAACTATCTGTAGATCATACAAATATTTGTTCCTTACGGAAATCGAGTCCGCGACACGTAGCGCAGAAAGCTAATCACTTAGCCACTGCGCCAACCGTGTCGTCATATATAGGTAAAGATACTCGTCTGCGGAGTTAAAAGGCGCTTTTTAAGTAACCAAACAAAGTACAGTTCTTAAAAATTAACCGTAATTGTAACACCTTCAATTGACACGTTATACAAAAGATCTTATTGAAACCAGCGCAATGTATTTACGCTGATCACTTTGTGCAAAGCTAACAGAGGTAACGGGGTGTTCCGTTTCATTTCGCTCATTATCAATCCGTTATGACTGTGCCGGGACAGTTTTTGTGCAACGATCGTCTCTGTTACGGTCTTCGTTTTTATTTTTTCTTATTTTCTTTTCTTCTACTACTGTTTAGGTAGATGATGCATTTATTTGTTCCGTACGGGAATTGTACCCGCAATAATTAGCGAGTAGCTGATGACTTAGTCACTGCGTGAACTGTATATAGTTAGGGGGTATGAATTTTACTAAACAAAATTTTTAATCGTGTTCGTTTATATGTTTGGGTTCCCTTGCTATAATGATTGGGTATAATTATTTTTTGATACATCCTAACTTGAAACCCTTTTTTATTCAATGATAAAGCTATGTTCCAAGTTTAGTAGTGAAATAATTAGTAAGCCAATGTGACATGGTAATGTGGTCGATGCATCGCAGCATAATCAGCCTCGTCTTTCTAGCTCGTTATCTGCTTCAATAATTAATTACATTGTTGAAAAATCATCTTTAATTCATTAAGCTGTAAACGGTCAAACAAACAAAACTTCTATACTGTGTGTATTTTGCGTCGCTTGACAAATTAAAATGAATGTACTGTACCTCTATCACGAGTTTTCTAACTATTTACTATCATAGTAAAGTAAATTTTCATGATAGCGATTTTAGTTCTTAACTTGGTTACATTAGGGATTAGAGTTGCTTATGTGACATATGTGTCATAGTTAAGTTTTGACTTACTATTTACGATATTATAGAGATGTCATGTTAGCGACTCTAATCCCTAATTTAACCAAGTTAAGAACTGAAATCGCATGCATAACAATTTACATTTACTATGAAAGTAAATAGTGAAAAACTCATAATAGAGGTACTGTTCAATATTACTAGGGTACTGCAAGCGTCCCGGCGAGTGTCGCTGCAAGCTAGGCTTCTACGGCGAGCGCTGCAACAAATGCATTCCTCTGCCAGGCTGCCAACATGGATACTGCAACGAATCCTTCGAGTGCATCTGTCGAGAGGGCTGGGATGGACTCTTCTGTTCTGAACGTGAGTATTCGTAGCTACATCTTGTTGTAATCATTTCGGGATACCGATTGCTAGCTGCAGTAAATCCATAGTTCTGCTAGATAGCTGGATTAATACGATGACTATTGCCACGAGCTCTTCGGGTGTGTCTGTTGCTGGGATGACATGCACCCCTAGTACGAGTTTTCGTCGACCTCGTTCGTATTTACTGTTAAGCCAAAATGTATGAAAAAAATCGAGTTTCGGTTTATTTGTATCTTGAACAAGATACTATTATTAGATTTCTTCTACCTGCAGCTATTTGCCGATCCGACTGCCACGCTACCAGAGGTTTCTGTGAGACACCGGGTGAATGTCGCTGCAAGCTAGGCTGGTCGGGGGCAACCTGCCGCTCCTGCCAGCAGTTGCCGGGTTGTCAGCATGGGTACTGCGACAAGCCGCTGGAGTGCAAGTGTTTGCCGGGTTATACTGGACTGTTGTGCCAGACTCGTGAGTATAATCAGTTTTTATTTCTTACGTGATGGTATTGATTTTACTAGAAATATTATTATTTCTGCTGTGTGTGTGCATATTTGTGCTACCTCATGACTATTGTGCTTTGTTAGGCGTCGAGCAAGTACCGCTAAAATCTCGACTCATAATACCAATGCAACCTAGTTTATGACTGCCAAGCTGTTGAGTGCCAAGTATTTTTTTCTTTTTATTACCGACAAGCTTATGCCCTCGACTTCATCCACGTGACCTACGTGCAATATATAATTTATAGCCTATAACATTCAGGAATAATGTACTTTTCTACCAGTAAAAGAATTTTGAGAATCGCATCATTAGCTCCGAAGATTACCCCCTACATACAAACAAATTTTACTTCTTTATAATATTATTATTATATTATTAGTATTGATAAATCTTACGATTAATTTACTTGAATCGCATTTAAATACGATCTAATCCTATCTAATTGGCTAAAATACACTTTCTTTTGATTGATATCTACTAGATGTGGATAGCCCTTATGGTTATTCAATAGAAATATTATTTTAATCTATGAATATTGTAGTCTTATATTTAAAAAATTACTAGCCTTATTTCAATCTAACCTAATGTTTTGTTTTATCTTTATACATGTCATAATTTGACGACACGGCTGGCGCAGTGGCTTAGCGATTAGCTTTCTACGCTACGTGTCGCGGGTTCGATCCCCGCACGGAACAAATATTTGTATGATCTACAGATAGTTGTTTCGGGTCTGGTTGTTTGTGCATGTGACATGTATGTTTGTAAACTGTACCCACGATACAGGAGAAATCCTAGTGTGGGGCAATGTTTTTAAAAAAAAGAAAAAAAAAAAATATATATTATTTTAGATTTCAATATAGCCTTTGACGATTATACCAATATTTATTGCCTCTTTCAGCAATCTGCGCATCTGGTTGTCATGCGGAGCGTGGCTATTGCCGTCGTCCTGGTGAGTGCAGGTGCAAGGTGGGCTGGACAGGGCCCTTCTGTGGTGAGTGCCACCGGTACCCTGGCTGCGTGCACGGCACCTGTAACAAACCCTGGGAGTGCCTGTGTAAGCCGGGCTGGGGAGGCATGCTGTGTGATGAAGGTAAGAAATACTGGAGTGTTAATACCAGCTTTAATAGCCAGTCAGTTGCTGTTGTAGGAACTCGTAATGAAGTTTCTATGAGACCAAGGTTTGTGTTAAGAGCTGGTACTGGTGTATCGAGTCTCTCATTTAATGATAGTGTCACACATCAATGTGATATTTGGTAATACGTTAATAATTCCGCTTTTAAAATATTTCCGCGTGCCCAGTCATTTACTCTGTGTAGGTAGGTGTCCCTCAAGGAACTTCAATAGGGCTCATATTAAAATCACATAATTTATTAATTTTACTTAAATTACGATTTAATTTATTTAGTAGAATTCTTTGTCATAAAAAATTACGACATGTTCTAAAATTAATATTTTATTTTACAGAACTAAACTACTGCGAGAAGAATCTAGACACATGCCAGAATGGGGGAAGATGTGTTTCTCTAGAGGCAAGCGAAGGCTACTTCAAATGCCACTGTCACCCCGGCATTACGGGCAAGAATTGCGAAATAGTACCTGAACTCGAAACACCTGCCAACGCAACTTCATCCGAAGATACGAGTTCTGAAGGCCTGACGGTTGCAGAAATAGACACGTGGTCAGAAAATGGAAGCACAACAGAACCCAATAATGGAGAGAATGAGACTGAGTGATGTACAGTTTAGGCGGTTCGCAGTCATATCTTGAGACATAGCTTAAAGAAAATAGGGACGAATATTGCTGGAGCATTGTAAAAATGGATCCAATCACGACGTAAAAAAATCGTAGAATATATCATTTTTGCCTAGTGGTTATATAGTGAACTATAAAAATGTCACTGTCATTTTATTTTAATCAATCATTCTAAAATTAGATTTTGAATTTACCTAGTATGATTTCATTCTTACCGAATAAAAATGGGCCTCTGCGTTGCAACTGGTCTCATAAGGTATCGAAAAGCGAAAGTCGGAATATGACTGTATTATTAAATAGATGATGTACTATAGTTACATTGTGACTGTATTATGTATTAAATGATGTTCATTGTATAGTGTGATGCAAATGTTATGTTTTGTATTGCTGTGCCTGGCTAGGGTGATGTTATTTATTTGCTTTGGTTATGTTCGTGTTTGGAAAATTGTTTGCTTGCGTGTACATTGTAATGTATCAATACCCAAATCAAAAGGATGTAATGGGTGGCCTTTTATTAACTATGGGGTCGGTTCTCAGTCTAATATACATATAGTGTTCATTACTTATTAGGTATGTAGGTATTTCTTTGTTTTCTAAACGCGAACGTACAAAACATGCACTGTAACCAATTGCTTTCTGTTCTATTTATGTTTTATTAAAAATATGTGTGATGATAGTTTGTTGTGAGAGTCAAAATATATTTATATCTTGTGAACTTTGTGAAACATGCATGATTGATATTTTGAGTATAGTAATCAAATTTTATTTAACATTAAATTAAGAATGACTGTTGTAATAAATTATGACATTGTACTATGTAGAGTTAAGTTATTTATTTTAATATTAAAACGATTAAATAATTGTCTGCTTATTCACTACATATAAGTTCCTCGAGGTATATACCTACTAGCTTCCGCGCGCGGCTTCGCCCGCGTGATTTACGAACCCGTACATTTTCCCGGGATAAAAAGTAGTCTATGTGCTATTCCAGACTATAATCTATCTGTGTGCCAAATTTCATCCAGATCCGTTCAGTCGTTCTGGCGTGAAAGAGTAACAAAGATCCATCCATCCATCCATCCATCCTCACAAACTTTCGCATTTATAATATTAATAGGACTCATGGCTCGGGTTTGATCCAGGTTCGGGTTTTTTCTGGGTTATTGGGATATTTTCACTTAGAACATTTTCAGAAGCAGTTTGGAATTATGGCTGGTAATAAGTTTTAATATTACCCCCTCTTCAATTTACTGTTAATGTGATCCCCCAGTCTTTGGCTGCGACCGCGCTGGTTGGATCTTGGGCGTAGCTAGCAATTATTGGTAAGGTAGGCACAAGGAAGTACGGCTACAGATCCAAACATGTTGTAACATTTCTCAACGATATAGAACTTTGGGGCTCTAGGTTTTCTGGGAAGAGGCGACATTAAGTATTCTGGAGTTGCCCATGCCTTGTGCTTTTTTCTGGCTAAGCGCATGCCTCTTTCTCTTTTTTTTAATGTTGCCCCACACTATGTATTATTCCTGTATCGTGGGTACATTTACAAAAACAAATTTTCACATGGACATACACTGATATCCTGAGACAAACAACTATTTGTAGATCATACAAATATTTGTTCCGTGCGGGAATCGAACCAGCGACACGTAGCGCAGCAGTTGATCGCTCAACCATTGCGCCAATATACGATTAGTATTTAAAATTATTAATGAACGCGACAAAAATGATCCAACACATGTTAAGCAACCAACGTATATGTAGACTGTTTAACTTATGACCACTGCATTACAAATTTAAATGAATCTCGATCACCTCCATAAAAGAAGGTCCACACCCGTCATGAATTAGAAAATCTCTGTTTGGGACATTCTTCTAATGCGGGCGAAGTAGTATATCTAGTTTTTGTGGTGTAGCGCATATGTGCTGTCATTTGTTTTATTAAGTAGGAGGAAAGATTTATTAAGCTTGTATTAGATCGTACCGTACCGTATCGTATTAGAAAATGAATAGCGAACTTTATTTCACGAACACAGTAAAGTGCGTAAACGCATTAGAGATAGCATTATTGGGAATTTTTATTAAGTCCAGCTATTTTTACTGTGTGGCTTTTGTTCGAGAAATAGCATGCGAAAGAAACGAAACTTTCTAAGGCTCTTGTTGCCTTTATATTTGTAATAGCTTGTTGAAAATATAGAATATATTCTCGGTATTTTGAGAGAAGCCCACGAAGCTTAATTAAACATATCACCATAATGATATAGATAGAGATGCTCAAAATGGCCATTTAGAAAATCGACGCAGAGATACGCGAAATATGGCCATTTTTTGCCAGAACTTATGGACTTGGCCTATTGCAGTCCATTGTTGAATATGGCCCTTAACCAAACTGTACCAGCCGGTTCTCCGCCTTCCGCATTCAATTTATCAAAGTTATCTTCAGGTCTAGCTGGGTGTGATACTCGTTTGCCTATTTTCTCTATCTCTTCGAGTCGTCTGCTCTAATGGTGATTTATTCGACAAAAATGGCCATGGGGAACCTGAAACTCTTACCAAGCTGTCAGAAACACCAAAGAACACAATGATCTCCAACATGAGTCATACTTTTATACGACTACGAAAAAAAACACATAATTTGTACCTTACCTAACGATCAGCACCGTATTATAAAAATGGCCGCCAACTGGATTCCGAGCTCGAACTGATTAATTTTTGTCTAAATGAGTGCGCAATAGTGCGGATGCCGAGGACCACCGGCTGCACCGGCGCGCCTTTAGGTCACCTAGGACATATGTCCATACGCTTTTGGTCGTTCGATAAGTTTCTAGATGGTTTCAAGTTGAGATTTCGTAACGGGTTGTTGTTTAAATAAAATGGACGAGCGTGTCAAATTAAATAAAGAGTGATCCACATTGAGTCTAGACTGTTGCCCAGCAGTGGGATGATGTAAGCTAACAGTAACAGTAACAAAGTCAAAGTCAAAGATTTTTATTTCAACTAGGCCTTTCCAGGCACTTTTAAAAAGTCGAGACTCTAGGCGCACGGTTCCAAAGGGGGTAGGTAGGTCCTATGGAGGAGAGACAGGCAAGAAACTCCATGGATACTCTTTTCAAAAAATAAGAAGTTAATTTAAAATTATTAAAAATCTTAAATTAACATGCATTATATGTAGGTATAAGGATATACAAACTTAACGATAGATGGATGGTACGACGGATGTTGAAAAAACTGATATTATAATCATGTTAGATGTTTAGAACTGCCTCATTGGTTCAGTGCTCGCAATCGCAATTGATGAGCGTGAGGTATTGGGTTCGATTCCTGGGTCGGACAATTTGATTGCAATAGGCTCGCCTCTTATTACATGGGGCTCAATAACAGCATCAGCGAAATGTGGGTGTACAAATTTTTAATGTTGTTATTGTTAGAATAACAAAATTAATAATACTACATATATAGGAAATAGATATAGAGTTCAAAATACTTTTTTATTTTAGACTGGATATTTAAGATAATGGAGAATAATTGTTTTTAAAATGAACAAGATTCTCATGAATTGAGATGACATAGATAAGATAGAGCTTCAGCGATTTTTAAAAAAATCATTTCAAGTGCAGAAAACACAGGAACAATTATTTATAATTTAGGAATAGGATTTAAAAGAATTGGATAGACAAGTTTTCTTCTTCTTTCGTTTTTCTGTTTAATATTATTATTTTATAAACGTTGCCCCACACTAGGAATAATTCCTGTATCGTGGGTGCGTTTACAAACACATATATTCACATACACAAATACCCAGACCCGAAACAACTATCTGTAGATCGTACAAATATTTGTTCCGTGTGGGAATCGAACCCACGACACGCAGCGCAGCAGTCGATCTCTCAACCAATGCACCAACCGTGCCGTCTGTTTTGTTTGTTTGTAGTTGAAATGTTTCTTTGTAATTTGGTAATTTGGTGGTAAAGGTTGCATTCGATAGGAATCGATAAAATCAGTCAGTGAGTTTTAACCGATAAAGTCAAATACCAACATAACATAACATAGCATGACACCTGTAATCCCCGAAGGGTTAGGCAGAGGTGTACTATTATACACCCACATTCCGCTGATGCCGTTATTTAGTCCCTTGTAATAGGGGGTGAGCCTATTGGCATTTACCGGGTACAGTTCCAGTCTCCGTGCTGCTACTAAGAATTTTCATACAGAAAAACCAAACAACACTTTGTCCGACCTTCGAATCGACCTCAGATTCAGCACTCACGCTTGCGTCCACTAGATCAATAAGGGAGTCTAAAGTCAAATACCCAAAGACCTCAAATATTCTTTTACAAACCTAGTATTCTTGTCCTCCCTCATCCTTTCCCTCCCAAATTCCACGATATTCTTCTTAGTGCTTCATCTTCTAGCAATTTATGGGTTTTATCATTTAGTTCTAGATCATTAATTATCATACTGAATAATTTCGACGTATTAGGTGTTCAATTAATCATAATTAACTTTCGATTGTGGCAAAAACTAGCATTGTAGTACAAATGTGCTTCTTCCTGAATAAATAACTAATATATTATTTATGTTCTTAATATTGAGTCTTATGCACGGCTAAGCCCAATAAATATAGTACTTATAATAGAGCTGTCTTGGCATACAGGAGTTGCACTTGCGTCTATATAAGCGCGTAGACGGCTGCGTAAGCGCAGAACGTTGGCGCACTTTAATAGTTGCTGAAAGTAATGTGATACAGTGATCTCGGATTTTTTCATAATTACATATTATTATATATATATTTGACATGTCGCTGATCTTTGTTTTGATGGTAAGATGATTTTTGTACTTTTTAAAGATTTTTGGGAAATGTTCAAATTCTGAATTATTCTGGAAAATAATTATCTTAAAATTGATTTCATGTTTTTTTTTCTTTTGATATTCTATCATTTATATTGAATTCCTAATATTAGCTACTGTTTTAACGGTGATGTAATATTGCATCTGTGTAAATATTTTACTAGGGGTAGGTATATAGGGACATATAAAAAAATCAAAGGCATTACAAAAATTACTTCAAAAATTATTTCTCAATTTCGGGAATTTTTAATACTTCTCTATAGAGAAGTATTCTCGTATTCTCTATAGAGAGTGTAGTACGCGGTTTGATATAAGATTAATTTGATTATTATTTAGTATACTACAAATCTATTTAATATTATATCAAACCGCGTAGTATACTACAAATCTATTTAATATTATATCATACCGCGTACTACACTCTCTTTAGATGGGTAGCAGCATCCCTGTACACTAAGAGTAATCTGCAGCCTCTTATCCACAAACTTACCAAGCAAGATGATTTTAGCAATAATCCAATCAATCAACTAAGCTAGGGCCTTATTTAGAGTGGATTTTAAGAAGGCCCTAGTTCAACAATGTTGTTCGAAAGGCTATTTGATAACGATGAATTAAATATACTGACAGAACTTGTCCAAATCTATTCTGAGACTTAAGGACCGAATCATATTGATATTAAGAGTATCGCGCGGCGTTTGACAAAATTGCCTTGAAATACGCGCAAAATAGGTGTTTGGGCGTTAACGTTTCTTACATCGAAATCTTAGCGAATTAATTTTATTTTGGTCTTTATCGTTTTCTCATATTATAAACTAGGTCGACACGTATTGTTTTTTTCAAAATTTTGTTTAATTCAATAATTATCTCGAGATAAGTATAAGAAAGATTTTTAGTTAAAAAAACGCATTTTAAGGGTTAATTATTTCTTAATTTATATACAATATAAAAAAAAAAACAAAAACGTGACGACCTAGTTTTTACATGTGTCTATAACGTATAAAAAAATTAGCAAAATCAGCTCGTGTTTTTGGTGTAAAAACATTAACGCATTTTGTATGAAAACTTTTAGCAAAATTATAGTCTTAATGCGTGGAGACTTAAACCACCTTGTATGCATGCATAAATAGGTAAGCATATCGCACCCTTAGAATGAAAGTGATCTAACTCAAAATTCCTGAACAACCAAAACTGATCTTAAAAAGTATACTTTTTTGAAGACTTTCTCGTTCATGTCCTACGAATTATATTTTTGATTTAGATCACTTTCGTTCTGAGGGTGCGATATGTATAAGCAAGTGTAAGATACCTAAATGCCTACATAGGAGAGTTACGTAATATCCCGTCAAACAAATGTACCGCAAACAAGTCCTCATACATAGTCATTGAACACTTAATTAAAGCAGACGTTTCCGCCAATACCTTCGTAGGTGGCCAAGAATTGAGAGGTAACTGGTCTTACGTGCAGCTACTTTGAAACATCCTGTAGATTTTGTAATAGCATATCAGGATCATTGGAAGCAGTCTCATTAGGTGCTTTGGTAATATCATTCTGCGATCAAACAATTCTGTTGCAGTTTTGAGTTCACTGTTATAGTTATAGATTCGGTCATCATTCAAACATTTGGTCTTTCCGAAATTTGAATCTTTACCTTCTTCGGAATTTGCCATTTAGTTTGGTTAACTGGTATGGTCAAATTCTATACCTATATTCCAAAGGTTCCTATTATTTGAGAATGAGGGTAATGTATTTTTTTGTTTTGTTTGTTTTTTTAAAAAAGGCCACACACTTGGTTTAATTCCTGTATCGTGGGTGAGTTTACAAACACAAATATTCACATGGACATACACCGAAACCCGAAACAACTATCTGTAGATCATACAAATATTTGTTCTGTTTGGGAATCGAACATGTAGCGCAGCAGTCGATCTCTCAACCACTGCGCCAACCGTGCCGTTAAAAGTTATTAGAAGAAATATGATGTAGGTAAAAAGTTTAAGAAAATAAAAATTTATGCATACAGATACATATTATTTTCTTTATATTATATCACCTTAAGGATTTTTAAATAATTCATATAACCCTTAACGATTATGATGGAAAACTGTTCTAATTTCAAAATTACCAGATCAGTATTATTTACTGGCCAGTGATAAATCAGACCGTTATTTGTCTTGACTCTTCTTAGGCAATGATGATCACACGGCATAAAATAACGATGATATGAAATATAGATGCTCCTACTCATCCTCTTCAAGTTCATAGTTAAGACTTACAGCACTCAGGAAATGATAAGGATCTATTAGCCACACGGCAATGTTACATAGTGTTACTAATTACAACTAATGATTGAAGAAGCCGATTGGTTACGCCGCGAACGTACATTCCACGCTAGATCAGTTTCAATTGGTATTTCTTCCACTTTTTATTGAACGTAACTCCTGGGTAATGGTACAGCGCAGGCGCCGATTCTGTAAGTTAAACTAAGTAGAATTAGAAATAGGTTTTGTTACCTTTAATTGCGATGGAAGAATTTTAGAGCTGTCAAACTTAAGGTACCTTTTACGCTTGTTTTGCTGTAGCTCACATTACCGAAGAATACATTACATTAACATTACACAAAACACTTCATTTCTTTTGATACAAACTCATGATTGTGTCGCCGATGTGTATAGATCTATGTGTGCAGTGTGAGAACAAACCAAACCCTTTAGGTGCTATTATTAAAACATACTGAAGAAATATTATAGTAAATATATTAAATTCATCCCATTATTGTCCCACTGTTGGACATGGATCTCTTCTCAGAATGAGAAGGGTTATGCTTTAATCTACTATGCTAGCCCGGTGCGAATTGGCGAACTATACACATGATTGAGAACTTTATGGAGCCCTCTCAGGTGTGCAGGTTTCCTCACGATGTTTTTCCTTCACCATTAATGCAATGATAATCAAATTCTGATTTAACAAGATTCCGAAAAGTCAGAGGTGCGGGCCAGGTTTGAACTCAGACGCTATTGCATGGAAGGCAAGCGTTAAACCAATAGGCTATCACTGCTTTAAAATATTAAGTGGCTTATAGAATCACCGCCTCTGTATTACAAGTGTTAAGTAAGGATTGATTAAGGTATCCATTATGAACGTAACTTTGTATTGGTTGCGTTTTTTGTAGTTAAGTAGAATATTGTTCAAGCGTATCTACTTAGTCATACCATAATCGTAAAATTAACAAAATATAAATAACAAAGTTAACTACCAGTTATTCTCGCTAAATATAAAAAAAGATATTGTCTTAAATCACAGAATAAACAAAGAAAACAAGATAACAAGTGCTTTGTAATCATTCGCTCTTTGTAGAAATTAAGATGCTCAATAAACTTGCAATAATTCCGACATGGATATTTAAATGTTTCACCATCAAATCCACCGCCCACAATCTCAAGATAGACTATTGACAAGTACCTGCCAGCAGTAAATTGTCGATTACAAATCTACGTCAAACTCAAATGATATCTATGCCAATCTAACATATTAAGCGCTCGAATCCGGTGTTAAGCAACTAAAAATGCAAATGAAGTACACGTCCACCGGAAAATCGTACTATGAACATATACATATAAAGCTTTAATTGACTGAACAGGCATGTCCTGAGTGCTGCCACGGCCCCAAATGAGCTTATAAGGAGTGCAATTGATACGGCCTGTGGTAATGTACCATGTATATTCGAACGTGGTATGTGTCAGAGGCCATAAAGATCGAAAAATGATCGGTTATTGGTTTTAAAGGCAGGAATGATGTTACGTTTTACGCAGCTGAATTTATGTTTGTAGTTATCGATAGGAATTTCAAAATATAATTTAATGTGAAAATATTCTTAAAGAATTTAAGCAATAATAAATTGATACTTAACATTTCTCATCGCTAGAATACTGCAAAGTGGATAGATTTAACTCAGCCTCTCGCATTTTTAAGTTTTGAAACGATAGTAGCAAAACAAAGAAACCTTTGCCAACTTGACTTTAGAAAGATATTTTTTTGTGAAAAACGTTTGAAAAACCAAAATCAAAATATCTCGTAGCGTTAAGAGTTTGATGGTGATAATAGAGCACCGCACGCTTAATGTTGGCCCTTAGTCCTCTCGGTAGATTTCGTAAGTTTCGCCACAACATCTGGTTCCAGCCTTTCGTGCTAAATACTGCATTTAATAAATCTGCAATTAAGGAACCCATAATATTTTAGTTTTAGAATGTCCAGTCAATTTGAGCTAGGCGTATAAATATAGTTGACTCACCTAGCAATAATATAGAGTATTAATCCATACCCTATACTTATTAGTATACAACGGTTATCAGAGACCTTGGATGTTCGCCTTGACCTGACCTGCTGACTAGGCACTGGACAGTGATGTATGCCACTGCAGTCTTTATGGCAGACTAGCTTCAGCCCGCGACTTCGTCCGCGTGATCTACATATATTAATTATAGCCTATCGCACTCGGGGATAATGTAGCTATCTATCCGTGAAAGAATTTTCAGATTCGGATCATTAGTTCCGGAGATTACCCCCTACATAAAAACAAATTTTACCTCTTTATAATATTTGCATAGATAAACGAAATAGGGCTTACAAGATTTTTCTTCAAGCGTTTATATTCTGTATGACATACGGGAATACACGCTCATATGTATGGAAAAGTTCATGGTTCTAAGCGTTATATTGAGGTTATGTTTGGGTTGATCAATCTTCAATTTTCTGTCAGGATTTCTGTCAAAATCTGATACATACATAGAGTTTTGAGTGAAGTATTATATAATTCCATGCAACAAGTTCCAGTTTAGTCAGTCGTCTACCTAAATGTGCAATAAGACTTACTTATGCCATAGGGGAACGTTGTTCCAAATTCTGGTAATTTTTCACTTCAAGATGAAAGTAAAAAAAAAACCTATAATTCGCTTCTGAAATTCCTAATAACGTTTGAATATTTCATTAATATTCACCGTCTTTACGCTCAATGATAGCAGGCTGTGGTTTATCAGGATAATCAAGGTGATTGGTAATTGGTCCTATTTCTAGTTGTGATGGATGATGCTGCCAATCCATATGATATTACAATTTTACGTTTCGTAATTCGTACTTCCTTTTACTAGTAAATATAAAATTGCAAGGCCTATTGAAATAGCTTTCGATTCGAGTCTTGTAGATACTGTTTTCTTCACCTCGATTTTCGACATAGATTGTAGGTCCGCTATATGCAATGTCCATGTTTAAGATTAAGTTGTCAAGCGTATACAATTACTGGTAGAACTTGTACTAGGTTTACTTGCGGCTTTACTTGCATAAATACTAAAATTTACTTGGTTACCGAACCATCGGGATTCAAATAATTAGGAGATATTTTAGGAGCTCCTAATGCTGCCGTGGTCATTTTAACGGCTATTAAAGGAGTTTAGAGGAAACACCTATTGTAAATGGACAGTTCTACTATATTCAGATTCAAACTTATTCTTTCTATTATAATTTCCTGCAATCCTCAAAAGGCTTAGGACTTAGATCGTCGTGATGGTATTTCTATATAAAAATGCAGTTTTAGGCTTGTATACTCGAAGATTACACTTTTATATGGAAAACTAAAAATTTTCATCATCATTATCTGATTCTGGATCGATGGGTCTACAACACAAACAGACGGATCTAGCTACCGATCTTAAATAACATACTAGAGGGTCATACAGCAATCAAGTACGTCGCTTAAGTTCCGTAAGGTTCAGCCGGCTCGCCTCGCTCCCGTTCATATCGCAAGCGTTCGCAAAGTGGAGCAAAACTGACATATATTTCTATTAGATATTTTATTTATCTCTGTGAAATCCGTTAAGATTTTATAGAGTGGTTGAATTGCTTGTGAAATTGTAATCGAGATGATAATTTTTCTTATTTGGATATCGAGAATTGGAATACATACTGTAATAATGATATAGGAATTTGATTAAACCTGTTAAAAATTATATTGATGTCACTATCTAATATATTTGGCAATAAATATAGATTCATGTATTTGCGTTTCTTCTATGACATCTCTTTAATATTAAACTTTTATCTCGGCTAAGTTTCATAATATATGTGGAATATTTAATGTCGGTTCCTGGCCCTTATTGATGACGATATTTTATATCACCTACTTATAATTTATCTACAGTTATGACTAACCGTTTTTTGATTCATATACTTACATACATGTAGAAATAATTATAGTTTTTGTATTTATAGTAAACTTACCTCTGATCACTTTCGTTCCAGGTGCTGCTTTCAGCAAGCAGCCTATCAACAACAAAAGAAATAGCTGAAAAATCTAAAGTATCCCAACTACTTGCCAGTGAGGGAATCAAAGATGAGGCGGTAACAGACAAGGGCGTGAAGAGGCACATCCCATCATACGGCTACGGAGGTCACTCCATCGGGTTCTCTTCACCAGCGATTGGTATAGGCCACTCGATAGGACTGGGCCATTCCATTGGGTTGGGACATGCTATCGGAATCTCTGGACCAGGAATAGGCGTTGGTGGGCCAGGAATTGGTTTGTCTGGGCCTGGTATAGGCATATCTTCGGGCGCTATAGGTGGTTCCGGTGTTAGTTTTGGAGGAGGAATTGGCGCAGGTCAAGGTGTTGTGATCGCCGGGGGCCCAGTAGCTGGGGGTGCAGTCGCCGCCGGCCCGGTAGCAGCAGCACCGGCAGTACAAACATCTGTTAGCATAGAACCCAACCCAGTCATTTTACGGCAAGAAGTACCTCGCTACATAACGAGGACAATCACTCGCGACGTACAAGTACCTGTGCAAGTGCCCGTCCCGGTTCCCGTTGACCGTCAAGTACCCTACCCAGTTAGGGTGAATGTACCTGTAGACAGACCGGTTCCTTACCCAGTCGTACAAAAAGTCCCCGTGGAAGTAACAAGGCAAGTGCCAGTGTATTACGAGAGAAAAGTGCCATACCCAGTCAAGGTTCCCGTAAACGTACCTGTGCCATACCCCGTAACTGTTGAACGGCAAGTTCCGGTTGACAGGCCGGTATACGTTGATCGCCAGGTCCCCGTGCCTCATCCTGTATATGTAGATCGTCCAGTCAGTGTACCTGTGCCTGTTCAAGTTGACAGGCCCGTGCCTGTACCGCAGCCTGTTGTCTTTGAGAGGAGAGTTCCTGTACAAGCAGTGGCGGCGGTGCCCGTAGCAGTCTCGGGTGGTATTGGAGGTATATCAGGTGGTTTTGGAGGTATATCCGGTGGTATCGGTGGTTTATCCGGCGGTATCGGTGGCTTATCAGGCGGTATTGGCGGTTTATACGGCGGTATCGGTGGCGTATCGGGTGGAATCCCAATTTCCGCCGGCTATGCAAACGGGTACGGTATCTCGTCGGGCATCGGGGGAGGATACTCTAAAACCATTTCGTACAACACCATTGGTCACCATTAATATTTCATACCCAATGTGTCACGTTGCATTATATTTTTGTAATTAAAGTTATTTTACCTGTGGCATGTGTTTTTTTTTTGCACCTGTATAATAGTTGTAAACGACACCATAGAGGAAGTTTTTTTAAGGGGAGCGTAGTGTGTAATACTGTTAATAAGTTAAACATATTACTCATAGAAAGTGATGCAATAAAAATCTGCGAACGGATTTCACAGTCATTTAATGGAAAAAAAAAACACAAAATTTATGGTATTTTAGGCAAAAAGGTTTAAATAAAGAAATGGAGAAAAATACGAAAACACACGAAACATTAGGAATGCAGGAGTAAAATGCGGATCAGTCAACTTTTGTGCTTTAGTTTACTTAATTCAATAAATAATTAATAGTTTAACTTAGACGTTTAACTTTATTAAGCTTATAAAAGATATACGTTAGTCTATCATTAACATCTATGGCACACACATTTACAAATATTTAAAACTGATTTTATTTCGATTCTGTACATTTTTGTTTCTATCACTTGCTACAATACTTGTTTTATATCTGCATCTGAAAAAGAATTTCATATTCTAACTAGAATATATTCCTAATAACTTTGTTTTTGAATATTTATGATTTAGTCATACATTTACAGATCATAGCAATGGAAATATTCCAAAAGATTATGTCAGTAAAGAACAGTTGAGTTTTTGACTGATATACTGATTGAAACCTATTTAGATAAATATTTTAATTATTTACCTTTAGAATATAACGCATCGTTTGGTCGGGTTCATGGCTGATCCTGGTGGGCAGTGCCACGCTCTGGCGAACTCTTCGTTATTTTGTAAAGCTCCTCGAGCTCTGAACTGTTGAGGAGAATGCTCGTCTTCTAAGTCGGATTTCAAGGATTCCTTCGTTGATACTCCACACCATAACTACAGATAGAAAGAAGCAGACTTTATTTGTTTAGAAATATTAACAAAAATCATCAAGCGTCTGCACACAGTCAAGAAAAAATAAATGATGGCGAAGACTTAGTATGAGGGTAAAAACGTCTATATTTTAGTTACCGTTTAAATTTTTTACGAGAATAGGTATTACGTGCCGTGATCATAAAATTCCTAAATTATATTCTTAAATTATAGTCTCCCTAAAATCGTTCGTTAGATCGATTTCCTTTGAAACCTACGAATTGGGCAAGTTCTCCATTATACTTACATTCCCATAAGCCAAGAAAAACAGCTGTTCAGATGTCATCTGCTCGAACCCTGGTAGCTTTAGTTCTGGTCCTTGTTTCCGCAAGTGATGCTTCAGAGCCGCGAGAGCTTCTCTTAAACCGCCGTTGTCTGCGATGTTCTCGCCTAGAGTCTTTTTGCCGTCTATCTGTGTAGGTTTTTTTTTATATTAGTTTTATGGAGCACAAAGTATAAGGATTTGTTGTTTTGACTAAATTTGCAATAATATATGATACATCAAGTTTTTTGGATAACGATCACCCGAAGCCCAAAAATCAATACTTTTTTTAGCGTACCTACTGAGGTAGATGGATAAGATATTGTTTAAAGTAACCAAAAGCTGGTGAATTAATCAACCAAAAATCAAAATTTGTTCAAGTTTGATCTGTGGCAAACGAAACTGAAAGTAAAATATTTACAAACCTAGAATAATTAAATGACTGCACAGAGTAGCTGAGTATCAGTAAAGTCGGAAACTCAGATGTTGTGAAACTTTGAAGTCTTCCAATAAGCATAATAGAGAAGACTTACATGTTCATTCAGTTCAGGCAGGTAATACCCCGAGTACTGCTCGATGAAGCATTGCGTCATGTTGACAAACGAGTCGATCGTGCCATTAGACCACCACGGCAGCATGTTGCCGTTTCTGTCAAACTGCCGACCTGCATAACATATATTTAAAGAAATGCTATTTATTTATATGCAGCATCTTTTTCAACCTTTACGGCGTGATAATTGGTAATTTTTATTATTTATTTATTTGCTTGAAATATGGTACACAAGCTATTATATAAAAATTAGACCAAGACACATTCCGCCAGTAATATAGGCATGCAAAATATTATAATAAGTTATTTACATGTCTAATAAAATAAAATATTAGAATCAAATGAACATTATATAATATAAATTTCCCAGTTACTATCAATAATATCAATAAATATATGATATGAATATATGATACCAATAAATGTTTTGAGATTAACAGGTATCGTGATTATCTTTAAAGTTACGATCACAACGTGAACATAACATGCACGGTAGCACAATATATTGAAAAAGAAAACTAGATCTACTTTACCAAAGTTATCGAATCCATGTGTTATTTCATGTCCAAGAACCGTGCCCAGGGAACCGTAGTTAAGAGAACTAGACAAAATGAAAACATTAAAAAATAATGTCCAGATGTTTTGTTAAAAAATGTCATGGCAAAATCGATACTTACTCGAGTCCTAAATCAAAGAAGGGATGTTGTAACATCACCATAGGGACAGCTATAGGAAACATTCAATTGTTATAGAAAATAAAGCCACAAAGTTCCTAGAAGATCGTGGATGCGATCGTGCTTGCTCTGCATTCATTATACTTATGAATCAATCCAAAATCCAATTTTATTTTATTTTTCTTGATGTTACTATATGTGTGTATTCTTAAGTTATATAAACTCAAATGTACTTCATAAACGTATAGTTGTTTGCGAAACCTAATTAATAAAAATGGTATTAACTCATTCAGACTTACTTATAGTATTCTCCTGGAACGTATGATAAGCGTTTACTTCAGTAGGATCAGTTGCCCAGGTGAAATTATTTCCTTCTCTAAATCTATTCAATACTTTCTTTGTTTTCACTTGGTTTATATTTATCATGTTCTCCAAATGCTTCCCAACATCCACTTCTATTCCTTCATAATATTCTTCTAGTTTTCCTTCTTCTAGTAACCAGTCTGGAAAACCTATAAGAGTCTTCATATCGATAATTTTCTGGTATGTTGCTAATTTTGTATTGTCGTCCATCCATCTTGCTTGGCCGACAAGATGCGCTAAAGCGTTCTTTAGCTCATCAATCATTGTAATAATCTGAAAATTTTATGTGTTTGATACTATATCTGTAGGGAAAACCTGTAATATTTCCTATATTTGTTTAAATTTGAGTTCTAACAAGTAAGAATTGTCCACATGATGTACGTATGTGTAGCTAAAAAATACTTGGATTTAAGTAAGAAATCATGAGTTATTTTACCACATTGATGACATTATAGTAATAAGCAATAGAAAAAAATCGTTACTTTTGTAAAATTCAAAGCCCATATTCTATATCACCTTAGGTTTCGTGACGTTGAAAAAATGTGGGTCTGCAATGCCATAAGACACGGCCATGCCAAGCATGTCGTTGACTGCGTTGGCGCACTGCAAACTGCGCGGTGCCGTTGTTTCTTGAGAGTGACTCTGGTCGTACGCACGTTGGAATAAGTCCCGGAGCTCTGTCGTAGTGTGAACCGCCATTACTTCTACTACCTAATAGACATAAAAAAAATGATATAAACTTTCATAGGGAAACTACTCGTAAACGAACGATTAGTGTCAAGTTGGATGAAAAAATATAATAAAGTGATTGAGGATGCATTCATCTTTTACAAACACAATCATATTTTATGCATCTCTACAACAACTAGGCTACAGTATTGGGAAATGGCAGGTTTAATTTCCTATTAGAAAGGTTTTTGAACTGAGGTATATTTCCAATTCTTACCTTCACCCAAATGTAAAGCTCCAGCATCACAGGCGGGGCCTTCGCCACATAAGCTGCCATTAACGACATATACTTCAAATCAGGCTCTGAAACCAGGACTTTATCCTTCTCAAAGTCCAGCATAGTATTGCTGACGCTAAACACTCCTTCTAAATATCTCTTCCATATTGGTGAAGCTGTGCCGTTATTATTTTCAACTACAATATCTGTGTGAGCTTGAATCTCATCCGCTGTGTATTCAGGTATGTTTAAGTAGTCATCATCACTATCTGTTGAGTTGTCTGCTTCTAACTGAAAATTGTTAATGCGTGATACAATAAACCACATTTAAGGTTTTGTAGCAATGGATATTATATTTTTATCGTGATTTGACTTCTTAATATTCCGTTGTTCCGTTGGGCGAAATAATATAATTTTGTATAATCTGTGACATCAAGCTTCTCAAATTCCTACCTTTATGACATTTTATGCACAAAACATAAAAAATATTCTATTATATAATAAATTATATCTTCAAGCTCTTATTCTTATTTATATACTATATTTTATCATGTTTCGTAACAATAATCTGCGGAAGCTACAAGGGTTAAAAAACTGCTTAATCTTAAACTAAATTATAATAACTTAGTTTAAGTTTAAGCATTGTTATTGTGTTTCTATGGGGGTGAAAGTTCACTAAGTGAATAAACATTCATAAAAATATTAAACAAAAAAATCGTTTCGTAACAAACTCAATGTTAATTTAGATTGAAAATCAAATGAAAAAAGTATACCATCAAACCCTTGTTTATTCAACCGCATAAAAGTAGAAATTGATTATTAACATAAAATAAGTTGTTCCACGTATAGATAGATAGGTTTAATAGGAGTTACATGTCACACGCGAATATTATTTATTTTAAAAAGCTATTTATTGTTAGTAAATAATATTGACATACTATCGCGTTATTAAGTACCCATTCTCTACAATTTGTGACAATTAAAGATAAGGAAATAATGATTTCCACCATTGATGATATGGTGGAAGTTAAACATTAGGTATTAATAATGCAAAATCGTCATACAAAGACAATTATTTTATTAAATCAAATTGATAGTAATTACTTGGCATACCAGAATTACTGTATGTCTAAAAGACTAAGGCTCAATTTTTCAGTACCCTGATAAAAGTTATACAGCTATTTGAAATGTTTTGCATGGACTTATCAGAGAAATAACTTAGTCGAGGTTTTCGAAATTCGACCCTAACAGACTTAAGTTTATTTGCTGGACTTGCTTAATACTACATTTCGCTACAGCAAACGATAAGCTTTTTAAGAATAGGTAATGATGCTATTATAAGTTTTATATAGCCTTTCGCGTCCTTTAGATGATTTTCTTACTCAAGGCTCACTGTTAGTCTGTTACGTCCCACAGCCTGGCAAAGGAGTCTCCTCATATTTCCAAATTTACCTATTGTTAGCTAATATAACTCATATAATATCGATTCTTTAATTAAGTATTATAAATTATAGAACAAGCATATATAATTTTTTACCTCATAAATATCATTGTTCATCGTAAAATACTCATTGCCAGTCAGAATTATATTCTGATCTAGATCAACTTCAGTCAATTTGGAATCTTTAACACCGCCAGTCTCTATAACGAACAGTTTCATAAGTTCTGCATAGAATATCTTATGTATTCGTGCTATTTTATCATCCTCATCTTCGGATTTGTCACTGCGTCGGTCGATCTTGTGAATAAGATCCGTTGCTTTTCTTATAAAAGCTATTAGGTTGTTGAAATGTCTTCTACCATTGTGACGTTTTCGTTCAGTATGTGTGCTGAAAACATACATAGAAATTATGATTTTATCAGAGAAAATAATAACAAAAAATCTGCCTAATTGGTCTAAGGGGCGCATGCGCGGCTGCTGAGCATAAGTTCAATCCAAGGTCAGAAAAAGTGTTGCTGGAATTTCATAAAATTGTCAATAGTATCCCGATAGGGATCGTGCCCGGTAGATGGCAGTTGGCTTGCCTCCTAATCCAGTTAGTAACAGCATCGGTGAAATGATAGTGTTTAGTACACCTGTGTATAACTTTCAGGAAATACAGGCGTATTGAAAATCCTTATAAAATTAAAAATGATTGATGAAGATGCGGCTTTTCTATACCTTGGAAACGGATTTGTAGTCTCAGGAGATCCCATAACTAGCCTATAGACAGAAGAATTCTTTGGGTCCGTGAAAATATCAAAACCTATGAGCACGTCCATGCCGATCTGCGTTTTAACCTTAATGACTGCATCCAACCAGTTGAAGTTGTACGCAGAATAGTCGAAGTCTTCTGTCGCATTTATAAAGGTCGGGTAAGGAGGGAGACCTAGGGATTCTAGAATGCTTATTACTGGCTTTAAACCACGTTTGTCCAGTATCTCTGAAAATATATAATATTTTTTAAAGAGTAAGATTACATACAGAGTTGTGACAAAATTTAGATTCAAGGGGCAGGTTCATGATTGTATGATTATTTATTAAAAATAATATTCACAAACCCTTGTAATGAATGGAATTAACTTTTGAGCAACTAGAACTAGATTCTCGACAAACTTTGTTTGGATTAACGAAATATTGTTTACTGATGATATCGTCTTTTGTTTTGTTTAGGAAAAAGTTTCTTTTTTGTATTTTTAAAAACGTTGCCCCATACTAGATATAATTCCTTTATCGTGGGTGCGTTTACAAACACATATATCCACATAAACAAAAACAAAATTATATTATTGACGATGAATTTTATCTTAGTCCGGAATCGACTTGAAATACAAATCGAAAAAACATTTAAATAAGTAAAAGAACATGACAGCAAAAATAAAACTTAATAAACTTACCCGTATTCATACAACCATTATACATATCCTTAGCCTGCTGCACTGCTTTGGGCTGGTAACTGGAATTCTTGTTGAGGAAGTCCCTCACGATAGAGTAGACCTTGGTCTGCTTGTCTCGGAACCAGTCGTACGAATGGTACGCGTCTGGTCTGGGGTGGTCTGAACCCCAGTTGCCGCAAACGTACTGGGTAAATGGAAATTGACGGTTATTGTTTGAATTTTTTTGATTCAGAGTAACAATGGAAGATCAATGTCGAGAGCTTCCACTAATAACATATCAATTGTTATAGCATTGCAAGCTGTAAGCTTTTGGTTAAAATTTAAATTTTCATCTTTAAAAACTTCCATGCTAGATCATATTGTTTGCTTTTAATAAACACTGTCTACGTTTAGCTAGAGGGGGGGTTGGGGGGTAGTGGATAAGTTGACTTGCAGCACAATTTATTGAATAATCACCTGATAAAAGTCTTCGCAAGGGTTTGCTTTGGTGTCCATTGATAGCGCAAGAGTAGCTGCGGAGCGTAAACATTCCGTGCTCTTGCATATCTTCACCGGCTTTCTTTGTATTGCTACAGCATCTAAAAATACATCACCATAAACCACACCACCATACTAGACATTTAGACTACATACAGATGTGTACAGGCTAACCTCAAAGCTCTCTGATAATAGTATGAGATCTTAACCAATGAGGTGATGTGATATAAATTGATCGAAATAGCTCAGAATCTGGAGTCATCTTTTGTCTACAGAAGACAAATTTTGTCATATAAAATAATATGAAAGAACAATGATATCCTGATGAATGTAAATTTGTAGATGCGGGCAGAAACGGAACCATTTCAGTGCTATCTCAGACATTACTTCTTGCCATCATCAATACTGACCGTGATAAAATCAATGTTTCACCATATTCTATAGTATTCAATTTACTTTTATTCTTTTGTTTTAGAACGAAAGCTAAGTCAACAAAAATAACCCAAGCGTTATTATTTTAAAAATAGTTTCTTTTACAAGACCGGAATTAAAGTGATATATTATCTAGAGTACAAATTCTAGTTGTTGGCCATTTCTTGGCCTTTATCAACGGTATGTTTACAGTTTTTGTGCTCATAATTTACATATAAAGGCGGTTTGAATGATTCACAAAATGCACCTAATGCTTGCTTGTTATGTAAGATGCTTATGTTTGCTTTTATATTTATTGATGACCCCTGGACATGAAATGCTGCACAGGAAGGCGGAGGTCATTTGATTGTACGTAGTTGTAGGCTTAAACAAACCAAATTTAGAAGGATGACGATGAATAGGTAATGTTGAATAACACAGATTGTAATTGCTCTAACATTTGTGCCAGTACATAGGCCATTTTGAAACCATTTTGGCGAGAAACTGCCAAAGATCGAACTGAATAGCGTCCTCTTTTGATTTAGATGGCTATGCCAATGGAGTAAGTAAGTAAGAAGCCTTTTTAACTTTCCCGCTGTGAGTTACATAACCTAATAATATATTTCCCCCTTTTTAATAAGCTGTGTATAGGTGATACAAAGGTATTATATTTAACCGTACATTATATCACGTATAAGATTCACATTGTTCAGAATTAATTTGTTCTGGGGTTTATAAAACTAATTTAAGTCTTTTAAAGCCTCTGAATATACATTTTAAACTATAACTCATCATGTTTCTGCTGTATATGTATGTATTCAGTTAGTATTGCCTAGCTAGTGATGATTAATCGTTGTGTCAAGTTTCATCTACGAGTTAATGAATGCATCCGTTTTGTAGTTCATCTGTTTGCTGCACATGAACGACAAACATGCGTACTAATTGTTGATGCGTCTCGTACTTGAACGTCATTCGAATAATCTTCTTATATAGGATCATTACATGGAGAGCGGGAGTCTGAGTAAGAAGTAATATCGTCAGAATGCGCAGGCGTGCATAATGGTCTGTGAAATACAGGAATTCTAACTTTGAAAGCATTCAAATAAGATTTTGTTTTGATTGCCAATAAATTGTTGTTTAAAACAACCTAAAGCCAATCTTGTGTCTATGACACAAAGTTTAAAATGGATCGTTGAATAGATATTATCGACTACTCTGTGCACACTGATCATTCCTATGCTAACTGTACCGGTGTAAGAAACACATACTCACATAAAATTGTTATTATTATAAAAGCTATCAGTAATAGTAAAAATACAATTATAATAACAAGGAACGGTATTCTTTTCTTGTATTTTCTTCTGAACCTGAAATTGAACAATATTATTGCAAATTAGTACCTATGTCATACATAAATATGTAGGTTCCGATCTTCTTTTGTTAAGTCACCAAGATCGACCACATAGGACTCGCTCATACCGTAGTGGAAACATTAGTTAAACAAAAATGGTGGCATTGAAATCTAGAGCACGCCAGATGATTTCATGTTTCTTTATTCATGGAGACACTATTGTTTAGTAATGTATGTTTTGACGATCTCTAAAAATCGGAAATCTTTCAATTTAGGGCATATGACCCAGGGTGGGTGCCAAACAACATCAGCCATGGTGCGAGAGGACACAAACATACCTCTCCTCGGCTCTCAAGGTATGTATAGACTACAGAGCCTATCTGCTGCCCATCCTCCTGACGTGAACTTAAGCACGAAGGGAATATGGTCTCAGCAAGCTACTCGCGTCTATGAATCTTTAGGCGTTGTCCTCTCTAGTGGCAGCGAGAAACTTATCACACCAAGCAAGTGTCTTTCTGGTATGAATGCATTTGCTCCGTGTGACCGAGGCTTTAGTGGTTACTGCACTTCAGAAAAGAGTTTGGCATGTTACCACCACACATGATACAATGATAATGGTTCCCACTAACCTGGATGTCCTGGATCCGACAGCTATTAGATACCCAGACTCTCTCAAATCATTGCCGTTCTTCAGTGGAGGGGTGGTGGGCTTCGCACTGCTTGCACCTGTGAAATGAGAGGAATATTAGGTACATAATTAGTATGGAACCCTCGGTGAGCCAGTCCAACGCAGAGTTCAACTTTTTCTATTAAGATGATAAAATCATTTTGAAGAGATCACTGCGACATCCGAACTAATATTATGAATGCGAAAGTAAATTTGTTTGTTGTAAGGTGTACAGAAATGGACATAGGGTACGTTTTACCCCGAAAATGTTCCCGAGGAAAACAACAATAACGTTCTTATGATAATAGATGGCGCCACGCGTCTTTTGCAAGCAGAGTACAACCCGAATTGACTGTCAAATTCTAAATTAACGTGAGCGAAAGCCGCGGGTAAAAGCTAGTATAATATATACAAGACTCTGAACAAACCTATAAATTTCATAAAAAAATATTTGTCTCGGTGGGAAAAACGAAGCAAGTAACATGCACCCAGGAAAAATAACATATGATTAATTTGCGCATGATAAAATGGAGTACAGAAACATTTTATAATAATCAAACAAACATACAATAAGTTATTGACTTATATGAGAGGATAGATTTATTGGGATTTTTTTCAGTTAACTATCTTTAACAACTTACTTACTTACTTTAAACTTACGTATCACTGAACCTAGAAGTATTTGTCAACTGCTTATTTTAGTCTTGAAATAAGTTCAACATTAACCATATTCGTCTATTGGTATCTAAAGTTGTCATTTCTTTATGGTCGAAATTCAGAAATAAGAACGCTCTGAGGCCCTCGTGTAAGTTTATTCCGACAAATTCGATTTAACGCATCGAACGCGTTCGGCGCAATTGGTGGAGAGCACGAAACAGACCAGTCGAGTTTGTCGAAATAAACTTATACTAGGGTCTCTATTCTATGAGCTTCTATTTTAAAAGAGTTTGCTATCATCAAATATTAAATGCCTAAACCTATAAATATGGTTCAGTAAAACAAAAAAACAGCAAATGCTTGAAAAATTATCTTGTGAATTCTTTCTTAATAAAAAAAGTTTTTAATGTGAACTACACGTACAATCATGGATAATTTTATCGTCGATGCCATTAAAGGAAAAGAAAAATACAATTTACTTTTTATTCACTTAATGACTTCAGAATAACTTTTTCAATTATGTGGCCAGTGTTTATAATAAAGATCGCCATCTCAATAAATGCATATTACCTCGGTTGGTCAATTTTATAGTATGGGATTTTTTGAATCCCAAGGATTTTGTACGCAATTTATTTTACTTATGGTTTATTTATTAAATATGAACTTCGCGGGTACGTTTTAAAACTACCAGACACCGGAGGACGGGCAGCAGCGTCCTCTCACTAATCGGTGAGCCACTGCGATCCCCAAGCCGCCTGCCAAGCGTGGGGATTATGACAACCCCCCCTGGGGAGGCCCTCGTTCAGCAGTGGACGTCTTCTGGCTGATGATGATGGTGATAAACTTCGCTCTTGTTTTTTGGTCTTTACGGCACAAGTTCGCAAATACGGCGCTCATTGAACTTGTTTTTTTATTTTACATAATAAACTGTAATATTTTATTTGATGTTCGTTTTTCTTATATAGATTCTGTGAAACTATTACTGTTGTGGTTTTCATTAACTGTTGAAAGGTTTTCATGGACGAATTACACAGGACATCTACTAGCAATAAATTTTGCTAGTCTGTGCCAGTGCAAACATCTCACGTAAAAAAAGTTTTTCATACATTGTCTATTTAAAGTGGTAATATTCGACGTTCAAAAACCTATATACGTAAGCTGTAGGTATAATAAACGCACCTTGAAAACTGCCAGTGTTAATACAAAAATATTTTTAAATTATTCCTCCGGTCAAGTATGTAGGTTGTAAGTAAGTTTTAGATAACATCTTACTGGCTGAATTTAAATGCTTCACGATAGCCGAAACCAAAGCTATGTCGACTAAGAATGCCCTTCGCCGCCAGAATTCAAAACAGCGTTTAGAAATTTTTATCGAGTTTCATAACATAACAGAGCATTACGCCTATATTCCCTTGAAGGGCTAGGCAGAGGTGTACTATTGTACATCGAATTTCAGTGGTCTTGTAATGAGACTGGATGGAACTCGGATATGCTATTATATTCGTCTCCTACGAAAAAAAAAAGACTTTATCGTCTTTATATATATCCGTAGACAATATCACGTGCCTTAACGACCGTGTATTGAACAGGGATTAATAAGAGATCCAAATCAGTATTACCAAATTCCTCATAGGATTTTGCCTATCAATATTCCAATCACACAAATATCTAGACAAATAGACAATATCACCAATAAGGTCCGTATATGTCCTTCTAGGGCGCCCCCTCCTTCAAAAAGGTGAGGTACGCAGTACCCACAACTGGCGTTCATGTATAAAACGATGCAGGAATGTAGATGAAGTAAAATTGTTATGTAAGGGTCATGGCACACGACGTTCCGTAGTTTCTGCTTATCCCCATGGGAAAAAGGCGCGACTTTATTATTATTATTTATTTATATACAACTAGCTTCCGCTCGCGGCTTCGCCCGCGTGGTTTACGAACCCGTACATTTTCCTGTGCCAAATTTCATCCAGATCCGTTTAGCGGTTCTGGCGTGAAAGAGTAACAAAGATCAATCCATCCATCCATCGATCCATTCTCACAAACTTTCACATTTATAATATTAGTAGGATCTACCACATTGTTCCTAAGCTAGAGTAGTCTTACTGCCTTGTCAGATTATTAAGCAATTAGCGAATTTCAGGTACGCACCTAACACCTTCGAAATCCACGGTTGATAAATTACTGAACCTAAGGCGGTAACCAAACTGAAAATAACCATTAGGATTTATTAGCGGCATAAAATTACTTACTCATGACTCCTAGCAGGTCGTTGGCCCTTAAATAGTTTATTTTTTCTTGAAGTCAAGGGTTTTATTTGCCGTACATTTATGTTTGTTAATTCTTAAAATTTTCTTCTTTTCTATCTTTAAACTGGCGGATTTGTTAAGCAATCGACTGCTGCGTATCTGTCTTCCCGCAGAAACCAACAAATATTTGTACAACAAACAGTTTGATATTTTATGGATTTCAGTATTTGTGCATTTGAAGTGATTGTAAACCCACTATACATAATTATAGCTAGTGTGAGTCAACGCTTTATATTGTGTTTAAAAAAACTGGATAGATAAAATATGTTTTAATTCGTGTAGACTATATACAGGTACTTAAGAATAGTTACAACTCTAGGTGCCACGTTCCAAAATGTTGACTTCCAATGGAGAATAACGGGCAAGAAACACCATGGTTACTCTTTTAAATTCAGTATTTTTAACAATATTTTGTTAATACCATTGTTCTCGAAAACTTATGTGAGGACAATGTAACAAAGTCTAAATTAAACAAGCCTGATTTGTAACAAATATTTTGATAAAATTGCCCTGGCAGCTATGAGCTGACCAGTTCCAACAGATGACACCCATTCAGGTAAGATTTGATGTACTACAGCGTGAATCATTTATTCAACGGGAACGACGTCAACCAATTATATCATGGCAATTCGATTCAAATGCCCGTTAGTTTAAACTCGGATATTAATTACTTGAATAAAAGTATCCTACTTCCTACTACTCATAAATGTAAGACTTTGTGAAGATGCTTGGATGTTTGTTACTCAATAACGCCTAAACCGTTAAATGGATTTGGATGAAACTTTTTATACACAGTTACACCATGTCCTGGTTATTTTTTATCCCGGGTATGCGTTCTCATGTATAACTACTTGTAGTTGGAATTTTATAATATTCAACTTCCCAACTTTTTTGGTTCGCGCTACTGGGTCAGGTCTGGGTAAGGTCACTCACTAGCTCTTAGAATAAAGTAGCCTACGTTACTCCTTATTACATCAGCTACCTGCCAATAAAAGTCCCGTCAAAATCGGTCCAGCCATTTCAGAGATTAGCCTATACAAACAGACAGACAGACCGACAGACAGACAGACAGACACACGGACAAAAATTGTAAAAAATGTTATTTTGGTGTATGTACCGTATATATATTCATATGCATGTAGTAAAAAACGGTTATTTCAATATTACAAACAGACACTCCAATTTTATTTATATGTATAGATTAGTAGGGAATCATATTTCGTAAAATCAGTCTTTACCTGAATTTAAATTTTGATAGAACATAAAGTTAAATTCACGAACCTATTAATAGAGACGTATAACGATCAGTTGTACATTGTGGTCAGCGTTGACATTATCGTGTAGTTTTCCAACTCAAATATAAATGTGTCACCTATTTAGTAGCAATTTGGTTCTGTTATGATAACAGTCTATGACCGGGGTACGTGTTAAAACTGCGGCCAGACACCGGAGGACGGGCAGCAGCGTCCTCTCACTAATCGGTGAGCCACTGCGATCCCCAAGCCGCCTGCCAAGCGTGGGGATTATGGCAAACCCCCCCTAGAGGGAGGCCTTCGTTCAGCAGTGGACATCTTCTGGCTGATGATGATGATGATGATGATAACCGACACTATTCTGCCTACCTGAAGCCAAATCAGCTCACTCAGGAAACTGTCGAAGGAGTAAATACTTACTGTTACGAGCAATAGTGGGCCCCATGACATCTCCCTCTTCTCCTGACCACGCGTTCATCTTCACTTCAAAACTTTAACTTAATTGATTCATATTCACATAACCACAAGATACAAATTTCTAGTCCCATTATTGAGAAACGGAACGTTTTAAAACGCGTTTTTCAATTATTTTCGTTATTTTAGTTTTCAAATTTAAAATTGGAACACGGTAATTTACTTTAAAGTGACATTCATTGCTTGTTACACAATATTAATGTTCAATTATTGTTTAATTCAAACAGCATTGGACACAAACATACGTATTTAGTTGTTTATTTGTTGAAGGTTGTTACGCTGGCTACATTGCGTTGTGGTAGCGTTTACCTTACTGAAAGCTCGCTGTGCCACTGAAACATGTCTGTGGTTTCAGTACGGTGACTATGATTTGGGTTAATTGTAGACTTTCTGGCAGGTAATTTGTTTGGCTTGTCTGTTCTAAGACAAGTACTTGTAAGTAGGTTTTCGGGTGAGCATGAAATTGTCTTGTGGTAAAGGACATCCAAGGATTAATTCGTATAAGGATTAATAAGTATATCTTAGCAAAAGTAACTACATCAAAATGATAATTTATAACAGCATCACGCCCATATTTCTTGAAGGATTACACACACTCATATTTCGCCGATGCTGTTATTGAGTCCCATGTAATAGGGGGCGAGCCTATTGCCACTACCAGGCACAGTTCGAAATTCCGTGTTGCTACTGAGAATTTCCATATTGAAAAACCCAATTACACTTTGTCCGACCTGGGAATCGAACCCAGGACCTCACGCTCAGCAGTCACGACTTGCGACCACTAGACCAAAGAGGCCATTATAATTTGTTGCGTTGTAAAATAAGCAAAGACATTCAATATTATATTGATTGCGAGACCAAATTACAAGAGACGATAACCGAATTGACGTAGTGACTGAAAACCTTACCATCAGGCGATCCGTCTGCAAGTTTGCTGCTAATACCAAAGAAAAAAAATAAAAAAAAAACTTGGATTTTGGTGCTACGGGTTACGACGGTTGTATCACGCAGTTTCGATACGCGTACAAATATTTCTGTAGCCCACAAATAATTTTCTGGTAATTTAAGGTAGGAACATAAGAAATTTTTGTCTGCTATCATTTATCATTGACAAATATCCATCACCTGTTTCGCGACTTCTCAAAAAAACGCTGTCACATATAGTTTTATTGGATTAAAAAAAAAATGGTGTTAACGAAACCTCTACATTTATGTCCTAAGCTATACAGAACACATGGTCGCTATCTACCCGACTCAGGACAGTGGTGATGTGCAGGTTAGCACGCGATCGCTAGTGATGTGCCTCTGCGGTATCGATTCAACGACATCATAAATATTTGACTCCAATTCAGCGCACGAATGATTGCGTCGTGCCCATGTTTACACACAGCATGCCTCGTTTTATTGTTTATTTTTATGTTTTCCTGATATCAAGGTCGAGACGGTACTTATATTACTTAAAATATTGGGGCGCTTTTTCTATAATACTCAATAAAAATGGTTTTGTAGGTCAGGTACAATAAAATAATGTGTTTTGCAGATGAATATGATTTTTGGAGTTCTTTCATCACTCACTTTCTGCTAGACATAGGCCTCTCCCAGTAAGCACCACTGAGCCTGGTTTTCGTCTCTTCGTATGGAGAGTTGGAGTTCCTCATGGTTATCAAAATAAAAGTTTAAGAAAAAAGGCTAAGGATTATTATCACACTGCGGAAAAAACTTATTACTACAGATTAGTATCAATAATAAGTTTTTCTGTAGTGTGGGTCTTACTTAATAGTCTGACTTAATAATAATAAATCTATCCGAACATTAAAATATAAACAACGAAATCTAAATTGAAGAACTCTAATCACTAACTGCAATATTTGAAAGGACATACAAGCAGGTAGGTATACAAAGCACGTTGTTTCATAAGTTGCATAATGCAACTTAAAAGCAGTGCAATAAGAGCCACTTTACGAGTAAATGTGTTGAAAAATAATATTTATTATAATATTTTGGCTTCAAGGTTAGCAACAATGACAGATCTTGTGAACCTTAAGCGTCGGATTATATGTGAATATCGATCTACGATATTGATGTCTGGACTAGATGCGTACCGTATGTGTAGTAACAAAAAGACTTTAGGTTTCGTCTACACCTTATTAAATATATTATGTACTATCCTGGTTTATGGTGCACCTATTCTATAGTTAATTCTTACTGCTTTGTTAATATTTAGATAGTAATCTTGCTTTGTTAATATTTTTTGTCGTGTCGGTATGAGATTATAATTTTGAAATCGGCTGTGATTTGGTGTAAATTTTACCGAGTTAGTTATGGTGGAAGCGAAGCTAACTGGCCTGGGTAAGATAGATAAGAATAGGGGTCAAAATGAAGCCTGTCTTGGGTAAAATAAAAAACGGATAAATATGCTGAAAACTTTTCATTTAGATATTGGTCAAATGGTTAGGTATCTAGGATACCTAGCACATCACTACTGTAAATCGATATTCTCATATGATAATTGCATAGTTATTTAGTGATTATGGTTCCTTGGGTCAGCCTCATGTCCTAAGTAGGCCACGTAAAACAGTCTACAGAAATGGGATTCAATTAACAGCTTCTTAATGGAGTATATCTAGTCTACCTGGCCTCTTGAAGGACATCACCAATAAGGTCCGAATGTATCCCTCTAGGGCAATGGTTCCCAAAGTATGGCCCACCAGTGGGTCGCGAGCGAATATTGTGTGGGCCTTGAAAAATAATAAAAAATAGGAAACAAATGCATCCTTTTCATTAAAAAATAGTACTCCTTGTATTTAAATATGAACACTTTGGATCGGAACTGAGTGTTTTTTTCTTGTTTGAATAGTTTTTCATTCATATAGTTTATGCCCCCTTTTCCTTCATGAAAACCTAGAGGTGAGTCCCGAATTTGGAACTTTTGTTAGGTGAGTCGCGGTTCAGTCAACTTTGGAAACCACTGTTCTAGGGCGTCCCCTCCTGAAATTTCCACTAACAACGTCATCAAACCTTTAAGTTTGTCTTCTTACTTGAAACCCTTAATATAACTTATTCCTCTAATTGGACATTGAAACAAGGGCCAAAGACCATTAATACTTACCATCAATAACCATGGAGCAATTTTAAGGCAGTCATAAATAAACCATTATTTATAATGTGTAGTTTCACAGGTACACTAATGATTCCCATATGACCTAGGTTATAAGGTGAACACGCTATGTGGACTGTTGGTTGATTAATGTGCGTCCATTTATGACTTGACAATTAGGTGCCTAAGGTTTGACGTTTATGGGTATTGACGCGTGACTCTAGCGATGGTAGATAGATACTTAATGAGGGTGTCTAATTAGTGTCTAAACGCTATCGCTCTTACTAATAAAAGGTTAAAGTTTAGTCATGAGTAACGCCGTTTTAAGCATAGTACATTACCCGACGTATAAGCTCAAGATAACTACAAGTGTTTACAGGGTCTATTAGTAAGTGATTTAGTTAATGGGATGGTTTAGGATTTAGCGAACTCGGCAAGTGATGTAACGGAAACAATAGAAAATCTATTGTCTCGTCTTGCGTTGCGTGTCTAAATGAATTAATGTACGCTAGTAATATTGATCATCAGAGACTTTTATCTTGATTGTTTGAGGCAGATAAAATATTATGTATGCCTCATTTGTTTAGTGTATGCCTCATTTGTTTTCCGCGTTGGGCAAAGTGTTAATGAATTATTCTGTATAGAAATTCTCAATAGCAGCTCGGAGTTTGGAAATGCGACTCGTTGATGGCATAAGCCCGCCCCCTATTACTTGAGACGCAGCAATGGGAGCCCTATAGTACAACTCTGCCTAATACTTCGGGGATACAGGCGTAACTATGTTATGTAAAAAAAAAAACAATATATATCAGTACTGAAATAAAAAAGTTTATTTTGCACCACATCAACATTACGGACACGATCTCAACGCTTAGAAGAAAATATTTACACTACACATGGCTTTCGTCTGTGATTACCATCCGTGGCCATAACCTCCGTAGGAGCCACCGTAAGACCCTGCTGACACGTACTTCTGTACCACTGGCTGCGCGTATGTTTGGACCACGGGTGCCGCTTGGACCACGGGCTGCGCGTATGTTTGGACCACGGGCTGCGCGTACGTTTGGACCACGGGCTGCGCGTATGTTTGGACCACTGGGGCCGCGTGGACTACTGGTGGCGAGACTACTGGAGATGCGTGGACTACCTGTTGGGCTACTTGGACTGGGTGCACGATCTGTGGGTGAGAAATTTTAGAGTTATAATGTATACTTGTAAGGTTTTATGCGACACCAAATAAAAGGGATACTCGTAAATATCGGTCATTAATTTGTAATGAACCATGACCGCAGAAGTGTTCTTCTGCGGTCAAGCAAAGAGATAAGAGCCACTGGATACAGGTGAGGTTTTCTAAAATACCTACATCTATACTAATATTATAAAGAGATAAAACTTGTTTGTATGTAGGGGGTAATCTCCGGAACTAATGATCTGATTCAAAAAAATCTTTCACTGGTAGAAAGCTACATTATTCTTGAGTGCTATAGGTTATAAATTACATATTGCACGTAGGTTACGCGAAAGACGTTGCGGGCAAAAGCTAGTAACTAATAAAATGGATTACCTTAGAATAATAAAGTTTTACATGCATATAGTTCAAATACATACATTCGTAAGCTCCCTGTTTACTTATCTCTTTGTTGGACTGTACATAGAAGTATAGATAGTAATACCATAGTTTGCGGTTCACACGGAAACTAGTAATTATTTTGATTAGCGGGAACAAAGTCAACCACAGGGATGGTTAAATTTTCCGGCTTCGTGTCTACTGTTGTATTTGTATTTTCAACTGTTCGTTCCTTTTTTTCGTAATAGAAACGCGTTGGGTCATAAAAAGGCGTAGGAAATTCAAGAATTAAAATCAGGTATCGGAATTACGTAGGTTGATGCTGAATATCAGTATTTTACACAGAACGAATACCATCTGACCTCCGCAACCCAGACCTTTTGACTACACCCGTAACAAATGTCATAGGTATTCGTATGACACTCGGGACCATCTGCATAACGTGCTTTCCGAGGCACGAGGGGTCTCGATGTGTGAATAACAGTCATACATCCAAGGGCTGACCTCAGCAAGCGCTGCTCAACATCGTAGATCCATTGATCCTATCCCCCGAGCTATATACGACTAGCTACAAGCCCCACCTTTCGGAAGTACGTATGATCTTCTCATTGGCTATTCGTCATGACCTTGTTTAACTGCTGCATAGTGTTCATCACGGGTTAGCTCTTTGACATAGGTTGAGCCACTGCCTCTGTTGCGACACTCATTTGTTACAGGGGCAGCGTGCACTACGGGTTGAGCCACTGCTACACGTTGAGCTTTTAACACAGGTTGAGCTACTGCCTCTGTTCGGTAACTCACCTGCTGGAACGATGCATAGCTAGTGGCCGGCTTAGCGTATGTTACTGCCGGGGCAGCGTGCACTACGGGTTGAGCCACTGCCACATGTTGAGCCACAGCTACGGGTTGAGCTACAGTCACTGTTGGCTGTTGCACGTAGCTGACTGATGATAGCTGCAGAATAAAAACTATATATCCATGACTTTTTTGTCAGGCACTGGCCGTGATGTCATTTACCACTCTGTATAATGAACTTAGATTTGAAACTCTTCAAATATTACCATACTTTATATATCTATAGGTATATGCATTTATAAATTTTTAGATAGATCCTCTTATGTAATAGAAAAGTTTTTGATTCGATACGTACTGAGGGTCCGTGCCAGTCGTCATAGCCGATGCCACCGGGCTTTGGTTTAGCGGCTGCCACCGAGAGAATCGCGAAGAGAATCTGAAAACAATGGTGATAATATAAGTAAGATGATAACACACAACTGACTACTCGCAAACCACGCCTCTTTTTGAGTTAACCGGAATAAGATCATCACGCGCATTTATTTTGAAAAAAATCCTACCTCTATGTGCGTAAACGTTATAATTTTTGGATATAAAAGAAAATTTTATTAGTAAGTACACGTTTATTATTTGTGTGTTTACAAAACCAACTATATGTAGTCATAGATATATTCGTTTTGTGCGGGAATCGAACCCGCGAAACGTAGCGCACAGCGCCAACCGTTCCGTCATTCAACCAAATCTTTAAAAAAGAAAAGTCGTTACGTTATTGATTTTATCTATAAATACCTGAAATGGCGCCTTTAATCTAGTTCTACAATAATGAATTACTGATGGCTTTAACCAGTTCAAAGTTGTTACACTATTAACTTTCCAATTGTCTTTTTCTAGAAATAACGTTTGAAAGACATTATACTTAACATACAATGTGTTTTGAACGTTATTGCTTTTAGTAATTTTTTATGATATTGGTGCCCTCATAAGCCTGAAGGTCTCCTGATGGAAAATGATCACCTTTTATGAACACCAGCAAAATCCAGTTTTTTTTACGCATGTCTCTTACTGTTCGCTCAGGGAGCTTTTACTGCTTAACCGGGCTAATGACGAGACCAAAAGGGGTGGTCTAGGAGGCCAGCCGAGCATATAAAATAAAATTAAGCAACATTGCATAGTGGCACTCAAATCTCGGTTTAGGGCGTTGCTGAAGAACAGACAAGAGAGGACTTGCTGGATCTGATTGTGATTATTTAGGGACATGTTTAACACTACTGGCTCAGCGGAGGCTGGCTCGAACAAGGGTTAGGGGGGATGGAACAATGTACAGCGCGGGTTGAGATTCCGGTACTCCTCACTCACCACACGAAACAGCAACACAATAGTCCTACTTTTCGCTGGTATTTTGTGAGAGTGTGGTGACCTTGCTAGAGTCGAGCTGTAGTTGATCAAGTGACCAATAGTGCTATTTTCAACCGACTTCAAAAAAAAGGAGGAGGTTGGTTGAGGAAGAATATTGAAGTCGGTGCCAAGTAAAACATGCAATGATAAACCGACACGATTGGCGAAGTGCATTTGTCGTGTCCGACGCATAATTCTCCTCGCACTCGACAATTTTTACGTGAACTCGTTGTTTCAATGTCGCTATTATAGCAGCAAGGTATATTACTTTTATGTTTTATTAAACAATACAGTAGTAGTAGTAGTAGTAGTAGTAGTTGTAGTTGTAGTAGTAGTAGTAGTTGTAGTAGTAGTAGTTGAAGAATATTGAAGTCGGTGCCATGGCACCGACTTCAATATTCTTCAACTACTGTATTGTTTAATAAAAGATTTATTTTTTGCTTTTTAGTTATTAGTTTTGTTTTTGAGTTTTTTGGAGTCGGTTTTTATTTTTTGTTCAACTGTTTAACGAGCATTTTCTAGCCTAAGACCTTAATAGAAACTCCCATTAACTTTGTCCCAATACACGAATGCAGGAGGCTCGTGTGGAAATTGTTTGAAATACTGAACTATAATACAATAGGTGCTAGTTGGAACGCTTATCTACCACAGGTTAAGGCTTTCAGGAAAGAACTAGGTACACTAGATTTAACGATTTAAAAATACGGATATTCTGAAATGGAAATCTTCGATATTAATGACGAAAGAACGCGATAATAAAGAGCCAAAGTATACATAAATGAACTTACAATACATTTGCCCATGGTTATTTTTATTTTATTTTATTTATATTATATGTATAACAACACGTGACTTTTACATTTTGAGTTAAATGTCAATAAGTTGTTGTCTTTGGAATTGGTACCACCGAGGTACCACCTCAGCGCATTTATTTATGGTTCATATATAATTTATTTATTATTGGTATACAAACAGCAATATATATATATATAAATTACAGTAGAAAACACAATACAAAAATAACATGTCTTATATGTATAGTGTATACCCATAACAGATACACATCGCATTCATTAATAGATGACAACTACAAAATCTCAATGTATTATTGAGATTTCGAACTCACTGCGCAAAAAACTCCTAATAAAGCTCCTAATTACGCACCTCCAAAATATGCATAGGGGTAGAAATTTTTTACAAAGATAGGTCATCATCTTCGAGATCATATCCCATTTTATTCGAGGTCAAAGCCACGCACTGTGTCTGTCTCTTTCCTCCTTTCATCTCATCTCAGACGTCATCTCAGAGTTCACTGCAAGCGTCATATTACTTGATTTGTCATTTTTTTTTAACTTAGGTATATATATATATATATATATATATATATATATATATATATATATATATATATATATATATATATATATTTTTTTTTTATTTATACTTAGTTAAAATAAAAATAAAATGGTACACTTACAAGGGCCCGCATGGTAGAGACCGTTGCAACTGGACTAAGAATGCAGAGTGTGCAATTATGATCGCATGCGCACCTTATATACTAACACGGAATTTTCAGACCAAACCGAACTAGGACTCACATCTTTAGTGGGTACGTGACCAGGCCACGAGACTTATGCATTATTAATAATTACCATAAATTGGTCTAATTTTTCAATAACTGTGAGAACTTGGCATTCTTCGCCTTTTTCAGATGATTTAAGATGACTTCGAGTTTTAGGAGGTGGCGTTTTTAGCTGCTATTGAATGGTATAACGCAGATACATTAATGCTGTGGAGACTGGAGCCAGTACTAGGAATACCAGTGTTCCACATAGTAGGTGCTTATGAGAAAAATGTTGTTTAAAGTTATATTTTGAATTATTTAGGCAATTACCATCTTGTTACCATCACCTAGCCTCTTAATGGGAAGTGTTTTCTTTTGTTTAGGGCCTATATCTGTTAAAAATATGTCACTCCGCCTCACTGGATAGAATTTAACTGCGAAATCCATTTCTTTTTGCGGTTTGTTTACATCAAATGGTAGTCAATTATTTTGTCCATTATTTTAGACACAACAACTGATATGATTGGTTGAAATTATAAATTATATGGATACTTATTAAATTATTTTCAACATACTTTTCTAAGATTGTGTGTCGAGTTCCTATCAACTTGGGTAACAAAATAGTTTGCAATCCTAGCGATGTTTTACCATGCCTACGACGACTTTGTGCAATTATGGAATTAACTTGAACAAGTTATAAGTTTCCATCTAGTATTTATAAAGCCATAAAATATTTTTACACCCATATACATTTTGTATGAATGATTTAAACTCATTCATAGCGAGGAAAAAGCTGAATTGATGTACGTTTGGAGATTATCTGTAAACGACTACCGATGAGGAATCAATGGCGTATCAAGGCATTGTTGAGCTGTTTCAAGAATTAAATGGCATAACAAAGTATTCTTGCATATTTTAATAAAATACTATAAACTCAAAACGGTAGTTGAGAGATTGATTGATGAACTACATTTTGAGAGATTGATTGAGTCGCGGGTTTGGGTGAGTTTGTAAACGCACTCACGATAAAGCAATAAATCCTGATGCAACGTAAAATATATATATATACAACGCTCTAGATATTTCGTATACTAAGATAGCATTCCGGGAACTGCCAGCGACATACCTACCATAAAATTACTGTACCATGTCAGGTCAGTAACCCTAAAATAAAACACAATTACGGATAATGCCACCCCGATCAATAGTTTTAATGAGGTCGCTCTATCTAGCATCTTTACGTGCTAAGGGCCATGTTTATCGACACTATAATAGATACTCCTATAAAAATCGCTATGGAACGGTTGATTTGTGGCTTAACCGTCTTATATATCGTCGGTAAAGGGCCTTTTTTTTACGTGTGGAAATGCTCATGCCTACCCACCGCCCTGGGGATGGCGATGGGTGATATCAGACTTTTATTAAAACCACACGGTGTTCCTGCGGCATACCTGTAACGCCGGAGATATGGGATTTGCTCGCGCATTCACAGCATCCCCGGCAGATCGGTAAAGGGCCTAAGCAATGAATTTCTATGAATATGTTATCGCTAATGTGGATGGATGAGAAGAGGTAGATCCAAGGAAATATCTGTTTTCTTTCTTTTTTTTTTAAACATTGCCCCACACTATGATTTTCTCCTGTATCGTGAGTACAGTGTACAAACATACATGTCACATGCACACACAACCAGACCTGAAACAACTATCTGTAGATCATACAAATATTTGTCTCGTTTGGGTATCTAGCCCGCGACACGTAGCGCAGAAAGCTAATCGTTTAGCCGCTGCGCCAACCATGCCGTCAAATAATATGGATGGCTTGTGTGAAATGTGAAAAGGCTGAATAAAAGTGAACTCTGAGAGGATGTGAGATAGAGATGAATGGAAAAAATGCATATTGCTTCAACCCCAAATGGGATATAAGCAGGAGAATGATGTATGATAACATTACGTAGCACCACGCCTGTTTTCCACGAAGGGTTAGGCTAACATGTACCTATTATTGTACACTCAGGTTGCGCGATGCCGTTATTAAGTCCCACGTGGACACATCTCGAACAGTGGGGTGCTACAATGCCCAATACTTTGCCAGTTTGCCAAACCCAAAATTAAATCCAGGATTTCGTCTTCAGCACTCATGCTTGTGATCACTAGACCAAAGAGACAAGGACTCGTCTTGTACACATAATTAGCACCTAAATCAAGCGAATTCATAAATTACGTAAAATGTAGAACGCCTCTTCCGCCGTGACTCGTTGTTGAGACCACAGAGCAGGTGATCTCGCCAAGTTAGGACACAGCTATCGATCTTATGCGGATGTGCCAAATACTAGTCCGGTATTAGCATAGCAGGTGCGTGGAGTCGATATGAGATATCTTTTTATTTAAAATTCTTTGGCGCCTCTAGGATTACTTTCAGTGAATCTGCATCTACACGCAATAATATTAAGTTAATAGTATAGTGTATATACTTATAGGACACGATTAATTGACAAAATGATGAACAACCTAGACGCATTAAGTTCCAATTGAAACAGTGACTCTTTTAAAAAGAAATCTCTCTCTTCTCTCTCTGATAATCTTTTTCTGTGTATTTTTTTTCCTGATTTTTCACTCCTTTGCGTCCTTCTGCCGGCGCCCATGCTGACTGCTCTACAGTTTTCTTTATTATCACCAACAAATTCACAACGCTATGTATCAACCATAATTGGTTTAAGTTTTGAATCTGCGCAAGAGTGTATACTGTATTCCTGTCACAGTCGTCCTTAAATCTCAGCCTATGTCCTAACTATTGTCGCTACCGTTCTTAGCAAATGTATTATTTCTACGATATGAGAAATATTAAAGAGGTTTCAGACAGTTCGTTTCGTTTCGCCGAAGTATCGATGAATGCGAACATTTTTGACTTTTTGCTGAGATCTTGTCTCGTAATAGATATTATATCGGATTTATTAGAGACAAAGTAAAAAGTTAAACTTTATTTATACTTATAGAGATTTTAAAATTGTTTTATAAATATTTGTACGGCAGATATTGCAGCAGTAATGGCAGATATTACTGAAGGTATTTATGTCAATCGATATTTCATGATGTGAAAATGTTTCTGCGTTTTATCGATCGCAGGATTATAACATATGTTTAGTTTTTAAAGTACACTAGCTGGTTTAATAATTGGTCACAGGTACGATTCCTGCTCGTAGTTGATTTTTTGACAATTAATTCTATCCTACTAATATTATAAATGCGAAAGTTTGTGAGGATAGATGGATGGATCTTTGTTACTCTTTCACGCCATAACAGCTGAACGGATCTGGATGAAATTTGGCACAGAGATAGATTATAGTCTGGAATAACACATAGGCTTTTTATATTTTACTTTTTATCCCGGAAAAAAGTACGGGTTCGTAAGCCACGCGGGCGAAGCCGCGAGCGGAGGCTAGTAACTTTATAATTGGCGTCTCATGCGTTATTGTGTCATACAATTAAAATTACTGCATTGTCACTTCACTCAAGTTTGACATCATTTCGTAGATTATTTTATGCCTTTCGATTATGTCATTGGGACATTACTTTTCACTTTACATTTCTTTAGAAAGACCTCTAAGGGATGAGCAGGTACATCTTCATATGCGCTATATTCAAAACATAATTCCATAATGAAGCTGTGCAAAAATATTCGCCACAATTCGTTTACGAAGCAAGTTATTACATAAATATTCCGCTTTACTGTAGCCCTGAAGGAAGTTTGTAAGCTGATGATCGCAAGAGAAATGGTGGTCTATTGGGTATATCTGTTTATAGACGGTAAACATTTATAGATATCAGAGCGATTGCTCTAATAAATAAATTCGTGGAAAGCGATTCAGGCGTCGACATATTTTTTGATACAAGACATCATCATCAACAGCCAGAAGACGCCCACTGCTGAACGAAGACCTCCCCTTAGACCACCACAAGACATATAATTAAAAAAATAAAGGTGTCAGTATTCGTAAAGTAGATGTCGTTCGTAAAGTGTCATAAGTAGATTGTCAGATAAATGACTGAAATTTTGCTCTTTCAAATACATTTGACGGTACGACACGCGCGCCACCTACTGTAAGTTAATTGTACCATGCCTATAACCTTTGCGCAAGTGCAAGCAATAAGTTGACAAAGTTTTATCGGAATCGGATGAACGGTTTGGCAGCGCATAATATACGAACAAACAAAAAAAAAATTATATATCAGATGTATTTGAGTGTAACGTGTCAAATGTTCTATATTTATATATTGTATATTATATGTTGTTATATTGTTAACGGAATAAATAAATAAATAAGCAAGTTATCAACTGATACTGAGTGTTTAGCTTTCTGAGCTAAGTGTCGTGGGTTCGATCCCCGCACGGAACAAATGTTTGTATGAACTACAGATAATTGTTTCGGATCTGGGTGTTTGTGTATGTGAATATATGTGTTTGTAAACGCACCCACGATACAGGAATTATTCATAGTGCGGGGCAACGTTTTTTTAAAAAAAAAAATCAGTCAGGTTATTTATCTAATTCCATTATGTAGGAATGTATGATTGCCACATTAGGCACACCATTAATTTTACACGCATTGCAACACGTTCCAGGATTTCGTTATTTTAGTAACAAATTCACTGGCCGACAGATATTGTCGGTGTCAGTCTCGCCGAATACGGTCATCGATCACATATCAGACTGTCTCAAGCTGACATGGATTTAATTACGCACTTACACATTGCAGGATAACTTGAATTTGTAATTTTTTACTTATCTATGTAGTTTTTTTTTGGATATTTTTTACGTAGGTACACTGTGTCTTCGATTTTTATTGGGAATTGAACGAGAAATATGAAAGATAATATTATCAATATGGATTAGGATATATAGGTTATTTCTGTTGTCAAAACGTTCGAAACATTAAAGCAGAAGTCGATCTACTCGTAAAATAGAAGCGATTTTCAGATTTGTAAAAGGAAAATTGGCAATTTAAAAGCATAGACAAGGACGCGACCTACTCTAGCAACATACTAGATCTTTCAAGAAAAAAAGCAATGTAAGAAATCCAACCGAATTTTAAGCAAAAATTCCAAATTCAAAACCTCAATCCTAAAACAGTCATGACATGTATGGAATATCTACGATTACCCCGCCCAATAAGTTTCTCGTAGAACGCATAATGAATTGCCCTCATTAATACGTGTGCACATTGCTATTTATGGTCAAACTTGGAAGGCGAAGTGTTCCTATTAGGTAAATTTTGAATAATCGTGACTTAAGTCCTAAAGTAAAAATAGTTCGGTCTAATGCGTGGCGTGTGCTGGAAGTAATCTATGTTTTTTATAGGATCCTAAGGTATAGTGACCAGTACCGCTATCACGAGTTTTCTGACTATTTACTATCATAGTAAAGTAAACTTTCATGAGAGCGATTTTAGTTCTTAACTTGGTTACATTAGGGATTAGAGTCGCTTATGTGACATCTAGTCATAGTAAAGTTTTGATTTACTATTTACTATATTATAGAGATGTCATGTCAGCGACTCTAATGTCTAATGTAACCAAGTTAAAAATTAAAATCACTTGCATGAAAATTTACATTTACTATGAAAGTAAATAGTAAAAAGCTCATAATAGAGGTACAGTTGTCGTGGTTGGTGCATTAGATAATATTTATAAAACGAAACACTGAATAAACCGACTTCAAAAAATCGATAAAAAGTTTAAAATAATGGATTTATCAACATATAACCTTATTAGTTTATGAAGTTTACCCAGGCAAATCCGTTTTTACGGTTTGTAGTAACCCAGTCAGAGATTGTGACCTGTTTTTTTTTTCTTTTTCGTTAGAATCTAATAATATTTAAAAGGGCCCAAGAGGCGTAAAATTATATCCAAATCGGTTCATATATGACGAAATAAACTATGAAGATATACTGTATTGTAGTTTAAAAAAACAATACATACCTACGCTCCGAGATCCGAACCTACTTTTTGATGTCGGTTAAAAATACTTACTTATTCGGCAACCGTTCTCTGTGTATAATACATACCTACTCTTTTACTAGGGTTGGGTACTAGTAGCAGCACGGAGTCTGGAACTGTGCCCGGTAGATGGTAAGCTCGCTCCCTATTACATGGGATTCAATCACATCGGCGAAATGTGGGTGTATAATGTTATACCTCTGTCTAACTCTTAGGGGAATACAGGCGTGATGCTATGTTTTTGAAGCTAAACTTCTTTTGGCGCGCTTGATGAGGATGAATTCTTACGATGCGCGCGCACACCGAATGATAAAAGCGACACCGTGAAGTTGGCTGGTAAATGTCTCTTAAATTTTCTTGGAAATTGATAGCTATATTCAAGGTGCTATATTGAAATATTTGTGCATCTGTAACACGTGTTTCATATCAATGGTAATAAAAAAAAATGAATTATAACTTCTTATGTGCGTACATAAGCACACACTCACACACACACGCACACACACACTTTTGTTTCTTATATGTACTATTATCCTACAGTAAACAGAAATGCGAGCAAACAGCGTTTTAAACCTATGTATATGGGTCACGATTGGTCGATACGCCATAAATGATGCATGCCCATCGATCGCCCATCGATGGTGGGCGATGGGCAGTTGTCACGCGATGCCATGGGACTGTGACAACCTGATTATGCGATTATTATTACTTCTATTAATTGATTGGGTTACCGTTTATTGCTTGTTATACGTTTGATTTAAATTATAAATGGAAGTGAAATTGATTGAATAAATATGTACTGTTCTCGGATTTTTTTATTTAGCTTGTGGTTAAATAATAATATAGCATAGCATCACGCCTGTATTTCCCGAAGGGTGAGGCAGAGGTGTACTACTGTACACTTAGATTTCGCCGATGCCGTTATTGAGTCCCATGTAATAAGGGGCGAGCCCATTGCCATCTACCGGGTACAGTTCCAGACTCCGTACTGCTACTGAGAATTTCCATACAGAAAAACACAATAACACTGCCCGACCCGGGAATCTAATATTTTTTTCTTATTGTTACCTACGTTATTATTCAAATATCTAATTATTAATTAAGTAATTATTTCTTTATTCAGTTGGTTCCAAGCGGGACTGGTGAACGTGAGGTCCTGGATTCCATTCCCGGATTGAGCAGTGTTATTGGATTTTCTGTATAGAAATTCTTCCAGTAGATTGAGGTTTCGCCTCTTATTACATGAGACAATTCTGCCTAATTCTTTGGGAAATACAGGCGTGATGATTATGCTATGTTATAAATAACATAATGTAATAGGTTATTGAACTATGGAACTATGAAAGGCGTACCGTTTCAAACTTAACTCATTAAAAGCGTAATTCGAAAACACGCATTAGAATATTTAAGAGTGTTAAAGGTGGAATTATTTTGATGCTTCGAGGGTTACTTTTATATTATTTTTTATGGTCACTCCAAAAAGGTCAAGTTTATGTAAGGTTAGTCAAGGGTAGGAGAAAGAATGGGGGACGAAAAAGAAATGAAAGAAAAATAAGTATACGACCTACATTGAGAGAACTTTAGGAGTATTTGGACTAAAATCTGCTTTCTGACGTTTGCAGTGGAGACCCAACATTAATATAATAATAATAATGTCCTCCTGACCGATTTCGGTCACGGCGGCCAATCTCACCTGAGATTAGCCAACTACGCAGGAGATATTACAGAGCACAAGTGTGTGCGCAAACACAGGTGCTCTCTCTATTCCTTCACTCTCATAGTCCGATGGGACGGCAATCCGATACGACCGGAGAGAGATCATTTGTTATTTAAGGAAATATATAATACTATAAACATGTGTATTTTTTGGTCTACTGGTCGCATGAGCAACTGCTGAGCAATGGGTCCTGGGTTCGATTCCCAGCTCGGGCAAAGTGTTATTGGGATTTTCTAAATACTCTCAGTAGCCGCCCGGATTACGTAGTAGCGTCCCTATTACATGGGACTCAATATCAGCGAAATATGGGTGTACAAAAAGTACACATCTGCCTAACCAGGGAATACAGGAGTGATGGTGGTAATGATGATGAAGATGACGCGTTTTATTTTTAATTAATTTTAATAAGAAAAGTGTCTTTGTTCATATTAAGTCATTGTGCACCCTCTATTCAGAATTATGACTTAAATAGGGGTGCAATGTTTGACGACATGGTTGGCGCAGTGGCTAAGCGATTAGCTTTCTGCGCTAGGTGTCGCGAGTTCGATCCCCGCATGGAACAAATATTTGTATGATTAAAAAAAATGTTACAACTATACTAAAAGCAGAATTTTAAGCTTTCTAGAATATTCTGGTTTGATTACCAAAGAACATAGTTTTGTGCACATAAAACTTTGTATATTAACTTTGTTGATTTCTGTTCTGTGAGATGGATAAGAACGATTCGCAACACTAAGTGACAATTTTACCTTTTTTGGAGCCTCCACCATTTAAAGGTAACCCAGATGTTATTATGACCTAAAATGCTGGGAACCTAAGTCATTTAAGAAGTAATGAGATTTCGATTTAGTACAGTTAGAACATTTCGCTTATCGCGACAAGGATGACATAACTCAAAAATCGAGTTGTTAGTTAATTATATACATCAGACGGCACGGTTGGCGCAGTGGTTGAGAGATCGACTGCTGAGCTACGGGCCGCGGGTTCGATTCCCTCATGGAACAAATATTTGTATGATCTACAGATAGTTGTTTTGGGTCTGGGTCTTTGTGTATTTGAATACACACCGTGCCTCGGAAAGCACGTAAAGCCGTTGGTCCTGCGTCTGATCTCTCTCCGGTCGTGTCGGATTGCCGTCCCATCGGACTATGAGAGTGAAGGAATAGAGAGAGCACCTGTGTTAGCGCACACAGTTACTTCCACACACGCTCTATAATATCTCCTGTGTAGTTGGCTAATCTCCGGTGAGATTGGCCGCCGTGACCGAAATCGGTCAGGAGGACATTATTATTATATACATCAGCATACAAAAGCATATATAATCCTACTCCTACTTCCTACTTAATATTATAAATGTGAAAGTTTGTGCAGATGGATGGATCTTTGTTACTCTTTCACGCCAGAACGGCTGAACGGATCTGGATTAAATTTGGCACAGAGATAGATTATAGTCTGAAATAGCACATAGGCTGAACTTGGCACAAAGATAGATTATAGTATGTCTGGAATAGCACATAGGCTACTTTTTATCCCGGAAAAATGTACGGGTTCGTAAACCACGCGGGCGGAAGCTAGTATTTCATACTTTGCCTGAACGTTATAGGCATTCTATATAATGCCTCGGTATTCTATAAAAAAAAACCCGATTATACAGATTGCCGATAACACATATACCGAATCTATAATTAACCTAGATATAGTTCAAAACTAGATTCAATAGGTATGTACAAGTTTCACGTAAGTAGGACAGTAGACAGTAGACAGTAGTTTCACTTACGTATAACTTACTGAAAGCTCTGAAAGTTTTTCATACGTGTACGTCAGGTTAACCTACTTTTAAGGTTGAAAAAACTATAGGACCTATTTAGAGTTTAGCTAAGACTAAAAATCAACATCTATTAGATATGTCTATTATTTAATCTGTATTGTTATCTATACATCTATACATATAAATAAAATTGAAGTGTCTGTTTGTAATATTGAAATAACCGTTTTTTACTACATGCATATGAATATATATACGGTACATACACCATAATAACATTTTTTTCAATTTTTGTCTGTCTGTCTATTTGTATAGGCTAATCTCTGAAATGGCTTGACCGATTTTGACGGGACTTTTATTGGCAGGTAGCTGATGTAATAAGGAGTAACTTAGGCTACTTTTATTTTAGAAAAATTCTTTAATATTAGAAAAAAAAGGGTTAAGTGCATTTGGTCTTTTTAACTTCACGAAACTTTTATAATTTTTTTTTAAAATGGCGTTTCGCACTAAAAAATACATTGTTAAGTTCCGACATCCACGCGAACGAAGTCGCGGGCATAGCTAGTTCTGAATAAGTGTAATCGTTACACTCCTGTGATTTCTCATTCTTAAGTCGTAAGCATGACTGCTGAACAGAATTAGATTCCCAGTTTGAGCAAAGTGGTATTAATTTGGTATTTCTGTCAGAGAATTCCAGAAAAGTACGAGTAAGAAAAAACGAGGTTTGCCTCTTGTTGGGGGGTAAATAACAGGTTCAGCAAATAGTTAAAAATACTTAGTGCATTTTTGTCTAACTGTTTGGGAATACGGCACGACGGCACGGTTGGCGCTGTTGTTGAGAGATCGACTGCTGCACTATGTGTCACGGGTTCGATTACAGACGGAAAAAATATTTTTATAATCTACAGATAGTTGTTTCGGGTCAGGGTCTTTGTGTATGTGAATATTTGTGTTTGTAAACCCAACCACGATACAGGAATTATTTCAAGTATTGGTCAACGATTAAAAAAAAAAGGAAATGCATAAAAAACGATAAGGAATAGAGGGGTGATGTTGTGTTAATTAGCGTATAGTTAATTTTTACAGAAATCCATTAAAAACCTCACCATAATCAGACATTTGTCTGGTCCTGGACAGTTGGTAGCCTTGGATTTGATTGATCGTTTCTCTTTGACAGTTATATTGATGCTCTGAGTCATAGTTTGCATATGAAAATAATGTGTGTACTAGAGGGTAGAGAGTTCTATTCCTATTATTGACTTGACACGTGTCGTCCGAAGGTTGAAAGTGTGTTGTTTATAAAACAATTGTTTTTATACTTTTGTTTCTTTGTACAACAAGTGAAGGAGAAAGTAGGAGTAGAGTGGTATCAAGAGGTCAAACCGAAGGCAGAGGATAGAGAACAGTGGCGAGTACTCAAACAAAAGTATGAAAAAAAAATGTGTGTGTATATTTATGTACGCACGTACGAAGTTACACTTCTTATTTATTTTTTTAATTTCCACTGATATGAAACACGTGTTACAGATGCACAAATATTTCAATAACTACCTTGAATATAGCTATCAATTCCAAAGAAAATTTAAGAGACATTTAAGAATCAACTTCCTGGTGTTGCTTTTATCTGTCAGTGTGCGCGCGCATCGTAAGAATTCATCCTCATCAAGCGCGCCAAAAGAAGTATAACTTCAAAAACATAGCATCACGCCTGTCTTACCCTAAGGGTTAGACAGAGGTGGTTGAATATAGCTATCAATTCCAAAGAAAATTTAAGAGACATTTAAGAGGCAACTTCCTGGTGTCGCTTTTATCTGTCGGTGTGCGTGCGCATCGTAAAAATTCACTCTTATCAAGAGCGCAAAACGAAGTAAAACTTCAAAAAATTTGAAATTTTGCTAAATTTTAAATTTACAAAGTTAAAACCAGTAGTGCAGCGACATCTATACAAATACTGAAACACCGGCGGACTAGCGGCAGTCATTGAGTTAACATGTTACGTTATTATTACGTAACTAACGGTGAATGTATTGAATTAGTTCCAACTATGTGAGGTAGATGGACGATTTTACAAGTTACAGTACATTTTCGACTAGAACATTTTATATCACGCTCTTAGTTTCTCATAAAAAGGTAAGCAGTGCAAAGTTTTATACGGCACGGTTGTCACAGTGGCAAAATGATTGGTTTTTTTGGCTACAAGTCAGTTTAATTCCCACAAGAAACAATTATTTATATTGCCTACAAATAGTAGTCCCGCATTAAGGTGTGTGTATGTAATTTATGCCACAGAAGTTGATGTGGACATTGTTTACTAGGGGTTGGCGATACAAATCGTATATACATAGATACAATATCTATATATCGGCACAATATCCAATATCTATATATCGTACGGCGTACAAACTATGTACAATATATGCAGTCTTGGTCTTGTTCTTGCATTTTTGCAAGACCAAGACCAAGACTGACCGTGCAAGATTTGAGCAAGAACAAGACTAAGCCTGCGAGACTCTTGCACGGTCAGTCTTGGTCTTGGTCTTGCTAAAATTACGCGGTCTTGGTTTTGCAAAAATTCAAGAACTAGACCAATACCGCAAGACCAAGACCGATTTTGGGCAACACTAGTACAATATCGTTCGCCTCGAGTGACACTACACAGTACCACACAATAATAATAAAAAATATCTATGATACTCTGAATACTTACATACGACCGAACCGCTGAACCACTTTCGTTTCAGAATATCATAGATTCAATCAATACGCCATGCCGCATACGTTCCATAAAACCGAAACTTTAAAAAAATACAGTAACATGTGGTACTACTTCGGTTTCCGAGTACCATAGATTTTGACCAATATATATTTCAATACCTATGTATTGAAATATATGGATTCGATATCTGATATTCAAAACCGATATATAGATACGATTCAATACAGCGTAAAGATGATATTATATATACCCAAGCCTATTGTCTATATTGATCGTGTTCAGGGTATTGTACTGTCAGCGGCGTGCACAGAGTTTTTAGACAGGGTAGGCAGAAAATTTTAAAAGCTTACTTACTACTGCATGTTGGTATTGGTTCGTCGTCTTGTCGATTAAATAATGATGTATGTGATTTGCCACCTCAAATATCTTATGATAAATATTTATGCGAGTTATGTAGGGTAGGCAGTGTCTTTTTGTCTTTATGAACCGCACGCCACTGTGTACTGGGCTACCACTATTACGTATGTATATCCAATTGATCGTTACGCAAAACCATCGCCTATAGTATACCCAGTTGTCCAAAAAGATAACTATGATTACAACCTGGTTCCTGGTGACCCAGAGCATGTAGCGCAACCTCTTTCCCCTATTGCGCAACAGTAGACAGTGGCAGTAAGTATAGCAGGGTGTTCCGCTTTCGATGCCGGTCATGTCGATTGTGCAAGGTTGTGTTTTGTTTATAGTCGTGGGTAGTTTGGTATTTAGTTTTGTGTTTACGATTTCGGGTTCATAAAAGGCAGCTACGTTTATGAGTGGTATGATCATCTAACAACGGATAACTGAATTGAATACTCTCATTGTGAGTACTTGATTTATTTCCCACGAGAAACGAATTCTATTCATAGCATACATACATAGCACCACGCCTGTATTCCCGGAAGGGTTAGGCAGAGGTGTACTATTGTACACCCACATTTCGCCCATGCCGTTATTGAGTCCCATGTAATAGGGCGCGAGCCTATTGCCATCTACCGGGCATAGTTCCAGACTCCGTGACTCCGACTGAGAATTTCCATACAGAAAAACCCATTAACACTTTGCCCGACCCGGGAATCGAACCTAGGACCTCACGCTCAGCAGTCGCGCTTGCTACCACTAGACCATTAAGGCAGTCGAATTCTATTCCTTTAACTATATATATAAATATATTATAATATAATATAATTATATAATAAATAAATTCGACCCAATACTACCTCACTGGGTACCTAAGGGTTTCTTCTCAGAATGAGAAGGGTTAAGCTTTAATCCACGCCGCTGGCCCGGTGCGGGTTGGCGGACTACACACACTATCAATAACTTTATGGAGCCATCTCAGGGGTGCAGGTTTTCTCACGATGTTTTCCATCACCGTAAACGCAAGTGATAATCAAATTCTAATCTGCACATGATTTCGAAAAGTCAGAGATGCGGTCAACTGCTAGGCTATCACTACTTGTGTTATTATTTAATCATCGAGACGGCACGAGCTACCGGGAGATACATGAGATTCGCTCATGCTGTAGTGAAAAGATTAGCCTGTCAGCATCGAGGCTGACTGCTCAGGGTAAACCAGACGTTCTTGATTTAGTAACTCGTTGAGGCTCAATATTAGATAAAGCTACATAAGCTAGTATATTATATAGTACTAGCTTCCGCTCGCAGCTTCGCCCGCGTGGTTTACGAACCCGTACTTTTTTCCGGGAAAAAAGCCTATGTGCTATTCCAGACTATAATCCATCTCTGTGCCAAATTTCATCCAGATCCGTTCAGCCGTTCTGGCGTGAAATCGTAACAAAGATCCATCCATCCATCCATCCTCACAAACTTTCACATTAATAATATTAGTAGGAAAGTAGGATAGGATGGTTTTCAGATTTTGTAGCAAATATTTTTGCTACAAAATCGTGCGTTCGTGAGCTTTTTTAATCCAGTACTGACGCCGCCATGCTGATATCAGGTTGGGGAACAACATATTAAGTGTTAGGTGTATTTTGAACCACAAGGAGGTACCAATCTTTTGATTTTGGTTCTAAATATGCTTATTCACGATAACGGCTTCTGGTGTCGACTCGCCATCATGACACTCACGTATACCCCACCAAAACGTTTCGAGCCTTCTGCACGTTTATTTGTAGTACACATTACCATGCTTTCGCTGTCCATGGTGTCAGTGTTACCTAACGCGACATAATCCGCTCCATTTCCATCGATGACGTCACGTACAGGTAGCTGTTGATTCAGTTATTCGGATCACGTCCTTTTTCCTATAGAAAGTGGTCACTCTACTAATGTTAAGGGTTTGTTATGTAATAACATGGAATGTGTTAGTTAGTGTTTAATATACAACGATGTATCTGTTTTTATGTCATGGCTCTTGTTTGGTTAGTTATCAAGTATTTTCGAGCTGATGTATTGTCTAATAATGAGATATAAGTAGTTTACAGAGATGAATTCTGTACCAATGATAGACGATTTTTACTCCATTTTTCTTTTTAATAAAACATTGCCCCACACTAGGATTTCTCCTGTATCGTGGGTACAGTTTACAAACATAACATAACATGCACACACAACCAGACCCGAAACAACTATCTGTAGATCATACAAATATTTGTTCCATGCGAGGATCGAACCCGCGACACGTACCGCAGAAAGCTAATTGCTTAGCCACTGCGCCAACCGTGTAGACAATACGTGAACTTAATTTTTGTAAAAGGCTATTTACACATTTGAAACGACATAATAATAAATTTTAAAGTGTTCATGTTTCAAATAACTGACGATGGATTTCTGTCATCATTCCTACAAAATAATTTTAATATGTATGATGGAAGCCCACCTATCACGTAGGTGTTATCGTTTTTTAGTTGACTTTTAGTTAACTATGTATTAATTGCGTTCAAAAACAATCAAATAACCCATGCTTAGAGTATGCAATGCGCTTATTTTACTTTGTTGCAATATTTTGTAACAATATTTTTATTTGCATAACTGGCATAAAAAGAGTATCATTTAGGTTATGCTTTTAGTTTAAGGAGAATAAATATAAACTTTGGTGATACAAAACAGCAATATCTGATAGTTCCTAAAGCTTAACTCAAAAGCCAGTTGTAAGCTTTAATTTTGTATAAAGAATTACTGCTTTTATGCAATTGGCAACTAACTGGCAGAACCACTCAAGGCAAGGAAAAAAAACATAAAATATTTGATATACATTTTATTACAAAAGTTCGTACATTAAATAGTTTTTAGCCGACTGCGGTCGAAATAAACCTATATTCATCATCATTAAAGCTAAAAAAAAAAGAAAAAAGATATCTATATACAACAGTGCTGTACCTGGTACTTGCATGTGAAGCCTTTCCCAACTTACAATATCTTGAGAGAGATCATGTGAAAACATGAACCGAGTCTAAAATCAACGGCAAATTATACACAAATTACATATATACACACACCTCGTAATGAAGTTTTATATATGGATAAACATATATAATTATATACATAGCTCTAATATCTACATCTCGTTTTTATACAGTAATAAATACATAATAAAATGGCATATGTCAACTTAATTGTTCTGTAAACATTTGCTATGTAATAAAATATATTGATGTTTATTCAAAGTAGGTTATACAATATTCAATATTGCTGCTTCCCTCTATTAGAGAAAAAGAATTGTTATATTCGAGGCTTGAATATGGCAAAACGATGGACCCTATTTCGAATAAACACCAATAAAAAATGGCGACAGGCTTCATTGTGATTGCACTTTATCCCTAACTTCTCTCACAAAACCTGAACTTATATCCGTATTTACGAAACTATGACGTCATTGGTCATGAAAGCCGTCATTGGTTGGTAAAAAATATATGCGGATTTCGATCGTTATATTTCAGCATTGTTCCACTCCGATTCTGCGTATACGCATTATATTTCGTAACTTTGATATATGTATTTACAAAAGTTACGGGCCTGTATGTTCTATGGCCAGCAGAAATCAAATGAAGTTTCAATGCATCATTCCGTCGCAGTTCTTGCCAAGTTCGATGATACTGATATAAGTTCTTTTGAACATACACTCACACCTATATCTATACTTATCTACATCACATAATACCGTTCTGACTTCGTACAAAAATCCAATGTCAAAATGCCTTTACATTCATTCATTTTGTTGGATCGCGTCGCTTGTTTGATAACAGATTTCGAAAATATACGTTAAAAACATTCGTTTGAGTTAGATCATTATCAAGGGCTAAACGACTCACGATCTCAAATTGAACATGGCGTCAACTCCCTAGAAATATCTATCATTTATACATATTTTGTCCAAAATTAACCATACATTTCACAAACGTCACACATAAAAAGTCCCAATATAATTTACCAAAAAAATATTATAATTTTTTTGTGTTTCTTTTTTACCCATTCGAAATTCAAAATCATAATCTGTCATCAATCAAGTGACGTCATTCATCGGTTTACCATCCGTATTTGGAGTGCAGTGAATGGCCGTGGCCAGAGAAGTCGTGCAAGATTGGCGCGCTGGCGTAGGACTTGACCACGGGTACGGCGACGGGGGCAGGTACAGGGACGGCTACTGGCTTGGGTACGGCTACTGGGTATGGGTGAGGCACAGGGACACCGACCTGGGGAGTTATAATAGGGTTAAAATCTTCTGCAATGGTGGAATGACAAAAATAGTGAGCAATGCCTTTATTAATGATACTGTCTACCCTAGATTTACGTCAGCGTACATTAGTAGATATCGTCACTCCAAGAAGAATGTCCCTTCGTCTAGTAATTGCAAGCGATTGTAGAGAGTCAGATCCTGGGTCCCCCGGTTCATAAAGACAAAAATAACACTGTCTACCCTACATAACTCAGATAGATATTTATTATAAGATATTTGAGGTGGCAAATCACATACATCATTATTTAATCGACAAGACAACGAACCATTACCAACATGAAGTAGGTATTTTTAAGTAAGTAAGGTTCTAAATTTTTTCTGCCTACCCTGTCTAAAAACTCTGTGCCCGGGTAATTTCCCCATTTAATCCCCGGGCCAGGCCGATTGTTATGCTGTATAACACACACTTCTTACAAATATCGCTGAAACTACGTTGAGATGGTGGATATACGATGAGATGGATGGATGATCTTTAAACGGGAGTTCCATAATGATGCCTAATGATGACTTTAGTGTCATATAATATAGACCGAGCAAAAATGTTGGTCTGCCAAGCTGCCAACACTGCCCGACCTGGGGATCGAATTCAGGACCTCACGCTTAGCAACCGCACTTGTGACCGCTTGATCAATGATGCAGTAACTAGACACCTACAGGATATCAGGTACAGGTATCTTGTTACTTTATCGTACAAGTCAAGTAGCTTGTCTAGACTAGTCTGGTATTATGTTTAATTGAGCGGCATATTCTACGGCGTGACGGAAGCGCGCTAAACTCGATCATTATCTGTTACACGCTCGAAGAACCCTTATACAGATTACTTAGAAGTTTATAAACATAGCATCACGCCTGTATTCCCCGAAGGGTTCGGCAGAGGTGTACTATCACTGAGGTGTACTACAACCACATTTCGCCGATATCGTTATTGAGTCCCATGTAATAGGGGGCGAGAATATTGCCACCGATCCAGCACAGTTCTAGACTCCGTGCTGCTATTGAGGATCTCCATACAGAAAAACCCAATAACACTGCCCGATTCGGGAATCGAACCTAGGACTCCACGTTTAGCAGTCGCGTTTGCGAACACTAAATCAATGAAGAAGTTAGAGGTTTCAATTATTTCTTTTTAAAAAACGTTACCCCACACTAGGATTAATTCCTGAATCGTGGGTGCGTTTACAAAAACAAATATTCACATGGACATACACTTAGACCCGAAGGAACTATGTGTAGATCAAACCAATATTTGTTCTATAAGGGAATCGAATCCGTGACTTGTAGCGCAGTAGTCCGACGCAACGAGACCGTCTCGTCGTTTCTTACGTACATAGAATCTCGCTTGTATGGGAATACAGGGGAGATTCTGATTCTGATTGATTCTAATCGCTGAAGGGGTAATTAGAGTTGTATTGTTGCACCAACGTTTTGGAGATGATAGGCTAGCCTGACATTTACCATTCGTATAAATTGGAAAGGGAGAGGGAGTTTTTTTTCAGAAATATTCAATAACATTCCCCAATCTGAGAATCGAACCCACAATTGTAAAAAACAATTGTCTAGTGGTCGTTGGTATGACTGCTAAGCGCAGGGTTCTAGGTTTGATCGTCAGGTCAAAGTGCAATTAGGGAATTTACAGTAGCAGCACAGAGTTGGACACCGTGCCTAGTAAATGGCAATCGGCTCGTTTGCCATGGGACTCAATAAAATAAGTGAAATGTAGGTGTACAATCAACCTCTGCATAACCCTTTGGATAATACTAGCGTGATGCTATGTTATGCTACAACTGACCATTGCCTATTTAGTATTCTATCACGATCGTGAAGTCATTCCCAGCAGAAGCCAGCAACAAAGTGTGTGTTACACGTTTACGTGACTGGTGCCAGTAGGCTAATGAAACGATTAGGATTACGGAAAGGTCCCATTTAAAGTTAATTGTGTTACATAGGCTTCCTTATCTGTGTCTTACGTAGTTTACTATTATTTAATCTGTGGTTTGGTGACGAATGACCTTGGCACATTGGCAATTATCAGGATATTTATATGCCCACTGCTTTCTCTTTACACTTCCAGACGAGGCTCTGACGTAGGCTCGATGGCCTGATAACCCCACACACTCCTTGCCACTTCGAAAGTCAGCCCCCAACAAAAAGACCGGTGGGGACCTATCTTCAGCCAGGAATAACATGGTATCAATGAGCATCTGTGTCCCATAAGTGCGAAAGACCTATGTACCATTGCGAGATGTTCGCACAAACATAATCTCTCCTTACCTGTTTAATGACGGGGTAAGGCACAGCCTGGGGTACGGGGTAGGGCACGGGACGGTCGACGGGCACAGCGACGTGCTTCTCTACGGTCACAGGGTACGGCCTAGGCACAGGAACGGCGTAGGGACGGTCAACAGGCACGGGGACGGCAACCTGAAATAGCGATGAGTATTTCGTTTTATAAATTGTAGAGTATGGTGGATTCTTATTTGGAAGAAAATTTAGTATAGAGTTTAAAAGAATATAGGTCAGATTGATGAAGGTTGTTAACTGATCACCATATTAAGGTGAGGACACTGAAACAGACCTTTCATGTTCAAAGCGTATTGAAAATCTTATCTCAATAAAAGATCTAAACCCACCTTCACGGGTACAGGGTAAGGCCTGTCCACGGCTACAGGGTAAGGCGCTGGAACTGGTACTCCAACATGTTTGGTGACAGTTGTGTGAACATCAGCTCCGACGATGGTCCCACCAATAGGCCCGCCAACAAGAGGCCCTGCAGCATAAGCCGCACCAATTGGCCCTGCAGCATAAGCCGCACCGATTGGCCCGCCTAAGTGGCCGGCGGCGTAAGGCCCGGCCGCGTAGTGCCCATGGCCCAAACTCACGCCGTGGCCGATCAGAGGCGCACTGAAGCCCCCAAAGTGGCCAACCAGGCCGCTTCGCTTCTGGACAACTTTGCTCGGTTCCGGATCCGCCAGAACTGAGGCTGCCACGAAAAGTACTGCGATCTGAAAAGAGGGAGGTTTAGTTTTAATTGATTTTACTGTAAAAGGCTGTAAAAAGACTGTAAAAAATACACAGACTGTAAAAAGCTACTGATCGTGTGTGTTGAACGAGGTATGTTAGGAGGTACCGGGGGTAGTTATACGCATGTGCGAATGACTTTATCAGACAATGTGACAGAAATTACGTATATAATAATAATTGTGTCGTGAGAGACCATTATTAGGTCGAGGTTTTCAGAGGCAAAAATGTATGGTGTACTAATCTGAATCTTTAACCCAAGGATACAGGCCATGCTCGTTGCCCCCGGAATAGAAGATCGCATAACAAACCGTTAATCCTATATCATTACAATATATTACGCAATCAATCTATAATCACAAACAAAGGTCACTCCCCTCAAAAAAACCTATGCAAATGAAGAGAAAAGTGTCAACAATACATTCATTGCCAAAACTTAGGACTGAATGCATTTGCGCATGCGTTAACAGAACAATGCATCCGATATTACTTTTACTCATTGCGTGATATGACTTCATCACATAAATTAGTATGCGACAAGGTACAGTCAGAAACGAAATTCGTATCGCGATCTGAATTTTAAACGAGGGTTTCCATACTATGGTTATTAGAACATGATTTACGCGATGTTGGTTGCGTATGTACAGTAGGTGACAAAATGCGAGCTTGGCTGTTAGTAGCAAATAAACGACAGTTACAATGTAGCGTTGTGAAATAAATAGGTGAATAGTACAACAATTGATAGTTAAGGATTGTGTATTAAATATGTTGGGCTGATATATTAATGTTAAGCGGTTTTTTATAAGCGGTTGATTTCTTTTTTTCTACTATAAGTCTTATAAGTTTGCTTTAGACATAATCTTTACATGATAGTTTCAATAAAAAATATCGATCGATTAACGAGATCTCAGTAACTTATACGGATACTACGTAAAGGAAAGTTAGATACAGAGAAAAAATAAGTTGTTTGTTATCTAACTACCCGCACCTATGAACCAATCGTGTATATATCCGTATCAACGTTTTAATGATGGCACTTTTTTGCACTAATAAGTACTTAGGTGTCTCGCAGACGGGTGACTGATCAGCGATATAACAGTTAACCGGAATAAAAAGCTTCGGAAATTGTGTGAGTATCGTGTGCGCATGCGCATACAAATTCTAAAGTTTTTCATTATGACTAAACAAGTGACTGATGTGTCGTGTCCTTAGAATTTGTGTTCACTGAAAAAATAACACAATCTCGAAATAAAACTGCGGTTTGTCAGTTCATTTAAAACGGTCGTTTTTATCGTTGAAGTTTGTTAATGTTTTCAAGAAAATGGCTCCTATTTTCCATTTTCTTATCCTCCCTATTTTACCACATATATATAATTAACTGGTAAAAATTTGGGTCTTGCGGACAAACACTGGAGTCTTAAACATAGTCTCAAAATGGAATTAAATGATTGATTCATATATTGGGGCAAAATTATGTGGAACGAATGGAACCTTTCCTCAAATATATCGTAATTAATTGAACTAGATATTAAAAGGTACTTGTCTGAATTGTTAGCTAAAGCTCTTTATTTTTAAATTAGGTCTTTATTGAAATTAAAAGACTTAGATTTATATGAAATGGTTACCATTTATTAAAATATATACTGAAGTACCGTTCAAAGAGCTTTTCGCAATTACACAATAGGTTTTAGCTGTTGTAAGATACTTTTTTACGTCTTTGAACTTTTTGAAGTCGTGAAAAACAGTTTCGTAGAAAATATGATTTTTAACGAACTTTTTATTATGCCTTTTTTATCAAAACAGATGTAAATAATTAGTTAATTAGGCTAGCGAGGTACAGGGCGTTATATTGCAGTTATTAGGAATTTACATTCTGCATTAATTTACCCGTGGGAAAATGCGAGCTGGTAACACTAATTATGTGAATGCTACCAATTCAAATATAAAAAAAAAATGTATGCCTTCATTGAGACCGCGTAAATGTATCTATGTTTTAGCCCATATTGTGTCCGTCCAAAAATATATTTATTTAAATGTATTAAAAAAAAAAACAATTAAATTTTTGAACACCCCACAACAGCAAGAAAATTTAATGATTTAATTTTAACTTTAATAACAATAATCAAGCAATCTAATTGTATCCTAAATCCACAATTAAACACTTACATAAGCCTTCATAGTGAAATAAAACACTGCACTGAAACTAAAACACTGTAAGGTGCGACTCACACTGTGCATATGTGCTCTAGGACCCACCAACCACTTATATAAGGCTCGCAGTACACAACCCCACTATCAAACCATTGGTTTTAACTTCAAACGCCGGTATTTGCGACACTTAGTGCTTATGTAGCAGCTATAACGACAATTTGGATGTTATTCAAATTAGCTAAGATTAGTCATTGTAATTGCAATAATGAGTTTCGCTTTTCTAGGTTAAGGATTGAGGATATGAGATGGTTTGATAGAGTGTTTAGAGTAAGGGTTGCAAGTTGTAAAAAGGGTTAATTTATAGTGTGTAAATACTTAACTTACACGTGAAAGTGTACATTTATTTTAACATACACCTTTATTTTTGAATGCATGAATAATTAGCCTAGGTGTTGCCAGTCCAGCATTTGGATTTTTTATTTTTGATGGCTATCAACTTATATCATGTAAGACTGGCCGGCTTTGTATTGATTAGGGACTTAATACGATTTAGTTCTTTCAAATTTGTACTGTGAGTACGGCTTGAATTTTTTTTTTTGGTATAATGATATGGATTCCTTTAAAGGGTAGTTTACCGATGATGCTATTTTGCCTGTCGTACGTAAAGTCATTAAACTGGATGGAAAACCATAACTTAGAAATAAACTTCTCAAAAACTAAATTAATTACCTTCCACCCCCACCAAAAAGCCCCGATAAAATTAAACTACTCCTACAATAACACAAAACTAGAACATGTTAACGAATTCACACTCCTTGGTTTAACAATAGATACATATGTAAATTGGAAAGCACATATACAAAAAATTCGAACAAAACTTTCAAAATTTTCATACGCCTTACGCGAAATTAAAAAGACCACCAACCTGCAAACAACACTTATTACATACTATGCCTACGCCCAAGCGTGGCTTAGCTATGGCATCATATTGTGGGGGAATAGTACTGATTCGCATACCATTTTTACCTTGCAAAAGAAACTCATCCGGATAATAACCAATATTGAACAAACAGACAGCTGCAAACCACATTTCCAAAAACACAAAATTCTCACACTTACCTGTTTATACATCCTAGAAGTATGCAAATTCGTCCGACATCATCCTGAATTCTACACTATCCGACAAGATATTCAAAATAAATATAGTCTACGACACAAGAATAGATTAAATCTACCTACATCCAACCTAAAAATACATTCTTCCGGTCCGCTAATCATGTCAATAAAAATATATAACAATCTACCTAAAACGATCAAAGATGAAACAAAAACGACTGTGTTTATAAGCAAATTAAAGAATTTTTTACACTTAAAATGCTACTATACATTACTAGAGTATATGGACGATAAATCAATAAATAAAAAATAATGCACATACTCCTAAAACCCCATACCAATAAATACCAATACAAACACACACACACACGCACACGCACACGCGCACACACACACACACACACGCACACGCACACGCGCGCACACACACACACACACGCACACGCACACGCGCGCACACACACACACACACACACACACACACACACACACACTCACACACACACACCCTCACACACACACACACCCTCACACACACACACACACACACACACACACAACAAGAAAAGAATATAATATGTTATTACACTTATATTTTAGTGATAAGCATAGATTTTAGTACTATACTAGGTAATAAGATAATATTATGTACTGCAAACCTCTGAATCCTCTTTATGCTGTGCCCTACCGGGTCCATATTGTTTCGAATATATTGTTTTAACTTTATAAGATGCCAACTGTATAACATATGGAACGCAAATAAAGAATTGAATTGAGTCATTGATCAGATCCAATAACGCTTTTTTTCACACTGCTCGTATTAGGAATTATACCATACAATAAAAAAATGCATTTTTCAGTCAAATTTCTTATAGGTACTTCACTTTAAATTGGGTCCTTTAAATAGTCAATTCACAAACACTACATTTCCAACTTTCACCGCGGCACATTTTAACAGCTTCCCAGTCCAGCTTACTTAGACCCTTGTCCATAGCTTGTCCATGCAATCTGTATCCAATCCTTTTCCTGCACCCTGTAGTCCGGGAGAGATCACCGTAGCTGGTCGTCATTCAAATTAATATCCGATACATTTTGTCTAGACAATTTTGTACGCTACGTAAATTATGCCACAGATAATTTATCGTTAAGGATATTTTGACGTTTAAAACATAATGATATACCAGAAGGATAGTATCCTGATTGACTGGTATATTACTAATTGCTACTGGTATATTTGTTTATTGACTGTTTCAATGGTTTAGTGGTTGCAACCACGATTGTTGAACGCGAGATCCTGGGTTCGAATCGAATTGTCAGTAGCAGGACGGACTCTGGAACTGTGCCCGGTGATGACAATAGGCTTGCTCCGTATAACATCGACTCAGTAACGACATCGGTGAAATGTGGGTGTATAATAACCTGTGCCTAACCCTTTGGGGAATGCAGGTTCTATGTTATGTTATATTTGTTTACGGCAGCTCATAGCTTGTATTGCTACTGTTTTACCTCAATCCCTCACTAAAGTCTAACCTGTAGCTTTGTCTCCCACAACACTATGTCAAAACAACTGACGACTGATTTTAGCACTCCAAAATCAATGTTCAATTGTTTTGAGATGATAAAATTCCTAAGGGATCATTGCATCTTCGAGATTACTTTATACACTATTACCAACTTTTAAAAATCCTATTAATATTATAAATGTGAAAGTTTGTGAGGATGGATGGATGGATATGGATGGATGGATGTTTGTTTGTTACTCTTTTACGCAAAAACTACTGTACGGATCTGGATGAAATTTGGCACAGAGATAGATTATAGTCTGGAATAACACATAGGCTACTTTTTATCCCGGAAAATGAACGGGTTCGTAAATCACGCGGGCGAAGCCGCGGGCGTACGCTAGTAAACAATAAATAGATTAATGCCTTTAGCTATATAAAGAACACCAATGGGACTTTATTACTCTCGTTTATCAAGCACCTCGTTCGATCTCGTGCCGTGCTTTGCATTTTACTTTCGTTATCTTTGAAACGTGAACGGGTTCAGTTAGAGGCTTTTGATCTTCGATCGTTCTAACATGCGACACAACAAGCTCCTAGCATTTAATTAGAACTAAATATTGGATTAGAGTGAATATTGGTTGTAACTACGTCATTCATTGGTGGTTTAACTGAACGGCATCGGCAAATTGCTATCCAACCATTTAAGAAAGGCTTTATGCGGATAATATGTATTTATGAACCGTTTACACACTATAACCTAGTATCTGCATGTGTTAAATATATAATAAGACTGTCTTCCATGTTACTTTATTAAGATACAAACAAACACTCAGACACGCAACAACAATCTCAAAAGTCAAAGTCAAAGTATTTTATTTCAAGTAGGCCTTTTCAGGCACTTTTAAAAAGTCGAGACTCTAGGCGCTATCTATAAATCATACATATTTGTTCCGTGTGGGAATCGAGCCATGATCCACAGTGCAGAAAGACGTGTCTATACGATAGCGGCGATTTTTAATCCACCGTAAAGTTCATAAGGCTTGTTTGTTAGTGTATTCTGACTAGAGAATTTGATCCCGGGATCCCGGTCGTAAGTTGGTCTCGAAATTTTCGGGATAAAATTTAACAAATTCCGGGATTTTCGGGATTAACAAAAAAATTAATAAGTCAATAAAAATGTTGTAAAAATTTTACATGAAACGAAACGCACTTACCTCGACTTGGAATTTTGTCAGACATCTTAATTTGCTTGCTGATTTAATTAGTTTTCGCTGTCGATCGGGCTATGTTCTGAAAAGGCACATAGGAAGTTAAAAAAGTTCCTCTTCAAGTCGTGTATTGTCATGTTATTCTGACCCACTGCTGGGCAAAGATCTACTAAATTTCTTCTATGTGTCTCTTTCACTCTCCAGTGTCATCTCACACCAGCCTAGTGACCCACATCGTAAGTTATTTTCCCATAACTTTGGAATACAATTGTCTAGCTCAATATAGGAATGTCTCATATAAAGCCCTTCGCCTTTGACATCGGGCGAAAGGTCACGAGGTCGTGACGCGAACTTGTAGATTACGATGCTAGCACACTGAGCGATGAGCTTTAGACCTAACCTTTCACTGTGAGCTTATACTATGAAACGTGGTTTTCAGTAATCTGACTGCTTCATTGGTCTTGTGGTCTAGTGGTAGTTCATTGGTCAGGCGCGACTGCTGAGTGTCAGGTCCTGGGTATAATTCCCGGGTCGGGCAAAGTGTTATTGGGTTTTCTGTACAATAATACACCTCTTCCTAACCCCTCGATGATGATGATGATGTTTCAGTTCTACTCATTAAATCTATCAGGTAATTTGAAAAATCACATTTTGTCGATGCCAAGTTATTAATAGGTGTACGATCTATTGCCAAAATTCCAAATTCATGATTGGTACTAAACCATAGGACCTCACTCTCAAAAACCTTGCCTGTAGTGGTTACTAGACCAATGAGGGCATTTAACCCAACCTAAGAGTCAAACCTAGAATAACAACGAAATATCTCGTCCTTCAAAACCCATAGACATAATGAATGCAATTATACGTCTATTATGGCACCGACAACCTTTACTTTGTAGACCAATCGACAAAGTTAATTACAATTTTGTAACAGAACTAAATATCGAAACTTCAGGATGTATATCAAAAAGGCATTACACTACTTGCACAATAGTGCATAAAGTTTGTTAGGACCATGGACGCCAAGAGATCAGAGAAATCAGGTAGATACGGTATTGGTCTATCGGGCTGATGTCCACAAATCCACGTTCAAGCGCGTCTTTTGCGTAGGGATGGAAATAAGTGCTAATTGATTCGATCCACCCCAGTTCCTCGAGAAATGCCAGAAGACGCTTTGCGTTGTCGGCAATTTCTCTGATGTCTGATGTTGTGGTACCTGGGTGAAACGGTTTGGATATTACCGCAATATTGGCGCTGTGGCTGAGTGTTTGGATTTTTGTGATACGGGTCGCAAGGTTTATTCCTGTACGAAACATATAATGATAAGGACTATAGACAGGTAATATTTCAGGCAGTGTAGATCAAGCAATATTTACGTCTGTCAACTGTAGCTACACAAGAAAGAGGGCAAAGTTGAAAAAAAAAAAGTCTAAATGAAACGTATCGTTGTTGAAGTTCTAACACCACGTAAGTAATTTTTTGGCGGTTTTGACATTTTGATGGCATCTGCTAAAGAATCGGAAGACGCGTTGTTTCAGCTAATAAGACACAAGCACCGACCAATAGAAACTGGTAAAATGAAATGAATATAAAATGGTATTGTACTGGTGTCTATGTAAAATTATGCAGTTTTTTCACTCTCCTGAAAAGTTGCTATTTTTGACATACGTAGTGTTAGAACTTCAACTACGTTATGTAATTACGATTTTGTAACAGTAACTTAATATCAAAACTTTAGGGTGTATATATAAAAACACATAAATATCTACTAAGATTAGAATCTCGGCAAGTAAGGCTGACAGACGACCAATCAGAGAAATAAAAAAGAATGATAGAAAGAGATGTGATTATTGAAAAGAATCACGCTTCAGTTTATATGTCCCAATAAACTCAGGCGTGATTTAGGCAGAGGCAAAGGTTTTATTGTAGTAGGTACAGAGTTCATTGATCATTTAATTAATTATTCATTCGGTTTGCGACTTCGCCACGAAGTCACCTGGCATGTCTCCTCTATTCTATAATCTTAGGCGCCTAACTGCGGGAAGGCATGATGCAACTCCGGACGCTTTTCGAACTGGTTCCAATTTATCTGCCCATTATTTAGGTGCTATATTAAATTCTGGTCAGTCTATTACGTCGAGGATGTTGTAAAATTTTATTTAATTGAATATGTTTATTGTGTATAGTATTTGGGACAAAGGAAGGCAGTACTTTATACATACATCGCTGTTTTTAATTATTTTGAGAACAAGTTAGTAGGTATGTGATATTTTTTATGTGTTTGATAAAATGTCAACAGGTTCAAAAGGCGTCAGTGACAGTGCGGTTGGCGCAGTGGGTAAGTTTTGTGCTAAGGGTAGCGAGTTCGATATCAAATTTGTATGTCCTACAAATGTGCATGTACAGTTTATGGGTGATTAGTACCTACCTTACAGTAGGAATTAAATAAAAAGAAACTAAACTCATTTTAAAGTCTACACCCTCTAAATCAACACCATGGTTTCGCATAGACTTCGCAAACATAGTCAGGTAGTTAACTTTATATTTTATCTTACAATAAGTCAGGCGCAGTCGTATTGTTCTAGTTACTTAAAGATTTCGTTGAGACGTAGACAGTGGTGCGATAGCCGTTTGTGTAACGAAACGTGAACCATATTGCATGGCCCTTAGTGTAACAATGTGCGACTTTGATTTGAAATAACAGTTGCAGGCAATTTCAGACAAACATCCACAAATATTGACGGATGTTTTTTCGAGTCTTCGTGTCATAATCTGCCTTATTGGTATATTGGTTGCAAGCGTGGTAACTGAGTGTTATGTCTTGGGCTCGATGACCGGGTTGGGCAATGTTATTGGGATTTCCTGGGATTTTCCATTTCAGTAGGATGATGCACTTAATATCATGCCTGGCGTGTTCCCACACCTGCACGCTGGAAGAATTAATGGATGCCACTGACAGCGCGGTCCTAGTAGCTGACTTCTGGGCTTGGACTAACTACATTGCCATCGACTCGCTAAGAAAACAAAGAAGAAGTAGTCCGGAGTTTAGAATTGTGTGGTACATGGGTAATGCTTGAGTCCTATTACATGGGACCGAATAACAGGATGGACGAAATGTTATTTTAGTAGGCCACTTTTACACAGTTTAAATAATCTATTTGTTCCTACAAACTCATTTTTCATAACACATATTCTTTATTAAATCTATACATCTAAGCGTCACTACGATGCGGTAAGTTGTTACTTGTACCCCAGTTTTCGTGTTTAAACTATATTCACGGAATCAGGGTGCGCGTTTGCTAGGAAATAGTTTTTTGTTGCACTACAAGATAAGTTACCCATTTATATTCTTGTTTAATGATGCAAACAAACTTAGTTATAGACAAAAAGCTCTGTGTGGTCCCCGGCTTTGAAAATGTCCTCTTCCTGTTGACTGACTTAGACGTAAGTATATTTAGTGATTCAAAAAGCAGTCAAGATATGTTTATTCATGGAGGTATTTTTATTGGGAATGAGGATTGATTACTAGATGAGAATTTGATATGTAAGTAGATAGATTAAAAAAGAAACATTCTGTATCTTACATTAGTTACAGTACTTTTATAAATGAAGACACGCCTTGATGATGATGAAGGTAACATTATTGATTTTTATGAACATAAATATCTCTTACAAGCACAAGTAAGAAAGTCAAAAAAGTTGTCAAATTTAATTCAAATTCAAATTCAATTCAAATATATTTTTATTCATGTAAACCATTTACAGGCACTTATGAATAGTCAGGCTCTAGTTGCCACGTTCCAAAGTGTTGATTTCCAATGGAGAAGAACGGGCAAGAAACTCCATGGTTACTCTTTTAAACTCGGAATTAAATATACAATATTAATTTATACATTGATCTCGAACAACAATTATGTGAGTACAATGTAGCTTAAAAGAGTCTTATGTAAGTCTGAAACTCAAGCCTGATAGTTATGAAAAATATAAGTATTTACTTTTGATAAAATTGCCATGGCAGCTATGAGCTGACCAGTCCCAATAGACGGCACCCGTTCACAAGTATAACGCGTGCATCAGCGTCGCTTTGCTCAACCATATTGCAGGGAACCCAACGACCCGATGCACAACGCCACCATCATCAGGACAATTAAGTGAGCATGACAAACTCAAACTGCCAGACAGCTATCACGTCTATTAGATATAAAATTTACGACTACGTAGTGCTCACATATAACAATGGTAATTTTTAATAATACAAATAAAAGTAGGTACCAATGAGAGTCACGTTGCTGTCCCGTCGGGAATCTAAACGCATCAACCCAATCATTTAGCTACTGCGCCAGAGCCTCAATTTCTTAATTGATTTAATCGTTAATTGCTAAACCAACCAATATTCATGTGGACGATGTTAATTAACATTCATTCATAGTGTGACAATGACAGCTTGGTGCGTTGCCAGGTGTCCCGGTTTACATGTATTTTGTAATGGACCCAGAGGACTTATGGTCTATTGGGGGCATTCATTATGTAATCAAGAGGTCTTATTATATCTATGACAACCGTATATCTTGCTATATCTTTTTCTTGACGGCCTTTTGTATTCCCCAAAGGGTAAGGTAGAGGCGTAGGTACACGCACATTTCGCCGATGCCGTTATTGAGTCCGATGTTATAGGAGGTGAGCTTATTGCCATCTACCGGGCACAGTTCCAGACTCCGTATTGCTACAGAGAATTTCCAGATAGAAAACTCAATAACACTGCCTGATTCGAGAAGCAAACGCGCTTGCGTCCACTAGACCAACGACGCAGTCAATGATACTAAAAAAAACTTTTTATATAACTTATGTACCTACAAATTAATGTACAATGGCAAGTCTTATTGCTATTATTAGTGATATTTTCTTTACAGCTTTTTTCAGAATTGATTCTATATCGGAGTTAGCGAACAGGTCTTCAACACATTAGGCATTCAGAGACTTCATTACTTAACAATCGGAATGATAAACGATAATACGTATATCAGTTGTAAAGGATCTTGAAACAGACTCCCACTCTGTTCAGCATTCCAGCAATTTCTACATCCTATCGTTTAGCATACTGCCAACACTAAACTAACACTATAAATAACACTACATTTGAAAGGGACAGAGTTCCCACAGTTCCTAGATCTAGATTCTACAATACAAACACCGAAACGGCTTAAGTATCAACAAAATTGCAATTGAATTTGAACGTTGAAAGTGTGGAGTAAGGTTGGGTTTTCGTTTGGTAAATGATATCAATTGACACGCGAAGAATGCATCGATGCTCTACTTTCCAGTGTCTCAAGGATTTTATTGGTTTTAGTTAGTGTTTGTTTACTCCTGGCTCCTGGCAAGGTAATGAGACAAAATAGGTTGCAAGGAGAGACAAAAACTGAGATAGTATAGCGCATCCTGGGCAATGTGCTTCTTAAGACGTTGCCCCATACTAGGAATAATTCCTGTATCGTGGTATCATAATATATACTATATCATACACCCAAACCCGGAACAACTAACTGTAGATCATATAAATATTTGTTGCTGTGAATCGAATTCGCGACACGATTTGACTACTCTATTGTTGATTAGCTGATCTTTCTATTGCGGTATAGGGGTTTCCTATTTGAAAGTTCACCGATTCGAAAGAATATGAGAAAAAAAAAATCTATTTGTGAGATGGAAACTTAATATAAGATCAATTCAATGTACCGAACTTTATCTATTCTTGAAACTTTACATGTCTTTTTTATATACAAAATAGCGCAAATCTTTGGCTACCTCTCAGAAGAAACAGAGAAGAATCAGTGGGGTTAAAAGCTCTCAAATCTTGCCTACATTAATAACAATTCTCATCATCATTTTTCAGGTCAATAAATGTTTTGGGAAATTTTTAGATTTTTGCTTTAGCTGCTTACCCCGTATTCACAAAGTTGAACATAGGTAATTAAGCGATATTGCTAATGAGTAATACCTGGGCCTATCTACGTCCTCACATGAATACGAACAATTTAATTCAGACGGTGATACTCATTGTAAAATTTTAATTGAGATTATGAAAGTGTTCTTACATATTATCTTAGACGAGATTTATAATAAATTGGAGTTTTACTTCCCTCTTTATTGGTCTAGTGGTCCCAAGTGTAACTGCTAATCGTGAAGTCCTGGGTTCGATTTCTGGGTCAGGCATATTATTGGGTTTTTCTGTATGGATTTTTTTATCAATGGAAATAACATAACATAGCATCACGCCTGTATTCCCTGAAAGGTTAGGCAGAGGTGTCTCATGTAATAGGAGCGAGCCTATTATCATCAATCGGGCAAAGATCCAGACTCCGTCCTGTTACAGAGAATTTCAATACAGAAAAACCCGATACTTTGCTCAAACCGACATTTTGCCCGACCCGGGAATCAAGCCCAGGACCTCATGCTCAGCAGACTCACTTGCGACCACTAGACTAATAAGACTGGTGATGATTCTAATAATTGATTGTAATTCTGCATATCCTCCCTTCCAACCCAACAACTCACAAAGGAACGCAGTCGTGTTAGATCGTATCAGTTTTATTGCATTTTCACCCGTCAATGACATAATCATTCACGCCACTTCGTATAAGGGGTCCGCTAGCTGGTCAGGTCTATAATAAATGTAATAATTTCTAACTGGATGATGTCATGTTATGTGGACGCTATTGCGACATGTGATTTATGGCTAGTCTGTTTGTTTACAGCTTTTTCTTAAGGGCTCTTTAAACCGGTAAACGTGTTTGTCAGTTGATTGATTCGTAATATTAGCGTCACGCCTATATTCCTCAAACGATTAGGTTTTTTTTTACCGGTTTCTGGGGGCAAGCCTATTGCCATCTATCGAACACAATTCAAAATTCCGAGCTGTTATTGAGAGTGTTGTAAAAGAAAAAATGATATTTATTTTACTAATTTGCGTTCTACAATTTAGGTACAATAGGTGTTGACGGGGGGACCTCTGTACAGTCTCCCCCGGGACGCGCACGAGAGGGTGGCCTTTTTACAGTCATCCCCTCCGAGAAGTGCCCTTTGGCATGGCACCGTGATTGGTTTCGGTGCGGTCTTCTAAGAATTCCCGGGGCCCACCATATGGTGTCGAGGTGGACCACCGTGGTGAGTTTAGCCGGCGGAAGTCCGGCACACCCCTACGCCCCCCTGGGTGGAGGATAGCTCATGACGGGTTTTGACCACGTTAGTAAAAAACAAAATGGTACTACAGTTGCCATAAATGACTAAGAGCTAGGCACAATCATAGACTCTGCAGGGCAAAATGAAAATTAAACATATTTTTAATAATGAATTAATTCAATAACACTTTTCACGATTCCCGAATTGAACCCGAGACCTCCCACTCAGCAGCAGCTGCTCTTGTGATTACTAGACGAATGAAACAGTCAAAGTTCGATGATTGATTACAATTTAATAGTAGGTTTACCAATTATTTAAAATTCAAGCTACCTATACAGAATTGCAGACTCATTGCAACAAACACGTATCTGTCAAACAAAGGCTTTATTGTTTCACGAAGTGTTTAAAAAAAGCTGCACGTGGTACCAAAAAACTAGCCCCTTAAACAATACCGCTAGAAGAATATGGAAACGGCAGCAAAATTTACTGGAACAACATTTACGAGCACGTGACTACTTTACAGGTTAGGTCTGTTTGTCTGAACGCGATAAACTCAAAAACTCCTGAACAAATTTTCATAAAGTTTTCATCAATGGACGCAGTGATTCATAAGGAAGGTTTAGGAGTATAATTCATCAAGGTTTTGTGTAAATTTGCTGAAATATGACGTTTGTTGAAGACGTCATGCCGACTGGAAGCTTTACTGGCGCGCGCCGCGTAAATGCAGGCTGATACGACACTATGACAGAAACATGTGGATATGTATATAGGCACATATGCTTTGCTACTCGTGCGAAGCCGGGGCGGGTCGCTAGTTGAGTATATTTTGCTGGGGGGCGTTCCTGAAATCGTCTGGCGCACCCTGGGCAGTCAGCCTCGATACCATAATTGCTGCCTAGTCTTTTCACTACGGTATGGGCAATAAAGAGAGCTCGTGCTGACTCGAAAGAAACGTATTCTCTAAAGCTTTTGTGCAGTAATAGCTTAGTGGTAGTGACCGTTCACTGGCAAGTCGGAGGTCTCAGGTCCGATCTCATGGCACGTAAGTACCTCTGACATATCATAAATTACGTGCTTATTTTAGAAATTAATTATCACTGCTCCGTGTCTCGGAAAGCATGTAAAACAATTGGTCATGCGCCTGATCTTTCTCCGGTTATGTCGGATTGCCGTCCCATCGAACTATGAGAGTGAAGGAATAGATAGTGCACCTGTGTTTGCGCACACACTTGTGCTCTATAATATCTCCTGCGTAGTTGGCTAATCTCCGGTGAGATTGGCAGCTGTGACCGAAATTCGGTCAGGAGAGTATTATTATTATTTTCTAAAGATTCTGTGCACTTATCTACACTGAAAAAACTAAATAACAAAAACAGTTGAGCTATTGTGAAAATAGCTAAACTTTGATAACTCACAAGCAAACTTAGTTTAAATGCAACCCATGTGCTTCAGTTACATCTTGTAAAACCAGGTTTTGTTATTTGAGTCATGCTACTTTTTACAAAACTTTAAGTTATTGGTTATCAATTACTATTTAGGTAGGTATTAACTCAACTGGGGTAAGTTAAAATTTAACAAACTTTTGTTAATTATTTACACGACAGTTTGTTTTACGAGCAACCAATCTTTTTTACCAATATTTAAGTTATTAGCAGTCTTTTACAAGTTTAGTTATAGCTTTACAGTTTTATAGTTTAGTGCTATCCTCGAAGTTATTTCATATCTAAAATAGTTTGTTGTCACAAACAAATTCTAAAATGCTGAATTTAACAAACTTTCGGACAGTCATTTATACAAAATTTTGTTGCGTGTAACGAAACGTATTTGCTAATGTTTGGATGTTTCCCTTCCGTTTTCCGTACCGCCCCGCCCGGCCTCATCCGCTAGCGCTCGCGCAAGTTTTCTTTTCACCGTGTTTTCACCGCTGTCTGAAGACGTATGACACGGAGTTTGTTAAAAATAATCCAAGTTAATCTGGTTGTACTCCTTTTATATATTGAATTATTCGGTTGGATCTTGCATGGGGCATACATTTTGTTTTGCCCCCGATTCGATTTAAATGTTTTTGTTAAATGATAATGTGAAAAAATATAAAAAACTCATGGAGCCACCCGAGGAAACAGCTGCGAAGCTGACTATCGCCGACTATCTAGTCATGGGGCCTTGATACTTATATTGAGAAGTTTATAGGTGAGTACGTTTTGAAATAATAATATTAACACCAACCTGATAGAAACCTGTTATAATTACATTTGAATCCGTCAGAAAGTAGGTGTAGGTACTATATAGGTAATCAAAATCCCAAATTCGGATTTATATAGACATCAAAAATTTACCGCGCTTCGCGCCTATCGCGAAGACGATCCACCCGACGATTCACCGCCCCGGGATTCCCCAAGCGTTTTTAAGTACCGGCCGCAGCACGTAGGCACTGGCGCAGCCGCACCCATGCCGACTATCATATAGTATTCTTTGCCGAGGCCGCAGACGGACGCTGCGCGCCAGGTAACACACGTCCATGCTTTCAAACAAAATCTTAAACACTCTATCAACTGTTTTGGTTTATACTATAAATGAAAAAAATGTATGTAGGGTAGCGTGCTCTGCAGTGGCGAGTATTCTTGGGCATTCCTTCGGTTCCTACTGCTCAGAAAAGCAAAGTCAAATTGTACAGCATGGGCAATGGATCTTGGCTGGTCTGATAATAGTCTCTGAATTTCAAACATGCTATAAAGTATACTCTGATTACAAAATAGTTATTAAATATATTGTGAACTGGTGAATTCAATACAGAACAGTAGGTACCTGTCTACTAAGATCTATAGTCATGTTAAAATGATTCACACAAACTTCTATTTAAAAAAAATGCTATTTATTATTATTGTTTTTAGTAATAAGGTTTATATTATTGCTGCATGTTCACTTTTAGAATCTATATTTAATATTATTAAAAATGATGTAGGTATGTAATGTATCAAACACAATATAAATTGTTCCTGATAAATACATAAATATATTTAATGTAAAAACATCTATCTGCACTGCACATGAAGTTCAGGCTGGCCAAGATCCATCAACCATACTCTACCAATGTAGAAATACATACTTATTATTGTAATTAAGAAGGTATGTACATATATTTATTATTTTCAGAACACTCCATTGATTTGGAAACACTTCAGATGTTGTCAGATGCTGACCTAAGAGATTTAGTGCCTGTTATAGGACACCGTGCAAAACTTGCCACACAAATTAAATTACTAAACCAAATAATGTCAAATGCCTTTACAAAGCAATCAAATGCAAATCAAGTAAGTATGGTTTGATTACCTACCTCTTATTATAAAGTCAATTACAGTCTAGACAGTCTCAGCCCAAAAATTTGCTACAAGGACTAAATTATTAGTAGCATTCATTGGTTCTATAGTAGCTTTAATGAATTTATTGTCTAATTAATTTTGTTTAAAAAATTTACATGCATAATAAATAGTCAAAAAACATGTACTTTATCCTTATTATGATGAGCAGCAGAATTTTTTAATTATTATTTTTCTGCTCTGAGTATGTCCATTGTTTACTGATTAATGTTAAAATTAATCCCTCAAAGAATGAAAACCAAACAATGGAAAATCAATTGTGGCCACCCATGATTATATTTCTTAAATTAATATAATAAACAAATTATGTCACTTAAAAAGTAATTATGGATGTTTATATTATTGACATTGCCCGTTGCTTTCAGTCTACAATTTTGGATGATACTAGTGTAACTTTGTATGAATATACACTCCAAGGAGTAAATGATACTGAACCGCTGCCTGATCCAGCAGTTACAAAGACTTTGTTCCTTCCTGCTGCATCTGATGATGAGTATAAAGAACATTCTGTGAGTTTCTTACAATTACATACTATTAACTAGGTAGGTAGGTACAGTCAATCTAATGTCAGTGGTATCACTCACACTACATATTATATATCTATATACTGGAGGTAAACTATCCTAAGTCCATTATTTTTATAATTCACTTTGTGATGTCATTGAAATAACCATTTTACGATTTACTCTGTGGTATACCATTTTAAATCCAATAAAAATGGACTTCGGATAGTATTCCTGCAGTATACAGATATGTGCTATGGTTCAGTAATAAGAGTGATGTCAAGATGAAAGTATTACCACTAACACTGACATAAAGTTGACTGTACACAACAAAGACAACTTATGAAATAAGTAAGTATTTATGTTTATTTACCATTAAATAACTCCAGTTTGGGGGTAATTACTAAACTTAAAACAGCCAAAAAGTTTATGATCTACACACATAATACACTAATTGATTTGGTTATTTAATTGTAATTACAAGTGTTTCAATTACCAACTTTACCGGTTTATAAATTTAATTTATTAAGAACTTCATCAGCTACACCGACAAGAGCAAGGCTCTTAAATAAGAAGAAAATATAGATTTACCTACAGCTTGTGTATACAATATATCATAAGTATCTTAAACAGAAATGGCCTCGGTCTTATATATTCCCCAATTATGAGCTAACCAACATTGACAAAGTAAAACATAATAACACTTTAAAGTTATAGCACAATATTTCTTAGGTTTATAATTAATACCTATAATGTTTTCTTTGTAGGAATTGTATAACATTCTAAATTCTTGTAATGAAGGCAAAGGACTTTTGCTGCAATATGAAGAAAAAGGACTGTTGAATAATGCAGCTCGAAGAAGGCTGTGCCACATAATAATAGACAATGAATTAAAGAATGACCCTGAAAAAAAAATATTGAGCTCTAGGTTTTACCAATTGGCTTATGAAATCAGTAAAATATTTAAGCAAGAGAGTTTTTCAGTGTATTTTATACCATTTGCCAGCTTCAGCCCACTACAAAAAGTTTCTGCTAAAGGAAAACTTCTTGACCATTATAGACAACGCCGCAGAGACTTTATTAAGTCAGGCATTATTAAATTAAAGGAAAAAAGATGTTCTTCGACATCTTCAAATTACTCCAGTGGGCTAGTTTCTCCACTCCCTAGTACAAGTAGGGTACAAGAGGCGATCAGTTACCTGAAAGACAACACTGAAGCTGATACTGATATTGAGGATAAACTAACATGGCTTCATAATAATTGTGATCCTTGGAGCACTGTAGAATTGTACTGGCAACTGATCACAAAAAAAAGATTAAGCAATTTGGCATCTAAAGATATGACAATCGATGAATATTTTTTTAAGTATAAGCCTGTAAATCAACAGGGCGGAATATACTTGGTAGGTACCAAGAATCTGGTTTTCTCCTTATACAACACTAGATTCCACCCGCGGCTTCGCCTGCGTGGATTACGAATTCGTGAATTTTTTTGCGTGGAGCCTAATTCTTTTTCTGAAATAAAAGTAGTCTACTTTACTCCTTATAACATCAGCTATCTGTCAGTGAAAATCCCGTCGAAATCGGTCTTTATGACCGCCCGCCTTGCACATTCTAAATACGCGCGTGGTACTTCATCATTATTTTGTTGCGGAGTTATTTTAAAACTATGATATCTCCTAAGAATTGAAATTCATATTCCTATCTCCATATCTCCATATTCATTGAAATCAAAATGTGCCAAGCACAATTTTTGTTCAAAATTAGATACCTGTGATGAATAACGTATTTATTTGGATAAGAATTAATATCATGTTTAAAAACACCTTCGCAAATAATACATTATTAAGAACAAATTTGATTTCGATAAAAAAGGTTATAGTGAGCCAACTTTAAAAGATAAACATGCTGTGCATAAAAATAATCAAAACTGTATAATGGAAACTCACAAAGTTTCAAGCTTGTTATATTGTCTCGTTGTCCTCCCATAAACGTGGTCATCCCTAGTTTCCGGTCGGCGTGGGGTAGCGGGGTGAGTGCGAATGCGCATGTATCACGTGTTTAGCCATGCGCCGATAGCACGCGCGGATTACATGGTATAAAAATTATTACAATCGGTTCTGTTACTGATTCTGAACAAACTACTTTCAAGTTTAGTATATGTATACTTAAAATAATGCTGTATAGACTCGCGTGAAACACCCTTATATCACGCGTAAATAACTTGAGGTTGGGATGAAGATTATGAGTGAATGATGTACAATTAAACCAATGTACTAAATAGATAAATATTTTAATTTGCAGATGTTAAACGATTTTAATGCAATGTATCCACTGTCTGGGGAATTTGATGAAAATTGGCTATTAATAAGGTCCAAAATCATTGACATGATTAAAAAGAAGGAGTTTATAGAAGACATTGATGGTAAGTGGACCTACTTCTCTGTATCTTCTCTCACTGAGTAAATTGAGTCCATGGATGGGTGACCGTTTTGTTAATATGACGAGACCACTTCCGTGTTTCTTTTTTTTTGACACTTTAAAAACGAAATTACTAGATATTGTTATTTAATTCAATTTTCGTTTTCAGAATCTAATGAAGAAGGACTAGATATGATTGCTATGACCAGTCTACCATTTTTGTTGAACACATCAAATGTTACGTTAACAAAAACAACAATGGCGGCCTTCAAAGCAAGAAGTTTTAGAAGGCTTTATTACACAAGTAAACAGTCCAGCTGAGATAGCAGAAACCATCACTAGAAGGAGGAATAAGCTAATGAGCATGGGTCTTCAATTGCAGCCGTTTATTATGGTAGTTGGACCATCCAAAAACTTAATTACGGCAAGATATATTATTATTGTTATAAGTAATTTAAATCTAGACCCTGCATTGTCTTTGGTACCCGTTTCATGGGTAAAAGTAAAAGGCACACTTTACAAACCCGGAACTATTCTTATCCACGATGTTAGTGGACACTGTTATGATTTTGGTGATGTTATTTTTAAAACTGTTAGTCAAGTGTTTGTGTATAACGAAAACAGAATTATTTTAGAATGTACAATGTTGTCGACTGTTGATTTTGACTATCATTTGAATTGTTTTCAAGTAGAATATCCAGAAGTCAAAGAAACTATACATATGTTTCATGATTCTTTATTATCACATGTACCTAATCACGTAAATATTGCTCGTAACGGTAAAATGTATGTAACACAGAGTTCAATTGTAATTCAATTAAATGAATAAAAACTATATTTTCTTCGTTAAATCCAATAGTTTTAATGATTACTCTTCTAGTTTGTAACCAAAATTATGAAATATAAACAGTTTTGTTGTAATGGTATTCATACCCGATCCAAAACATTAGTGACACAAATAAATTTTTATAAAACTGTCTATACAATTAGTATCTTTTGGATCGAGTATAAATACTATTACAACAAAACTGTTTTTATTTCATAATTTTGGTTACAAACTAGTGATCCCTGAACATCCTATAATAACATAACAGTAAAGTTATGAGTAACAAAGTTAGTTAAGTTACTAATAACAAAATACATCATGTTATAATTAACAAAATAATCACGTCACAACTAACAAAATACATCATGCTACAATTGACAAAATAATTCAAGTTATAAATAACAAAATACATCACGTTACAAATAACATCTCAGTGAGGTTGCGTTTAAACAAATAATTTGTTACTAATTACTGAAGAAGTTGAGCTAATAATAAGTAAATAATGTTTAATAGCAACAAAACTGTTCAGTAAAATTAACCACAAGGTATATCGTAAAGCTACAGAAACTTCTGACTACATATAATCAAACTGTTTTACAGTTAATAACAGAAGATGTAGCCTATCAGGAACAACATTATTTTGCTGTTAACAAACATTCCATTAACTTAAATGGTAATAAATTGTTTTGTAAAATGCAACAAATATCGTTTGTTAATATATAATAAAATAGTTTTGTTATACTGTTAACATAACCGGGTTTGACTAAAAATAGCAGTAGTTATGTTGTCACTTTTTTTGGGTAACCAGTAGTCTAACTTTTTGTTATATAAGACATAACAGTTTTTTCAGTGTACATATATAGATGACATAAGTAGCTGCAGTTATTCACAGCAGTATTTTGTCAGATATCCCGTGTGACTATATAACCTAGACATTTCCAAGAAATGAATAAAAACCCACCACTGAACAATATGACGAAACGTCTGGCAAAATGTACTATTGAAATTAGTAATACGAGAATGCTATGTGTACTTGTTGTGCCATTGTTAATTGTAAATTCGATTGTCCTATAGTCTTATTGAAATGAATTCAATCGACAAAGCCTTACTTAACGGTAATGTATGCCGTTTTTTAGTAATTTAGCAATCTATACATACATGGCATCACGCCTGTACTCCCTGAAGGGTTAGGCAGAGATATATACCCACATTTCTCCGATGTTGTTATTGAGTTCCATGTTATAGGGCGTGAGCCTATTGCCATCTACCGTGGAAAGATGGACAGTGGCTTGCAAACTAGGTGATTGCCTGTATATACGGGTGGTTCTTCAAAATTTGGTTAACTAGGTGTTAGCAGCAATTTTCACATATTTATATCAATTTTATCCAATATTTGCAACTACTAGGCTTTACTTATAAAGTCCATGTTAGTTGGTCACTCACTTTGATTTATATAACAGTATTTTTTATTTCCGAAAATTGCTTCTTCCTACTCCAAACGTCAGTCCCTAGCCATGTAAGATCTCGCGAATTTAGTAAGCATTTCACTGTTATTTTAATTCTTTAAAATAATATTTTAATTAACTCGACTTAAACTCATTGACTATTACATTACTAACCTTGTCATTGTGATTAAATCCACTTTTCAATGTCATCCGGATTGGCAACTGTCAGGTTTAATCAAAATATTTGAATGAGTAGGCTATACAAATATAGGTTTACGATCCGGGATTGTAACCTATGACCTTGAAGTGCGGATGCTCGCGGATTGCATCATTAGAATCGATGTCAATCGTTATGTTTATGTAACTTACATAATGAATGTCATAACTTGTGATTTATAAACTATTCATCATCAGCCATTAGTTTTCACGGGAAGGACACAGCTCTTCGCTATGAGAAAGGATCTGTGATTTAACACGCGTGCGCACTAGTAAATTTTCGGTTTTTTTGTTTTATTAGAAACCTAGCTTTTGCGCGCGTCTTCGTACGCGTGGAATTTAGAATCTGATATTTTCCTGCGATAAAATGGAGCCTATATTTTAAGTTAGACTTAATTTAAAAAAAGCAATAAATCGGGAAACTGCGTTCAATTCCATGCAGTAGTTTTTGCGTGATGCGTGTACAAATATACAGACCGACAGACAAAATTATAAACACTGTTGTTTTGAAGACCCCCATATTAGTTTTTCTTCAATATCTATAATGTACAGACATCGACATGTTATAATTTTATTACATTTATAATTGTGTAGATTACCTAAGTGGTGATAGCCTAGTCAATGATCGTTTGCCTTCCATGCAAAAGTCTGAGTTCAAACCAGCTAAGCGATGAGTTTCTGAAATCCATGAGTGGACCAGCATTGGTTTACGATAACGGTGAAAGAAATTGTGCGGAAGCTTGCATACTTGGGCGGACTCCATGATACTGTAGATGGCGTGGGTAGTCTGCTAAACCAGGTGAGTGTGGTGGATGACGAACCAACTTGTGCGCAGTAATGGGACAGGAATGGGCAAAATAATGCTGTAAGAACGTGTGCCGGTTTCCTCGTTATAATTTTCTATTTTATTTTTTCGCTGTTTTACCATCGTCTAAAATATTAGCCAATGTTATGTAAGAGGCCATTGTGTGGGATTTAGGTAATGCAGTTTAAAGCCTAAGCCGCTCTAAAAGGGTTCTAGAAAGCCTGTGTCTTAGTAATAACGACCTACTTACTGTTTTAGGTCTTGCTGCAATCTCTGAGCAGGTTTTTGAAGCCCGTGCTCTGGAATTATGCTAAATTTGAATCTGTCATTTCATACAAATATGTCATGCAAATGCAACTTTAGTAGAGAAGGCGGAAGTGTCATTTTCAGATACTCTGGTTCGTCTGGTTGATTTACTTCGGAATTTTGTTCTGTCATAGATGAATGAATAAATACATAATATTCTAAATTAGTTTATTAAAGTAGCTCTGTTATATCATTAACATCAACGTGTACTGACGTATAGCTGATGTTATTAGGCGTGCACGTCAAAGTGCATGCGCGTGTTTGTCGGTATGCGGCGCACGCGCAGGATTAACGGCGCGGGTGTCAACATTGCAAGCCGATGTAGCTGTGTGTTAGGAGGAGAGTTCACCATCAAACTTGATATTGCGATTAGTATTTGGAATCGATTAATTGATACTCAACATTAAAGGTATGTTGCAATGTTCCATCTCATTTTAAATTATAGGAGGTATTGTAAAGGGCATCCGCGTGGCTTTGTCTTCTTTTTTATGTCACCTGAGAATGAGATGTGTAAAACTCAAATATGTTTTTGTTGTAGTGATGGACAAAAAACCTACTCTGTTTTACCAAAATGGCTGGACACGGTGTAAAAAGAAAAGGTAGAAGCGAACCTACCACATATACACCCACATTTTGTGGCCATTATTAGGTCCCAAATAATGGTCCCAAGTCTACCGTATTAACACACACACACACACAAGTCACATTCCAAATTAAAGGTACTAAAAAAATTCAACTGAAATTCCCAAAAATAGATTGCCCGACCGAAATTAACCGCTTGACCAATGAGGCAATTCTCATAACGATCTCGAAACAAAAGAAACAGTAAGAAGATTCTGCAATGTATGAATAGCGTCTTAAAATTTAGGTTACATTTTATTAATTAGGTATTTTTCATTGTGAATTATTTCGTGTTCTAGAATTTGATAGATGACCTTGCTACGTGTGAACTTTTGACAGTATGTATTATTGAATTTCATTGTAATTTTTTTGTATTACCAAATATGACTACAAATTTAAAGGAATGCTGTTATTAAAATATTGCTTTTGTAATTTCTTATCAGATTTTTTATTTAATTAAATTGAAATTTATTTTGCGAATGTTTCAGGCACTATTTGATATTAGTGTAGACTGTTTTTTGGTGTAACAAGGAAATATATATGTGGAAGTATTTGGGGGAGGCCTTGGCCCAGAAATGGCCCGGGTACATCTTAAAACTGCGGCCAGACAGCAGAGGACGACCAGCAGCGTCCTCTCACTAATCGGTGAGCCACTGCGATCCCCAAGTCGCCTGCCAAGCGTGGGGATTATGGCAAACCCCTTAGGGGAGGCCTTCGTTTAACAGTGGACGTCTTCTGGCTGATGATGATGATTGGCCCAGAAATGGGACAGTTTGGGCTAAAAAAAACACTGATACTTAATGGTGACTAAACTTAACCAAACTGCATCGATAATATAATACATTTTATTTTTGTACCAACTATGCACATAATACTATATTTACAAACAACAAAAACTTTTTGAAACTGTATTTATATATTTAGGTATAGGTAAGATCATCATACAATAAATAACCTTAAAGGCAAAGTATTAAGTTGGTTTTTATAGCTCCGAAGCACACAGTACCCATACAAGACTTGCACTTTAGCCTGTGTGTTCTCGTCTTTATCTATATCCAATGGTAATGAGATGTGTACCGAGTGCCGTTGTAGATACTCTACCAATTACTCAATATTAAACTGATCCAGTATGCTATTATAATATATATATATATATAGGTATTCACAATTGTTATATATTTTGAAATTGGATGGAGTAAAAAGAGGAGAAGGAGAGTGGAGCTTTCATTACTAGTTTAGTCTCCAAATCGAAAATTGACGGCACAGTTGAAGCTGTCGTTTAGCTGCTACTGCTGCGCTAAGTGTTGTTGGTTCGATTCCCGCACGGAACAAATATTTGTATGAACTACAGATAGCTGTTTCGGGTCCGGGTGTTTGTGAATGGGAATATTTGTCTTAGTAAATGCAACCACGATACAGGAATTATTCCTAGTGTTTATAAAATAATAATATAAATAAAATCAAATTACTATTGAAGATACTAATTTAATTGAGGCATTTGATGACAAAATTTCTAATTTATTGATTCGCCCGATGCAGTCCGAAATATGTGTACAGTGATCATAGTGATGAGAATATTTGTTTGAAATTATAAATTAATGGTTGCGATATGTATACTACAGGGGGCTGCTGCCACTATTATCCCCTAAGAGCCCCTCTTGTATCTCATACTTTTATTTATTTATATTTATTAAGCTAATCAAGCTAAAACCTGGGCATGACAATGGTCATAACCACTTTTTACATATGTATACCTATCAGCGGCAACATAAAGCATTTATGACATGTGTAAAGCAGACAGACTTAAAGGCGTCAAACATTCTGCCTTGGACACACTGCACACGCATGTCCAAGGTCACTGCTTTCCTTTAATTGTAGGACACATCGGTCCTTCCAAAAGTCCATCATTATTACGAGATTGCGCTTTGTCACCTCATTTACGTAACGAAGGCGCGTGATGTCCACCGAACAAAACCAGGGTGTTGAGATCACCGGCTACGTTTACAGTTCAATTGTTACATCATGAACGTGATGCACGGAATTTTGTGGATGTGTCCTAGATTTATGGGGTTTTTACGGTCTATTTTCGTATGCCTTGTTGTCCTCGTTAGATGTTACGATCAATCAATACTAAGCTTTGATAGATTCAAGACACGCTTTGTCTGTGGATACTGTCAGAATCACATATATTGTAACAGTTAAGGTGTCAATATAGAGCGAAAGATCTAAGGTACCTACTCATTATCAACAAGTGACCATAACATGCTATTTATAATAGCATTTAGCTATTTTGAATAACGTCTTCTCAAAATCTTTCTATTTAGTTCTTTCCTCTCTAGAGTTATTTACATGAATATTCATAACTATTTCGAATAAATCAGAATCGGGTAATAACTGATATAGCACGATGCGTCTACCAAAGACCTTCTTAGGGCTATCACGCGCCGTCCAATACCATAACGGCTGGTACAATAAAACAACCCCTTTATCACTGAACTAGCTTCCGCCCGCGGTTTCGCCCGCGTAGATTACGAACTCGTCCATTTTTTGGGATATAAAAACAGTTTTCATTAAGTAGACTATAGCATGCTAAAACAACTTTTCAAATCGGACTGGTAGCTTGAGAGATTAGCGCGTTCAATAAAACGAACAAGCAATCTCTTCAGCGTAATAATATTAGTATAGATAGCGGCACCTTGCTGTGTTACCTGCGGTTAAAGTGACGCTTACCATTCCGCGGTAACAGGTTTCCTGATAAGAGGTAGCCTATGTGTTAATTCAGGATATGAGCTATTTCCATTCTAAATTTCCAAATCCATCCTATTTCTCCATCAAATTCATCCTATTTCCATTCTAAATTTCCAAATACATCCTCAAAAACTTTCGCGTTTATAATAAATATATTTATAAACATAATCTGTGATTATCATCGTGTTGCAGCGCAATGAGACACGGTAGCCTATCACTCTTGTATACATCTTGCTCTGTATGAGCAAAACATTCGACCTTAACGTTGCCTACATGGTAAATACTTGATTAGCATGCGCATGCGCCGGCTTTTGATGAATCAATTGGGACAACTGGGTTAACGCCGTCCGATTGCTACGCGGAAGATGGAGGCGATGATTATTTTAGTCACAAACGCCTGTGTTAGTTTTTGCACGTTCTATTGTAACATGATTGTATGTGTTTATCAGTGACGTGGTCCATAAAGACAAAAAGACACTGCCTACCCTACATAACTCAGATACATATTAATTATCTTGTTTTATTTTCTGATATTTTAGATTTTTTTGTTGGTTAATAGTAATTACTCGTAGATAAATTATTAGATATCGGAAGAAGTTGTGTGGGGTAGTATCTTTTTGTCTTTATGAACCGCACACCACTAGCGTTTATTTGATTGTACGTGTAAAATCTTTATGAAAATCTTCACGCTTGTTTTACCCGAATAGTTATGCAGAAGTGTATTGTTGTAGAACCATATTTCGTGTGTTAATTGTTGGTGAGCCTACGAAATGACTATGGTAAGCCGTAAGGGCAAAATTCTAACAAAAAGAAAACGTAATAAAGTCACAACACTATTTTGCCCTATAATTACGTTAATCTTAAAATTCTAGAATAAATAAGTGAAGAGGGGATTAAAGTAATATAGGTACCGAAATGAAATATTAGAGATGAAAACGCCAAAAAAAAACATAGGTACTATAGAGAACCTGCTTTTTTGAAGTCGGTTTAAAAATATATGCATCTAGGCGATTGTATCCACACGGAAGATGTCTAGGCGTTGATTAATTTCGGTCACAAACCTTACACGTCAATTGTTACATTTTCGCAACAATTGGCTTAGTTAGATGCGTGCGCGCAGGTATGCCGACTGTTTGCATACGTTCAAGTAATTTGTATACTTAATTTGTGTGAGAGTATCTAATAAAATATGTAGGAAGCCTGATTACTTGAGGTACTGACTGTATTTGATTACTAAGTGCTTCTTAAACTTTACTACATAACATAGTATCACGCCTGAATCCCCGAAGGGTTAGGCAGAGGTGTACTATTGTGCATCTATACGACGTCGATGCTGTTAAGACAGATATAAAAGGGGACGATCCTATTGCCATAGTTCCAAATTTCGTACTGCTAGTGAGAATTTCTATACAGAAAAATTCAATAACACTTTGCCCGACCCGGGAATCCAACCCAGGACTTTCGCTCAAACTTTACTATACTTTTATTCGGTTGAACGTGTTGTCAGAATTTTTCTATTTCCACACATCCAAACTCCTTTTAATTACTAGCAGTAAGTATCATAATACCTAGATAATGTATTCTTGTAGGCGACGTACAAACGATCCTGCAGCCCATAGCTGTCTGCAAAAACTTGTGAGTCTATCCGCCATGTTAATTAATAAGGAAACTGTAAACCGTCGGGTCGTACATTTTAACAAGTTGTAAAGGTTGTTTACCACTTCAAGCTGTAGCTTTTTATTGTGAAGTAGCTTGCGGGCTGGCATGCAATAACTGTCGTCCATTCACGTCCGTAATCTAGTGATTACTGATATATTATATATATACCAGTCACCCATACCCCGGACACTGACTGCGCTCAATGCTCTCCTGGACTCAAACCCAGACTTTGACTTGTTTGGGGATGCATGGAAGAAGATTCTGTCAGAATGCATGAAGTATTGTGAGAAGAATGAATGATAGTGAATTGATTTATATTAATTTTCTCAATTTATTTCGTTAAGAACAATTGTTTAAATAGAGTAATTGGTTTAGGCCGTTCTAATTAAATAAATAAATACTACTACATACCTAGGTCGGGCGACTGAGCTACCTTGTATTGACACATATTTGGTTGCTAATCAAGAGGCGCAGTTGGCGAACTGTGCCTTGTGATCAGTGGCGGGCTAAGCTTTTATTCCGTTCACATTTGGATGTATAAGTGTTTATATTTATTTAGTTAAAATCTTGAAAAGTGAAATTTAAATTCGACTTAAATAAACACACATAGAATATGGATATGGATGAGGAAAATAAAACCTCCCAACTCCAAATCACCTCTTAGATAGGTACTAAGCATATTTTTAAAGCCTTGTTTAGGATTTGATCAAGGGAACATGGAGGCGTTTGGAGGCCTCCCAGGAACAGAGGCCCGGGGCGGGCCGCCCCTTCTGCCCCCCATTAGTCCGCCAGTGCTTGTGACTCCGTTACTAACCGTCTTTACAAGCTCTTTTTGCTTCATCTACATTCATACACTGTAGCGATTAGATACTGCGTATCTGGTCTTTCTGCAGGACATCATTAGTATTAGACCTGGAGACACTGACATCCTCTCGGTAATTTTTCTCATTTTCTCTACATGACCAAACCATTAAAGTATTACGGCGTTATAGATCGATCTCTAACGCCTTAGTCGAGTCCTTAATATGGAACTCTAAAATTTAAGTAAAATACTGTAGAAGCTATAAAAATATATGAAGCTTATCTTTCCCTGATGCACGAGTATTAACCCATCGGTCAGCCCATGAAAAAAGCTGAAGAGGGAAATGCTTGTATAGGTGTAGTGACAGGGCCGCATTCTACTGCTTGTACGGTGCACACACATTTAGTTGTCGGCTACGTAACTCTTCTTAAGGGTGGACACATGGTGGGATGTTGTGTCTATATGTTGTGTCCATTAGAACTTTAGAAGTTTTCATGTAAGATTTAACAGATGAGATTTGTTCTTGATGCGTGGTGATGAATATAATATATTCTCCACAAGATTGTTAATCGTAGCAAAGGACACTTGTCAATTATTTAGTTGTGCACTTGTAATTGAACTGGATGACAAGTTAATTAAACGCTACCCGCGACATAACATGCTTTCTACCTCATGCGACCGCGTGAGATAAATAAGGAATCGCATTTTTTATTCGCAAATAATTTTCAATGGGCACATTACAAGTGTCCATAACAAACATACGATAGTTTAGATTTATGTACTTAAATACTCGTTCTTCTGTCATGTCATAAGCGTTCTCATGTTGGGCTTTGCTTATGTCATAAAAGATCTTAATATAAGCATTTTATAGCTTCTGAACTGCATCATTGTTCTAGTGGTCACAAGAACGTGAGGTCTTGGGTTCGATTTTCGAGCCAAAGTGTTATTGGATTTTCCCGTATGGAAATTCTCAGTCGCAGCACGCGGTTCGGAGCTGTACCTGGTTGATGGCAATAGGCTTGCCTGCTATTACATGGGACTCAATAACAGCAACGGCGAAATCGAGCGTGAGCTTGGCGCGTTTACGACTACTGGACCAACGAGAGAGTTTCAGTTAACAGTTCCATATTTATATATTACTAGCGATCCGCCCCGGCTTCGCACGTGTAGCAAAGCATATACGCATTCATTTTTTTTTGTCATATTGTCGTATCAGCCTGTTACGTCGAGCATTTACTCGGCGCACGCCAGTAAATCTCCCAGTCGGCATGATTTTTTCCGACATTTTCAACTACCACCGTCATATTTCAGCCAATTTACACTAAACCTTTTCGAATTATACACCTAAACCTTTCTCATGAATCGCTCTGTCTATTGATGAGAACCGCATGAAAATCCGTTCAGTAGTTTTTGAGTTTATCGCGAACAGACAGACAGACGCGGCGGGGGACGTTTTTTATAATATGTACTGATTTACGATATAAAATGTAAACAATACCCTTTTATTATATAATGGTGGCGGTCAGATAACCGATTACGTGTCCATTACCGGTTACTATAGCCAACCAGTTAATTATAACTAACTAATTCACTCGCTAACTAGATCTAGAGTGATAGGTGACGCCCGTGTGTGTCCCTCACGTGGAAATATATAGAGTTGTTTGTTTAGTTAAGTTCTACTTCCATGGTGTAGTAGTGTGTTTGGTCTTCTTTCTTTTTTAAAAACATTTCCCCTCACTAGGATTTCTCCTCTGTCGTGGGTACAGTTTACAAACATACATGTCACATACACACACAATCAGACCCGAAACAACTTTCTGTAGATCATACAAATATTTGTTGCATACGCGAATCGTACCCGCTACAGAGCGTAGAAAACTAATTACTTAGCCACTGCGCCAACCATGTCGCATAGTAGCGTGGGAGCCTGCGATCTCTTATGGTCAAGAAAAAGATAAGACTATTCAAATATCTTGACTAGGGATGTTACGGAGGTGGATTTATCGGAGGCGGAATCGGAGTCGGAGGTTCTCGTAGTGACCTCCGCGGAGTCGGAGGTGAATCGGAGTCGGAGTCGGAGCAAAGCTACGAATGTAAAATGTAAATAAATAAGAAAGAAGAAACTTGTCGCAACTCGTTCACTCTTCGTTCACCAGTTGCATAGAACACATGTACTCCGTCAGTTGTCAGTGTCACGTAGAAAGCGCTCAGTAGCGCTGCAGCGATAGCGAGTCATAACTTGTAACTCCGATATATACCTCCGTTTTGATATATCGGAACCGGAGCCGGATTCGGAGGTGTAATTTTAATCGGAGGTTCCGACATATCGGAATCGGAGTCGAAGCTCCGTAACATCCCTAATCTTGACTTGGCACGAGATTGTGGACATGTGGGATGTAGACTCCGCAATGAAGTAAGGTCTTAATATTAGGCCCTGTTAGAAAATTATCATCTGGAATTGTGGCCATGAGAACCATAGTGGCCTAACTACATTTTTTACAATATTGAGTTTATAATTTCTGACAGTTAAAATTAATCATTTTGGTTTCTACCAAAATGGTTTCTCCAGGGTGGCCTAAAAGTGATTCAATAAATATTTAGTAGATTGTTGAAATTGATTTAAATTTTCAATTTTGACTTCAATTTTAACTGTAAGAAATCATAAACTCAATATTGTAAAAAAATTAGTTAGGCCACTATGGTTCTCATGGCCTCAATTTTGCTCGGTGGATGGGAAATCGCGTTATATTTCAAGACGTCCACTGCTGAACGAAGGCCTCCCCCAAGGGGGGGGGGGGGAGGGGGTTTGCCATAATCCCCCACGCTTGGCAGGCGGCTTGGGGATCGCATTGGCTCACCGATTAGTGAGAGGACGCTGCTGCCCGTCCTCCGATGTCTGGCCGCAGTTTTAAGACGTACCCGGTTCCAGTACCTTTTATAACATAAAATAAATATCACGCCTTTATCTCCGAAAGATTGGCAGAGGTGTATATTGTGCACCCACATTTCGCTGATACTGTGATTAAGTCCCATGTAATAGGGAGCGAGCCAATTGCCATCAACCGGGCACAGTTCGAAACTCTGTGTTGCTACTGAGAATTTCTATGCAGATAAACTCAATAACACTTTGCTCGATCTGGGAATCGAACCCGAGACCTCACGCTGAGCAGTCGCACTAGACCAATTAGTAGATTAAGTATTACACTATACCTATTATATTATACCTTCAAATAGTAGATTAAGTATTATACGCTGCAACGTAAAACAATGTTGAAAGCATTTAAAATCAAGACAAACCATATTTGTAAAGATTTCAACAACATCAATACCAATCAGTTCTTAACTCGTTTGCACGTGTTACCTTTCCTTCAACACCTAATCATTAGCGAGACTTACATATGCATAACTCATCTCCATACTTCTCCCTTATTTAGTAAACTACAGTATCATTGCTAATTATTTCCTCTAATTACCCGCTCTATAGATATCCTTACCAGCTTTTCTATACAGGGTGTAAATAAACCCGGTTTCCGTAGCCACACATGATGATATAAATACCATTACTTTTCCTATACTGTATCACTTTCATTCCTCACTCCAGTTAGCTTAGTTGGAACGGAGAAAATGTACCGCCTTCATTATGTAAGTATGTTTTTATTTTGGATCTGGTTGTGAAGTAGATAAAAGGTTGATGCGGTTGACTGGTTGCTTTGCGTAGCTTGAACTTTATTTGAGCTTTTTCAATCAGATTGATTGTCAAAGAATGCGAATAAATCATATCGCATATGATTCCGAAAAGCCACAGTGCGGGCCGGGGTTGAACTCAGACCCTCCTGCATGGAAGGTAGGCGTTCAACCGTCAGGTTATCACTGCTTTTTTAGCTAGTACATTGGTGAAATATTTTTATTTCTTTAATCTCACTGGTGGGCAAAGAACCCTTTTAAAGAAAAGCTTGCTTTCTTTGCGATATAGGCTACTTTAATGTGTTCAATTGTTTCATTTTTTCGTTTCTTTCGGAGTTTTTCCTAGCGGTTTTTGTACTGATTCTTTCATTGTACCAAGTAACTGCCTAATTGGTCTAATAGTCGCAACCGACTGCTGAGCTTTAGGTCCCGGTTTGGATTCTCGGGTCGGGCAAAATGTTACTGTTTTTCTGTACCATAAGAAATTCTCAGTTACATCACGAAGTTTGAATCTGTGCCCGGTTGATGGCAATAGGCTCGTCCCCTATTACATGGGAATCAATAACAGCATCGGCGAAATGTGGGTGTACAATAGTAAACCTCTGCCTAACCCTTCGGGGAATACAGGCGGGATGCTATGTTATGTTCATTGTACGAAGTTATTCTAACAAACAAGAAAATGTATGTCAATCTTCTAGGATTAAAGTTTATCTGTACATAAGATAATAAGAGTGACCGACCTCATTAATATTGACCTTTATAATTATTATTTTGTCAACATACTTCTGATATGTTTTATTTTAAATCGTTAGACGTCACGAGACTGTTTCCTTTTCCTGTTTGAGATGTCTTTCTGGCTATACTAAATTTGAACGAACTGTTAAATTCGATTGATCTTTAATTCATAGATAATATTTTACCGCTATAGAAATTCGTTGATGCGAAAATCAAATCCTATGTAAAGAATATAGATATTGTTTGGTACTCATGGGGGTAAAGATTTCATAATTGAAAAAAAAACATTGCATTAAATGTATTGCTCTGTGTACGTATCTTAATTGTTCGACTGTAGGCACCAAGTATATATAGTCGGAATAAAAATAAATATACCTAATGACATAAACAATTGTCTTTTATCTGACGGTACCTTTCGCTTAAAAAATAATAAGCAAGACAGTATAAAAGATATGCAACGAGAATATTTAGTTTCAATTTCGCTAAACAAGTTCAGGTTTGGGTGCAATATGCAGCACGGCCCTCCCGCCCGAAAATGTATGCACATGCAAAAGGAGCGATTGATATAATGTAACATGCAACCCAAACCGATCCTCGACACGTGTTTCGCCTCTCCACGAGGCATCCTCAGGAGATGTTGACTCGTCGACCGTTTGAACGCGAATTATCTTGTGTATCATGGATTTCCTCAAAGTATCGCCTGATTCTATTAGTTATCTTAAGACAGTGTAAATTAAAATCAGTAACTTGTTACTATGGCAGTTCAATTCAATAAGCTAGGTACTAAGATAAGATAGTTACAGGATTATGCTAATGATAGTGATACTAGTTCCTCGTGTCATCGTTAGAGGCGTTGCAAGCAAGCAAGCGTTACAATATAGTATATTTAAAGCTAAAGTGAGCTTATTTTTTTAGGATTTATGTAAAACTAGCTTTCGCCCGCGGGTTTGCCCGCGTGGTTTACGAACCCGTACATTTTCCCGGGATATAAAGTAGCCTATGTGCTATTTCAGACTATAATGTATCTCTGTGCCAAATTTCATCCAGATCCGTTCAGCCGTTCTGGCGTGATTGAGTAACAAACATTCATCCATCCATCCTCACAAACTTTCACATTTATAATATTAGTAGGATAGGATAGGATAGGATAGTAGGATTAGGATAGTTCCTAATTCACTTTTTTCTCGCGTATAGGTCTGAAATTATTTGTTTTGTGTCAAGTCAGCTGGTTTTTTAAAGAAGAATATTAATAATAACCGTTGATTTACAGATTTTCCTGTTCTTCTGCGTCAACTATGCGCAAAGTGCGGAACAAGCAAAAAGATCCATAGATGGCGCTGCCGGCATACCGATCAGGCACACATACTCCGAGTATCACAACCGAGTTTCCATACCCGTACCCCAACCTGTCCCCATCGGCGTACCCCGAGCTGTGCCCTACCCCGTTCATGTCGGGGTACCAGTCGATCAACCACGTCCGGTTCCTGTACCTGTGCCCCAACCTGTAGCTCAAATTATAACCCGACCTATTGCTGTTCCCGTTGATCGCCCGTTCCCGTACCCTTATGCGCAACCTGTCCCTGTAACTGTAACTCAGGGAGTGGGGATACCGGTACCCCAGCCGTATGCGGTTAGTGTACCCCAACCTGTAGCTGTACCTGTTTCTGTTATTGGAGGAGGAGGTGGAGTCGGGGGTATTGGTATTGGAGGAATTAGGGCAATTGGCGGAATTGGCGGAATTGGGGGAATTGGCGGAGTTGGGGGAATTGGCGGAGTTGGAGGAATTGGTGGAATTGGGGCGGTTGCTGGCATAGGTGGCTCAGTTGGTGGGATAGGTGCGATTGGCGGGCACACTTCTGTAGTTTCCCAACAAGTAGTTGGTCACGACTATGGCGGGTCAGTCGTAGAGTCTCATGGGCATGATCATCATTACTGATCCTTGGAAATGTATCCAGTCAATTATTTATTGTAGTTTACCAAATGTACATAAGTATAAGCCTATATTAAGGTTATAATTTTATTTTTATTTTAGTTAAGTATAGCAATGCTTTAAATATTCTTGTTACTGTGTGATCTGAATATTAAATTAGTGCAACAGTACAGCACAACAGTGTAACATCGGTCCTTTCCATTATGAGATAAGGAGGCTATATTTTATGTTAGCAATTTATTAAAGGATTATTGTACTGCACCTAGCTTCATAATATTTTAAAAGTGCCTGCAAAGGCTCATTTAAAATTAAAATAAGTTTGACTTTGACATTGTAGTTTTGAAATATCCTTGGCAATAATATTATGTCAGGTAAGAACACTATGCCCACCGATCGAGAAAATAACATCTAACTGTTTCATCTTTATGGTGGACTCGAAAATGAATCCAGCCATTATTTTTATTACGGACAAAAACAGATTCTTTCTTATAAAAACTTTTATGGAGCTTTTCTTAAAAGGTTTGAACAAAGGCTCACACATAAATAGGACGTTCAAAAATAAAGTTTAATGTTTTATTATTAAAGGTATTTTTGTATAATCATACTATTACCGACTGATGTAAATAGTCATATTATTATTATTATAGAAGCTTTAATAATAATTATTAACATTGTGTAATGATGAATAAAATTAACTTCATATGTGTTCTAGTTTCATTATAATCCTCATAATTATTCCTAATTTCGGCCATCGTTTTATTAATGAGGCCTTCAGTATTAGACAAAATAATATAAAAATATCAAATATCAGTGAAAGCAATCATTCGTTATAGTAAAACATTCAGAATTATGAAATGCAAATTGTATTGAGAAACACAACGTTTCATAACAATTTTTAGAAAAATTTGATTATCCTGTAACAGCATACAACATAACATAGCATCACGGCTGGATTCCCCGAATGGTTAGTTAGGCAGTGGTCATAGAAAACAAGCTAATAATTTTAAACTGCGGGTTGCTACTGATGATTTTCTCGCAGAAGCCCGAAGCCCTTGACTCGGGGATCGAATCCAAGAACTAACTCTTAGAAGCCACGGTTGCAAACACTAAACGAATCAGGCAGTATACTATTACAGAGACTAATTCATGATTATTGAATTAATAACAATAAAATAATACATATAGGTATACATCTTAAAATGTATAATTATCATAGTTCAAAGCACCACCAATAGAAAAATAACCCACCACTAGACATTTATTTATTTAACTAGTTTAAGAATGGCAGTCCAATCTTTGACTCAAAATGTTAAGTCATCTTTATGACTCATTACTATACCGTTGTTATGTATATTTATTTACCAAATATCTTTATGGACTAAAGATATAATAAACAGCAATTAAAGAGGTATGGTAGCATTGTTTTTTTTTTTAATACACGTAGGTCATTATCATTTACAACTTCATTTCTTTCCTCCTTTTCCCCATTTAGCAACTAGTTACAAAAATAAATTATTTTTTGCAATTTATATTAAATTATGTTTTCGATTTATTTACAATGTGTCTCATTAAAAATAAAGTGGTAAATAAAGGGATTAAACATTATTATCGTTAGAGCCATTTCTAATTTCGATATTTCACTGATAAAGCGATATTATTATCGCGAAGTGATACCAGTATCAGTACATCCTATTTAGGCGTGCGGATTGGACTTGTCGTGTGACAAAATTATAAAATTATTTATTATTTGTGAACTGCTCTAGTTATTACGTGAACGGAAAGTGTTGTAGTGTTTACTGTGATAAGTTATTTTACTGTGATTACGACAAAATGTATTCAAGTAAGTGTGGTTGAAAATAGTTTGTTTTTGTGCGGTTTATTGTTTAATATTATAAAACAAGTGATTGAGACTATGTTATTAAAGTTTGCGGTATTATTACCATTATGACTCATTTTTATATTATTGAATTTCTTTTTAATAATATGTTTGTAAACATTGAAGTTTTTTGAACTTTCGGTGTCAATAGCCAATACAAAAGTATCAACATTATCTATGAAAGTAATATTATAATTATATTCGTTATGATCATGTATATCAAGGCTGTCGCTAGGCGGCTTATGAAGGATTATGTATAAGAGTTTATATTATATCTATAATGACCTATTATATACTTACGTTAGTACATCTTGTGTGCTAAACCCACATCATATAAGGAAAAGATTGCTTTATAATCACTTCATTGCGATAAAAATCAGAGAAAAAAAAAAACGAGTGAGCTGTGCATTTTATTAATGTAATACTTTCCTTCTAACATAATCATAAGGATGTTTTTATATCCATGATGTCAACGAGTTTGTTACTTTATGACGTCACAATGATGTGGTTGAAGGTATTTGGCCATTCACCTATATAAATACGAAGTTGAACAAGAACAATGGTCTTAGTAGGCTTACATGAGAACATGTGTCTAGCACGAGGACGTGAACCTTTTGTGTTTAGTATGAGAAGAGACCATACGGCTATCCAAGTAATTCATAAATAGACACGGATTGTATCCCTACTGTTTTCAGTTGGTTTAGAGCAAAGGATCAAAACTTTAATCAGGTTCATATAATTTAATTAAAGTTAGGAACTTGATAAAAATATTGGTTACCAACATTGGCTATAAACAAGGAATTTGTTTGTCACGGATTGTCCCCATCTGTCCCTTTAGAATTAAATAGTAACTGCCTTTTTGGTCTAGTAGTCGCAAGCGCAGCTGCTGAACATGACGTCCTATGTTTGATTCCCAGGTCCAACAAAGCGTTATTGGAATTTTCTGAAATTCTCATTTTTTTTATATATATATATATATTTTACCTTAGAATTCTGGGATGACAGGCGTGATGCTATGTTATGTTATTGTAGAACTTTTGTAAAAAATTTAACAAAGCAAGTCTACCTTCATTTAAAGCCACTAGTCAAAATAATTGATCGAATAGAACCCTTAGAGTTCCATCCAAGGGTTCTATCCAATCAATTGCCGTCCATGCAGTTGCATGCATGCATGGGGAGCCATGTCTACGGGGACGTCACAAAGTTTATACGATGATAATAACGGGCAATAATTATAAGTAATCTTGTTTTCTTTTTTAATCTTTGCTCCTCACTATGAAAAAAAAAATTCTCATATCATGATTATGCAATTACTTATTTATATGCGAGTAGTGAGTCATTCTTGACGATTTGGCATTTAAGCACAAACCGGGTTACCTGTAATATGACATTGTTTTGTTTTGAAACTTAATGAGTTCGTATTATATTAGTTACGTTACGATTAAGCAAAAATTTATTAATTCAATAGATTATCTTTGATGTTGCCTAAATAAACAAGCGATCGAATATCTGTGTTTGTGAAACACGCATTTGCTCATATGTGGGGCATCGTTTCCTAAAAAATCTATATATCACATAACAATAATAAAACAACTTACTAGTAGGTATGTACTTGTAAATATACATTTTGTCGCTTAAGTATAATTAATAAATTAAAACGGCGTAAGTATAATTTGATAATTTTCATACAGTCATAAAATTTACATTATCTCTTATGAAAAATTTCGTAAATTTATAATATAAACGAAAATACAATAGCATAGAATATCATACAATATAAAACACTTCATTGCACACCATTTATGGAATATTTTTAATATGAAATAATCAGTTCCCTATCCCTTCTGGAAACTTATCAAATTTTACTTACGCGGCATTGTTACCTAAGCGACGATTTGTCGTGTTTCATTGCCCGCCGACTTAAACACTTTTTTTTTTTAAGATAGACCCTTGCCCCCGATAGGATTTCTCCTGTATCGTGGGAACAGTTTACAAACATACATGTCACATGCACACACAACCAGACCCGAAACAACTATCTATAGATCATACAAATATTTGTTCCGTGTGAGGATCGAACCTGCAACACGTATCGCAGAAAGCCACTGTGCCAACCGCCAATTATTTAAGCAATTATTGGTGGATAACAATTCTTAGTTGGATGATCAAGTTATCCTATCCCCAACTAAAGGTTTTCGTAGTAGGCAAGATCAATATTACTTGGGCTCGTTGAGATGTTACTGTGTTGCATTTAGCAACTTACAGATAGTGAAATTAAAGTTGCATTTTCATTATTCAAGTGTCTTCCATGCATGGTGGAAGGTACATGTAGTATAAGTATTTGAAACATCAGCTTGCATGCAAGTTGTAGTTGCACAGTTTGAACATGCACGCAAATGTGACATCATACTTGTATGCAAGAACTTGCACAGGAAACGCAGCTATAGGTTTAAGCGGATGAAGTGTCCGTTGCCAGGGAAACCTCGTAAATCCATTTTTTTTTCAAAAACGTTTTTTGTATTCTTGATGAAATCGTAAAGTACGTATTCTTTCAAAAAACTTTTAATTCAGATACTCCTAGCGCCGCCCATGATGTATAATGAGAACCCTGTATAAAGACTCATTCAGCCATTGTCGTCTGAGAAACTCGGTAAAGTTTATCGTCGCCAGTTCCTAAATATCAATAGCTTTCATAGTTTTTTTTTTTGGCCGACCGTTTTTCTTTCGTCCTGTAAAATTTTGTGTTTTACTCTTACAAGGTTTTCATGGCTGAACGACGATATGTTTATGGACGATAGTCTTCTTCTATCGAGCCGATCTTATCGAGTCGCTCATGCTAGTGGAAATATTAGCCAGTCAGCAATAATGGTACCGAGACTGACTGTCCAGGTGCGCCAGACGACCTCATGATTAGTCATTCGAGGAGGCTCTTTTTGACTATCGCTTTAGATGAGGTGAACACGAAGTTCGTTTGAAGCTCAACTAGGATAGTATTATGTAAATTGTAGTCAAATTATCTTGTTATCACATGTTCGCTTGGGTATACGGTTTTAGAATAAATCCTAATCTTTATCAGCTGATAATGATACTGTGAGTCGGACTACATTACGATAAGATAGGGACACAAACAGTGACGAAGGGCGCTTCTGTATACAACATTTTTTTTGATATGTATGTAATTATTTAGTCCATTACACCATTACCCTTCTACTGGTCAAAACTGATTTGAGGACTTGGTGTAGTGCAGTGGTCATTATCTTTCTGCGCTACATGGCGCGAGATCCACTCCCGCACGAAACAATTATTTGTATGATCTCCATATAGTTGTTTCGGGTCTGACCATGTAAGTTTGAAAAACTGTACCCAGGATACAGTAGAAATCCTAGGGTGGCGCAACGTTTATTAAAAACAAAATGTTACTTGATATGGGGAAGAAACTTCGACCGCTCAGCAACCGTGCCTGTGTCTTCTAGACCAACTAAAAATATTTCATTTTGTACGGGTCTTACAGACAATTTATTATTCCAGAGTTCCCGTTTTCCCTGGAGAACATTCCAAGGCAGAAGAGTTTCGGCTGCCTCACACTCAAATTCGGATGCATCTTCTCAGGCTTACTTATAATAGTAAGTAAATAAATAAATAAATTCAGCTCATTACTGTCCCACTTCTGGGTAGCAGCCTCTGCCTTGATTGCGAGGGGTTTAGGCCTTAGTCTACGCTGGTACTGGACTACACACACCATCGAGAACTATATGGAGCTCTCTCAAGTATGCTGGTTTCTTCACGATGTTTTCCTTTGTAATCATATTCTGATCCGCACATGGTTCTGAAAAGTCAGAGGTACTCTCTAGGCTCTCACTGCTACAATAGTAAGATTATAAACTAATCAAAATCGTAAGAGAAGAGTCTAGATCTCCATCTGGATTATCTGCTGCTCTCATACGTATGAGAGCCTACGTAGGTGATAGCAATAAGTCTGTATATCCCAAAAGGTTAGGCAGAGGTGTAGGTATGTACTGTTCAAACCCATATATTTTCACTGCGACAACGTAATTGAGGCCCAAGTAGGCGAGAGCTGTACACAGCAAAATTCCAAACTCCGTGCTGCTACTGAGAATATCTTAATAGAAATACTCGATCCGGTAATCGAACTCAAGAGCTCAAGCTTCTTATCCAAACTTGTGTCGTATAGACCAATGTAGTCTCTCTTCACTCTCCAATAATCTATTCATTTTTCCATTTCAGTTATACACGGTCCTCGCGCTCGCACAATGCATGGCTACGCTGGAAAGTCTGGTGCCTGGCGCTTACAATCTGGATAACCTGGAGAATGTTCTGATGTATTTCTTCGCGATAGGAGTGATCATGTGTCACTTCGTCACACTGGTACTAACTACCATTATGCTGATTGGAACTCTCAGGGTAAGCAAAACTTCTCTTTACTTTTGTTGGGAATCGATGAGACTCTGGCCGATTGATTAAAAGTGGAGTTTAAGAACTTAAAGCAGTAAAGCATCTATTTCGATCTTCTACCTTCTGAATGCTGAAATTTCGTTTTGTCGATATTGACCAGTATTATTTTGCTCATCACACTAAACAAATTGTAATCACACTTTATTTCTATCTTATAAATGTAATTCAGAGGTTCCCAGACTTCTTTTCTCATAGACCACTTTCAAAATTTAGCTGGTTCCGGTGGACCCCCTTCAACTGCAACATGTCTACCATATTGTAAATTGAATTGTATACCCCATTTTTTTGTCACGTCAACGTAGACCCCCAGTCGAGTCTCCCGTGGACTTTGGGAACTTTGGGAACTAATGATGTAATTGAACACAGACAGAAAATATTTGGAACTGTCATTTTCGGGAAATTAGATGCAACTATGTATAACGAAGGCGATTAAATTGACGTTTAACAAAAGCAGTTGGAGTAATTTGTCAGAAATAAATATCGCTCATCATTTGCTCACGTTGTTTTTACATAGAAAGAGATAGCGGGAAGCATTACAGCATGACACTGAACAGCTCCTTTTTAAAGAAGTGTTTTTATATTTGGTCGAATAATTTTCCAATAATATAATTTATTTCCCCATGTTTCCAGGAACAAGCGCGCCTGATGAGGCCTTGGGTGATCTGGACATCTTGCCAGGTGATGGGCAACCTGCTGCTGATCATCTTCTGGACGACTGTCAACATGGTTTTCGACCACATGGATGAAAATTCTATCATCATATACATTGCCGCCTTCTTAGGGTTATGTAAGTGTTCGTTTGTTTTAAGAAACGTCAACCTACGCCCACGCCTGCTGGTGGACATAAATTACTCCCAAAAATCATGATTATAGCCATCAAAATCAGTTATTAACAATCTAGATATCAAAGCTGCTTGTGAACAGTTCTGTTTGTTGATATCTTTTTGACGGCGCAGTTTGCGCAGCGGCTAAACGATTGCCTTTCTTCAGTACGTGTCGTGGGGGGTTGTTTCTCGTAGGTCTGGGTGTGTCCATGTGACATGTTTGCAGCATGTAAGATGTTTGTTTGTAAACTGTGCCTAGTGTCTACGATACACAAGAAATCCTACTGTGAAGCAATGCTTTTTTAACGAAATGATTTAGTTTCGGATGCCAGTACTGACTGCCATATAGCAGTCACTACCTACTCAGAATTTCAGAAAAACTCAATAATATTTGGCCCGACCTGAGCATCGAACCCAGGACTGCGAGCTCAGCTACACACGCGGCTACTAGACTATTAAAGCAGTTTTTATAGGGCTATTATTAAACTGATATCTAATATTGTTATATTTCCAACAGTGATCAGATTCTACATGCTCACGTTGGTCGCAAGTTACTACAAGCAACTTCTGGAAGAGGGGATGGAACGCCTGAAGACTTTGCTTCACAATGAAACTTGGCACAGCACTGTGTAACAGAACTTAGACATAAGGAGCTTGGAATTAGGAACTGCATCAATAATAACGTGGCCAATCTCTATTGGAACTTCACTACGTAATAACTTTGTAAACACTATATAAACAATACTGAGAAAAGAATTTGAATAAAAAAAAAATGGCAAGAAACTTCGCCATTTTTTTAGGGTTATTCCGAAGAAAAAAGCTTTTCTTGAGAAGAACAAATTATTGTCACGATCAACAGAGATTAAATATGGGGTTTCTATTGGATATTAGAACACGTTTATAGTGCCGTCCCTGTTTAGTCTGCGATTTTAAAACATATTGGTATTTTTTTATATATTTATATTCACTATTGCTTCAGTTTTGAGGTCAAGTATTTTCTAGTAAAGATTATCTACTAACAAAGTATATAACAACTCATTATATAATACTTATATGTATTATATAAATTTATATCTACATGTTGGTTGACCAACATTTTGAGAACTACTCCCATCGCAGATTTTGTATAGACATGAGGGTTCATGAATCGATGGACATAGGGTTAAACTATGTTATCACTATTTAAATTGATCACTATGTTAAAATTAAATGATAAGTAACTTTAAATTTAAACTACATTTTCTCAGTATTTTATGCGAGTAGTTAAATTATTTTACAAAACAAATATCTGCTCATACAAACTCGCTGATCTATAATTTGTGTGGAAAGACGAATTAATATTATAAAATTAAAAAAAATCTGACCACCCTTCTGAAATAAAGTGCGACATTGTGTGTTAAAAATGATTACCGTCTCAGAATTTAGCCTGTTAGAAAAATATGACAATATTTTGAATTACAGGATTGGCGCCTTCAGCCATCAGTGAGCCATAAGTGCTTATATCATTTTGTAAATATTTTTAATTATAAATTATTCTATCATAAATAATCCTAAAATAAAACATTTTATAATTTTAAAAATATTTTTTATTTGGCATGTCTCTTAATATTTTATTTACTTATAAATAAAAAAAATACTATACCTATTTATCTAAATATTATTTACAATATCTTTAAAAATGTAACGTGGTTTTTTAAAATATATCTTAGTACAGGATCTTCTTTAAGATACACTTATAAATATATTATATTATATAATATTAAATATAATTTTTATTAACAAATAAGTATAGAATTTACTCATTATACTTATTGTTGAGTAATTATCAAAATGTTTCAGGATCGAGATCGTATTTTTGTTTCGTCCTTGGTAACGTTATCCTTAACCAACCTTGGTATGATTTTTTAAAGTATTTTTTTTTTATCATGTCGTCCCCGTTAGTTGATTAAAGTAGTCTGCAGCAACCGAAACACTTGAAAGACTGTATTAAATCTAAATAACATTTGAAAACTCTAAACTAATCTAGCGCATATATTATAAAGTAACGATAAAAAATAACTTTACGCTTAAAATTTAAATTTCAGATAGTTCTCACTTCATAGTCAGATTATGATTTCGAAAACATTTATTGTTACTTACATCTGACACGATGAAATTATTGGACATTTAATAAGACATGATAAATTTATAAGAAGAATATTAGGACAACTGGAGGCAAAACAAAAGAGAGGCCAAGAATGAAGTATTTAAACCAACTTGTGGAGAAGGCAGATCCAGTGACATTTAGAGAAATGAAGGAGCTGAATTTGAACAGAATAAAATGGAAAACGCTACACCGACAAGCACTTAAATTGAAGAAGAAGAAATGTGATACAAACTTGGTGTATTAAGAATAGAATGAACAATTCTATCTAGTATTAAAAAGCCAAAAACATATCGCAGTCCATTTTAAAGACAGACACACTATGTTCACCGACAATTTAACAGATGTGTAAGACAAAATCACACGTTTCACACGGACTTCTTGTATAGGTAGGCCGTTTCCATTTTAAAATATCTGTTATGCGGTTGGTGAACACGGCCTTAAATGAAGCGTGCATGGAGCTGAACGCGATACAGTAAGGGTTAAATAAAAATATGAATGAGATGTCAAACTGAATAAAAATTTAATAAGGATACAACATGTCACATGGCTTTTGGTGTGTTTGAGCTTTACATGATACACAATTGCTTTAAAAGGAAAAATAGTCGACTATATCTTAACTACAGGCCCATTTCAATTGGTCAAGTCACAAAAGTCGCCGCATTAAAAATATTATTACATATTTACACTTATTTTTCTCTCCTTTGTCTTAAAACCTTCTTTAGCCTTAACTCTAATTATACTCTTTACTTGTTAATTAACTATTAACTTAATACTAGTTTAGGCGGGGTCTGTTTCTCGTGAGTACTTCACTGAACCATCTCTTTCCATCTTCACTATTGAACTCCATATGAGGATCACCAGATATACTTGGAGCACTGGAAATGAAAGGAATATAAGTTAATTTAGTTAACCCGTCAAGTGATGCTAGTGAGACATATAGACCTAGAAAACCTATTGTGTCTCGTTACCGGGTGCCTCGCGTGTCTTTATGAAATAATCACAATTTATAACTTTTAAACGATACGTTCGGTGGATTATAGGCTTCGTTTCCTTCCCCATCTTTTCCTATTCGTATTTCTTCTTATTACTAAACCTTTGGAACTTGTACTGGAGCCACTAACATACTTTACTTTAACAGATCTAAGACCTAGAATCCACTACAAAACCATGATTTCGCAATAATAAAGCGTCTTTTATCTTAATGCCCTCAAATAAAGCGAATGGTATTCTTCTTTAGTAACTTTTGACTTTTAAAAGGTTAGATTGATTACCGCACTAGACTTAAGAACAGAAAAAAGCAGAAATTAAGTCCAGTCCTTCCAGAATACAATGTCAATTATTATCAAATCGTCAGAGAACCAAATAAAATGGCTGATTATAAAGTATTCTCTCATGTCTATGAGAAAGAAGAGAAGAAAGTAACGTAAGTAATCTACTTTATCTGGCAAGTGATGCAGATGAGATTAGTCACAGTAAAAAATCGAATGTGACAAGAAATATTAACCGAATGAAGTTACATTTAATTAAAGTAATACTTACTTAATTGGAACAAAACGAGGAACAGTTCGCTGGCCGTCTCCTTGGTGAGGAACGCGAGGCTGTACACGAAACCGAACACCGAGTATACGATCTCGAAGTACAGGTACACCTTCATAAGCAGCACGTGTTTCTGGAAATTTAATAGAGCACGTGTCATTTAAACATTTAATATCAGGTGCCAGTAAATATTCACAAATAATCTTTTTTTCTGCTTGTTGCCCTTTTCTTCTGAGCTCTTACACAGAAGTAGTTTTTTCCTGGCGGAATTGATTGCCCAACTCGTCAGTCAAAGGTTGCACTTATTTGTGGATCTATCTTCTAATATAATTCTGGGACTAAAATCACTTTAGCCCGTGGATCTTAAACGAATATTTATATAAAGTCATGTATTTTTCACTTTAAAAATATCTTACTTCTCTCAAGTTGATATATTTAACTGTTCTAAGAACACTTTCAAATCACGGATAGTAAAAATCTTAAAAGCAAGCAAACAATGAACAACGCTCTTATTGTTATTTGACACATAGATAATGAACTTAAAATGTAAACTTAACTTTGTATAACACTGTATATGTAAATTTAAATCCTCTTTGTAGTCTGTTTGCATGTTTATACTTATTCTAGTTACACAGGGAAACCTATTATTGGCCATACTTTACTGTAATACACAAATTCTATAAGATATTATATGTAACGCTGTTGGTCTTCTAAATAAAATAAAATAAAAAATAAATAAATAAAATTAGTAGATAATGGTAAAAGGAAAAAAGGCACTGATGTAATGAATGCTATTTATTACAACACATGTAAACAGTGGAAATTATGATTATACTAGATTTATTACATGACTTTTGTAATAGAAAATGCGCAAGATTGCATTTTAATTCATTATTTAGTTTATTTTTCCGTTTGGGAGTGCCCTTTATCAAGGTAAACGTGATTTAATATTATTTGATGGATTATATAATAAATTCAAAATATAAAAAGGTCTTAAGTCAAAAACCAGTTCGCATTCATTCTAGCTTCATCTTTCAGTAAAGATTACTGTCCACTCCGACATTACGAAGTACGGCGAAGAAAACGTTGATGGAAATTATTACAATAAATATCCTCTTACCCTATGCAAAGCCACAATGAAGGTGACAGTCATGATGACCTCGATGAGCAGGGCGACAACATCGGTGATGAGCCTCGCGAACTCCGACGCCAAGGCAGCTTGGTCCGACTCCGAGGAGTTCCTGATGTAGGATATGTAAAGCGACAGGAAACACGTCACGACTACTGTCAGCAGCTGGAAAGGAGCATGTTCTGTGATTAGCCACACATTTGTATAGTAGGCACTGTTAATTGTTGAGCCAGATTTACACAAAAAAAAACAGTTTACAAAAAAAAATCGACCTCGCTTGACAATAGAAGAAATGACTGACACAGAACTATTTAAATTGTCACTTACACAGTAAATTAAAGTGATAATTGTCACTAGTTAATATGTAGTACAGTAAAAAAAAGGTAATGTAGCATTAGGTACTGAAGCATTGTTTTTAAATACAGGTTGGTTGCCTCTATCCAGATGGACACCATTCATTTTGGTAATATTAGATTATTATAAAATTGAAAGCTTGTCGTGAATTTTTATGAGTTTTTTGTCTGGTTAGTCAGAAACCTAATATGTATTGATATCTAGGATTTTTTATATGATGAAACTTGTTTCGACTTAGATGATTTATGTAAGTTGAATAAAATTGAAACTTTGAAAATCAATACTTATTTCTTAAAAAACAATATTCTAACGGATTTAGTCTTGTTTCAATGAAAAGTTAATAATTACCAAATTTATGTAGGCGAAAGCGATGAGGCCTTTCCGAAGAGGGAAGCAAAAACAACATCTTGTTAACAGCGGGATCTCTACTGCATCCTTGATCTTGTTTCTGGAAAATTAGAAAAAAGAATATTTAAAAAAAATCCGGATGAATCTATCGAGTATGTGATCTTAGGATCGATGTATTGTTCGGTCCTAAGAACCGATAGCCGCCCATGCGACCACTAGACCAATTATGCAGTGATAGCATAGTATCAATAAATAACCATTTTACAATAAGCTTTCCAAATCCAAGTCACCAACCATACTAATATTTTGGTGTAAAATGTATCATAACAAGGTTATTTAAAATGTTACCGTCTATTAGTCGCGATAGGATTCAACAGTAATGAAAATAATTTAAAATGCTTCCAATACACAGTTGAAAGGGGCTGATAAAGTTCATTTAAGTACAAAGGTTAAGTGCGTAGGCAGTATGATAACGTTTATCTATCCTTGTTATCGCCGGACGCCAATATATTCACCCTGTATAACTGATACAGTCATTTCGTTTTATCAATTTGTTTTATAAAATAATAAAAGTTGACTTTAGAAAGTGTACAAATTATTTTATATATTTGTGTTTTTTTTTTGTTTAGCTTTATTTTTAAGGCTAAATAACTCTTTGTATAATACTTCTTTAAAGGATTCTGACCTACACTGGTACAGTAGTGGTAACTAAAGCTTTCAAGTTTCAGTACCCGGTATTGCTATAATTTTGATGACAAAATCAGCGCTGACTGCCCCTTTGGTCTAGTGGTCGCAAGCGACTGCTGCGTGAGCTCCTGAGTCCGATTCACGAGTGGTGCAAGGTGTTGGGGTTTTTTCTGTATGGAGAATACCAGTAACAGCAGGAATTATACCCGGTAGATAGCAAGAGGCTCATCCCTTATTAGATTGGACTCAATAACAGCACCGGTGAACGAACCGTGAATGTGGGTGTACAATAGTACACATCTGCCTTACCCTTTGGGTATACAGGCGTGATGCTATTTGCGCGCTGATTAACATAACATATTATGTTATGTAAATCAGCGCTGCACACTTGCACATAAGACCTTTCCATAGACCATTTTAAGCAGAGAACCTATGTATTAGAACATACGCAACTTGTATGTGAAATGGGGACGGCAGTACCTATGCTGAAAAAAGTGTCAGTTAGAAAGAAAGAAGAAACAAAAACTATTTATTGCAGGCACGCATAATAATAAAAAACAAAAAGAAATACAGTACAAGAAAATTAACATAATACTAGTACACACAGAGTTATAATATTATTATATTATAATGTCCTCCTGACCGATTTCGGTCACGGCGGCCAATCTCACCGGAGATTAGCCAACTACGCAGGAGATATTATAGAGCACAAGTGTATGCGCAAACACAGGTGCTCTCTCTGTTCCTTCACTCTCATAGTCCGATGGGACGGCAATCCGACACGACCGGAGAGAGATCAGGTGCAGGACCAACGGCTTTACGTGCTTTCCGAGGCACGCGTGTGTATTTACATACACGAAGATCCAGACCCGAAACAACAATTTGTAGATCATACAAATATTTGTTCCGTGCGGGAATCGAACCCGCGACACGTAGCGCAGCAGTCGATCTCTCAACCACTGCGCCAACCGTGCCGTCATTTTATATTATAATATATATATTATATACATATGTGTTTGGTGCCAGCAATGGGACCCCTTGTTCAGCTGTATGCTGCAATACGGCTTATTAAGCAGTATTACAGCGCTGTTTTTCAACTTGGGGCCGGAAAGACGCACGGACATTGAATCGTATTAATCGTTAATAATATAATCTCAATACTATGTTAATAATGGTCAAAATGTTTAGGCGTGTGTGTTATAGTGCCGAATCTAATTGAGTTATTAAGAAAGATCATGACGTGTATCTTTTGGTAGTTAACCTTACAAATTAACTCCTTTGCCGTACCCTGTTCATCATTTCGAATGCCTGAACCAGCTCTCGTCAGCTGTCATGCTGCTTCCAATACCACTAGTATAAAAAATCCGTGTTAATCGATCTTAAAATACTGCTTACCCCGTAGCTGATGTAGCGTGTCACTACCAATTAGACGTTGTCCCATATTCCGGACAATTAGCTGACAATACCAGATAATGATCGACGAGCGACGGACCGATATGACGTCACTTTTCTTTGACCAACCTCCACTGTGAGCGAAGCGAGTGTTCGACTATGGCGAATGGCATGAAGGATTTCTTTGTCTTATAGAATCTGTCTGCCGAGGCCTCTATCTAACTTATCAGGCTCTTTGCTAACAAAAAAATATAAACACGAGATTGATAAAATTATCTCAGAAATATAAATAATACGAAAATAGCTGACGCGTGTCGCTGGTTGGTTAGACATATATTTTGAATACAGTGCAATATAAATTAAACCTTATCCTGTGGATATACGTCACATTTTTACACGCCTGATCTTGCAGTTTTGATGTGCTGCAGCACTCATAATCTGTCTATACGCATCGACGTGCGTTTTACGACTTTTATTAAAAAACAATATTTGGCTATCGTGTATATGTCTACTTAATAACTCTTTGTGCATTGTAAGTAAGACGATCTAGTTAAAAAGGCTTCGAGATCTTCCCCGATTTACCTGAAAGATTTTAATGAAAACAAAAGCTAAGCTAAGCTACGCTCACTCTAGCTCCGCTAGCTATGGCTTTGAAACACTAGTGTCTACTACGTAATCGTCGTAACCACGTAATGCGTTAACTATTTGTGTTTTGTCAGTTAACAAACATAAGAGCGAAGCGAGTACTTTTAATATTAAGTAGAACATAGCTATTCAATAACTTTACTCCTGCCTATATTAAACCTACCAAGTTTTCCTCGACCATAGGTAAAATCAAGCTAAATGTATACAATAACATCGTGCGCGCGCATATCACTACTACTGATTTTATTGATCAATCAATTTTTATCTTTATTCTCTCCTCCATACTCTTACATTATTAATTTATTATAAATTGTTACTGTCTGTCTTATATTTCTAAACTCTAAGTACGTTGGACTGTATTTTTTAGGTAACTTATCCAGTAACAACACCAGCTACGTCATTTTACCGTCCATCCTGAACATTTTCTTGTTTTATTCAACCTTGACATTGGCAGAATCATCGTCACACCGCGATGGAGCCATTAAATTAAAATTGGAGTTGGAATTGATCACTGAATTGACACCAATTTCAATCACACTATAATTTTTTTCTTACAACCTCATTTGAAAAGGACTGACAATATTTGGCGTTGTCATTCGGCATTGTCAAATTCTAAGTCTATCCTTATCATTTACGGGATTTTACGCTTTCGTGATGAAAAATAAATTTAGCTTTTTACCAAGGGAATATATAATATTTGACAGGATTAAATCTTTCATCTTTTTCTCTTGTTTGTTTGTTGATATATTTGTACACTATGTTACATAATGTAAATGTTACCAAAAACTTACACGTTTAAAAAATAAAATGTAATAATTAATAATACTCAAAGGCATAGAACAGATTGTTTTGAAATTTGTTAAAATTGCTTTGTTCGTAAATATATTTTTAACGGTTGGATAAAAATATTCATCACCAAGAAGGTACCAACATCTAAAGTGCATCATACAAAACGCAAACAAGACCTTTCTGAATGTGTGCCAAGTATTTTTATGACATCTGCGAATAACTTCTGTCTGGGTAACAAGATTAAATTGAAAAGCTTACACTTTAGGTTGAGATGTACATAGAACTAGCTTCCGCTCGCGGCTTCGCCCGCGTGGATTACGAATCCGTGCATTTTCCGCGATACAAAGCCTGTATGCTATTCCAGACTATAATCTATCTTTGTTCCAATTTTCATCCAGATCAGTCGTTCTGATCCGTTCAGTCGTTCTGGCGTGAAAGAGTAACAAAGATCCGTCCTTCCATCCATCCATCCTCACAAACTTTCGCATTTATAATATTAGTAGGGTTAGTAGGATAACGCAATGCTTACTTTCTCAGACAAAAGAAACAGACTGATATTAACCGAAAATGATATCGCCACATTATGTAACATCGAGTTTACTATGCAAGTAAAGTAACTTGGATCACTTAAGTCTTCTGTTTGAAGCGTAGAAGAAGACATTGATCCATTTTTGTCACAGCCGATTAAATTATAAATAATTGATTAAAATTATTAATTCTGTACTTGGTATCGGCATACATTTATAAAAGAAAAAAATATTGCACAACATTGCACTGTGTAAAATACGTATTTTTAGTCTCTGTTAGCACAGATCAGCCAAAATTCATCTTTTTTTTTAAGGTCAAAGGAACGATTAGTACTTTATGGATTTATAAGTGCAAGATGCTACTCAGAGGAATTGTATTTTTGTTTGCTTATGGTTGCTAATGCATGTCAAATCTGTTCAATAGTCACGTAATTCATGAATATGAATCCCAAACATTTCCTGGTGTTTCTATTCTCCACCGATTGTCGTTTTTAACTTGTGTTGAGAGCAGGTTATTATTTTTATATTCTGCTCTACTCAAATTACAGGAATCGTGGGTGCGTTTTGCAAACATAAATATTCACATGGGCATACAACACAAACCCAGAACAACTATCTGTAGATAGATAGACACAAAGATTTGTTCCGTGCGGAAATGGAACTCGCGACACGTAAAGCATAAGTGGATTGCTCAAATGTGCCAACCGTGCCGTCAAAATCCTAACTAATATTATAAATGCGAAAGTAAGTTTGTTTGTTACCTTTTCACGCTTAAACCACTGAACCGATCATCATGAAATTTTGCATATACGTTGTCAGGGGTACAAAAAAGGACATAGGGTACCTTTCATACAGAAAAAAGTACTGTTACCCAAGGGAAAGAACGATAACTTTCGACGGTCACAATTGCTTTAGGACGCCAGATGGCGCTACGTGTGATCCGAAAAATGCACGGGTTTGTATTCAATGCGGGCTAAGCCGTGGGCGGAAGACAGTAAAAAAAAACTCAGTTTAATCAACGGTAAGGTAATTTATTCAGGTTGAAAAAAAAATATATTTCAAAAAAACAAATTTTTAAAATGAAATGTTACTTATTTCATGAATCCGCAGTCAAACACCAGCGGCCGACAATCAAACAGTATTTCTAATGTCTACTTTCCGTCATTTGACGAGTTAAATTCGTATCAAAACCGATTGTATCATTATTATATTCCAATTTAAAATTTAGATTATTGCTTGTGCCTTGTACCACAACATTACAACACAATTTTTCTCGTCGGAGGCGATCCCACAATCGTCATTAGCTGTCGCTTATGTAATGACAACGTCGCGTTTCGTGGTACCTGGTTACGTTATTCACTGCAAAACGATTATTAACGTCTATATTTTGAACGCAGTAATACCCATCATTGAAGGAAATGCGGACGATTTAAGAAATAATTTTCATAATTATTATATACTAGCTTCCGTGAGCGGTTTCGCCTGCGTGGTTTACGAACCCGTACATTTTTCCGGGAAAAGAAGTAGCATATGTGCTATTCCAGGCTATAATCTATCTCTGTGCCAAATTTCATCTAGATCTGCAGCCTAATTATGTAAAAAAGCGACAGCAATCTCACTGTCAGCCAATACATTATATGTCATAAAATGACGTTTGACAGAAGTTATCGTGCGGTCTACGCCTGTCGCTACATCGGTAATTAGGCTGCTGTTCAGTCGTTCTGGCGTGAAAGAGTAACAAAGATCTATCCATCCATCCATCCTCACAAACCTTCACATTTATAATATTAGTAGGATTATTTTAAACTACCTGACTGGTTTGTCGGAAGCGCGACCGCTGAGCGTGAGTTCTTGAGTTCTTTTCACGAGTTTGACAAACTGGTTTTACTGTAAACATTCTTAGAAGCGGCTCGGACTTATAGAGCGCAAAATAGTTGCTTCAAAATGTGGGTGTGCAACAGCCTCTGCCTAACCCTTCGGGGAATACAAGTATGATGCGATGAACCTATGGCCAATGACTATTTGGTGGTTCGACTGGTCTGTGTAATTTGCAGGGATGAAACCTCCGTTCAAGCAACCTGTTATCATCCATCACTTTCATTCAAACATCCGAATATTTATTTTAATTTTAATTGTAGGCTGTTGTTACTGTATGGAAATTCTCAGTAGCAACGCGGAGATAAATATTTTACCCGCTAGATAGTTATAACGTTCTTTTTTATCATTATGACCTCTAAAAAAGTGGACCTTGACATCAGACTAATACATATTAAATAAATAATTTATTCAATAAATCATGCTAATTTCTGTACTTGGGACATCCCCGTTCACCATAGTAGCGAAAAAAGTTATTTTTGTTGATGAAATATTTGTGAAGTCATTTGTACCACAAAATTATTTATTTATTTGAAGCAATCTCGAGATTGACCTTTGTTGGCCTTGATTTCACTAAGATCTCTTTAACGATAATAAAGAAAAATGATTCGTACGGATAATTTTGCAACGGTTAGTTAGAATACATAAGTTACGTATACTTAACTGTAAGAGTAGTTGTGATATAAGCTTAGGATGAAATCACATTTTCCGCATTGATTCGCATTTTACGGTTACACTGACAGATGTGATTTCACCCTTAAATGAGAACTGAAAACTGGAAGAACAAGGACCTTATTCTTTATGGCAACTATGATATCTTGCGATACGATCCATCACATTTTGTATGGAAATAATGCAAATGGACGTTATATAATCTTGTTGTGACATGTTACTGTCATACGAAATAAAGCGCTATCAAGCTTGTCTTCTCATTTTAAGTCCCATGTTGATTTCATAGCTCGTTAACAGTATAACTTTTAACTTTATAAGAGTCAGCTGTACCCCAAGAGTGAGTTTTCTTCGACCTAGATTATAGGACCGTGAAGCCAAAATCTATGAACATAACGTGCGCGCCCAATTTAGTTAACTTCTATCAAGGTTGCAAGGGCGGATCCAATGGGGTTATTGGGGTCATGACCCCACCTGGGCTGGGTGTAGGTCGACAACTGATTTTTTTCTAATCGCATTGATAAATTTAATAAAATAAATGCTTGGTATGTAAAATAATATTTCATTTTAATTAGATTTATTATTGTAATCGAATGTCTGTCCTGACTAAAATTCAACTATGTGACCCCCCCCCCTGACTTGAAAGCTCGACCCGCCCTTGCCTAGTTGTAGTCAGCGATCAAGCAATGCATGTAAAACCAATAAATCGATGTTGCGTTACATCGTAAAACATAGCTAATGTTGTTACAAACGGCAACAAATACAATTTGGGAACTGTAGTCAATTTGTCCTATGATACAGAAATCAATTAATCTTTATGGACTTTAAGACCGTATGTTGTTTTTTGGGAATTTCCGTTCTCGTTTTTGCTTCAACGAGTACATTGTCAATCATCATCTTCGATCGGGCTAAATATTAATATTTTACACGGAGCGACTACTGTCTGTCTTCCACCCAACTTCTGGGAGACTCTAAGACTTTAAGACCGATTGTCAGACATTCTGGGCTGCTGACACCGTAACGTTTATCATAGGTATTCGTATGACAACTGCTTACTGTGCTTTCCGAGGCATGGAGGGACTCGATATGTCAAGAACGGTCATCCAACCAACTATTAACCGCAGCTAGCGCTGCAGCGCTTAACGTCATAGTCCCACCGATCTGTGCGACAGCGAGCCTCAAAATTTCTACGTGAATATTTTGAATTGTATCGCTTCAAATACAATTCTGTTCACCAAAACGGATCATTACCGCAAACCGTAACATTGCGCACAAATGATTGTTTTCAAGTTGTGTACGTTAGTGTCAGGAACGTGACCAGCTGAGCACGGAATGATGGCCATTCATTAATGAACGAAGGTCGTCGATTAGATGTAATTCAGCGAACGCTAATGCCCAACATTTTGCGGGCTCCGAGCGAAGCCATTGTTATCAAATTGTCATATTTGCATACATTGTGTTCGAGAGACACGTGGTTACGAAAAGTATACTGTCATTGTGTGGGTACTGGGGGACAATTCTCGGGCAATTAGAAATAATGGCGAATTCGAGAAATATGGAAAAACCATACTTAGCGGATATCGTTCGTCTGCCTTATTTTTTTGAATTTTTGTAATGTCATATTATAGCTAGCTTTACCTCTTAATTTTTGACATGCAATGATCGGACGCAGTCGAGATTTTAGGGGTTTTTCCTATTGTAGCGACTACTACTCGCAACATGACAAAAAGTAAAGTGCCATCTATCGGAATGCAGTTACAACAACAAACCCGGAATCGCACTATGAGAGTTTACAACGATTCTAACACATATACGATTGTCCGACATCAATCGTTGGGCTTCGGCCCGGGCTAACCACCTTGCCTGGTTGGAGGATCCTCCCTTTTCAATGGAGGAACACCTCATTCCTCCATACTACAATATAAAGGGAAAGACGGTCAACATGCAGTAGGTATTATTGGTAAGTAAGCTTTTAAAATTTTCTGCCTACCCTGTCTAAAAACTCTGTGCACGCCGCTGGGTGTAGGTACATTAATACACTTCTGTCTAAACCTTCGGGATATACACGCGTGATAATAAGTATAAAAGAACAATGAGGGAGATAAGATATAATAAACGATGCTTAGTACAATTTAATTACACTGATACAGAATAAATTCTTTTTATATCTTTCTTTCTCTTTCTAATTATCGTATTAGTGCTTATTCTAATGAGAATTTTACATTCACACGGTATTCATGGGAAAAAGAAAGACCTATTTTATATTGCGACCATATGGCATTTGCTAAATAAAACACCTTTGTTCTTATCAATCATCTAAAGTACAATGACATTTAGATTAACAATTATTACGTTGAAATCTGAGCATTTAAGAAACATCTCATTAAAGACATCAAATGATATTAAACATAAAACTGTATTACTTAAAAACTTTCTCACAGTACAATAATATTTCTGTAGGCCATGTTTGAAAACTTGTGTGGAAATTAACAAGCTTCGTTATTATGATTTACTTAACCATAAAGATTTAACCACAGATAATATTATAATGCATCCGAGTGGACCATGTGTTTATTTCGTAATCCGCAGCTGTCTTATGTTGTGAAGATTTTTGCAGTTTGTTTTTTAGTTTATAATCTCTGTTTATATATTCATTCAGTCTAAGAGAAAGGGCCTATTCATCTAAATCCAAGCTAAACTAAATTAGTGCGGTATTCAAAACTGATAACCAATAAAAAATATTTTCACTGTTCTTTTTTTTGCATTTTTTTAAGAATGTTTCCCCCTTTTCGGCATTATGCTTGTATGCGTGCGTTTACACATATTGTATAAATCTTCACACGCATAGAAATCTAAACCCCGCACAACTAGTCGGCGAAATAAATATTTGCTCCATGTGGGTATCGAAACCCCAACACACAGCGCAATCGCTCAGCGCCTGCGCCAACCGTGCCGTCAATTTATGATTTGCGTAAGCGCTTACGATGCGATATACACAAACATATACGTTCTTCATAGTTAAAGTACATATCTTTCAAAGAATTCAATTCCCACGATTAAATATTACATGCTATGACAATTGCCTCACACGCTGTATTTCTCAACAGAGAGAGTATTAAGTAAATAGACGTTTCCCTTTATTTATAACTCTACTTGTTAATTTCCTGACTCATCAGCGCCGGCGCCGTAAAATCCACAAATGACGCAAATCTAATATCTTTCATACAAATATTTATTTCGATGGTTTATCTAAGCGTTTTCACACGACGACATTTCAGCACAAAAACGGCGCGGACGGACGTCTGCACTTCGTCTGCCCTTTGAAGTGTAAACGGGTGTGACTGCATCACACTTTTAATGACGCCTTATGCCAAATGTGCAAAAGTCCTAAATCTTGATTGTACAAAAGATTAAATAAGTACATTGTATCCTTTATATCAAGAAGTAACCAATTCACAGTTAGATAGCAGCAAGAGACATCTCAAAATGGTTTCATACCCCGTATAAGCATATCAATATGTTACCAACATTGCTTGATGATGTAGGCACAGTAGCCAAGATTCTTGAAGCACATAAGGTATTTTATCCGGCAGCTAATCGTGTTTAAACAATAAATGCAATAATGTTGCTACTGCAAAAAGTGCCTCGTGAGCTTAGGCCCTAAAGTCAAAAGTCAAATATTTTAATTTCACCTAGGCCTTTACAGGCGCTTTTAAAACATTATGACTCTAGGTGCACTGCTCCAGAAGTGAGATGTCCTATGGAGAAATGACCTGCAAGAAAGTCCATGGATACTCGTTTCAAAAAACTGTTTTTACAATATCAGTAACTGTTTTACAATAGGTAGTACAATTTAGTTAGAATATTTAACGGTAAACTAACGATGGAACAATAAAATATTCACGGCGCCTATCACCGGCTTTCTAATGACCCTTACTTCACTTCGTTCTTAAGTGGGCCACTGCTCAGTGCCTACCTACTGTTGGAGTGAAATGAACTGTCTTTGACAATGTTCTTTTGAATTCAAAGTGTATAAAGAAAAGTCACGAATTTGCATTCGATATTAAACTAACACACAATAACATAGCAACATGTCTATACACTACTTCCAGACCAGAGATATACAATTTAGCCACACATTACACTGATGCTTTTATATTGGGTCCAGTATCCGTGCTGCTCCTGAGAATTTCCATAAAGAAAAACCCTATGACACTGCCCGACCCGGGAATAGAACTCTCGACTTCACGCTCATCCAGCATCCTTAACTTTTTGAAAAGACTACAGCTATATTAAGTGACGCTGCACTTACATCTCAATAATGAGGCCATGAGTTAATTCAATAAATTTTAACAATCTACTGAATATTTATTGAATCACTTTTAGGCCACCCTGGAGAAACCATTTTGGTAGAAACCAAAATGATTAGTTTTAACTGTAAGAAATCATAAACTCAATATTTTAAACAATGTAGTTAGGCCACTATGGCTCTCATGGCCTCAATTAGACGGTACTTATTTCTGTGTTTTCAATGTCTCGTTCGTGACATAAACATGAAAAAAAAAGAGGCAAATTTTTGGCCATAAACCACACAATAATTTAATTAGTCATACATTCGTACATGCAAATTGTTTAGATTTCACATTGTAGCACACATGTAAATAGGTACAATGTGTGTACATACCGTATCTGAATCAAACATTGCCTTTGTCGTACGATTAACAAGTCTGTGAAGGAATCATGTGTGAAAGTCAATGAGTCAAAGCGAAAGTTATTATGATCCTTTTCTAGTTTATTGTTGGCCTGGCAAGTGACGCAAATTAGAAACAATAGACAGTCTATTGTTTGTCAATCGCCGAATGGCTGCAGATTTATGAATGGCTTAAAACAATTTTAGGTTATTTGAAATTGAAATTATTTATTAAACAATTATGATTTTTCAATCACTTTTAAAAGTCTTTTTTTTTTTTAAACTAGATGGCGTCAGCATTTCCTATGACTATCCCTGAGAAGAAACGCCGAAACTAACTCAGGGATTTATGTGAGACAAACATAGGGTGGAATAGTTTTTGTGTATAGAAATTCTTAGCAGCATTGAGTTTGGAACTGTCCCCGTATGAAGGTAATAGGCTCGCCACGGACTTAATAATAGCATCGGCGAAATGTGGTTGCAAAACAGGACACCTCTGTTTAACCCTTCGGGTATACAGGCGTGATGCTATGTTATGATATGTATGTTATGTGTATATGTTTTTATGTATAACAAAACCACTTTAATCTGACCTCCAAATGTTCTGTATGACTTATGGATAACGGCTCTTCCTAAATTAAACAAACACTGTAAAAGAGCTGTCATGTTGGCACACAGAGTCAATAGTGTAATTTTTCTTTTGTTTTAAGCCTCGTAAGGTCACCTCCAGGCACGGTCGCAGCCAAACACTTTGAGGGGGATATATCAACAGTAAAAGACAGGTGAAGATGAGCAGAATTTATATCATGAACAAATTAAATATAATATTATAAATATAAAAAAACCTACCTATTCTGGATTTCATTGTTTAGATGTTTTAAGCAGGAATTTAATGACTTGTTTAAAATTTTCGTAAACTGTATATTTTTAGAAGGTTTTTCAATTTGACGTGTACGATATTGGTGGCGGAAATGACCCCCACGACCCCTTTAGACCGTCACTGGTCACCTCTCATTATTGTCTCAGATTCCTCATTGTTGTCTGACTCGCTCATCGTTGCGTATTTTGTTCATTGAATACGAGCTCTGTCGTGTTTGGTTGCGTTTACCGCGTTCGGTGCTTCAATTGGTGAAGAGTTCGGAGCTAGCCAATCGCCACGTAGATCGCGGTAAACGACGAAAGACATAACATAGCATCACGCCTGCATTCCTCAAAGGGTTAGGCAGAGATGCAGTATTGTACACCCACATTTCGCCGATACCGTTATAGAGACCCACGTAATAGAGAGCGAGCCTATTGCCATCTACCGGGCACAGTTCCTAACTCCGTGCTGCAACTAAGAATTTCCATACAAAAAAACCCAATAACACTTTGCCCGGCCCGGAAATTGAATCCAGGATCTCACGCTCAGCATTCGCACTTGCGACCACTAGACCGTGAGGCAGTCAGTGTGAGTTATCAGATCAAAGCCATTTCTTTGATAAAAGTAACTTTGTACTAAAGTTTTGATCGCCTATTGTTTTTTTATAAGTGAGGACCATTCATATGAACAAAAGTGTGAGTTACTTTACTGTGTAAGAAAAATAAGACCTCTTCAATTTCGCGAGTCAGATTGATGGATACAAATGCGGAAAGGCCAATAACCGTTTTTATATAGCCATTCCTGGGCGCCAACCTTGAATGTTAATCGTTTGCTTATAATGCCGTTACTTAAAGGTAATAAGATATTCCTTTTGTATACTGTGTTTAAATAGGTAGAAATTAGTGTCATTGTACTCATACAACATTTCTATAAAGTGACATGTCTGTATGAAGAATAATGTCATATTTCATAATTGAGACATAAATCTTAGTCCTTTGGTGTATAGGATTGGGTAACGAAGAAATATATATTACTAGCTTCCGCCCGCGGCTTTGCCCACGTGGTTTACCAAGCCGAACATTTTCCCGAGATAAAAGCCTATGTGCTGTTCCAGACTTATAATCTATATCTGTGCCAAATTTCAACCAGATCCGTTCAGCCGTTCTGGCGTGATTGAGTAACAAATATCCATCCATCCTCACAAACTTTCACATTTATAATATTAGTAGGATATTATTAGAATTAGTAGGATAGTAGAATTGACATTATGTACCAATAAATAGGTTAATTAATATGCTTAGTGTTATATAGACACTAACTCAGAAAAATAACGTCCAACTGTTTTTGATATGAGAAGAAACAAGATATGTACCTATCTAACCTACCTAGGTCTATTTATAGGTCGCCATTTGAAATTGGTCGTTAGTCATTTAACTACGGCAGTCTGACAGCCGATACTAATCAGCAGATAAGACGAAACGAAAACAATTTACAGTCAAATCAATGATCATAAAACCTAACTGGTTTTCATAACAAATCTGTTAATTACGTATGGTTTCCCCTCAGGTCTTTTAAATCTTGGTCGACGTAATTTTGCGCGTGCTTTTCTGTTAGAATTTCGCTGAGATGCGCTCACGATGTTTTCATATATTTCTGGCTCTACGGGAACTTTTTTTTATTTATTATTTTATGTATAAACGTTGCCCCACACTAGCAGTGGCGTGCGGTTTATAAAGACAAAAAGAAATTGCCTACACTACATAACTCGCATAAATATTTATTATAAGATATTTGAGGTGGCAAATCACATACATCACTATTTAACCGACAAGACGACGAACTAATACCAACATACAGTTGGTGTTTTTGGTAAGGAAGCTTTTAAAATGTTCTGCCTACCCTGTCTAAAAACTCTGTGCACGCCGCTGCACAATAGGAATAATTCCTGTATCGTGGGTGCGTTCACATATACAAGGACCCAGATCCGAAACAACTAGATATCTGTAGATTACACAAATATTTGTTCCGTACGGAAATCGAACCCGCGACAAGTAGCGCAGCAGTCGATCTCTCAACTACTAAAACGTGCCGTAACTAGGGTTTAGGATAAGAAAACTCGGAATAATGTTCAAAAACCACATTTAGACATTATTACAAAAAGTGGTCCAACACCTTATCTTACTTCTAAACAATTTTTTTTTTTTTTTAAAAACACATTGCCCCACACTAGGATTTCTCCTGTATCGTGGGTACAGTTTACAAACATACATGTTACATGCACAAACAACCAGACCCGAGACAACTAGCTGTAGATCATACAAATATTTGTTCCGTGCGGGGATCGAACCCGCGACACGTAGCGTAGAAAGCTAATCGCTTAGCCACTGCGCCAACCGTGTCGTCCAAATTATTAAATGTATTGTTTAAAAAATAATTAGATTTTTGTTGTTTCCCGAAAAAAATCACAAATAGAACTTGGCAGGCGCAGAGACGATATGTACGATAACGTTATTAAGTCTCATGTGAAAGAAGCGAACCTCTTGCCGTCTACCGGGCACAATTCAATAACACTTTGCCGATACAGAAATAGAACTCGGAACGTCACGCTCAGTCACCACGATTGTGACCACCAAACCAAAGAGGTTGTAAAATATTAATATTATGAAAATTACACAGATAAAACCTCTTTCCACAATTTCAGCGTGTAGTGTCTAACCCTGGCACACATCACACAATAAGAACAATGATAAATTAAAATATTAACAACGGTGCACAGTATGCAGATTGTGTGAGGTCGTTGCCAAAAAACTGACATTGTTTGCTGACATTGTGTACGTGAACTAGATGTTCCCGCGACACCGTCCGCATGAAATATTAACATAGCACAGAACATAGCACCACGCCTGTATGGCCCGAAGGGTTAGGCAGAGGTGTGTTATTGTACATCCACATTTCGTCAATACCGTTATTGAGTTCCATGTAATAGGGGGCGAGCCTATTAACATCTACCGTGCACAGTTGCAGACTCCGAGCTGCTTCTGAGAATTTCCATACAGAAAAACCTAATAACACTTTGCCCGACCCGGAAACCGAACTCAGGACCTCACGCTCAGCAGATGCGCTTACGACCACTAGACCAATGAGGTTGTTATAAAATACTAGCTTCCGAACGCGGCTTCGCCCGCGTGGTTTACGAACCCGTACATTTTAGCGGGATAAAAAGTAGCCTATGTATTATTCCAGGCTATAATATATCTCTGTGCTACATTTCATCCAGATCCGTTCAGCCGTTCTGGCGTGAAAGAGTAACAAAGATCCATCCATCCATCCATCCTCACAAACTTTCACATTTATAATATTACTAGGACAGGATAGGATAGGATAGGATTGTTCATACAATATTTGAACCCATTTAGGACAGGCTGAGGTTTGGAAAATTCTTTCATAACTTTTTACACCCTTTAAAGGACCTTCTTGTCAAATTCTTTTAGAATATATATACATATATATATAATTGTAAAACAAATGAGTTAGGTAGGTACACTGAAAAGAGGCATTAGACCTTCAAGTCTTGTTTCAACAAATGGACCATAGTTTCCGTTTCCGTAAGAGGAGGCCAGAAACGGTAGTCTCTAGGTTTTAAACTAAACGAAACATTATATTTTTCAACAATAAGAATCTTGGTAACTAAGATAAAGAAGAGGAAGTGTGTTTCTAAGGTTATTTTATTTTTTGTATTTATTAAAAAACTATTCATTTAATATTTATAAGCTATGCACAGCTGGTATTCAAGTCCGCTGTGACCTTTGCGGTGTCCGAGGGCAAGTTTATTCACAACCGCGCGCATATATATAAGTTATTTAGTAAAATGAATATATAAAAAGACTTATGTCTGTTTCATTGGTTTACTGGCCGCAAGCGCGGCTGCTGAGCGTGAGGTCCTGTGTTCAATTCCCGGGTCGGGCAGTGTTATTGGGATTTTTTTTGTATGGAAATTTTCAGTAGCAGCACGGAGTCTCCAACCCGGCCCGGTAGATGGCAATAGACTCGCCCAACACATGGGACTCAATAACGGGCGAAATGTGTGTACGAGTACTTACACTTCTGCCTAACCCTTCGGGGAATTCAGGCGTGGTGCTAAGTTATGTTATGTAAAAGAACTTGTGTATAGTAAGTACCTATAGTACATTAAAAAGTTATTGCGTCCTTCGCACTTCGGGGTGAAAAATACTATGTACATATCGACTGTGAACTGGCAACGTGTCCTATCTCGATTTTATGAGGATTTTACTTGGTTACACCATTCTAAACTTTTTCATACCCAGCAGCGCTGCATAAAGCATATTTTACTTCAATCAAAATTAGACGCCAAAATCGAATTCAGTGAATTTGTACTAACATTGTATGCACAACCACGTTGTATGCACAACGCGGTCGATAGTTTCTTCTTAATCCTGTAATGTTGTCAAAAATGAGATAGTACCAGTTGCCAGTTCACAGTCGATATGTAATTTCAGCTGTTGTCAACCGTTTGTAGATTACAAAGCATAGTGTTTCGTGGTATTAATTGTAACGTTGCTTGTATAGATGTGAGGATGGTAGTGTAGAGGTCTTATGCAAGTGGTCAACCTCTATTAAATGGTGGCTGGTGTGACAAGAAGAACAATAATTTGAACGATTGTAATTGTTTGAAGGTACAATAAAGAAAAATCGTTAGTCCTGATAATATAAACAGTATGAATTTCTAAGAGTTTTCATTGAAAGGTCTCCGATTTCGTTCAGTAAGTACCTAAGGTATAACTGGGACTGCGCTCTTTAACCTAACACGTAACATTGCATGTATACAAGGAATGTCGATGAACCTAAGATTTGCAACACCATGCACCATTTTGCTTAATCCAATGCTTTTGACATATTTGCCTTGAACGCAAGTTTCTCGCTGATTCGACATTTAAAATGTTAATTAAAATATGGATCAGTTAAATAGAACTCATGAATTCCTTAAACTGTAACAGGAAATCCCAATAGCACTTTCTCCGACCCGAACATCGAACCCAGGACCTCACGCTTAGTAGCCGCCCTGTCCGCTAGATCAATAAGGCACTTTAAAGTTAATATTTATGTGAAATTTCTTCTTATTTGGAACATTTTATATGGACCAAATTAGTCTATCTATCTTTTATATATATAGATATAAATCACTTGCCGTGCGCAAGTCTCACAGAATCTCGAAATTGGCTCGACCGATTTGAATATTTTTTTTGTTATGTGCGCCTCAATACTGGGGTTATTTAGGAAAAAATAAAATTAGGAAAAACTGAAAGGAAAGCCACTTTGTGTTACTTCGTTCGTTGATGAAGAGTAACAGTTAAACCAATTTTAAGTGGTACGAAGTTCCCCGGGTCATCTAGTATGAAATAAACTTCATATTATATAGCGCTAGAGCAGCGTTTCTAAAGTGGGGTCCACGGACCCCTTAGGGGTTCGTGAAATGTGTGGTAGGGGTCCGCAGCAGCTCAATTAACTCTTAACATTAATTAGAAAATTGTGTAGCTAACTAACGCATCGTTTGATTAAAACCGCTCTCGCTGGGTACTGTTGAGGGGCCTAAGGTGGGGGGGGGACTTTACACATGTTTTTTCCTTTAATATTCATTGACAGGGGTCCGTGGAATTTTAGAAATTCTGCAAGTGGTCCGTGGCTTCAAAAAGTTTAAGAAACACTGCGCTAGAGAGAGATTCAGTAAGTAGAAAATGTCAGTACAAATATACTTAATCAGAGGCCACATAAATATAAACAAAATATAAATTACATACTGTGAGGACTATGTACTGGTGTAATGAACGAACTGGTCGAGACGATGACGCAAAACGCAAAACGACATATCATTGATAAAGTGTCATCTAGTTATTATATTACTCTGCAGAAGTACTTCTCGTGTGTCATTGAAGATAATTATAGATACGCATATCCGTAGTACACAGTTTTATTACGAAATATTTGTATTATAAGCTGGCTGGTCTTTGTGTGACACAATTTCAGCCAGTGTGCATCATATTAGAGGATTTAAATTTAGAAGACTAGCTTCCGCTCGCGGCTTTGCCCACGTGGTTTATGAACCCGTACACTTTCTCGGGATAAAAAGTAGTCTATGTGCTATTCCAGACTATAATCTGTCTCTGTGCCATATTTCATCCAGATCCGTTCAGCCGTTCCGGCGTGAAAGAGTAACAGAGATCCAACCATCCATCTTCACAAACTTTCACATTTATAATATTAGTAGGAAGTAGGATTTGTTTAAGCTTAGTGTAGGCATTCACTTTATTAGAAAACATTATTGTTAGTATACACTAAACCTGAAAGTAGTTTGTTCCGAATCAGTAACAGAACCGATTGTAATAATTTTTATACCATTTTATATTTTTTTCCAAATGATATTTAAAAATTCTTTAACTGACGGAACTTTTATTCGCGCTTGCCATCGGCGCATGGTGAAACATGTGGCACAACGGCATGCGCCTGCGCACTCACCCCACTACCCCACTAGTCACCCGGAAATTAGGGATGACCATGTTTATGGGAGCACAGCGATGCAACACAATAAGCTTGTAACTTTGAGTGTTTTCATCATATATTTTTGAATTTTTTATACGGACTCTATAAATGAAAATATTAATGATGTGTACTTGCTTTCGTATATAACAAAAATAATGTTGTATATATACCCGTGAACTGACGAAATGTAGACATAGTATTGTCTTCGTCCGCAGGTGTTCGTACAATTCCTCCTCCATGGTACAGTTTACAAACATACATCTCACATATACACACATCCAGACCCGGAATAACTATTAGCAGCGAGCTAATAATGGCCGTGCCGTCAAAATTAAGTACTCAATATTTAATTACGAGTGATGAGCTTTTGTTTATTTGTATTTCTGAGGTAAAGGTCAGTAACCGCTAAGAACGAAGTACGCCATAACATGGACAATAAAAGTAGTCATCAGCGGCGTGCACAGTTTTTAGACAGGGTAGGCAGAACATTTTGAAAGCTTACTTACCAATAATACCTACTGCATATTGGTATTGGTTCGTCGTCTTGTCAATTAAATAATGATGTATGTGCTTTGCCATCTCAATTATCTTATAATAAATATTTATCCGAGTTATGTAGGGTAGGCAGTGTCTTTTTGTCTTTATGCACCGCACGCCACTGGTGGTTATGTACAGTTTTGTTTTTAAATACACTTTACCCAATACTAGAAGTAGTTCCAGATCAGTTCTAGGTGGAAGTAAATCCAGAACAAGTATCTAACCTACGACACGTAGCACAACAGGCGATCGTTTAACCACTGCGCCAACCATGCCGTAACTAGCAAATTCTGTGCTAATGACTCAAAAACTGATTCTTAGTGAAGAAAATTCAAGAACCTTTTTATATTTTGAGAGATAACTACGTAACAGAGAAAACAAAATAGGCAAACAATTCTCATCACATCTGGAAATTGTCAATAAGTAAGGAAATGTCTAGAATTAAAAAAAAAGAGCGACGAAGCCGGATCGATTGCTGCAAACCTTGTAGAAAAATCTTAAAGGTAGAATAGGTAATATAGTTGATAAACAAGAAAATGATCTAACAAAAGAGGATTTGATTGGTCTCAATATAAGCAACAATCAATAAAGTACCAACAAGAAGCAGCGAGTCAGTGAGGCGATGAGAACTTTCACTGATGCACGACAGACATCTGGCCTCGACCTCGAATGCTACGTCATCAAGCACTCAATGTTTCTTGTTTATGTTGTTTGTCATTTGTTTACAAGAATAATAACTGACTGCCTCATCGGTCTAGTGGTCGCAAGCACGACCGCTGAGCGTGAGGTCCTGGGTTCGATTCCAGGGTCGGGCAAAGTGTTATTGGGTTTTTCTGTCTGGAAATTCTCAGTAGCAGCACGGAGTCTGGAACTGTGCCCGGTAGATGGCAATAGGCTCGCCCCCTATTACATGGGACTCAATAACAGTATTGGTGAAAAGTGGGTGTACAATAGTACACCTCTACCTAATCCTTCGGGGAATACAGGCGTGATGCTATGTTATGTTACGTTAATAATAATTATTAATTTTGTGGCTATTGGTCTATGGTCCTGGGTTTTATTTCTGGTTCAGGCAAAGTGTTATTGGGTTTTTCTGAATGGTAATTCTCAGTATCAGTTTCTGTCAGATTAGAGAATTCTGAGTAACAGAATGGAGTCCAAAAATGTGAATCACCCGCTATAACACGGGACTTGATAACGGTATCGCCGAAATTGTGGGTGTACATTAGTTATGCTTAACTCGTCGAGGAAGTCAGGCTTGATGTTATGTTAATAATATAATCATTATTTAGTTTCTGGTAATCTTGTGAAACGTCACATGACCTAGGATAAGGTACATTGCTAACGGACACTAGACCCATGGCTTTTGTTAGAACGGTGCGACTTCATCAACAGCTCGATATCTACCGCTTAATAGTTCATAGCACCGCTCATAGACCACTATGGATTTGAATCCAACGATAATGATGTTTTAAACTTTCTGATCTTAGTAGATGACATCCGAGACCATTTTTCCTACAGTTGTAAGACTTGTTGTTGCAACATTTAAATTATTACAATAACTTCCCCACCTAACATAGCATTAAAACAAAATTTCCATGTCTCGGTGTGTGAACACAAGATTACTATAAAGGGAGCGACTGACTTGTAACATTTAAGGCTTGAATCCGTAACCGGCTACAAGCAGCGGATACACGCGACGGCGACAAGCGACACTGGTAGTTCCTATACATTTATCTTTGAACCCGTAAGAAGATATAGGGTTGGATAGGCTTGTCGCTATCGACATACTCAAATCTTTAGGTGTGATGTATTGCGTTACAAACCGAGGATTACAGCAGTCAGCAGCGAGCTGAGCCGCTCGCGAGCGCCGGCCGCCTCGAATCCCTATATAAGTATGTAGTAGTATAACATTAAACTATAATTCAGTATCTACAAGTGAACGCGTCATCGCGAGCTCATGCTATCTCGTTGTGATTTGGAATTTATTTTCAATATCTTTAACTTAAAAATGGAATGGAACAGGGAAAATACTATTTTATTTATAAATAAATACTTCTTATTTTTCAAATAAAAATAACTTTGTGAAATTAATGGAGCACACACAACCAATGAGTACCACCATTTCGACTAAGAATTTAGGATGCTTGAGAAGGGATATAAGCGACCGTTCGCCAAGTATCATGTGCATATATATATGCACCAAGATCGCCTCAAACTATACATTACAAGTGTTACAAGTAAGTCACCGCTTTAAGGTTGCATTTTGTCCTCTTTGCTCACTGAATCTATTTCAATGGTGATTTAGACCAAGTGGGCCAAAATCATCACGCTTGTAAATAACGGGAACAGCTGTTAACGAAGTGTTGGTAATCGACTGCGAAAGGTTAAATTGTCGTATTATCTTAAAAAAATGTAACAGCTTTGACTTCTATAGGTCTTCTAACTCTTCATAATTTTTAAAAACAAAACTTTTTCGTGTACATTACAACAGAACAATGTATTAATATGTATATAAGTACATATAATTCTTATATTATCAGTAAAAATATCAGGGGGCAGGGGGCATAGTCTTTCAGTTCGTTGCCAGAATTTATATTAATTATCATCAGCATTATGCCGGACCCACTGACCAAATAAAAGTATGAGCTTAAAAACGCTTAAAGCATCAAGACCTCCATCACTGCCAACTGGTACAAACAAATTAATACCGCTTCATCCATGTGTCCTCACAACACAACAGTGCGCATGATCATGAAGTTTATTAATACCAGTTTCAATGTACGTATTTAAATATAATCAAACAGAAGGTTATACCTACGAGTGCATCTCAGCATGGACTTTAGACTTCGACATAATTTACTCAGAAACAAAAAAGCAACGTACTTCAATCTTCAGTATTCTTTAACGGGTTCTCGTTTGTACCAGTCACTGTGTTAATTTTCCTGCTGCTATTAATTATTGCAAACATCTCACGATCATAATAATGCATGCATGTATATTACGTAATAATACAATCTTTAATAATGAGGATGCATAAAGTATGGTCTTCATGAAGCCTTTTTTTAACACTTTCCGGGAGAGACCGCCTCTCGACGTTATCTCGGTATATCGTTAAGTGACAGTACGGCTAAGGGCGGTAACTAAGTAGCCGCACTGTCTCATTACATTGCTCGTTGTTAGTCGTGGTATGACGTTCCGCCTATAGGCGTCAACGTCTGTGGCCGTGCTTGCCGTATCGAAAATTAAAAATATATGTAATATGGTAGTACGGTTGTAGATGGTATGATAAAATGCTTGGGATTTTGAAGTGTCATATCATGACATTTGAAAATAGTCAAGTATCCCGGAACGTGGTAAGATTGCTGCTTCATTGGTTTAGTGATTGCAAGCGTGACTGCTGAGGTTCTGGTTCTGATTTTTAGGCCGGGGAAAGGGTTTATGGAAGAACGAGGTACGGTGTTCTTCCGTTGAAAAGGGAGGATCCTCGGACCAGGCGTGGTTGGCCTGATGGGCTGAACGGCTTGATATCGGACATTTGTATATGTGTTACAATCGTAGGATTTTCTGTTCTTGTAGATGACGCTTTACTTTATTACTATGCTGCGAAAAATCGAAATAGGTTTTTGGTATTTTCAAAAAATCTCAGTAGGCAGGTAGGTGGGAGTTTGAAATTGTGCTCGGTACATGACAATAAGCTCGCCCTCTAATGTGGGTGTACATCTCAGCTTAAACCTTCACAGATAACAGGATGCTATGTTTTTTAATCGTTTAATGAGAGGACTCATAAAGTAAGGTAATTAAGGCTTTTTTAAGATTTTTTACGTGATTTTTTTAGTTTTGATCTGATAATATTTCGGACAATGATCATCATTCCAAGGTATAGGCCACGCATAAGCATCTTCCGCTTGCAGAGCCTCAAACGTTTTCCTGAATGTAAGTTTCCTTGATGTGAATATTAAGTACTTTGTTCTTTTATTCGGTATTCTTGCAGCTAGATTTATTACAATTATTTTGCAAGATTTTCAAGGCCTCTGTTGCGTACTTACGAAAGACAAAAGCCGTCGACCAATATGTTAGCGGCTACTTCATCAGACAATGGAAGGTCAGTAGATTAAAGTGGACAGTGAGGCCCAGTACACTTCCTTGAGGAACTCCAAGGGCAGTTTTCGGTTTAACGGGACAGATGGATTATAATATTCCTGCCTGCATCCAACCTGTGTAGTTGTATAAGAAAAATTCCTAAAGGACGTAGTTCAGATAAGATTTCAGTTTAAAAGAAATTAAATTTTGAGTAATTCTCTTGAAATATTGTTATTACAAGAGTACAAACATACATCTTACATGCATAGATCTGGAAATACCAATCTGAAGCTTATACAAATATTTTTCCATGCATAAATTAGACCCACGCACTTTATCCTGCGCCACAGATCTGGCCCCTGATAAGCATTAGGTTAGAAACCTATCACTGTAATTACGTGTAATTTGATCAACATTTATCATAATTATCATGTTAAGAGCAGTCACTCGTAGCCAACACCTTAGCCGTAATTGTGTCTGCCATGGCTAGCTTGATTGTATTATGTATATATGTATTTATGTCATGTCTACTTAACTGGCCAACATATTATGTACTTAACGTTTATCTTTAGTCAATATTACGTCGAAAACAGTTATGACGTCATTCAAACGAGTATAATGTCCCACTGACCCTTTTGTCTGTTTTGTGTTTACAACAATGTTGTATGCCTGCTTATCCTCTGTAGGTATTGTGTTCGTAATAATAGTTCTAAATTTACTTTAAATCTAGTTTTAAAATTTTCAACCTTTTAATTCTCAGCAGAGAATGAGCTTCTCTTTAGAGTTACGTATAAGCTGAACGAGGAATTATACCGCAAACAGGTAGCATTCTGCGTGCCCTTGCGCAACTTGTGTGAAGCGGAGTATTATAAGGCATCGTGTTTCGACATTTATTAGGTGCAATATTGACCCCAAGTTAGGAATTTGGAAATTGAGGTTTTCTTTATACAATGCTCGTCTCTCAAGGATCAGAATGAGGTCGAATTAAAATCCTGGGCCATTTACTAATTTTACTAAATGGAAAATGGTAACAAAGGTGATCAGAAAAAGTTACTTAGTTATTTTGAATTATATATTATTTGCGTTAAAGACTGCCTGATTAGTTTAGTGATCGCAAGCGCGACTTCGAGCGTGAGTCTCGGATACGATTCTCAGGTCGGGCAAAAATGTGTGTGTTGGTAAATTCTCAATATCACCCAAATAGGCATGACACTTATTATCATCGGTGAAATTATGGTAAGTATAGGTACGATAGCAGATATCTGCCCAACCCTTAGGGGGACAGGCGTGATACTTCGTTATGTTACCAATTATTTAAGTATTTATTACCAATTCTGATAACCTGAGCATTTAGTGTGCATAATGTTGCCAGATTAATTTGAAATGTACAGTAAAAATTATAATGTACATACATGTTACGGTCGAAATGATTAATTGGTAATTATTTATAATTGCTTACTGGTTCTAAAGACTACAGTTTAGCTAAAAGTTTTCATACAAAATGCGTTAACGTTTTTACCACACTAAACATGAGCTGAATTTGCTGATGTTTTTATATGTAATAGACACAAATAAAAACTAGGTCGTCACGCTTTTGATATTGTTTATAGATTGAGAAATAATAAACCCTCACAATGTTTTTTAACTAAAAATCTTCCTTATCTTGTGATAATTATTAAATTGAGCAAATTTTGAAAAAAAAAAAAAAAATAACAAAATTTGTCCACCTAATTTATTATCTGACAATACGATATAGAAACCAGAATCAAATGAATTCGTTAAGATTTCGATGTAAGAAACGTTAACGCCCAAACACCTATTTTGCGCGTATTTCAAGGCAATTTTGTCAGAAGCCGGCAGCTAAATGATACTCTTAATGTTTTCGTGGAAATTTGAATTTGTTTAACACTGCACACCCCACGGGACACATTCTAAAGTTAAAACTATGAAATACTAAGTATTGTTCATGACTTCGTCTGCGTGTGTTTTGGACTTATTATCTAATTATTTTTTTGCTGCAATATTTAAAATAAGCCTATGTCCTTCTCAAGGTCTCAGGCTAGCTCTTTGTAAAATTTCATAAGTAATTATCGCTGATCTTGAAATTTTTTGATTTAGTCGTGATGAGGTAACAAACAGACAGAGTTACTTTCGCATTTAGTTAGTTGTGTGGATGAACATTGGTACCAGCTGGTACCCCCCAACTAGTACGGCGCAGCGTACGAAATATTTTTAATGAAATCTCTGAAGCCCCATTTCACCCCTAAGGGGTTGAAATTTGGAATATACTCTCTTCCCATATGCCTTACACCCAGTAAGATAAATTTCGAGTTTGTAAGTTGTATAGTTCTTGAGATTTCGTGGTTATTCAAGGAGCGTATGAGTGTATTTCGCTTTTATATATTAATATATGTTTTTTGTCTCTCGACAACAGCGCCACCTACGGGATCCCAAAATAGATAAAAACAAAAAAAAAACTATAGTTAGGTACAAAAAAAACATCAAAGTCGATCAAGCCGTTTAGGTGGAAAAGAATTACAAACACACGCACACCGGAATTTTATATATAAAGATAGGTATTCATATTAAATAAAACACCCACAATATCTCGACAAAACTTAAGTAGTACTCACATAACTAATACACGAACGTCTTGTCTGTCAATTACATATTCTATTTGATAAACCGCAGCGGCATTACACTAAAATAACATTAAACTTTATAGTTATAAATAACTATTAGGTTAAGTAGGTACGGTTACAAGCAGGAGGGTACGTTCAAGTAAAACCACTTGGCAAGGGACTTTCACTGTTGCGTTATAAAGCAAATGCCAGATCTGCTCAACCCGAGCATCGAATGGACGACCCCTAGGTCATCGGTATAGGTAGGAAGTCAATATTTGTTATTTAGTTTCAAAACACTATGCAAGTGCAAGCTTTGTTTATATTAATTAAATTCGCTGAATTGCAAAACAAGGTATGATGTTTCTTCGTTCAGAAATAATAAATAATGATGTAGAATAGAATTTTGTTGCAATAGGCTTACCGAACTTTTCGTACCTACTTAAGTGTAATAGTATCTACAATACTGCCCATCCCGTCAGGTAATATAGGCGAGATAATAGAATAGTGTTAATTTTTTTCAATAAATTTGTTTCGTGGTTTAAGCAGTTTTGACATGAGGCATTTGAAATGAGATAGGAAATGAATTCTTTGGAAAAATGAAAGAGTTATATAGTTATGTATTTTAAACTGTAATTCTCTTTTATCTTATTCAAGTTCCAGGTTTGATGTCTACAGCAAATAAAACATGTTCTCAATCTAACTAGAAGCTCGAAAAAAAAGAAAAATCTATCTAAATATCTATTTAAAAACCTAATTAGAAACCAAATATATTATTAAAGATGTTGGCAAATTGCGTGTGCAGTCAAAAGATTAGCTATAACGACCTTTGTCTAATCTTTTGATGGTCACGGACACGATAAGGCTGTTATGTTAGTAATTTACATGGTAAACACAGAGTAATCTTATGCGCTAGATCACGTCGGAATCGAGATATAAAACTGAACATGGCGATTTTATCACTTGCCTTTTTATTATGACTTCTTGTAATATCACATCAGAGGTACCTACCTTCACTTTAGACGGAAAAAAAACTGCCTCTTACTGTTCCTGTATCGTGGATACGTTTACAAACACATAATATCCACATACACAAAGACACAGACCCGAAACAACTATCTGTAGATCATATAAATATTTGTTCCGTGAGGCAATCGAACCACGACACGTAGCGCAGCAGTCGATGTCTCAACGACTGGGCCAACCGTGCTATCAATAAAGGTCGATCGGAAACGAGATTTTAGTGACTTTTCTAATACTTATACTTCTTCTTGTATTGCGTCAATGGTCAAACACTCAGCGGCGTGCACAGAGTTTTTAGACAGGGAAGGCAGAAAAATTTAAAAGCTTACTTACGAAAAATACCTAATGCATGTTGGTTCTAGTTCATCGTCTTGTCGATTAAATAATGATGTATGTGATTTGCCACCTCAAATATGTTATAATAAATATGTATTTGAGTTATGTAGGGTAGGCAGTGTCTTTTTGTCTTTATGAACCGCACGCCACTGCAAACACTATATTGTTTTGGAAAGGTATGTAGCCAGCTAAATTGCCTTCGGTGTGGCTGCGTTAAGATCGTTCCTCGTTGGTATCCGGGAACAAGAGACACTAGCAAGTGTGACATTGTTTTTAATAGAGTCTGCTATTGAATTTTCTAATAGAAATTGATATCGACCGCGAGAATCAGCCTGAATGTTAATGAGATTATTTATCTTAAGAACTGTGAGGCAAGTAAAATAGACATTAAATTTTTTAACAAAAAATAAAAACCGACTCCAAAAAACTCAAAAACAAAACTAATAACTAAAAAGCAAAAAATAAATCTTTTATTATACAATATAGTAGTTGCAGAATATTGAAATCGGTGCCAAGTAAAACATAAAAGTAATATACCTTGCTGCTATAATAGCGACATTGAAACAACGAGTTCACGTAGAAATTGTCGAGTGCGGAGCGAATTATGCGTCGGACACGACAAATGCACTTCGCCAATCGTGTCGGTTTATCATTGCATGTTTTACTTGGCACCGACTTCAATATTCTTCAACTACTATATTGTATAATAAAAGATTTATTTTTTGCTTTTTAGTTATTAGTTTTGTTTTTGAGTTTTTTGGAGTCGGTTTTTATTTTTTGTTAAAAAATTTAATTATTTTACAATTTTGAGTGATGGGTAGACCTAGTAAAGACGATTCTCTTGAAAAACTTTTTACTTAATCGACCACACGACGACAGGGCGTTGACAGATATAACGAGGTTAAGAAATCTTCCTTTCAATACTTGAACGTCGGAAAACATCTCCATTTAGGATATCCTTAAACTGTTTTTTGTCTTCACTATCGAATCTGCAATATTACCCATCTCGGCTTAAAGTGCGCATCAATACGAATAAAATAAGCCCAAACACTATGTAGCTGCTATCAACCATTAAGGAGTTCCTTAAACTGTACTGCACCTGCATCACGGACCTTGCAGTGGCAGTCATTACCCATCTCGGTGTAAAGATCTTGTCAACACGAATAAAATAAGCCCAAACACGAGGTAGTTAACATGTACCGTTGAGGAGTTCCCTCGATCCTCTGTCGTCTCCATCATCAGATCTGCCCTAAACCTCCATAGTATTGTAGTCTCATCAGATATACACATAAATATCAAGTTTTTACCCCTTGCTCGCCTACAATTTTCAAGAGATGCCCTCGATTTCTCAGGGTTTCCACCATCAGGTCCTGACCTGATGACAATGGGACCAAATGACAAGCATACCCTTTCAAATAAAAAAAGAATTTTTGAAATCGGTCCAGGCGTCTTCGAGAAATCGAGTAACAAACATAAAAAAAAAAAAAAAAAAAAAAAAAATACAGCCGAATTGAGAACCTCCTCCTTTTTTTTGAAGTCGGTTGAAAATTATGGACAACATTAATGCTTATTATTGATTGTCAGCGGCGTGCACAGAGTTTTTAAATACGGTAGGCAGAAAATTTTAAAAGCTTACTTACGAAAAATATATACTGCCTGCTGGTATTGATTCGTCGTCTTGTCGTTTAAATAATGACGTATGTGATTTGCCACCTCAAATGTTTTATAATAAATATTTATCGGATTTATGTAGGGTAGGCAGTGTCTTTTTGTCTTTATGAACCGCACGCCACTGTTGATTGTATAATGGTTGAATTACAACATACGAGTAGCTTAACATCACGTTTTGACCCAGGAATTGAACCTAAAAACTCATGTTCAGTAGGTCAATCAAACACTAAAATTCAATGGTCAAATGTGTAAAATTAATTCTTCAATTTATTACTCATGGCAATGTTTTTCAAATATAAACGTTGTTTTGCGCTTGCGCTAATTGCCAGATATTAAAATCTTGCAAAAAATTTAACGTCGGAAATAATATAAAATGATGCAAATTGCTACCAAAACGAATTTGATGAAATGAAATAGGTAGTGGCTTACTTAGCAATATTAATGAATGTGATATTAAAGCTGAACTTGTGTTATATGTATAAAACTAATTATTTGTTCAACATACATTTATGTGAGGATTCTACATAGACATTAAATTCGCTATGTTGCCTCATGCTGTTACTATGGACTGCAGGCGCGGTACAAATATTTGTACCGGGAATCGAACCCGCGACACGTAGCGTAGCAGTCGATCTCTCAACCACTGCGCCAACAGTGTCGTAATAAAATAAAGGACATACATATAAATAAATCTATAGTATTGCAATTGAGAATTTAAACTGATATTAAATAAATAAGTGAGGTGTCATTAAGAGCTTTTGTGTAAACATTACTCAAATAATAATCAGTGTCTGTGTTATGTTGATTACTGTCAATAGTCGAAGATGTTTCTTTGTTTCAAAATGTCAACTTTGATACCTATCTATACTTATAATAAATCTGTAGAGAGGTCAATTCTGTACATGAAATATATTTTCAAAATAACTATCAGGGGGTGATTAGTGATCGATACTGATGCCAAAAATGCAATCAGTAAAATTTTTGTCTGTCTGTCTGTATGTTCCTTATAGAAACAAAAATTACTCGACGGATTTTAACGAAACTTGGTACATTTATTCTTCATACTCCTGGGCAGGTTATAGTATACTTTTCATCACGCTACAATCAATAGGAGCAGAGCAGTGAAGAGAAATGTTGGGAAAACGGGAGAAGTTACTCCATTTTTTAAGCTTCCGTCGCGTGTGCAGCCTTAATGGTTAAAGCTACATAGAAATCATATACGAAAGTTAATCTGTCTGTTACATCATAACCATTGAACCGTGAGGAAGGACATACGCTACTTTTTTCAACCAATTTCCTTCTAGAGCAACTCAGACCATGACTTGACGTAAATACATAAAGTCACGCCTTTTTCCCATGGGGGTAGGCTGAAACTACGGAACGCCACGTGCTACGATCCTTACATAACCCTTTTGCTTCATCTACATTCATGCGTACTTGTCGAAAATTGTTTTTATAAATGAGTTCACGGATAATAAAATAAATAGGAAATACACTTACTTAAGTAACCATAATAAACAAATGATAATAATTTTAATAGTTATTTTGACATTTTTAATTTTTATTAATATTGATTGACATTTAGAATTTTGTTTTGTTGTAATTGAAATTATTATAAATAATAATAAATTCAACCCATTACTGTCCTACTGCTGGAGCAAGGGTCTCTTCTCAGAATGAGAAGGGGTAGGCCTTAGTCCAACACGCTGGCCCGGTGCGGGTTGGCGGACGAATTGAAATTATTGCTTGTGTTAATATTGTTATCAAAATTTGTAGAGTACCTATTCATAAAAGCCTTAATTTGAATGCTGAATATGAAAAACTATTGTTATTATTATAAAATCCTGTAAAACGCCATATTTTAGACAAAGAAATGAATATATTCTATTTAAAGTCTAAAAGATAAGTAAACCACATATCAACAGTAGCGAAGAGTCACTGAACAAACAATATATAGGATTTCTAACCTTATCACTATGTTTTTAAGGTTGCTATAACAGTGGCGAGTGTTCGTAATTAGTGGAAACAATTGTCTGACGTATTGTTTAATTTGTTCTTTATTTAAATAATGTGTTCTAGGAACAATGAAATCTGAATTCGATGGGAATCCTTTATACGCAAGTCTGTCTTCACTGCAGATTTAAAGGCTTCACTAGAATTTGCACCTAACTACCTAGGTAATATGAACTTCAATGGTTTGGCCGAGTTTAAAGCCCGAGCTTTTCTATGGAAATTAATAGTAGTAGCACAGAAGATTCATGTGAATATTTGTGTTTGTAAATGCACCCACGATACAGGATTTATTCCCAGTGCCGAGTGCCACGTAGCAAGAGTAGCAATTGTTACGGGCCCCGCGCAAAAGGGGGCCCCGCGTATCCAAACCTCCGTCTGAGCGTAATTTTTTGGGTGAAACTTATTAAGAAAATATAACACAGAATTTCATACGGTAAGCGTACAAGTTATACAAAAAGTCACTTTATACTTAAGAGACCATAGCAGATCAAGGACCCCCGATAGAATTTGCTACGGGCCCCTCGCTTGCTTAATCCGGCACTGTTTATGTTTATTCCTAGTGTGGGGCAAAGTTTTGTTTGAATGAAAAAGATAGTATGAGTTTGAAAACCGTTGAAAAACATCCTCCTCCTTGTAGGTAATAAATAAGATTAATGAAGAAGTTTAATAATTAATCTAATTGTTAAAAATACCTGTGAGTGGTATTTACGGCACAAAATCTCCTACTGCCGATATTGGCGTCTATATGACCCAGGTTAATCAAGGACTGATATAACATTATTTTTTTTTACTTTAATGACAGCGGTCCGAGACCAATTACAGTAATTAAAGTGACAACACAAGATAAATTCTAATAATAGAAATAAATACATGAATCCCTATCACTATACTGCAGACATACTGACAAAATCTTCGTCCATTCATCCACAAACATTACATAGCATCACGCTTGTATCCCCGAAGGGTAAGGCAGAGGTGTACTATTGTGCGCCCACAATTCGCCAATGCTCCATGTAATAGGCTCTATTATATGTCTATACGCTGCCTATTGTCATCAACCGGGCACTGTTCCAAACTCCGTGCTGCTACTGAGAATTTCTGTACAGAAAAACCCAATAATACTGACCGACCCGGGAATAGAACCTAGGACCTCACGCTCAGCAGTCGCATTTGCAACCACTAGACCAATGACGCAGTTGATATATTATAATAAGATTGTTTTATGATGTGCAATTAAATTGAAAAATATTTTAATACTTATGTTTGCACACGTTTTAAGAGAAAACAATATATTTAACAACAAGATATATCATCGCACGCGATTTTATAATTCCATAGAATTTTAAGTACTTAGGCGAGAATAAAAATATTTGTGTAGACTAATACATTTACGAGTATGACGCTCCTTTTAGTAATACAAAAACAAATGTGTGTGTGTGTTCTTTTATCATAATAAATCAACGGATAACAACCCGTGACTGCCTCTCGTATATCGTCTGTTTTTCGTATTAATGAAAGAATGTATTTATAATAACTACCTTATTTCTTGACAAACGTAAATCTGCAGAATATTTAATTAAACGATCAGTTATATTTATTAATTTATACATAAAATAAAATTATAACAGGCCGATGTCTGTACATTATAGATATTGGAGAAAAACTAATATGGAGGTCTTTTTTAGAGCAACGGAAGCCAAAACAACAGTTTTTAGAATTTTTATCTGTCTGTATGTTTTTATGTACACGCATCATGCAAAAACTACTGCATGGAATTGAATGCAGTTTTCACCGATGTATTGCTCGAGGTCTTATTTAAAATATAGGCTCCATTTTACGGAGCTTCATAGTACGAAGTCGCGGGAAAAAGCTAGTTTGTAATAAAATATTAGGTATTTGATCTGTCAAGTTTATTTTTGTGTAATACATGACAAAACTAAGGCTGTAGTTAAAAAAATCTCGAAGATTCGACCACGCTTAACGTTTCGAAAAGATGTGATTATTGTGATAGGTACACTCATCATTAAAAATATGTAGGTATATACATAGCTAAATTCAAACGCTTATTCTTGGAAAACTATTGGTTTTAATCATAGAATTTAAATGACTATGTATTTTTATGTATCCGCAGATACTATGTGTAAAATTGGTCAAGATTGAATCACTATTTCCTTTAATAATCGCTTTTTATTCCATGATTTTGCTTACGTCAAGACTGAAAACGACACTGATCGTTATTTAATGCTATACTAACTATTGATTGGTGTTTGTAGCGTTGAAAGAAGGCGATCATGATGAATGGTTTCATAGATTGTTGATGTTGGTCAGTGACGTAGCGTAGCGGGGGCGACAGTGGTTACATTTTACAATAAATAAAAATACCTATATCTTATAAATATTTGTGTTGCACCCACAATTCGGACCGATTAAGATGAGCTCGGAACTTTGTATTTCTTATTCTGTGACGAAATCGGGGAATCCCTTTTCTTTAAATACGTAAATTAGGGGGCCGCGAAATTTGCCTGCGCCCCGGGCGTCTTGAACCCACGCTACGCCACTGATGTTGGTTAACCATGTAGCTTGAAAAGTTTAAACCCTATTAGAAAAAAGAACATAAAGCTAATTTTGATTCTCAAATGTATTTGCACTTGTTGCTTGGATAATAATCTCAAGGACACTGTAATTAATTCAGTAATTTATCTAGAATAAAAACATCAGCTTCAAGCTAATAAATAAAGTTGAGTAGGAATCATGTCCATTACTGGCCAAAAAGAAACTTATCCACTTCTTATTTCATATGAAAAAATAAGAACATACGATTAAATTCGTTAATTAATTCCGTGATCATATATAAATTATCAGAAGCTAGAATTAATAAATCTAGACAACCATTTTGATTACAAAATATTAGTTAAGTACGGACCTCACACCTGCAAAGCTGCACCTATTTTGATCGAATTGATGAAAGTTTAAGAAATTAACACGCAAAATCGTAAGAAACTGGAATAATTTCTAAACATTTCTTATAATAAAGAATTAGACAATCTTACTGCATCTCAAGGCTTATCAAATATTTTAACGATGTCACTAAAACACACACAACCCAATTAGGGGAAAACTTTCGCTCACAACACTTACTTCAAACTAGTTTCGATAGTAGTGGACATGGCGCGGCCGGCGCGTGCGCGACTTGTAACGACTGGTGCAACACTGGCCTGCGCAAGAGTTGACTATCGGCGATACGAGGTTTAGCATTCTTATAGAACGGTAAAATCCACCCGTCTGTATTTATTTATGGAAAGGATTTTATTTGAATTTTTTTTATTTAATATTCCTCATCGGTATTCATGTTCTAATTATTCGTGATTTATTTAAATAAGATATTAATTTATTTTTCGTATACTTAAAATTACGTCATTCAGTTTTAACGAGCATAATACCCGATTTAACTAAAAAAGCTATTCATTTGTAATTTTAATTTTGATTAACAACTTATCAACAATAACAGCTATTTAAAACAAATATGTTCTGTAAAAACTGCAGTTAAACTGTCACACCAATTTAGTCATAACACAGCTAACTTTCAACTTTCATAAGTATAGCAACTAGGCTCCTGTCACTTCTGTAAGCTGCTCAGACGCCGTGGGAAGATCACATTGTTATGTGTTATTGTTCGTTTGTTTCCACATTTATCTTGTTTTACTCTTCACTGGGCTTTCTGAAACTGAGATGATATTATGAGTTCGTTATATTGGTGTTTTAGAACTGTCTTTTTCCACCATAATGTTTTTCCAGGAAAATTTAATACGAACTTAATGACCAGATTTTTAAAAATAATAATAATAATTTTATTAGCTAATTTAATACGATTTGTTCATCATCATTTGCCCAGCCTTTTCCCAACTACATTGGGGTCGGCTCCCAGTCTAACCGGTTGCGGCTGAATATCAGTATTTTACACGGAGCGACTGCCTTCTGACCTCCGCCACCCAGTAACTGGGAGACACTGATATTCTAAGGTTAAACTGGTTGTCAGACTTTTTGGGCTACTGACACCCGAAACGACTGTCATAGGTCTTCGTATGACACCTGGGACCAACTGCTTAATGTGCGGAGCTCTTAGATCATGAAAGGATCGTGCGCTTTATCCCTACGAGTTTTCCTAGGCCTTGATAGTAATCATCAATCTAAAAAAAAATATGAAAAAAAAGTGCGCGGGCATTTGTGTGATCTTTTCAAGAACCGAAGGACCAATTTAAGATAGATCTTTAGTATTGTTACCTACGACAAGACACACGTGTGAATTACGTAATATGTTATTAATTGGAACTTTACATTGCTCTTCATATTCATTCTATCATGAGAATGTATTCTTTGGTAGCTGTAACATTTTCCGACTTCCCAAGATTTCCATGGAGCATCTTTTCTATTGCTTCCCATCATACATGTGCATTGTATATGTACATTGTTTTCTTAGCCAAAGGGTACGGCCCTTTGAAAATCACAGTTATCATAACATAACATAACAAAGCATCACGCCAAGTAGCTCAAACTTAAGGCTCGTGGGGCCAAGTTCGGTTCAAAGATTTTTTATTTCTCAAAAGAACATTACAAAGTTCACTTAAGATATGAGAATTAAACAATATTATACTTAGGTAGTACGAACATTTGGCATTCGATCTATCGGATGCATATATTTTAAGTTAATCCTTTAAAAAATGTTTCTTTAATCTATTTTTTAATTTTTAAAAGATAAGGAATCTTTTATATTCTTAGGTAGCTTACCGTATAGTTGAGCTCCCTCAAACTGTGTTCTTTTTCCCGTATAGGGTTCTAATCATTGGTAATTGTATATGGCCTATATTACTTGTACAGTACCGATGTATTTTATGTTTAAATGTGATGTGTGTGCGTATATTGTTATATAAAATTTTTCAAATTAGTATGCATGTATGATATGTATATCATTTTTGTAGGCTAAGTAGATTAGTTTTATTGTAAATATCTTTAGTAGGTGTTAAGTAATTGAAATTGAATAGGACTTTAATAAATTTATTTTGTGTAATTTGTATGTCTTGTAGGTTGGTATTTGCAGTCACAAGTTCACCGGCAAAATAACAGATTGATAAATAGAAAACAGCCGTTTACTAATAGCCATATTTATGTGTGTTTTAACACAATAATCAACTGTTAAATCAACTGTGATATATAATCTAGTACCTTTTTTTTCCTTTGTGGCATTTGAGTCGAGGTCGACTATTCTGCCAGTGTTATGTTGAGACGGCAGCGAAACCTAGTAGGTACTTAACCATGTTATTTTGAAGTTTGACTGTTTGAAATTGTGAGGTTAACATCAATATTTTGGATGTAATGATTATTTTCATATTTATGTACTAATGGAGCATACGAGTCAGAGTAGTTAGCACAACGTAGCACAGTGTTTGATAGCCCAAAAAACTACCGAGTTACTGATAAAAAAAAACGCACGCGCTAATTTCGTCCGGCCTCCGTTCTTTGGTCTAATAACCAGTCTAGAAACAAATACAAAAGTAAATATTAGAATATTTATTAATAAATAGTTGTCTTATTTACAATGCTCACGAGTTAAGTGGTGGTTGGTGGTGAATTATACGCTTACACGACTTTGCTGATATGCTATGTACTGAATCTCTCTGCTGTCCTCCCTCACGTACACCACGTTATGTACCAGGAATAGAAGGTAGATGTTCAGGACTGTGGATAAGAAACAAACAGAATTAGTCTGTGGTCCCTAGCTGAATAGGCTGTCTTTTTTGCGAGTCGATGGCAATCTAAAAGACCAGCAGCCAAATTACCTAAGAATAATGTGACAGTGGCTGTCGCTAATAATCATGCTATTCCTTTCCCCCTTAGGATAAAATGTATAAGCGAGAAAGGGATGCACTGTTTCTTGGTCACTGTGGTTATCAGATTTTTTACGTAAAAAAAGCGCTAATTTCTGCTATAATGACTGCGCTAGGCATTAATTACAGAATTCTAAATAAAATCTGACTAAGACTAAATAAGCCTCATTGGTCTAGTGTTCGTAAGCACGACTGCTGAGTGTGAGGTCCTGGGTTCGATTCCCGGGTCGGGCAAAGTGTTATTGGGTTTTTCTGTATAAAAATTCTCGTTAGCAGCACGGAATCTGGAACTGTGTCCGGTAGATGGCAATAGGCTCGCCCCTTATTACATGGGACTCAGTAACAGCATCGGCGAAATGTGGGTGTACAATTATAAAAGTACGCCTCTGCCTAATCCTTCCAGGAATACAGGCGTGATGCTATGTTATGTTTTAAATAAAACTAAGAAACTCCAATACTAGTTTGGTATTACAAACATAAAGTATCAAATTATGTTTTGTAACCAAAATATTGTGTGTGCGCTATCATTTGTGTTGAAACGTACACATGAAAATGCACAATCGGTAGGTACTGATGCAACGCGACTGACGATGTTATTGCATTAATGCGTTTTGTACACGTAAAGCGTGTTATCGGCCTGTGAACCTTTCAACCAACAGACTATGCTACCATTCTAACTGGATGCTACTGAATATAACTGACAATTCTTATAATTTAACTTAGGGACCATCCATAAATTACGTCACACAAATTTCATGCCTTTTTGACTCTCCTCCCCCCCTGTCCTTGTCACAGGTGGTCACATTTGTTATACTCTCCCTAGTGTGGCGTCACATATTTTGCAATTTTACATCTAAAATTTATTAAATTAAAACAATAGATATATTAGATTTAGAAATGTGACGTCACAAAACTTAGGACCCCGTCACAAAATGTCACACTTCAACGACCCCCCTCCCCCTTAACGTGTGACGTTATTTATGGACAGCACCTTATAAGTTCTCTGCGAAACATGAGCCTTCTCATGTCATAGAGTATGCTGTTACTAGCACATTTTTTTAACATAGCCTTCACATTCCGATGTCTCCTGTTTCGTGCGTAAAAAGACTCTGTAATCGGTAATCACAGAAAGCTGTTCGCTTAGCCACCGCGCCAACTGTCCCGAGAATCTGCTGCTATTCATCTGGTATAATCCTTTCAACGGAACTCATGATGGTGAATTTTAATGGTACCTAAGGACCAGTCGTCCACAAAATTTTTGTCACATTGCTGAAACAGGTATATAATTAGGAACTCATTTTTTTATCTGCCTGTGAGCGACTGTATATTTTGTCGTTTGGTCCTTATAGTAGAAATATTAAGACATTGAGAGAAGTAGCTCATAGTTCTTCGTGATCTTAAGTCCTTGGTTACAGTTTGAGCTTGAGTACGACGTTGTAACTGTAATGCTAAAAATGTATGAAAACAAAAACGTGCGCGCGCATTTGAGGGAACTTCTATCATAAACATGCTTACATTTTCATACATTTAAAACTACCTTATTAGACCCCCAGAAATATATTGTGTCAGTGTCAATTTGAACATCAAGTGTAACACAGAAAATTCAATAAGCTCATATAGAAAAAATATTTTAAGAATTTTAGGTGTAACCTACCTACAAAGAAGAGGTATATTGCGTTTTTCTTGTACTCTGTGTAGTCGACGAAGGGTAGGTCTGCAACCAAAGTCATCAGCTGGGAGACTGTGGCGAAGTAGAAGTAGATCTTGAGAAGCAGCTTATTTTTCTGGAACATTTGTAAAGAAAGCTTTATAGGGAGCACTGGATGCGTTATAACTGAATAGGATTTTTATGCTCGCGCCTGTTGAAAAAGTTACTGCATTGTTTTTATAGTCATGGTATATGAATCGTTTTATTCTATTGAAGGTTTGAGTTCTTTTGACGATGTAATAAATAATTTAAAAAATGGTAAGCTAAATGTTAAATGTGATTATATTTATTTGCTATAAAGGTTTACCCACAGCTGGTGTACCTATACAATATATCTCTAGTATGTAATATAGCCTCGGACTAATATATACCTACGCTAATTACGGGACCAAACATTCACAAGCATGATTACACTTTACAGTTATGGTAGAATATATAATTACATACATAAGCTTTTGCACCTAGATTTGAAATCTTATGCATGTATGCGTCACTATTACCCGAAGACAGAAAGCAGTACCGCAAGAACCACGTCGGGATTCTTCCAATGCCCTTGAATAACATTAAGTTTTGTGCAAGTGCCTCAGTAAGTTAGAAAGATTCTCATGCAATATCTGCCAGTATCACTGTTACAGCCAGTGGCGTGCACAGAGTTTTTGGACAGGGTAGGCAGAAATTTTTAAAAGCTTACTTACCAAAAATACCTACTGCATGTTAATTTTGATTCGTCGTCTTGTTGATTAAATAATGATGTATGTGATTTGCCACCTCAAATATCCATAGATTGACTGATTTGCGGATTGCGGATGCGGAACCCGAAAATGAGATAGTGCAATTTTGTAAATGGTTTTCCAAAACTTGTATCTGAGAATTTGAACGCGTCTCAATACGATTTTTTCCAAAGGTGTGATATTTAAGGGAAGCTTCTAAGTGTTTTTCAGATTGATCGTGTTTTTTTGCTGCCATAGGGAAAATATGAATATCGGTATAACCTGCGCCGTTCCAGACGGTTTTATTGTTTGAAAATAGTGTATTGAATTTACGATTGACCTTACCTTTAGTTTGTATTAATTGCAAATTTGTTGTACAACGGCCTTTCGCGATCACTTATTTTGTTTTTCACCGAAATATGGTTTTGAAAACGCATCACTTTTTAATTTCTGTACACACACACCACCTGAACAACTTTTACAGTGAAAATATTCCATTTTTCACACTATTATCAACGTTAAAATCTTAAATACCTGCTATCACAAAACTAGTCAGACAAACAAAACAATAACAATGGCAACGACTCGGAACGCACGAACGAACGAACGTCAGTATCAAAAAATAATACGACCAAAAAGTAATGGTGCTTTACTTAGCCCTAATAAAATCATAAGATGCTACTTTTTAAAACAGTCACTTATCCAACAAGAGTTCGGAAGTCTTCGGCAATTGTCGTAATTCGTCGTGTTGTGTAAATAAGACAGTGGCTACTTTGACGTTTGTGTGCGTAATTTGTAACATTGTGTGCCAAGTATTTATAGGAACGCACACTCCATTGTATTCGTATGACAACGAGTTTATCACGAGGCACACATATAAATTTTAAGCCATGAATATTTTGCATCTTTCCCGTTAGACGTCTAACGGCGCTAGTGCAGCGCAAAGCGATCTTGCGTCGAAATGTACGAAAAAGCAGGCATGTATCGACGATACTTCGTGATACCACCGATACTCGACAGGTGGAGCTGATTTAAGATTTAAGAATTTTTTGTTTATTGATAGTAATTGCTTGTAGATAAAATATTAGATATTAGAATAAAATAAAAACAATATAATAAATATTTATCTGAGTTATGTAGGGTAGGCAGTGTCTTTTTGTCTTTATGGACTGCACGCCACTGGTTACAGCTAAGGAGTGCCGCAGGGTACAATTAACCCTTTTAAGGCCTTTGACTTACTCTGTGTGCACCGATCAGTAGAACCACAGTGAGCACTATATCTGCTAACGCCGCAGTCACGATCACTGGCAGGTGTACTGCAGGGTCACTGTAGTGGACGTCTCCTCGAGGTTTCTCGCTCGTCAGTTCATCTACCATCTCGTACATCAGCATTGGAAATGCTACGAGGGCTAGCGTCTGGAATGAATATTAGGGAACTTGAACAAATTTCGTAGGAACTTCGGCTTGATAGCTCTTTCTCTCTCTCTCTTAGGGTTAACATATTAAAATTAGTGAAGCTATTGGAACTGTTGAATTAAATATCGATTATAAATCTTACTTATCAATGTAGTCATTAAGATGTATTCTCGTTTTGTTTAGATAATTAACTAAAGGTAAACAATCTTGATGTGTCCTTTTAATATTTTTTGTTTAAAAACTCAGTTCTTTCTTTCTTTTTCTTTTTTTTTTTTTTTAAAAACGTTGCCCCACACTAGGAATAATTCCTGTATCGTGGGTGCGTTTACAAACACATATATTCACATACACAAACGCCCAGACCCGAAACAATTATCTGTAGATCATACAAATATTTGTTCCGTGCGGGGATCGAACCCGCGACACTTAGCGCAGAAAGCTAATCGCTTAGCCACTACGCCAACCGTGTCGTCGTTCAAAAATAAAACGCGACTAAAAACCAATGTAAAACAACAATAACGATTACCAAATCAATTGAACCACTAGTTTAAGCAGTAGTTTATTTGCTTAATATGTGTTTGTGTAAAAAGTCACAGCAAGATTGTTTACCTTTATTTAAGTACCTAAACAAACCGAGTATAGTAACCTATTCACTCGGTTTTTACAAAAAAATGACATATTCTAACTAATCCAACTACTACATAACGATAATATTTTTCATTCTGACATAAGAGACAAAAACTTCTTTAGGTATAACGAAATAATCATTAAAAGGTTCAAGTTTATCGTAACTGTAATAAATAATATTCGATTGACTTTCAAGACCTGCTATGACAAGCATCCAAGAATGCTGCACACGTACTTTGGGACAAACGTTATCTTTGTTTTTGTTATGTTAAAAGTCATTATAATACAATACTTGCTATAGGCTTATTCTCAGAAAGACTGGCGTTCCGAAAATAATATCTCGACTTATATTTGTCATTAATTATATGCGTCTCAGTGAACAATAAATAAGGACAAGATTAAAATTTAAATACCTTATAACTCTGTTCTTATTTTTATAGCTAGCAGTAGGGAAGTTGGCAAAATTGGCGCAAGATACGGCAAAAAAGTGTAAAAAGGCTAATGTAAGCAATGGGTTGATAAAAACTGCAAAAACTAATAATGATGTTTATCAATATAATTTACTGTCTAATTTTGAAGTGGTTTCAAGATAGAAAGGTTACTAACCTAATTTACGTTTATCTAGAGTAACTGTCATAGTTACCCCAATAAGGTTCGATGTGACCCTTGCTTTTAAATTATCCAGAACCGTGATAAACTTTGGCACTAAAATTAATTAGATATTGATTTTAGTTTGATATCTTCTGTTTTGACGTTTCTATAGGTCTCGCTGATCCCGCACGAAAGGTTTTTAAGTTTTTCGAAGAGTTTTGTGTTTCTACGGAGCTACCGCCGATTAACGCAAGTATCGAGAATACCATATGTTTTTTTTAGGTAGTCAACAGTGTATCACGTTGATCTCTATAGTATTCACACGATTGATATTTTGATCAGTTGACGACTGAACTTATCTACTTGGGTCGCTCACGTGAATGATCCAAATACCGAGGAGAGTCTGTTTGAGTGTCCCTTATGCAGGTATTAGGGCACGATCACAACGGTGCTAAGGACAATAACGCGGCCTCATTTTATCTAGGTAGATTATGAACAATTGATACCTAAGAAGAAGACAGCCAGAATTTGTTAAGATAAATCAGAAAATACACTCACTAAATCAGCGTATCCAAAAACAGCAATACCAACATAAGTAGGTATGCAAAAACAACACTTCCTAACTACGGGCAATGTCGGACATTTTAATTTGCACCAGTTTTTCATTTTTCTAACACTTTACATACATTTCACATCAAATCTCATCAACGACTGGAACTGAGCGGCTCTCATCCAAAATTGCATCCTTCTTGACCGTCTTTTATAAGATACTTCCGGCACACAATGGCCCATTTGTCCTAATGTGTTCACTACATTTTTGTTTGTACATTGCTTTGTTAACTAGGGACGTTGAGGCGTAATTCTTAGAGTAATACACAATGTAAGTGGCACAAAATAAAAATGTTGGTAATGTCGTGACTTAGTAGAATGATTTGAATGAATTCCTCAGTTTCATAAATTTAAAAGATTAACATTGCATTGCAATGCAAAGTGCAAAGGCCATGTATAACTATTTAATTTTTGCAGGGTAAACAGAAGTAGCTTAACGAGTGTCAATATTACGATTTTTCGAATTCGATATTTTTTTAATCAACTAAATAATAAATAAATAGTACCAATAAAATCGTATATAAAAAACTGAATAACTGTCATGTTGGGTTTAATGTAGGTAATATTGCTTCTTTTAATTTTAATGAATTTAATAAATGTAATAAGGCTGGATACACAATTGGCGATAATTTAACCGCCTAAGTAAATTTTAGTCAACGAAACATAGCAAGTGATGCCATCTATTATGTTGAATATGAACTAAAGCATCAACTAGCGTATAATTTCCAGGCGATAGCTATGGCCCGCAACTTCGTTCAAGTAGTTTTCGAATATTTTCCATACACCCTCATGCACCTCATTTTTGATGATGGGATAAGACAATATAGTTTAGGTTTTGATGGGATATATGCCTATGTGTAAAACTTATGTCAGGGTGCGTTTAATTTCCACTAGAGTACTTCGTGTCTTTATGAAAATTTTCCGGACATTCAATAATGTGTTTTTTGCGAAATCTATTCTTAGAAATATTTTTCTTCATACCTATATTCTTTTGATTTTCTGTGTAGGCAGGCATGATGAAGTACTTATACATGTCCTCCAACGCGGTCTCTAAATAAGATAATGATACCCTAGGGCTGACAAGAGGTGTAGTTTTAAACCTGTAGGTGAAATAATTTTTTATTTTTGAAACATGCTTAAATTTTTATATAGGGCTGTTTTAAAGGACTTCATATTCAAGGAAAACTACTCAGCTGGGGTAGACTGGATTCTGTAGTTGAAGATTCGGATGTAAAAATCTAGGAAAAGGGGCTAATTCTAGAACAGTCCATAGGTTGAAAATTTAACTCGCTTAAAACAATTGATAATATTCTACTAATAGGGAAGATTTAAGGAACTTAAAAACACCATGGAAAAACAAAATAGCGTTTCTACCGCCTTATTAAGGCTCGCTTCATCGTCACAGGCGCTTTTTTGTTTTGTTTGTTAATTTTTGACATTAGATACTTTTTGCAACATATCTGGTCGTGTTTTTTATTTCTTCTATTAATAATAGACTAGAACTGCCAACCCTATGCACTGTCCAGCTAACTCAGTCACCATCCTGCGCTGTACTCCAAACGGTGCAAATTGAGAAGGATTGTTATTCTAAATTTAAATATAATGTTTATTTTATATTAGTGAAGTTGTTGATTTGATATAGTAAAATGTTTTTAGAAATACCAGTGTTTCGAAGATGTTGTTTCTGCTTGCCATTGCGTCGTGGGATACTTGTGTTTGGGTATCTGAGCTTGGTTAGTATTTTTTTTTTTTATTGAAGCACTTCTAGCCTATTGATGGCTTCTCCGCTAATGGAAATATTCCAATAGGTAGGTCCGCCGTACAATTATGGCATGCAAATACATTATAGATTAAACTAGAATTTTCAAAATTCAAAAATCAGTGTCATTTATATAAAAGAGACGAGACAGTTAGCGCAGAGGCTAAGCGATTAGCTTTCTGCGCTACGTGTCGCGGGTTCGATCCCCGCACGGAAAAAAATATTTGTATGATCTACGAGTGTTGTTTTGGGTCTGGTTGTGTGTGCATGTGATATGTATGTTTGTAAACTGTACCCACGATACAAGAGAATCCTAGTGTGGGGAAAAGTATTTAGTAAAAAAAAATATACTACAAAGGTAATTAATTATATTTATTAGGAAATAAATTTATATAACAACAGCATTATATTGTTACGTAAGCTTTGAATTTGGTTAAACGAAACTATTTTTTTTTTCTTTTTAAAAACTTTGCCCCAGACTAGGAACGATTCCTGTATCGTGGGTGCGTTTACAAACACAAATATTCACATACACAAAGACCCAGACCCGAAACAACTATCTGTAGATCATACAAATATTTGATCCGTGCAGGAATCGAACCCGCGACACGTAGCGCAGCAGTCGATCCGTCAACCACTGCGCCAACCGTGTCGTCTAAAACTGTTCTACTTCCTTCTTCTAATTCTTCTACGTTATCACACGAGAATTACGTATGGAGCCATTAGCATTGCAATGGGGCTGACAGCCCAGGGTTCGCCAGTAATAATAATAATAAATTCAGCCCATTACTGTCCCACTGCTGAGCAAAGGCCTCTCCTCAGAATGAGAAAGGTTAGGAAGGCCTATCCTTTCTCATTCTGAGAAGACGCCCACGCCTCCACGGTACTACCACACTAAGGAGTCTGATTTACTTTTGGTTTCATTATTGTGTGTGACTGACTGTCCAATAGTTGCAAGCGCGGTTAGTGAGCGTGAGGTCCTAAGTTCGACCCCAGACAGGCAAAGCGTTATTCAGATCAATAGCAAGCCTGATTTTGAAATTGTGACCGGTAGATGGCGATAAGGTCGTATAGTGGCACTGGCGAAATGTGATACTATGTTGTATTAATGTCATATAACCTTGATTCGGAGAGGATATTTTTAAAGATGATAGGTGTTTAAGTACATAAGTAAATATATGCAAATATATTTCTTATAGTCGAGAATGTACTATAGGATACTGCAATTGTGTTGTGACTACAACCTTGACCATGAACGAAGTCTATGCAAGCAATTTATGAACTGAGTTTCAAATAAGGATGGATTACAGGAGGCTAGACTTCGCCACGTAGTGACGTAGATTCAGTTGAGGAAATAGTCAATTCTACTATTCTTGGCTAACGAAACGAAACATGGTGGTATAACCATCCAGCTCTCCAGCCAGTTGGTACCAGAGGCTGCATCTAAGCGATAAGCAAATGTTTAGTTTTTTGGAACAATAAACCGAACATACCTCAGCTATTATGGTACTCGACTAAGAAATATCCTCGGCTCATATTAAAATATGGAGTGGTTATGCAACCATCTAGATAGTAAAGCACTGCTGGATGTAGAAAAGATGGTCCAATTTCTAAATATAAGCTCTTTTCAAAATGGGTAACTTTACTGCCGTTTATGACACAAATACACAGTATTGTGTACATTCAGCCATGGGAAATTTTTAGTGGCCGTAATAGGGAGTGAGCTTACTGCCATCTACTGGGCACATTTCCAAACTTTGGGCCGCTGCCGAGACTGTTCTAACATATCATCATCATAGGATTTCACCGATGCCGTTATTGAGTCCTATGTAATAGAGGGCGAGCCTATTGCTATTTACCGATCACAGTTCCAGAGTTAGCTGCTACTGAGAATTTCAGTACAGAAAATTTTGATAACACTTTCCCCGATCCAACAATCGAAACCAACCTTAACGCTAATTTTCTTATAAAACCGTTTCAGGCGGTGACATGCATGTTCACGATCCTGCAGACCATAGTATGGATGTTCTTCAACAAGAGTTCCGCGTCTGCGAACACAGCGGCCCTGTATAGAGGTGTGGTGATGGAGGCGCAGCTGTGCATCATCTTCCTGCTGCACTCACTGGATATTGTATTCAACATTGTGTTGATTATTGGAGCTCATATGGTAAGCCACAACACTTAGTTTGAATGAGTTTTTTCGCGGCAGCTACCTCATAAAGTGTTTTGAGTGGATCTGCACGATGGTTTTTTAGCTTCGAGCTGCATAAGTTTGTTGAGTCTCTCACAATGTGACGAGTTATTTCATCTCTGCTGTACATATATTATAATGGGTGGCGATTTAATCATGTGGTTTTATTTAATTGGGGGTAAATATTGATCTCGTAAACTAAATAAAATTAGTATTTAAATACAATGGATTTTTGTGTGTAAAATTAAGGAGCTATTTTTTATTGATTTTTGCCTTATTGGTTGCCTGGTTGGTATAGTGGTCGTAAGCGCGTTTGCTGAGCGTGAGGGTGAGGGTCCAATTCCCGGGTCGCGCAGTGTTATTGAGATTTTTTGTTAGAGAATTTTAATAGCAGCCCGGAGTTTTGAATTTAGCCCTATAACATTAATAACGGTATTCGCGAAACCAGGATGTATAATTTTATAGGAGGTATACAGTCTGCCTATGTAAAAATTTCAGAAAAGGCGTCGTCTAATGCGCGTGTACTACTATTACCAGCTGACGACGATGATCGCCAGCATCTTCGTGGTGTTCATCACGTATGTCCACGTCGACCAGGTTGGCGGCTGGGTTATTGCTCTCTCGGAGTACTCCATCGCTTTCATTGGATTTGGTAATTTGCCTTTCAATTAAGTTTATAATTTCCTTCGAATAATCAAAGCAATTGAATTTCTATTACTTCGTTAAATTTAGTCGAACTGAGAATGAATCTACACGTCGTTGGTAAGGACATTTAGTCGATCATCTTGGCGAACGTTCAAGAGATGTGGCGGCCGCGTACCGGAAGGCTTAACATAGGTAGGCAAGGTGGACCGATGACCTGGTGAAAGTCGCGGGAAGCCGCTGGATGCGGGCACCATAGGACTGGTCGATGTGGCAATGCTTGGGGAAGGCCTATGTCCACCAGTGGACATTTTTCGGTTGAGATGAACGTATCATGGCTCATGATATTCTTTGTTACATTACTATTAAAACTGCTGGCAGTAGGCTTAGCAAGAATGTTTTGACGTCTGGTATCGTAAGCGCATCGTTGACATACGTGAATTTTGAATTTAAAATACTCGTTTCGAAATGAATATATATATTTTTTAATTGAAGGCTATTTCTATCTACTTATGATACAAATTGTGCGTCATCCATAAATATAAAAAAAAAAAATTATAGGACAGTTGTATTTTCGATTCAAAATTCACTGACATGAACGATACGGATACGTTTCTATACGTCAAAATATTCCTGCTACGCTTACAGTTAGTACACGTTTGACCGGTTGTAGCCACATAATATTTCATTTTAAAGGACCAAATGTTGAAAACAATTAGAATGTCTAGAAGAAAATCTGTCAAGCGGGTCTTTAGAATAAAATGAATACATGTTATATACGTAGACATTTTTTTTTGTTGAGAATGTTTGTCTGCGTCGGTGGCATGTGTCTGACACACAGATTTTTAGTGTTGCAGATATACCTTTTGCTCCTCATACGCAGTGAACTTACCAAAGAACGCTATCAAGAAGGAAGGTCCAGCTTCGTCAACCATGCAGCTGAGGTGTTCGTTGATCCACCACTAAGACGGCAATGGAGAAGCGTTTTGTAGAATAAAAATAAATACAATTAACTAGTACTTATGTTTTTTATTTTATCACTATAATATCGGTAACGAACTTTGTTAATAGCTAATGTCACTTTACAATGCTTATATTAAGCACTATCATACTATGTCTACTTGGTCGCAGATTAACCTCTTGTTGCTGGAATTCCAGACATGATAAAATTATTAATGTCTGGCGTGGATCAGCGTTATACGAGGGCTTAAAGATATTGTGTATTTACGTAGAATAGAATAGAAAAGAAAAGAACATTTGTTTGGACACAATACACGACACTAGTCACATTTGATATTGGTCTTCTATCGTGGGCTATATCTCAAATGGAAACGCTGTTTCTATTGTGGAATGATTGGCCATGACAGTCCAATCAGAGTCAGTTGTAATGAAGCTGACTACCCAGTACTTATAGGTAACATCACTCTGGGAAGTTCTTTTTCGTCCTTCCTCAGATGGGCAACAATTATAATAATAACTATAGGGGCTAAGGTTTTACTTTTGATACTAAAAAGTTCATTTAATTCACCTCTGTAAGCTTAATCAATTTTTATATTTGATACAATAGGTATTTGAAAGAATACGATATTAATTATTTTCATTCCATCTTCACGGTACATTCTGCGTTTGTTTTTAAATCCTCATTATTCTCAATTCTGCTTTTGACTTCATTCCTTATGTCTACTATTTGTTTTCTCACAAGCGATATCAAGATTATTTCGAGACCTGTAAAACACAAATTATACATGATCGACTTTATCATATTTTAAAGCATGACATATATGCTTTGACAAACTCGTGTAGGCCATCCATTGGCAGGCCGATACTTGTTGGGGGTACGGCGCATGTGCGACGGAATCCCGTATCATTGGCGCTTTTGGTATACCGCAGGAACACAGTGTGTTTTTAGACGGTAAAATTCTGACAGCATCAGTCACCTTCCTCAGGATAGCGGGTATGCATGAGCATTTCCACATGGCCATAAAGAGCCACTTACAAAATTGTTGAGTTCAGTCTAGCTGTTATATTAAGTACCTATCTCACTTCGTAATGAGAATCCTCGTGGACTGGTGGACCACGGTCCGCGTGGGGTAGGAGAGGTGTGCAACGTACCACGGTGGTTGACTATTATGCCTGATGGTGCTTTTCGGAAACTCTAAGGTGACCACGCCGAAGTGCAAGCGAAATTCTAAGTCTATGGTCGCTTCACTGAACGGTGGTGAAAGACGAGGCTTCCATTTGTTTCCCGGGAAAGACACAGCCAATATTTCTACTTTATTCTCATCATCATCTGCCCAACCTTTTCCCAACTACCTTGGAGCCGAATTCCAATCTAACTGGTTGCTGCTGAATATCAGTATTTTACACGGAACGACTGCCATATGACGTCCGACACCCAATTACTCAGAGTCACTGATACTCTAAGGTTAGACTGGTTGTCAGTCTTTTTCGGTTACTAACACACGTAATGACTGTCATAGGTCTTCTTATGACACCCGGGACCAACTGCTTAACGTGTTTTCCGAGGCACGGAGAGGTCTCGATATGTGAAAAATGGTCACCCACCTAAAATCTCTCAGATCGACTTACCTGCGCGGTAGCTATGTAGCTCCTAAAGAGCCCATCAGCCAATAATTCTCTCATTTTAACAAAATAGTACTCACACACATCCACGATGCACACTAGGATGAAAAAAATAAAATCAGTTAGTCTAAATATTGTGATCATTTCCGGGATGTGGAATGTTATGTAGAGGCCTTCGATCATGGGGTCATATGGTAACACTGGCAATATCTCTGTGGCAACTACCAGTATGTACACTGGCAACGTGAATAAGCAGTAGTACCAGTAAATACTGTATAGCTTCACACTTTTCTGAAACAAATATTTTGGATTAGTTTTTTATAGCGAGATTTATATAAGCAGTGATAGCCTAGCGGTTGAACGCTTGCTTTCCATGCAGGAGGGTCTGAGTACGAAACCAGCCCGCACCTCTGACTTTTCAGAATCATGCGCGGATCAGAATTTGATCATCACTTGCGTTTACTGAGAAGAAAATTTTTACACCTGAGGGGTATCCATAAAGTTTTTGGTGGTGTGTACAGTCTGCCAATCAACACCGGGCCAGCGTGCTGGGCTAAGGCGTTAGTCTTCTCATTCTGAGAAGAGAGCCTTGTCCAGCAGTGGGACAGTAATAACAGTGCGGGAGTTTCTGGGTCTTCAATTCCCGGGTCGGGCAAAGAAAATTTACCTGTTAGTTTTTTTTAAGATTCACGAGTTTTTATATTTTTTCCTCATTGGTCTAGTGGTCGCAAGTGCAGCTGCTAAGAATGTCCTAGGTTTGACTACTAGGTCGGGATTGAAAGCGTTATTCAACGGCCCAGAATTTCGAATTCGCATCCCATAACATGGTAGTTAAAACAGTACCGCTATCACGAGTTTTCTTACTATTTATTATCATAGTAAAGTAAATTTTCATGATAGCGATTTTAGTTCTTAACTTGTTTACATTAGGGATTAGAGTCGCTTATGTGACATCTAGTCATAGTAAAGTTTTGATTTACTATTTACTATATTATAGAGATGTCATGTATATTATAGAAATTTTCATGCAAGCGATTTTAGTTCTTAATAATATAATATAATCAAGTTAAGAACTAAAATCGCTTGCATGAAAATTTACATTTACTATGATAGTAAATAGTAAGAAAACTCATAATAGAGGTACAGGTAACACTGCTTATGTCCCTTTTGGAAGAGCTATACCCAACACGATCGACAGGAAGGGAACATTAATTTTAATTACATTAATTAACATGTTGTGTAGGGCAGTGAGAATGACAAGCAATTGAAGTTGTTATGAAATAGTAAGTAATTAATGGATAATGTCCGCATTATATTAATAAACATAACATAACATAGCATCACGCCTATATTCCCCGAAGGGTTAGGCAGAGGTGTACTATTGTACGCCCTCATTTGCCGATGCCGTTATTGAGTCCCATCTACCGGGCTCAGTTTCAGATTCCGTCCTGCTACTGAGAATTTCCTGCAGAATAACCTAATAACACTTTGCCCGACCTCCGGGTCTTGAACTCAAGACCTCAAGCTTAGCAGTCGGTAATAAAATATGTTGATAAACAAGTTATTATTTTAAATAAAATAGTCCTGCAGAATATGTTTGTGCATGTGAATATTTGTGTTTCTGCCTTGTTAGTCTAGTGGCCGTAAGCGCGTCTGCTGAGCGTGAGGTCCTGATTCCGAATCCCGGGTCGAGCAAAGTGTTATTGGGTTTTTCTGTATGGAAACTCTGAAGCAGCACGGAGTCTGGAACTGTGCCCGGTTGATGGCAATAGGCTCGCCCCCTATTACGTGGGACTTAATAACAGTATCAGGGAAATGTTGGCACACCTCTGCCTAACCTTTCGGGGATACAGGCGGGATGCTATGTTATGTTATGTTAATATTTATGTTTGTATACACAGGAATTGTTGACTAGTGTGGTTTAACGTGGTTACTTTAAATATGAATATCTGTGCTTATGATGACGTTTATTTCTCTCACCTTACGACCAGCGATGATGAAAGTGATGATCATTCCCATTTCAACAATTTGTGCTGCACTCGCTACCAACGCCATCATGAATCGGTAGGAACAATCATTAGATGTGGCATTCTTCTTGTCATAACACTCACTTATATGAATTACGGTGGTCACAGTGAAAATAAAAAAAGCAGTGCTCCAAAATATTGACACTATCTGTAAAAGTAATGAAAATAGATAAGTATTTAAAAAAAGCCTCTTACCATGTTTAAGCTAAAAATTTCCTCAATGGACTGCTTGTTTTGTAATAAGGGGGGAGTTTTATGAAAAACTAGCGACCCGCCCTTGCTTCGCACGGATGCAATTTACTAATAAAGAAAAGGCAAAAAAAAAAAAAGAGATTTTCATACAAAAAATACCATCCGAATTTCTGAATATTCCCGTGTATTTTCCAAAAAAAATCTTTCATACAATCCTTGTCCTGTCAATTACGAACACAACAAAAAAAAACAGGTAAATCGGTTGAGCCGTACTCAAGTGATGATCTTTTATACATGCGGATATTTATTTATATATCGAGGGTATAGTGTCAAATCCAATAGTCGTTTTTTTAGTCAATCTTAATGCATTTTCGATGCTCTTTCCAGTGGTCTAATCCAATAAGCGGATTTCTTAATACAAAGAAAATTACTAGAAGTAATAACTCACTAAAATGACCACGTTTAGCCAGAACTGATGACTGGAACAAAGTAACAATTTTATATTTATTTGGTTTCAGCACTACACCCTCGATATATATAGCTTTATTTACTTACCAGTCTAAAATACGCCCATCCTAATAAATAATGTCTCAAGGTTAAAGAAGATATGCACTTAGTAATAGTTTTCTTTGGTTTGCGCGTATCAGTCACCATTGTACTTTCGTCGTACATTTTATAAACTTCAATGTATTTTCGTAATGTACTTTTTTTTTGTAAAACGTGTGTTCCTCTCGCTGGCCGTATGAATACTGTTTTCGTAATTCCGTTTGATGATATCCATAATCTTTGTACACCTAATTAATTACATTTTTTAACGCGCAAATGTGAGTTAGGCTGGTTGCACCTCAATGCTTTACGACTGTTCAATTTTAATCTATATTTTTCTACTCTTTGTTTTAGAAACGTTGCTTTAAACTAAGATTTCTCCTGTATCGTGGGTACAGTTTACAAACATACATGTCACATGCACACACAACCAGACCCGAAACAACTATCTGTAGATCATACAAATATTTGTTTCGCACCCGCGACACCTAGCGCAGAAAACTAATCACTTAGCACCGTGGCATCGTGCCGTCAAATTATTATTATTTATATATATATAAAAATGGATATTGGTAGACATGAGATTAAGCAACTCTAATACCGTTTAACCATGAAAGTTGGCACATCTAAGTTTTTTTAATCGAGAATGTTTTTATGCTATTCATTTATGCTTTAACTCGCCAATAGATGGCGCTGCAGCGCATCAACTTCTATATCATAAATAAATAAAATGAATATACACTGGTAGGACAACGTCTGCTGGGTCCTGCTAGTTTTTTATAAGATAGCAGCCTGCAGAAAGATCCTGATTGTAATGTCCTCTTGACCGAGTTTCGATCACGGCGGCCAATCTCATCGGAAATTAGCCAACTACGCAGGAGATATTATAGGGCACAAGTGTTTGCGCAAATACAGGTGCTCTATCTGTGCTGTGTGTGCATAGGACTATGATAGTGAAGGTTTCTTCACAGTCATAGTCCGATGGGTCGGCAATCCGACACGACCGGAGAGAGATCAGGCGCAGAACCAACGGCTTTACGTGCTTTCCGAGGCACGCGTGTATTCACATACACAAAGACCCAGACCCGAAACAACAATCTGTAGATCATACACATTGTTCCGTGTATGTATCGAACATGTGATATTTAATGCAGAAAGCTAATCGCTTAGCCACTGCGCCAACTATGCCATACAATTTAATTACTCCCGCGTGTTGATTAATAATAATTGTGAGCATATCTATGTACCTAAATAATTAATTAAAAAGGTCGTGTTGACCAACATTGCGATTGGGTTCAAGTCCAGAGAGTAGAATCACATTGATATACGGTGCGTTGGGGTAAGCTCAGCAATGGGGTAAGATTGTACTGATTAAATTCCCGGCTGATTCTACCACTTTTTATGTTGTTCTCCATTCAATAGAAGCAGTTTTATTAGCTTGTATTGCCTGGTGAATAAGGTCAATAAAAAGGTGCTCGAATCAGCCGAAAATTTGATCGGTACGATCTTACCCCATTGCCGATCTTACCCCAACGCATTCTATGTTATTTTCGTGAATAACCCCTTCTTCTTTAATTTAAGAGGTCAGTTCTCGTCGTTGGAATAATTGCGTCTGCTTTAATTAATCAACTGATAACTGACTGCTCTAGTAAATTTCAATAAAATTTCAATGTGTTGTTTCCAATAAAATCCGCTAGTACCATCCAAATGTGGCGCTTGTGTTGTTAGAAATTGATATTTCAACTTACTGATCAATTCAGGGGTATGGAATCAAAACTGGTTATGTCCTTGAAAAAAAAAATCACAGTATTAAAAAAATATGAATTATTTTTGTTCCCAGTGCTATACTACTACGTACTGAATTTAAATAAATGGAAAGTAACTTTCTCATTACAACGATATCATAATAATCACGAATACTAAGAGGAATATAATCCAAAAACATAAATAACTGTTGGACGTAACCAGTTTTGTTCCCAAGCACTGGACATATCCCATTTTGATGCCAAGTTCCCAGGACTTAACCAAGTTTGATTCCAGCAGGTTAGCCAGGGTCGAATTCAAGAACTAGACTTACAATATTTAATAAATTAAAACTTTATTTAGGTTAGGTATATTTATTAAGATTCTTCAACAGTTAAACTTAGAATTGTAACATTTAAGAATATTTCTTAAACCTTCTAACTTAAATTAATAAAAATGGCGCCTCTTCTCTGGGTTCGCACTCTAATTCTTCCGCGTCATTTGCTTGATTGGTTTGGGTTTCAGCATTGTTCACAATATTTGAATAAAAATTTAACTCCTCGAGATCCTGCCACTTTTCTCCAAAATGTTTTGTAAGTAAAGTGTTTACGTCCCTTACTTTTAATGCTTTCATCGGTACATTCGGTTGTATTACGCTAGGATTAATCATATTCATAATTTTACCTGGTCTGCAAACATTTTCGTACTTTCCTGTTTTACTTTTATAAAACCTTTCTGACTCAACCAGTACATTTCCAATCCGCTTCGATCTTTTAATGAAAAATCTTTTGCATTGTGCGAACTGCACTTTCCATTGTCCAGGAGGCTTTATAATAGTTTCTGCTTCCTTTTTAAAATCATATACGGGAAAATCTTCGCCCACTTTTACGATAGTCGCCTGTTGTGAAATTATATCCATATATTGGTGTGGTGATATTATTGTATCCATTTTACGAAAAACCTTCTCACTGTTTCCAAAAACACGATCTGCGGGCAGATAAGAGTGGCCAGTCACTGGAAACACGAGTTCGATAATTTTTATTGTGGGTTGTTCCAAAAGCCACTTACAACACATTGTAATTATGGTGGAATTTTTATTTTGACCTCCACAGCCGTCTGAAATTAGTCTCACAATTTTTATATTAGTTAAATCACATTTGTTCAAGTGGTTATACACTGCAGATGCTATTGTGTTTGAATTTTTTGCGTAGGTGTTTTCTGTCCAGATATTGGCGAATACGTTGTTTTTATTTAGCAGTGCTTTAGAAGTTCCTTCTACGATCGTAAAATTGTAGAGGTACAGTTGTCTGCTGTAGTAACATGATTGGTCTGGAACTTTAGGTAGGTTCATATTCTTTTGACAGTCGTATGAAACTATTTTGACACCTTCTTCTTCTGTCTTCAAAAGCGAATAAAATGCTTTTGCCCTTAAACTATGGACTCTTTTTTCTACCCTGTACTGGTCTTTCTTCCTTTCGTCTTTTTCTATTTTTATCTTTTCTAGAAGCTGTAAGCATGTAGAGCACATATCTGACTGAGGACTTCCAAATCCTATATTGTAATTAGTGTTGAAAATATGTCTAAAATAAGACTCTTTTGCTGGTTCTGGGCATGAAGATTTGTATAATTTGTATAGTTTTCGTATGTTAAGTTCGCTGGGCAAATATTTGCGAACAGAAGATTGGCTACGACAATAGTGTGGTTCCGAAACTTCTAGTTTTTGTATAAATGTGTGTATTGTTGTCCTTTTGTCTCTATATAAATGGCTTTTGTGATCTCCTCCTCGTTTTTCTACAGGAAACTCGCCATTTTCAAACGATTTTGCAACTAAATTTACAACGCGTCCTTTCTTTAAGCAAAGCGCTGTTAGAAATGATTTTTGGCACACATGGAGAGATTGTCTGTCGACTTTTATATGGTATTTTATAGTGAACTGCTTGGTGGCTCTCGAAGAGGTTTGAGTCCTGGGTCTCTTTCTTCGAATAGGAATGGCTTGGCAGCATTTTAATATAATTGCATCTTGATAGGATTTATTAGCATTTTTATAGAATGCCGTATGAAATTTGCGCAATACAAGGCCCGTAATTTTATTGCATTCAAATACTTTGCTTTTATGTTCACAACGTGGTATTCTTGGCAAAGTCTTGGGTGTATACCTAAAATAAAATAAAAATGGAAAGTAAACATTTCTTAGAATAAAAAGAATAAACGAAAACTATATAACAATTAATAGTAAGTATTACAGTTATAATTTTCTATAAAATAATCTTGTTACTTAATTCTACTATTTGCATGAATAACAAACAATTCAATAGACCACAGGACCTGGAATGCGGCTCTGGAAAAATCTAACTTACCTCAGTCTTTTTGCTTGATTTGCTTTCCATTTTTCGGGCTGTGGCGTTCGTTTTCTTGCATTATTTTTATCAACAGGTGTAGGATTACTATTCATTTTAAGAAATCACAATAGTTAACACACGAAAAGTCATTAAATATTATTTAAAATTAGACAAAAACAACGAGCTCATTACAGAAAATCGTATGAGCGGCCATTATTATTTTGTTTCAAATGGAGCACTCCCATTGGTTAATTTGGACGTAGCCAACTTTGATACTCAATTCAAAGGGACGAAACTAAGTTTGATACTCAACCTATTTTTTTATTTAAAATAACGAGAAACTGAGCCATGTTTGATGCTAAATCATTTTTTGAGGTATAATGTAATTCAGAAATGAAAATGTTGCCATTAAAAACACGTTTTTGAAAATTAGTGGACACAACCAGTTTTGATTCTATACCCCTGAATTGTAATATGAATACTATGTATTAAAAATAAATTTATTCAAATAATGTTATTGAGGTACGGCTAAATAGGTATTATTATTTTCAAAAATAAATTTTCTTTCATTTGGCTAGTGGTCGCAAGCGAGGCTTCTGAATGCGAGGGTTCGATTCGGGTCAGACAAAGTGTTATTGGAATTTTCTGTATGGCAATTCTCAATAGCAGCATGGAGTCTGGAACTGTGCCTGGTAAATAGGCAATAGTGGGAATAGGTTCGGCTCCTATTACTTGAGACTCAATAACGGCATTGGCAAAATGTGGATGTAAAAGCACAACTCTGCCTAACCCTACGGGGCTTACAAGCGTGATGCTATGTTATGTTAATCTTGTTTATTACAAATTGTAGGGTTTTTCATTAATTTAAATTCATAACAAGATATAATGTTAAGTCCCCTAAAAACCCGCATGTGTTTATCATTGTGTTTATGAAAATTCTAATTTATAGATAAATGGCGCGCCGTGTATCTGAACATTAACAACAACATCAGTACGTAGTAAACTTCAGTCGTGAATAGCTGTGTTCATGAATTTTAACTGTAAGCTTTCGTCAAGTTTTCGTCAAGTGATTTTGTCGTAATTAGGATTCGTGAAAAGTGACACAATGCATACGGAACTGCCTCTATGTGAAAGATGTTGTCTTTGCTTGCCGTTACGTTATGGTTTGATAATATGGGGATATATCAGAATAGTGAGTATTATTATCTTTATTTCCTTAAATACACATATAAATTACATTGTTAACTATTAGTATAAATAATATAAAAACATTTAAAAATATAAAAATAGTAGCCCACCGGTATCTGGAACAGGGTCCAAGCTACCGGTGGTTAGGGCTCTAGAGAGAGGAACCTCCTCACAATACGTGCCGTATCAAGGAGTACCGCTTTCTGAATCAGTCCCTTGACCCAGCCGCCCAACGAGAGCCTCTTGAGATGTTCTTGTCGAGGCTGTTGGCCATCAGGCCATTGGCCGCCACAACAATCGGCACGACGATAGCCGAATCGACATTCCACATGTCGACAACCTCGTGCGCCAAGTCGAGATACTTCATTTGTTTCTCTTTCTCAGCTTTCACGAGATTCGCGTCATGCGAAATGGTGATATTATTATTATTATGAGCTTGCTGTGTCAGGGCAAAGACTTCCTCTTTCAATTTATCCCTGTCCATTGCGATTTGAGGTCAATCCTTTGCATAGAAATTCAGCTCGTCTCGCTATTTCCTTTTGCATCTGCCGCGTTGTCGTTGCCTACCTTTCAGGACCAACTGTGTAGTTGTTCTAGCACATAGCTCCTCCGACATGCGGCAGACGGGAGCATTGTTTATAAATATAAATCTCAGTAAATAAATAAATAAATTTATCACTATTATTTTCCCGATGTGACCCTTAGTCTCCTTGTCAAGTGATGCAAATGAGATACGATAGAAAATTTATCGTGTATCATTGCCGGGCGTTGAGTCTTAATGGATTAATTAAGAATTGGGCTGTAACATACAAATTGAATAAAAACACCATAATTTAAAAGATATAGAGAATAGTTTTTCATATATTTGCATGTGTATTATGTAGTCTACTAACTTTAATTTAATCTGCTACTTCTGTATGTGAAAACTTTTAATTGGCTTTAATTATGTCATTTATAATAAAAGTATTGTGCCTATCTAGCTGTATATCTAGTTTTCCGAAAATAATTAAATAAAATAAATTACAAACATACTCTAAAATATGAATTATAAGGATGAAATCACGCATCATTAAGCGGAATTGATGCGAACGCCATTTTCAATAAAGTGTGAATCCATACTGACAGGTGTGATTTAAAAAAGTGTAAAATGTCAAGTGTTAATTTAAACTTAGACCCTAGACTATTTTTCTTTTGCTGGGCTCAGCCGCTAAATCTAATAAATGCTTGCATTTAGTATATTATTCAAAGATTGACTCCCATCCGCAGTCTGACCTCCACAATCCAACATGGGCGATAGCGATGCCCTAAGGTTAAACCAGATATGATTAATGTTACGGCTATTACGCGGCAACGCGTATTATGTGTAAATATTAACTTTGATTCCCACATTAGTCTAGTTGTCTTTTACGTTGTCGGTCCTGGATTCGATTCCCGGCCTAATTACCGATGTAGCAAACAGTTCGCGACAGACGTAAAAAAAGTTTGCGACGTTTCAAAAACGTCATTTTTGAGTCATATAATTTATTGTCTGACGCGTTGCTGTCGCTTTTATACGTAATTAGGCTGGGTTTTTCTGTACGGAAGTTCCCAATAACAGCACGGAGTTGGGGTCGCATCGCCGAAATAGGGGTTTACAGTAATACTTACTCCTCAGCCCGGGCAACCCTTCGGGAATATAGGCGTGTTATGTAAACTTGCATATTCGCGTAATATTAGAAATAATATGTCCATTCATAAACCGTAAGCCACTAGTGATCATTTTTTTTATTATATAAAGGTCTATTCACACTGGCGTAACGCTACGATAATCAAAATTCTAGCCTTAACAACTTAATCTCAAGGCTCAAAACTATTTACAAATCAACGCCGTACGTTACATTGCCATACAAAATTTGAAATTGGAGCATTGGCGGTCTGGTCGTAACGAACCCTCCTACGCTCGTGTGTACACGCGTTTAGAAGTCTGTATATAAACGCTTAGTACGTACGCATATTTTCTTATTCATGCGTATTAGCTGTAACATCATCAATAATAACTAAACTGTCGACCTTTTAAGGAGAAACAACTGCAATAATGTTTTGTTCGGTTGAAAGAAGTTGTTTAGACGATTCCAAGAAGATAGTCTTATTACTTCTGATTGTTTGATTGTACCTTTACGTTCATTTAAGGATAACGAGTGAATAATCAATTATGAATCATATGACTTCATATCCAGGGTTCAAATTGATAATTCATCCTTACTAAGTTGATAACGACGTTAAGCTGACGGCACGGTTGGCGCAATGGCTAAGCGATTAGCTTTCTGCGCTACGTGTCGTGGGTTCGATCTCCGCACGGAACAAATATTTGTATGATCTACAGATAGTTGTTTCGGGTCTGGTTGTGTGTGCATGTGACATGTATGTTTGTAAACTGTACCCACGATACAGGAGAAAATCCTAGTATGGGGCAACGTTTTTTAAAGAAAGATAAGGTCTAAGGGGAGGGCTTCGTTCAGCAGTGGTCTTCTGGCTGATGATAATGATGATGATGATGAAGTTGATAATTATAATACAATAAAATACCAAAAGATTGCGCTATCGTGGCGTGTAAGAAGGTACATATATCGACATAAGTTGATGACCTATTTGTGAATTTGAAACTGATTTATGGAGAAAAATAATTATTGCCTTCTTTTAAACTAACTAACCATAACACGGTACGATATTCTATAATAATAAATTATGAAAATGAAGAGTTTCGCAAGTTTTCACTCATATTTTATTAGGTTTTTCGCTGACGCTGACGGTACCTTATCCTTTGAGGTACAAAGTATTGTTATATGTACATCATCACATTCTTGTAAGCTGTCAAAAGTGCCATTATACCACAATGGCACTTTTGACAGCTTATAAGAATGTGAGTTGTTGTTAGATTAGCTTTAGCGTTGTAGTGGGGAGCGAGGAGCTTGTTGTAACAATTTTTGGAAAGCGATTATATTTTGAGTTCTATGAGTTTAATTACCACTAACTGAACTTTGATCGATACTTTAACTCTTCCTATATAAAACCAAATAGGAAAAACATTAAGTATTCACTTGCAAGCTAACATTAAGGCCACAAAGTGCGATGTTACAACTTATCCTGTGTTTGGGGCTAGTTGTAACATCTATTGGAGCAAGTAGTAACAGTAAAAAATAGATCAACACATTTGACGTTTTTTTGCATACAAATTTACTCTACATATTTTTATTTTGCTTTTGTTTGGTATCCGCTGGTTCTCAACAGATAATATTATGTGAAAAAAGACAAAGTTCGAAACCAGAACCGATTTTCCCAAAAAAAAAAAAAAAATCACTAGCACGTTTTTTTTTCAACCTTCAACTAGTTGTAACCCCTTAATAGACCACTGTTTATTTTTTTTCAGGCGTTGGGCATCCTATTTTTTATAATTATCTCATCAGCCTTCTACGGGATGCTAGGAATGGCTGTGAACTATGAAAATAACATAAATTTTATAATTTATGCAGTAATATTGGCTATTGTGCTGCTTTTAACGCTGGCGGATATTGTGCTGAACATTATATTTGTTGTTGGAGGACATAAGGTGAGATTTATTTTACTTTTTATTTTGATCGGTGTGTAATAGCTTTCTCGGAGAATACAGGGTGATGTTATGTTATTCTTAAAGGAACGTAGTAGTAGTAGTCTGTTCATATCACTGAGCGGGATCGGGAGAGGGCCGATCCCGCTCGATGTAGGCGGGGGCGCCGGGGAGCAACCACCCCGGTGCGCAACACGCCGCAACCCCTCGCTTAACACCCTTTGGCGGGGGGCCTTAGGGATCGCGAACGCGCAAAGTGGGGACTCTCACTTAGCGACCTCCGAGAAGACGGCGACACGGTGTGGCCGTGTGTGTCCGTGTCGCCGTGCACACAGCGCCAGCGAGGGTAACGGGGGGACCTCGTTATAGTCTCCCCCGGGACGTGCACGAGGGGGTGGCCTCTTTACAGTCACTTCCTCCGGGAAGTGCCGATCGGCACGACACCGTGGTGGGCTTCGGTGCGGTCTTCTAAGAGTTCCTGAGGCCCACCATATGGTGTCGAGGCGGACCACCGTGGTGAGTTTAGCCGGTAGGAGTCCGGCACAGCCCCCCCCCCCCCCCCAGGCGGAGGATAGCCCACGATATGTTCTAACCACGCAAATAAAAAAAAAGTCTGTTCATATCAAAAACATACTTAAATTTGAATCAATCTCAAAACTTTTTTATTCTTAAGTTATTAAAACATACCCCATGGGTCTAGTGGTTGCGAGCGAGACTGCTGAGAGCGAGGTCCTGGGTTCGATTCCCGGATCGGGCAAAGTGTTATTGGGTTTTTCCGTATGGAAATTCTTAGTAGCAGCACAGAGCCTGGAACTGTGCCTAGTAGATGGCAATAGGATCGCCCCCTATTATATACACTCAGAAGTACTATTGTGTACAATAGTACACTTCTGAACCCTTTGGGGAACACAGGCGTGACGTTATGTTATAAAAATATACTTAAACCATTTACCATTTAAAAATCGCTTAGCTGATTCTGTTAGACATTCCATGGAGAAAAATCAGCAAGAAACGCCATGGACAACGACCCAAAAGAACCTCAATTCAGTTAGCAGATTAAAATATTTAAAAATATATTTTCAGAAAAACCTTAAGCTGTTAAGGGCTTACTATATCTACAGCATCGTTCTATGTTCATTGACCACACTGCTGAGCATCGCCGCTACGATATATTTGCTGCTTCTGTTCAGCCTGGGGGAGATCCTCACCTTCCACATCTATGTCACTTTGATAGACATCTGCACTTGTTTAGGTCATATTGGTGAGTATTCTGTATTAAGCCTTAATTATTATATATGAAAAAATCAGCTCATTATTGTCACACTGATGGACTAGGGTTTCGTCTCAGGACTTAGTCCACGCTGATCTGCTGCTGTTGGCAAAGTACACACACAGCCTTCACAAGTGTGCAGGTTTACTCAAGAAGTTTTTCCTTCACCGTTAACGCAAGTGATTTTCAAATTTTGAACAGTCAGAGGTGTTGCGGGCCTGGCTTCAAGTCCTACCCCCCTACATGAAAGACAAGCTATCAATCAGTTGGCTACCACTGCATCTTTAACATACACATAGGTATATAATTAACCTTCAAAGCTACTAGTCTAACTAGTCTAACCTTAGAGTATCAATGTTTCCGAGTAATAGGGTGGCGAAGGGCAGATGGCAGTCGCTCCATGTAAAATGCTGATATTCAGCCGTAACAAGAGCCGACCTCAATATACTTGGGAAAAGACTAAGCAGATGATGATGTACCAGCCGCTGACTTTACAACTATTTTAAATGTTTCCAGCAATTCAAGTTTACGTCCTGCTATTAGTGAGGAGTGAAATCATTAAACTGAGGAACCAGTGTCAATTCAGTTTCGTGAACAACGCCGCTGAATCAGAATGTATCATGAAATGTGAAGTAGAAACAGGTGATGTAGTTGAAACAATTTAACGTAAGTATTAATCAAAAACGAGACGACAAAAGTGATAATACATAACATTTGTGACGCGGGACTTTGCATGTAAATAGAATTAAGTGAATGGAATAATCTATTTTGTGATACTAGTAGATAATAACGCTAAATAATAAGAAGTAAAATATTTTTCGTTTAAATTATTCGTGTTTTCTTTTGTTTTCTATAGTTATGTAACTAGTGGACCCTTTTCTGAATCTCGACAACAGCGCCACCTACCGACAGCATAATTACGTAAAAAAGCGACAGCAATCTCACTGTCAGCCAATACATTATATGACACAAAAATGACAGAAGCTATCGCGCGATCTACGCCTGTCACTACATCAGGCTGTAATTAGGCTGCCGGTCCAACGATAGCTAAGACCAGGTGACCACATAAGTAGAAAAAAAAATTCTCTATCAAGCCTTTTAGGAGGAGAAGAATTACGAACACACGCACACCGGATTTTTTTATAAGTACCAGATGACCCGCAGCCTAATTACGTAAAAAAGCGACAGCAACGCGAAAGCCACGCGACAGCAATCTCACTGTCAGCCAATACATTATATGACACAAAAATGACGTTTCACAGAAGCTATCGCGCGATCTACGCCTGTCGCTACATCGGTAATTAGGCTGCCGGTGAACTTCACACCACTTAAAATTGATTTGATTGTAACTTTTCATAAGCAATTATCAATTCTAATCAACCTCCGTCTTGTGACTTTCACCCAGTCTTGGATTTACTGCCGAACAAGATGGACGTTAATAATACACTAATTTTGTTTTGATTTTTTCACGATCCGTCAAATAATTCGGAAGATACGACAAACTATTCATCATTTCAGATTCGCATTTTTAGGATGTATTCGTGATTTTTCACGATTCGTAAGCGTGTGAATACTGCCATAGGAGTTTAACGACCACTGACAATATAAAAACGAATCGTATTAAATCACGATCCGGTAAAAATAACGATTAGTTGATGTGTGAACACAGCGTGATGAAACAGTCAACTATAAGAAACGGTTTAAAATGGAAATGTAGTGGTAGCGTGATTAGTTTTAAAACTGAGTGTCCTATGTACTGCTTATGTACTGTCTAAATAATATAATATTATGCTATATTATACTGCCTCATTGGTTTAGTTGCACGCACGGCTGCTGGTCACCTGGGTACGACCCGGGTACGTCTTAAAATTGCGGCCAGACACCGAAGGACGGGTAGCAGCGTCCTCTCACTAATCGGTGAGCCACTGCGATCCCCAAGCCACCTGCCTCTTCTGGCTGATGATGATGCTGATGATGACGGCTGCTGGGCATGTGGTCCTGGGTTCGATACTCGGGTCGGTGTTATTGGATTTTTCAGTTAGAAATTTTTCAGTAGCAGCCCAGTTTGAAAATTGAATTTGGAATGAGCACGTTGGACACAATAACGGCATCGGCGAAAGGCTCCACAAAAATCGGTACACCTCTGGTTAACTCATCGGGCAATACAAGCGTGAGATTATAAAAATAAGGTTAGGTATAATAATATCGAGCCCGCGACCACTTCCTAGGTCTAAAATATTGGCTCGACATGTACAAATTGCGCCTGCAATGACCCATAGTTGTTATTTCAAACCGACAATGCGTAGGCGCTGGCTTTGGCTTATCGCAAAAGAATACACGATCGAACAACGCAACGACAAATAACACGTCCGCGGACAAGCCTGACAACACTGACCAAATTCGTATAGTTTGTTTTAGGCACTGGGAACCACAAAAGCTACTGACTACTTACATTCCAACTCTTCAACCGAATGAACTTATAAAGAATTAAATAAATTCAACCCATTACTGTCCCACTGCTGGGCAAGGGTCTCTTCTCAGAATGAGAAGGGTTAGGCCTTAATCCACCACGCTGGCCCGTTGCGGGTTGGCGAACTACACACACCGTCAAGAACTTTATGGAGCCCTCTCAGGTGTGCAGGTTTCCTCACGATGTTTTCCTTCACCGTATACGTGATAATCAAATTCTGATCCGCACATGATTTCGAAAAGTCAGAGGTGCGGGCCGGGTTCGAACTCAGACCCTCCTGCATGGAAGGCAAGCGTTTAACCGCTAGGCTATCACGGCTGACTTATATAGAGCATATTTAAATCAGGCACTCAAATACCATGCAATATTATTTTAAGGTATTTGCCAAAGAAATACAGGAATACCGACTAAGTGACCCTAATTGGAGAAAAACTGAACAAGGTCTTGGGTTCGATTTCCCGGTCAAGCAAAATGTTATTGCGTTTTTCTTCTGTAGTATAAATTATCAGTAGCAGCACGGAGTTCGGAACTGTGCTTGATTGAAGGTAATAAGCTCGCTCCTATTACGTGGAACTTTAACAACATCGGCGAAACCTCTGCTTTATCCTTTGGGGATACAGGCGTGATGCTATGTTATGTTTTGTAATTTTTATATACGAACCGCTTCATCCTATTGAAGCGTCGATATCTATAGGGAAGCCAGAACGACACTTATAAGCTTATCATTGGTATTAGTCAGTGTAGCTTCAAGTGTAGTGGAAATGCTGTACACATTTATATACGTACCTATAGACTCAAACGATTGTTATATTTTGTCGCGAACAGTTGTGTGTGAAACGAAACAAAACATATTTTAAAAAAAAATGTTAAACGTGTAACACATCTGCACTATTTAAATATATCAAGTAAGATATTTTAGGGCTTCAGGGATTTTTTAAAGGTGATATTTTGACGCAGCATCATGCCTACGCAAGTTCCACCAGTTCGTGGTACAAATTTGTTCAGTTACCAGCTGCGTTACGGTTTGGTAACTTGGGGATATGTCCGATTGGTAAGTGTATAATTTTAATTTACATTACCAAATTAATACGGAGTGAAACTAAAATGTTACAACGTGATTCTGTACGAAGTCCCCGTAGGTTGCGCGTTTATCTAGCGTTTGCACAGCTGCGCAGACGCACGCATAATGTATAGTAACATTAGTAACTCATCTATCAGTTCCGTGAATATGAAAGAGAAAAAGTTATCATTAACTAGCTTCCGCCTGCGGCTTAACTCGCGTGGTTTACGAACCCGTACATTTTTCTGGGATAAAAAGTAGCCTATGTGCTATTCCAGACTATAATCTATCTCTGTGCCAAATTTCATCCAGATCCTTTCAGTAGCTTTTGCGTGAAAGGGTAACAAACATCCATCCATCCATACTCACTAACTTTCGTATTTATAATATTAGTAGGAAGTAGGATAGGATAGGATAGTAGGATTAGTAGGATAGGATTTTCTAATTACCGTTCATTTTTGATGGTGTTTTGGTATTTGTACAAAATTATTGCCTTTTAGTTTTCCCGAAAAGTAACGTTAGTAGGCGATGTAAAGATAATACCTAATTATTTTTTATTTTTTCAGATTTTCTTCCTAATCGACCTATGCGAGAAAATAGTGTCGATGAAAGATATAATACAAAAAGGCAACTACGAATACGAAATCTTAATACGAAGTTTTATTGTAACTAAGCTTAAACTGGATTTGATATCAGTCATAATACTTATCATTGGAACACATATGGTAAAATAACTTTGATATATGTATACACTAGCTTAAGCCCGCATTTTTATCAAAAAAAATCCTTTGCTCTAACGAGATCTAATTTTATTTTTATTAAATGAAAAAATTAGCCTGTAACCTCCGAAAAAGCATTGTAGGTATATCCTTATATAGGTACGTTTATCATAAACTCACAATCAAATATAAATAGAGTGAGTCCTATATCGGTCTACTCCTTCATTTATAGGAGGCCATAGCTCCCTCAACTTACTAAGCTACAGGTATAAGAAAATTATCCCTCAACTTACTAATTAATCTCCAGGTATAAGTAAATTATAAAAAAAAACAGTATAATTATTATAAGGAAAAATAGTCAAATTTAGTAAATTACTAAATATAATAAATAATAAAGTCCTGAAAAATATTTATACTTCATACTAGGTTAAGCCTGCATGTTCGTCATTGATCAAACTAATAATAATCTTCTTTATTTTTCAGAAAAACGTGACACTTATGAGAACCTACTTTTTCTACGACTTATTTCAATTAATACTACAAATACTCCTGACTGCTGCGCTAACTCTATTTAGCATTAACGCAATTTACTTAGTGTACCAGTTGACGTACTATCAAGCGTATCCCTCGTCCAAAGCCTGGTCTTCCCTGGTCTTTCTGGTCTTAGGGATGCACTTAACATTATGGTTACCTGACTTGTGTAAGTTGTTCTTCCCTTAGTTTTTGGTGAGCTTTTTCTTCTGTCGTGTTGCCACGAGCTGATGAGGTAATGCAAAGGTAGGCCAGTCAGCAATTAAATAGTGGTATGGAGGTTGACTGCCCAGAGTGCACCAGACGATTTTAGGTTTGGACACATGTGGATACTATTTTCTTGTAGTCCAAATTCCTCGTATGTTTATTTATGAATATTTTGTGAGAACTCTTGCGGAATTAGAAAGCGGATTTACAAAGTTTGATCTCAATTGGTTTGATTAATACTTATTAAAGGATAGCGTAACTTTTATAAAGTTAGTTGGGAATAGGTTATTTTAAAAACACACTTAATATGGCCCACCAATGTACCGCAAACAAAAATTTAAATACCTACGCGGGCACCAAAATTTCTGCTGTCAAACAACACGAACGTTTGAGTGAAATATCGTAGATAGAAACGACATGGCAATCAATTGTTACACCTTGTTGCATAAGGTTGTTTTTATTTTTATTTTTTTCGATTGTTGTCACCGGTCATTTTGTGACGCTTAACACAATATTCTGATGCTTTCCTATCTTAGATGCAATCATATAAAGTTCCAAATAGCTATTACAATTAACTAATGTTTCAGTAATTCGATCTAGGTCGAACATCATATAAAAATACGCTTATATAAGGTTATGAGAGATAGGTTGTCTCAGGAGGTCCTTGCGTCATGCGTGTACGCGGCCGACTGTCGGCCGGTGCCGCTCGGTTACGAGTTCTAGCCGAGCGAAAGAGACGGCGCATGCACATACCGCGGCGGCATACGACCGCGGGACGCTCGTATCGGGCGCGTATGTATGTGGTTTGCTATAAGGTTCAAAATCATACTATTTATAGGGGTGGTCAGGTAATGTAGGGAACCAACTGTACCTGAACCCAAAGTTCTACTGATTTCGCTGACCTGATAATTTACTCTTTCAGTGGTTAGAGCCTACGTGTTAATATTAGTGAAAAGCGAGATCATGAAACTAACGAGGAACCGTGAGCACAGAGTCGCGAACAACGCAGATGAAGCAAGCGAAAACGTGGCAGAAGAGGTAGGAATAGAAAATAACGAGGAACCTGAAGATACGAGGGGATTGATCTTCCCAGTATGGTTAACTGAGTTGTGTGAGTTTGTTGTTTTAGTCAATACCATTTTGTCTGTGGAGCTTTTTCTTCTGTTGAGTCGGCACAAGCTATTTCAATATTTATTTATTAACGCAGACTACCTAATTGGTCTAGTTGTTCCTAGCGCACTGCTGAGCGTGAGATCTTGGGGTCGATTTCGGAGCCGGGCAAAGATTTATTGGGTTTTTCTGTATGGAAATTTCCGATGTGCCCAATAGATAGCAATAAGCTCGCTCCCTATTACATGGGACTTAATAACAGCATCGGCGAAGTGTGGGTGTAAAATAGTACAGTTTGCCTGACTCTTCGGGGAATACTAACGTGGTGGTATGTTATGTGTTATTTATTCAGTTAATAATATAAACTTACTGTAAAATACCAAATCACTTCAGCGCTTATACCAAAATTCGAGGATTCAGTCAGATACATAATACGTAATAAACAAATAGGTACAAATAATATTTTGATAAAATAAAAACACTTTATTTTAGTAACTATTTGTTGAAGAACTTTGACACCTTTTTTTGAATATATGGCTCGTATCAAAAATATAACATGGGTAGTGGACAGATTAGCCAGTCATCGAAGTCAGAAAACTTCATCTATTAATGTCGTTGATTATTTATACATAATATTTTAATTTTGCAGTGCTTACATCTTACCGCCTGATGTTAGATATCAACTTACTAATGAGCAACGATTTGTTCGGAGTCGCGACGCAACGCAACAACGCAGATGAACGACGATCCACGACGCAAAACGCAGCAGAAGAGGAAGAAATACAACATAGTGAGGAACTGGAAGACACGGGGGAACAGACAGAAACTCGGCACCCAAATATTAGCGAGAAACCTGAAGTCACGGGGGAAAAGACAGAAACTCCACACCTAAATGTTAGCGAGGAATCTGAAGAGTCAGGGGAACAGACATTAAATCCGCACCCAAATATTAGCGAGGAGCTCGAAGACACGGGGGACCAGACAGAAACTCGGCACCCAAATATTAGCGAGAAACCTGAAGTCACGGGGGAAAAGACAGAAACTCCACACCTAATTGTTATCGAGGAATCTGAAGACACAGGGGAACAGACAGGAACTCCGCACCCAAATATTAGCGAGGAGCCCGAAGACACGGGGGACCAGACAGAAACTCGACACCCAAATATTAGCGAGAAACCTGAAGTCACGGGGGAAAAGACAGAAACTCCACACCTAAATGTTAGCGAGGAATCTGAAGAGACAGGGGAACAGACATTAACTCCGCACCCAAATATTAGCGAGGAGCCCGAAGACACGGGGGACCAGACAGAAACTGGGCACCCAAATATTAGCGAGAAACCTGAAGTCACGGGGGAAAAGACAGAAACTCCACACCTAAATGTTAGCGAGGAATCTGAAAATACAGGGGAACAGACAGAAACTCCGTACCCAAATATTAGCGAGAAGCCCGAAGACACGGGGGACCAGACAGAAACTCGACACCCAAATATTAGCGAGAAACCTGAAGTCACGGGGGAAAAGACAGAAACTCCACACCTAAATGTTAGCGAGGAATCTGAAAATACAGGGGAACAGACAGAAACTCCGTACCCAAATATTAGCGAGAAGCCCGAAGACACGGGGGACCAGACAGAAACTCCGCACTCAAATAAAAACCCAAGAGATTAATTAAAGAACATTATAATAATAACGTTTTCGATTTATTTACATTCAATTACCCTTTTCTTTCAAATGTTCCTTCAAACAAATGAATAGACTGGGAGCCGACCACAATATTATAAATTCAGTGAGACAGTGATATCTACTCATTTAAAAGGAACAGTTGAAAATTATTTAATTAAAAAAAGGCTCTCATGATCCTTCTCGTAATAAGTATTTTATTTGAACAAAAATATAGGGACACGCCTTTGAAATACTTCAAAAACCCTCTGTGGATAAATTAAAACTTTTATCCTACTTTGTTACTCTTTCACGCCAAAACGGCTCAACGGATCTGGATGAAATTTGGCACAGAGATAGATTATAGTCTAGAATAGCACATAGGCTACTTTTTATCCCGGAAATATATACGGGTTCGTAAACAACGCAGGCGCAGTCGCGGGCGGAAGCTAGTTTGTTATAAAGCAAGTGTGATATTAAAAAACACACAATGGTAACCCTCGAAAGGCTAGGCAGAAGTGTATTAGACTCACTTTTCACCGACGCCGTTATTAAGTCCCACATAACAGGAGGCGAGCTAACTGCCATATTCCAAACTCCAGAGTGTTAGTGAGAATTGATGAATAGAAAACTCTACCCGACCTCGGAATCAAACCCGGGATCTTACGCCCAGCAGTCGCGCTTGCAACCACTAGGCCAAGGACGCAGTATCTTTTATATCTAAACTAACAGTATAAAGAGGTAAACTTGTTTGTATGTTTGTAAAAGGTAATCTCTGAAAATACTGATCCGATTATGAAAATTGTTTTACTGATAGAAAGCTAAATTATTACCAAATAAATGCGAAAGGTTTTGTTACGAAAATATTTTGTTTTAATCACAAATGATTGATTGACTTGCATCACATGTAGTATAGTATACAGGACTGAAACAATTATAAAATAACGCACACAGAGTCTATGTCCCTATTATATCGAATATATAGTAGTGTTTGTCAGCTATATGTGTATATGGTGATATTTGTGTTGTTTTCGTCTTCTACGCAAACGAAGTCGCGATCAAAAGGTAGCATTAAAATGAAAATTGAATATTATGTATGTTTGAACACTGATAACTTAAAACCAAGGAAACGAATTCTGATGGGATTTTCATTACAGAGCTAGACTCATAAAGTCTAGCTCTAATAATAATAAATAAATTTCGCTCACAAGAATTAAATATCCTCCGGACGAAGTCACGGGACCAGTTAGTTAAATTTATCAATCTCTCAATTCTTGGGAAAATCCTAAAAACCCACTCGCTTGTATCGTTGTGCTCGCATAACGATATTATAAAGCCAATAATGTGAGCAAAAATATTTTCAACGTTCAGTGGAACAGTTGTGTCCAAAATATTAGCAATAATTGTTATAGGTTTTATTTTAAAAAATCTTGCTTTTGTATAGAAATATTATTGTTAGACAGAATTAGTGGTGAACGTCAGTGATTCATATAAAAGAAGTGGAAATATTTTGTAAAGTGATTCATCACGATGCGTACGGAACTGCCTGTGCTTAAAAGATTTTTGTTTTGTTTTCCGCTACGATATTTCTGTGTCAGTTGGGGATATATAAGTATGGTAAGTTAGACTTCTTTACCAATAAACAACAATAAATTAATAGGGAGTGCAATGAAAGAGACGCCACTAGTGACGAACCCTGAGAAAACATAATATATTCAATCTGGAAAATTTCATTATGCTAAAAAAACATTGATAAAATAAAAATGAATGAAATACATCCTGAAATACAAAAATATTAAAAATAGGTGCATACAATTAAATAAATTCAACTTACTGCTGGGCAAGGGTCTCTTCTCAGAATGAAAAGGGTTAGTCCACCACGCTGGCCCGGTGTAGGATAGCGGACAGATCTCATCATCGGTATAAGTTATCAGGCAACAGCCCTGAGGTGGTATAAAAATAGTCAAATGAAACAATTGGCAACCTATATCGAAGTATTCGCGATACTTTTCGTTCCAATAGATTTTTTTAAACCTGTTTCCTTCACTTGTTTGTTTGTGATCCACTTGTTTTTCTTTTCAGGTTTGCATCATATCCGAATTATATTTGTACGCTCATAAAATAATTAATATAGTGCTAGCCGAAGGGTATAACGATAAAGCCACATTACAATGTATGTACTTACAACTGACAATAATTGAATTCATACTTACCATTATATTTATCATTGGAATACATAAGGTGAGTAAAAACATTAATACAAGACATTTAATTAAAGTAACACTTAGTATTTATATGACAAAACCTACATTGTTCCCTAATATTTCTCCCACATCATGTACACAGCAAGATTGTTGAAAAAGATTTGAGATTTGAAGTATCCATGCAGTTTCTTGTCGGTTCTTCTCCATGGGATCAACTTTTTTAATCGTGCATCTAAAGTCCTATTAACGTCTTAAAAGTGCCTGTAATAGGTTTATCTATACATATAAATAAAATTGGAGTGTCTGTTTGTAATATTGAAATAACCGTTTTTTACTACATGCATATGAATATATATACGGTACATACACCAAAATAACAACTTTTACAATTTTTGTCTGTCTGTCTGTCTGTCTGTCTGTCTGTTTGTGTAGGCTAATCTCTGAAATGGCTGGACCGATTTTGACGGGACTTTTATTGGCAGGTAGCTGATGTAATAAGGAGTAACTTAGGCTACTTTTATTTTAGAAAAATTCTTTTATTTTAGAAAAATATAGGGTTAAGTGCATTTGGTCTCACTAAAAAATACATTGTTAAGTTCCGACATCCACGCGAACGAAGTCGCGGGCACAGCTAGTTTGAAATAAAAACAATTCAATTCTATTTTATTGCATTACCATGGACTTTTCTGTACCTACTTACGTGAAAATACTGATATTAAGCTGCAACCGGTTAGACTGGAAGCCGACCTCAATGTAGTTGGGACAAGGCTAGGAAGATGATGATGATGATGAAGATGATCATGTATACTTAGCTACTTTTTTCTTTTCAGAAAAACGTTAAGCTTTTAAGAATTTACTACGTCGGTGCCTTATGTCTGTGGATACTATTTGTAATGCGTGGCGCCGAGCTCAGCATCTATTGCATGTACGGTATATACCTATGTTTTGTGCATTCAATGGCACAGTTCCACCCATCGTCATTTACGTGGAAATTTGGTATGATCATAGCAGATATATTTACTCGAATTTGTAAGTTATCTTCACGTTTATATTATTTTTCTGCTAAGTATGAAATTGAGACTGTTAGACGGAAGAAAACTGAGATCGACTGCAGAGGCGCAGCACTAGTTACCTATCGCCGATACGTGTCTTGTCACCTCCCTAATTTTGACAGGACTTTGATGTATGGATTTTCTCGAATTGAGGTGTACTCGAATACGCATAATTCTTTAAAATATTTAAAAGTCAGAACCATATCGTTTCAGTTAATAGTATCTACAAATATTTGGAACAGACTTTTAACATGTAACTTTATTATTGAGAATACACATTCACTATTCTCAGCTGGGGGGTAAACGGATGAATTCACCACGAAGGTCTACTTCAGGACCTGATGGTGGATCTTGGGAACTCTTACCTCGCCAAACCCCTCAACAGTGGCATGCCCAATAAAACGCATATGACAGGGGAGAATCTAGTCACATTAAAATAAAACAAAAAACTGTACATAATTGATTTTATGATTTTTCAAATTTTAGTGGTCATCGCTTATGTTCTTTTACTCCTAAGGAGTGAGCTGATCATATTCAAACGCAGAAGCTATGAGCTTCAATTTGTGAACAATGCGGCCGAATCTATATGCAAGAGTAATTTTGTTAAAGAAACAGCAGATAAAGATGAAGAAACAAAAGCCATCTGCGAGGAAGAAACACGTGAACTTGAAGAAATAAATTAAACGTTGAATGAAATTATACTCAATAATTTATATGTCAGCTTGTATATATTACGTGTGCATAACAGATCGGCCTGATAGATCGGCAGCCTATAATTACCGATATAACAAACAGTTTGCGACAGGCGTAGACCGCGCGATAGCTACTGTCAAACGTAATTTTTGTGTCATATATGTGTTGGTCGACAGTGAGATTGCTGTCGCGTTGCTGTTGCTTTTTTTGCGTAATCAGGCTGCCGGTTTTTATGCCATATTTTTAATTAAAATTGTCTTTGTTAAGACGATATAATTATGTTCGCTGAAGTATTGAAAATATCTATGTATGTTAAAAAATTTCAATGTTAATTATTCAAAGTGATTTTAAGAAACCGATACGTAATGTATACTATTGAGTATTAATTAATGAATCAAACCTCAAAAATCAAATCATAAGATAATCATATTATTGCTAGTTATTCTAAGTACGACTTTATAAATAAACTGTATGCCTAAATCTTTTCATATATAACTATAATTACTTGTCCTGACTGACTGATTCATCAATGCAGAGCCTAAATCGCTGGGGATACAACCTTGAAATTTTGGCAGTTGATGCCTTTTATGTTGTAAGCATTCACTAAGGAAGGATTCTTGGAAATTTCACCCCTAGGGGGGAAGTCCGTCATTTTCAAAGAAGCACGAAATTTCATATACCTGCTTCTGGTTAGAAACAAATGTGTAGGTACACGTATATCGGCGTGTTTCAACGAGCCAAATTTTAATATACATATATCCATACGCGCGAAGCCGCGGGCAAAAGCTAGGATCTTATAGTTTTCATCTCTGCACTATGCAAATAAAACTTCAAAGGAAATGAAATGGTGGGTTAGGGCCTCGTCACAACAACCGTTACAATTATTATTGGTCGTAATTGGATGTTAAGGGGCTCTTAACTAATAGCTACCGTGTTATCAGCAGCGCTTGCTGCGGTTAGTACTTGGATGGGTGACCGTTTTTCACACATTGAGATACCTTCGTGCCTCGGATTTCATGTTGAACAGTTGGTCCCGGTTATCATAAGAATACCTATGACAATCGTTACGAGTGTCAGCAGCACAAAAAGTCCGCCAACCAGTCGAATCTTGGAGTATCAGTATCTCCCAGTAGTTGGGTGGCAGAGGTCAGATGGCAGTTGCTCCGTATAATACTGATATTCAGCCGCAACCGATTAGTCTGGGGGCTGACCCCAATGCAGTTGGAAAAAGACTAGGCTAGATGATTGAATATTAAATTGATTGATTGAAGATTGGATATTGACATAAATGCTACGTTATTTAAATGGTTTGATGTTTGCAAAATGTTTGTGTGAGGAATATGCTATATGAAAATGTGTTTCCCATTATCTTGGCACAACGAAGAAGCAACGAAGAAGAATGGCAAAATAAAACGCTTCAAATTTATCTGTTATTTCGGAAATTGACGTTACGGTTGGCGCAGTGGTTAACCGATTAGCTTTCTGCGCTTCGTGTCGTGGGTTCGATTCCCGGACGGAACAAATATTTGTATGATCTACAGATACATGTTTAGGGTCTGGTTGTGTGTGTAAGTGACATGTATGTTTGTAAACTGTACCCACGAGGAGAAATCATAGGGAGATGCAAAGTTTAAAAAAATAAATAAGAAAAAACATCTGTTCGTTTCTTAGTATATAATATACGTTCATTTAGTTACTCAAATAGCTCTATACGCTATTTAATTTTGAGTTTCTAACTGAAGACAATCTGTAGAAAGGTGACGTAGTTCCAATTGTCGAACCTATACATATGCAGCTGCATAAATTATTTAGGAGGGCAGGTATTACACAAGCTCTTAAAAAAATCATTTCATTTCATAATATTTCATTTTATTTCCTGCTACCTCTTAATATCTTTACTTATTACCGTTAAACTGCGAATAGTCATGGTTGTACTGTTACATATGTACTTTGTTGAGATTCTCTAAGTTCACACGGGTCTTCAAATTTCTCCGATATGTCTGCAGTCGCCTGCTTTTGAAACGTTATTTCTGCTTCATCAATAATCGTACATTCTGCCTCAGCCGCGTTGTTCACAAATCTGAACTCGCAGTTGTTCCTAAGTTTGATGACCTCACTCCTCAGTAACAGCAAGAAGTAACCTTGAATCACTGAAATTGAAAAAAACCCAGCTAAGATAAAACAATATTGATTTCATTTTTGATTAACATTTTCTCTTCTCTTCTCTCTTCATTGGTCTAGTGGTCGCAAGCGCAACTGTTGAGCTTGATGTACTGGGTTGGATTCCCGAGTCGGGCAATGTTATTGGGGTTTTCTGTACCTATGAAAATTTTCGGTAGCAGCATGAAATTTGGAACTGTGCCCGGTTGATGGCAATACTCTCCCCGATTACATGGAACTTAATAACAGCATCAGCGAAATGTGGGTGCCCAATAGTACGCCTCTGCCAATCCCTTCTGGAATACAGGCTTGATGCTATGTTAATGTATTTAATGTTAATTTATGTATCAAGTTTTATTTAGTAGGTACCAAAATCTACTAGCTGGCTCAAGAAAAAAATTAAACTTTGAATGGCAAAAAATTTGATGAAATCAAAATATGTGGATATATATTATGTATAGTGTTCCTGTAATGAATGCTCCCTAAACGTCCAACCAGGCAAGGTGATATGGATTTTATGTTGTCGCTGCAGTTATACCGATAGATGGCGCTGTACCTACTTTTACCCGACTACGACGACGCAAAAAGGAGGGTAAAAGAGGATTGCCGTGGTCGTAAGCCAGTTTGCCCTAAAGCTTATGATCGCTTACTAGTGTTAAAATGTATTCTTTTGTTAGACCACGGTTATCCTCTGAATATCACTATGAATCTTACTTAATATTATAAGTGCGAACGTTTGGCTAGATGGATCTTGGTAACTCAATCACGCTAGAACGGCTGAGCCGATCTAGATGAAATTTGGCACAGAGATAGATTATAGTCTGGAATAGCAAATAGGCTAATTTTTATCCCGGAAAATGTACGGGTCGTAAACCACGCAGGCGAAGCCGCGGGCGGAAGCTAGTATGGTATTAAATACATTGAAATATATTACGTTTAAATTGTTTATTTAATACACGACAAATATAGAACAGTTTGTATATAATAATTTCAGATGAGAATATTTTCTTGTTTCATACAGATAAACAGATAAACACTTATACTTTTTAGAGCGTGATTTTTCATAGTCGGGTTTTAGTTTTTGAACTTACTTTTTATTTGACAACACGGTTGGCGCAGTGGCTAAGTGATTAGCTTACATGTCGCGGCTTCGATCACCGCACGGAACAAATATTTGTATGATCGACCGATATTTGTTTCGGGTCTGGTTGTGTGTGCATGTGAAATGTATGTTTGTAAACTGTACCCACGATACAGTAGAAATCATAGGGTGGGGCAACGTTTAAAAAAAACATATTTTGGGGTTATAATTTCGTAATAAAGTATTTGCAGAGCCGGTTTAATTTTTTTCCAGTGTAGCTAGTAATCGGGACATTATGCTTACCAATATTCACGAAATGAATTGCTAAGTCCAAAAAATGGATGACCCATGAGCGTATCGATGTTAAGTTCAGTAACCATCTTTTTAGCACTAATCCGATGACCACAACAGTCAACACAATCATCAGGACCCAGAACACTATACAGTAGAAGTAATATATCCTTAAAAGCTTCACGTTTTTCTGAAAAGAAAAGCTTTTATTAATTATTTTTTTATTAATATTGGATGGTAATTCTCAGTAGCAGCACGGAGACTGGAACTGTGCCCATCATCATCATCATCATCATCATCAGCCAAAAGACGTCCACTGCTGAACGAAGGCCTCCCTCAAGGCGGGGTTTGCCATAATTCCCACGCTTGGCAGGCGGCTTGGGGATCGCAGTGGCTCACCGATTAGTGAGAGGACGCTGCTGCCCGTCCTCCGGTGTCTGGCCGCAGTTTTAAGATATACCCGGGTCAACTGTGCCCGGTAGATGGTAATAGGCTCGCCTTTTTCATGAAACTATCTAACTAGCTTCAGCCCGCGACTTCATCCGCGTAATGAACTTATATAATTTATAGCCTATAGTACTCGGGGATAATGTAGCTAAGGTAGAAGTACGTATTCCCGTTGGTGTCCCAGTACCCGTTAACTAGTCATTTTTTTAATATTGTCCCTTTCTACCAATCACTTATTATCGTTTGCGAATGGCAATAAATTCTCGGTAATATTTTATACAATTTGAATGGCAATACTGACTAAAAAGTTTAATGGCGTCAAAACTGTGCGACCGCAAAAGTTTGCTATTCTATAAGCTCAAAGTTCTGTCAGTGAACTACGGTAACAACACGTTGCATTGATCAGCTAGCCATACTGCGATGGATAATGTTAAGGTAAGAGTGTTAATATTCTAAAATATTTGAATTTATTATTTAGCGATATAATCTATAAATTGAGGTGAATCTTATTGAAAAGTAAATATTTTTACATGTCACATTTATTGGTACTCACAAACCCCTACTTGACCTAGTACCCATTAATTTCGTATTTTATTTTACCGGATATTGGTGCATGATCAACCTGATAATACACGCTGCACCGAAATCCGTTATTGTGCCCTTATTGCCTTGAAATAGGTCTCATTTTCCTTTGAAACTGTAGTATATATTTCTACCGGAAACTGGGACATGCATTAACAGTTGCATTTAAATCCGTCACGGTTCTTATTGCCTTGTCTTAAGTGTTATTTTCCTTTGCTTTGCTTGAGTACTTTTTGAATCGGCTTCAATATTAGATTTTTAATCCGCTTATTGAATGTTTACGATAAGCGAAGTCGTGATTTTCACACTTTTTTTAAAATAGTGGTAATGACTCTGTGTTTGGTATTACCATAGACTTCGAATTTCGCTTAGGTATTACAACAAAAAAGCGATAAATAATTTTAGTTTTGGAAATCGCTGGTAATTCTATTAGGTACTCCAATATGGTTTAAGTGTAGTTTGTTTTTAAATAAAATAATTACCAGCGAGTTTTAGTATTCAGTCGTGAAAATATTTTATATTTCTAATAATATGAATTCAGCAAGAGACGTGTTATTATTTTTTTTTTTCAGCTAGCCATGACTGATAGGCAGAAGGCCCAATTAAAGGCCATGGAGGCAGTCAAAAACGGGGCCTCAATTTCGGCCGCTGCTAGGCAGTACGGTATCCCATGGTCAACGTTGGATGATAAAATACGCGGCCGTTATGCTGTTGAATGCTCCAAGGGACCGGCTACAGTTTTATCGAAAGAAGAAGAAGATCATTTACGAAACTGGATCATTTTTATGGCAGATAGTGGGTTTCCAGTGACTAAGGCACAGTTATTAGATAGCGTCAGTTTACTTGTCAAAAAAATGAAGCGAGAGAACCCGTTTCAAAATGACAGACCAGGTCGTCACTGGTTTGAATCGTTCATAAAGCGACATCCTGAAGTAGGCCAACGAGTAGCCCAAAATTTGACGCAAACCCGTGCTTTAGTCAAAGAGATCAACCTAAGAGCATGGTTTAAGGAAGTGGAAGATTATTTTATTATGACACATCTTGAAGAGGCAGCAAAAGATTCACGAAGAATATTTAATTGTGATGAAAGCGCTTTCTTTTTGTCACCAGCAGATAACCGAGTTTTAGCAAAACGAGGCGCAAAAAATGTTTATAACATTATTCCTAGCAGTGAAAAAGAGTGCGTGACAGTCCTGGTCACGGCAAATGCAGCAGGAGAATTGGCACCTCCAATGGTGCTATTCAAGTTGAAAACAATACCATACAAAATATCAAATACTGCACCAAAGGACTGGGGATTAGGAGTTACTCCAAAGGGTTGGATGACAGGAGAGTCATTTTATGAGTACATGGCCAATGTCTTTTATCCTTGGATCGTAAAAACGAATATTGAGTTCCCAATAATATTTTTCTTAGATGGACATTGCTCACACACGACGCTTCCACTAAGTAATTTCTGTCGGGAAAAAAACATCCAATTGGTCGCATTATATCCTAATGCGACTCATTTAATCCAACCGATGGATGTGGCTGTTTTTCGACCTCTTAAAAGGATATGGAAGAGATCAGTATATGACTGGCGAAATGACAACCACTTCATGAAACTTCGCAAGGAACATTTCTGTCCGCTGCTACATAAATCTCTCATGCAATTAGATCCTAACTCAATCAAAAATGGATTTCGCAAATGTGGGTTGTCACCTTTTGATGCAAACGGCGTTGATTATTCCAAGTGTGTAACAAGTCACCCCAAAAAACCAGCCAAACCAAATAATGTTAACCAAATACAACCAGATACCGTTAGCCATTTCAAATTCTTTGAATCCCACATAAGTCCTGAAAATCTCAAAGCTTTTTACAGCAACAGGAGTCCAACTTGGAAAGGGGATAAATCCTTAGAAGGATTATTCAATATCTGGAGGCAAATGAATACTCCAAATAATTTAACGACAGACAGATTCAATAGTGACTCTACGACTTTGACGCCAGTTCAAGACACCTCTAATATCAACGAATTTCTATCATCCGGAGATATTGGTAACTTCACAGGTCTGACTGACATCTTGGACTCAAATCTGAACTCAAATGACTTCAGTGACTTAATGACTGAAAATGAAAACCATGCAGGAAAGATAGAGGTTTATGAAAATGTTGACGGAATACTGACGAAAATCATAGATGTGGAAATCCCAACAAATGATCCTTCATTGGCAAATTTGGTCGAAGAAGACAAAACTTGTCCTGAAAATGAAACACAAAAAAGACCCCATTTATCTGGTCAAGTGATCCGGACAATAGGCTCAAACCCTATATATATCACTTCTCGCAAAAATGTTATAACTAACACTGGAGTAACATCAGCAGCTATATCTCTTCATACTGAAGAAACAACGTCGAATCTTGTTGAGACAGATACTATGACACAGCCATCATTACTTGCTAACACAGACTCGATTGCTGCAATAGTGCCTACACAAACACAATTTCTATCAACTATGACACAAACGTCATTTTGTAGCAAAGAAGTCGTTCATATAACACCTCCAAGTAAAATATCACCAATAATTTCCAAGAAAATCAAAACACCCGAAAGTATTAAGACACACATACCCATAGAACAAACGTTACCTGAAGATGACAACCGAAACCAACCAAAAACTAAATATTACGGAGATTTAGTTGTACCGACACCATTTAAAGACGCTTTATTTTGGCCAGAAACTCCTAGCAGCAGCACAAAAAGTAAAGTTAAATTACCTAGCGTAATAACTTCTGACAGGTGGCAAATCTTTGCACAGAAAAAGATTGAAGAGAAGTCAAAAAAAGAGGAGAAAAAAGCTAAAGCAAAGGAAAAAAAATTGGAAAAATCTGAGCTTGGAGTTAATAAAAAGAAACCTAAGAAGAAATCAATAGATACTGGGGTAATGGACATCACAAATGAAGATTGGTTTTGTCGGTTATGTCAAAGAAGTACGAAATTGGACATGATACAATGTGTGACTTGTAGGACCTGGTATCATACGATTTGTGCAGAAGTTTCACCAAATGAAATAACGTTTACTTGTATGTATTGTAACGTATCGTTTGATGAATGAGTGATGTAATGCTTTGGTTTTTAATGTCTCCTAAATTATCTGGAAACTTGATTTAAAAAATCACAAAGCACTGGAAGTTTGCTCATTCATTATTGCTTACACTAAGATTTAAATATCTGATTTAATCTTTTTTTTGTGGTAAATGCTCTTTTGAAGCCAACTTCAATTAAAACAATCCTGCTATCCATTAATATTATAACTATTTTCTATTTAAAACTGATAACTTTTTAAGTTCGTTATATTGAGCAGATTTCATTGAATATTTCGAGCAGTAAAAAGAGGTAAATTTGTCTCATTTTTTTATCCTATTGATCTCATTGAATAATTCCAAATATTAGTTGTAAAGTTGTTTTGTTCATTGTGTTATTTTAATAATATATATTTATCATAGTATTTATTAAAGTGACCAGATTCGTATTTTCTTTGTAAGACTGATAACTTTTTATAAGACTGCTCGTGTTTTCCTCAGTAGGCAAACCTATCCAAATGTAGAGTTTATGAGCATAAATTGTGATAATTGAAACCCATAAGTGAAATCATAGGTACCTGATTTTATCAATAATAACTGATAGCTAGTTCCATTTTACTATTACTGAGATTCAAAGGACTTAATTAAGAAGATACATTTATTTTATAGCCATTTTTTGTTTAAGATAAATATAACTTGTAGGTTAAACAATAGTTTTATGCCTTTTCTTTGCTTTTTATGCCTTTATTTTATTACAAATACATTTTTAATTTTTTCATAACTAAAAATGTCTTTTCTTTGGATAAGTATAGACCATAATTTTGACTGCCCTTTTTAATAATTTTACACAGAAATGCAAAAATATATATTTCTGTGAATTTTAACGTAAAGCAATAGAGTTCAAATTCGCGGTGAAAATTACCGGATACTGCGACAGTTTAACGTTTACTAGTACAAATCTACCGGGTACTGGTTCAACTAACCCTTTTTTACATTTTTTTTGTATAATTGTTAATTAACAATTATACTCATTAAAAAAAATATATATATTGAAACTTGATTAAATTATCTATCTAGTCATGTATAATTTGCTTTTGTAAGTCTAATAGTTTTAGCATAGCAGACCTGCAAATTCAGAGAAGTTCGGAACTTCACGGTTACTGGGCCATTTACCTTATCTATCGATGAAAGAATTTTCAGATTCGGATCATTAGTTCCGGAGATTACCCCCTACATACAAACAAACAAATTTTTACCTCTTTATAATATTAGTATAGAATGTCCTTCTCCAAGACCCAGGCTACCTCTTTGTAAAATATCATAACCATTGGTTCAGTAGTTTAGTTGTGATGAGGTAACAAACAGACAGGTTAACTTTCGCATTTATAATAGTGTAGACGGATTAATTTTCACAGAAATTATGCTCGTTCTGTATGTACTTTACCCTGCGCCATGCAGAGTGTGCAGTGCATACGGGCGCTGGCTCTCAGGGGGCGCCGAACGCCGCTCGCGGGACTTAGATACACAAACAACGCATTGTTCTAATTTAGAATAAAAAAACTGTGTGGGTTCGTAATCCAAGCGGGCGAAGCTGCGGGCGGAAGCTAGTTATTTATAATTGCACCATTTGCACCAGAATTTTGATGACATTTTGATTGCGCGCCTACTTAGATGGCACCCGGGGTATATTTTGCACCCGGGCGATACACTAGAACCGCCTCTGGTATTTGGATTTTTTTTTTACACTATTTACTATTCAATTAAAGTGAAACCTTACTTTATGTCCTCCAGCAATGAACACGATGGTCAGTATAAAATCTGTCACCAATAGAATTAGCACCAAAATCGTTAAAATTAAATCTGTCATGAAACGATTGCCATTTTCTTTGTCACTGTATAAGCGGGCCATAGCTATAGTATAGGATAACGATATGGAAAATAAAAATATTAGAAATAATGACGCAATCTGAAACATAAAAAAAATATCATAAAATAACATTGCCATTGGTCCAAAAGGGTAAGGCTAAGAGATGTATCTATGCTTATGTTACAACGTTATTAACGGCCATGAAATAGGAGGCGAGTCTCAATATACTCAGTAGAGTCTGAGAATTTCTTGACAGAAAAGCCGATTAACAGTACGCCATCTTGGAAGCGAACCCAGGACCTCACGCTTAGCAGTCGAGCACTAGACCAATGAGGCAGCCTCTAATAATAATGTATGATATTCTCATGCATCTGGCTTTTATTTCCTATCAGACTGGCCTAAAAGCGTACCGTAAAACGGGATAGATAGAGATACAGGCGTAAATAGAAACAAAACTTTGAAATCATTTCAACCTTTGAATAACTTAGTTTGATGCCAACAAACACTTCAAGATTAATCCTACTAATATTATAAATGTGAATATTTGTGAGGATGGACGGATGGATGGATGGATCTTTGTTACTCTTTCACGCCCGAACGGCCGAACGGATCTAGATGAAATTTGGCACAGAGATTGATTATAGTCTGGAATAACACATAGGCTACTTTTTATCCCAGAAAAATGTACGGGTTCCTAAACCACGCGGGCGAAGCCGCGAGTGGAAGCTAGTGTTCTATAATTAACTAAAAATAATGAAGTCCTTTTAGATAAAAATCTGTGTTCATTCAACGTTGAAATGCTTTCAAAGTTTTGTTTCTAATCATCCCTGCATCCCGATTCACCCCGTTTATTTGGCCCAAACTAAAGGCACACAATCTAATATAATGTACTATCTAGTATATATATCTACACACTCACCAATTTAAAGTATCCCCACGCAAGCAATCCATACCGTAACGGCAAACAGAAACAACATCTCGTACACATAGGCAGTTCAGCATTCATTATGATCACTTCTCTAGACTACTCGTTTTGTTATACCCTACTTGAGCAACTTGAAACGCTTCTAATCCTTTTTAATTACAAAGGAATGCTTTCGAATTAGTTTTGAAAACTAATTTAATTTTTTCGGGCACAGCTTTTCTCGCCAATAGTTACAGTGGTACTGATTAAATTACAATCCAGTATTTATAATTAAATGGATAATTATGACACTTAACCTTTAAACAAAGATATTCCAAGGAACTTACTGTGTACGAAACGGTAGATAAGGGGAATTTCTTATGTTTTGACTTGAATCATGAACAACTCTGTTTTCTACCGCGTCGAGTCGCTTCATCCTCGCTTTATCTTAAATAAAATGTTTATTTATTTAATTATTATTGGTATGGTATATATAATACACAGCAAATAATAATAATGTCCTCCTGACCGAATTTCGGTCACGGCGGCCAATCTCACCAGAGATTAGCCAACTACGCAGGAGATATTATAGAGCACAAGTGTGTGCGCAAACACAGGTGCACTCTCTATTCCTTCACTCTCATAGTCTGATGGGACGGCGAAAAAACATCACCTACATAACATAAAATAGCATAGCATCACGCTTGTATTCTCCGAAGGATTAGGCAGCGGTGTTTTATTATATAACCAGATTTCGCCGATGCCGTTATCGAGTCCCATGTAATAGGGGGCCGGGGGCGAGCCTATTGACATCTACCGGGCACAGTTCTAAATGCCGAGCTGCTACTGAGTGTTTCCATACAGGAAACCCAATAAAACTGCACGACCCGATAATCAAACCCAAGACCTCAAGCCGAGCAGTCGCGCTTGCCACCACTATACCAATTAGACAGTCAGTCGCCTACCTTATTCCAAATTTTCGTAATATCACATTAGAGACACCTTACTCTGTATCTGCGCTTGGTATGCAACCGCACCGTACGCAGTCAAGATTTTAGTAACTTATTCCATAGAAGGAGAGACTATATCCAATGAAGATTTATATCAATACGTCCATGTACCTCCATGGGGGCAATTTTCGGGCGCTATGTATTTCTCTATTGAACATTTTCTCCAAAATCGCAACTGAGTCCAAGCACTATTTAATTTCGAGCATTTTAAGTAAACATACCTCTAATGTTATACTAAAGGAATTGGGGAAAAATGTAGGCGAGCGTTAACCAGCATGATTTTTCGGTATTTGTATCTTGATTTCGTCTCTGATCAAACGAGATTTGCTCCCGGGCCTATTCCTCTCAATCTTTCACCACCTAATTCAAGTAAAACGCTTAGTCTTATAAAAATAACTGTTTATTATTGAAATTTAACATCAACATCATACAATTACTGTAAAGAAACATCATTATTCATTCTTTGTTTACACTTAGTATTAGATGGTCCTTTGTCATCAGATTTTTCTTTGTTTCTTGTTCTTCTCCGTATTTCATCGTTAATTCCGATTCTGCCGCGTTGTTCACGAATCTAAACTGAGTGTCGTTACTCAATTTAACGATCTCACTCTTCAGTAGAATCAGGAAGTATGTTTGTATCACTGAAAAGAATAACAATGTGGGTTAGACACAAAACTAAAATAAATTCATTTTCTCTATATTTGGCAGAAGTAGAGTTAAAGTCATCATTTCATGTTAAGCTTTTCATTCAACGAGACCGAAATCCATGTCGTCATCAAACTCCTCAGGTTCTTCTTCCTTCTTCTCCTCCTTTGCCTCAGCGCTGGTTGCTATAGCGGCGGCGACGGGTTGCTTTATTGCAGCTGCTCCTGCGCTCCTCAATTACTCGGAGATAATGATACTCTAAGGTCAGACTGGCTGTCAGACTTTTTGGACTATTATCACTCTGGGTCTCGATCGGTTAAGAACTTTCACCTACCCAAAGACTGACCGCAGCGAGCGCCGCTTAACCTCCCAGAACGATTGATCTGCGCGGTAGCTATGTCGTTACGAGATAACGATACCCTTTGTCTGATTTTACACATAGCATTAAAAATATTATGCTTACCAATGCCCACAAAAAAATTAGGGATTCGCAAGATATTGTAAATCCAGAACAGGACTGAATCACCTTCGAGCGAGAACCACATCATAAAAGAGGAGGCTATCGCAAAAATAGTCAACAGTAGTATTGCTACCCAAAATCCGATGCTGTAGAAATAGTATACCTTCAAAATCTTCACAATTTTCTGTAACATAACAATTTAATTATATTAAGCTTTAGTACTTAATAGTAGTAAGTTCGACTGGGGTGGTACTACAGGCTTGATGACTAGGTACATCAAAAATAGATTCTGAAATCTTGTTTGGGAAATAGCTTTCCTTCTAAAAACTCAGTAAAACTTAATCTCTTGCTTATTATTGCCGTTTTCAATTTTAAATTTATCAAAATCTCACAATAATTATGTAAATGGCAATGCAAAACTAGACGTCACGCTTTTGTATTCCAAAATTTTTTAGAACAAAATGTCGTTTTTGACAGTTCATAAAAAATAACTCAAATGAATAGTAGTCATCTACCGAGTTCTACCTAGTTTCGAATAAAAGGTAGTAACATCCGTTGAATTTGCCGAAAAACTATTAATGTATTAGGATTACAATGTTTATGGACAGCGGATTTTTTGATGGTATGCCATCTATATCATAGAAAAACGTATGTTAAGACTGTCCCCTTCAAAATAGCATACATCAAGGCGGCGTGTACCCGCTAGTTTTGGTCTCCACGCAGATTTTAATTCTTGTTTAGACAGTTGAGAACACGATTTGACACCCGCAAGTGTGACAGTCGACTTACTGATACCAGATGGCTTTGAATAACTACTTTATTTGAATATTTTAATAGTATAGGTAGGTGCTATATTATACAAACAAGCATAAATATGCCGATTGCAAGCGCGACTGCTATGCGTGACGTCCTTGGTGCGATGCAGTCGGGGAAAGTGCCAATGGGTTTTTTGGACATTTTCAGTAGTAGCACGGAGTATGGAACTGTGCGAGTAGATGGCAATAGGCTCGCCCCCTTTTACATAGAAGTATGGGACTCAAGAAATATGAGTGTACAATAGTACACCTCTGCCTTAACTTTCGGGCAATAGGTATGATGCAATAGGTATGTAAATAAAACATTATAAATCTTACCATATGTCCTCCAATAATAAATACTGTGCTGAGTACAAAATCGAATACCAAAACAATTGTCCCAATGATTATTATTATAAGCTCTGTATTGATTTTTCCACTAGTTTCATTGCCCTCATCTTTGGATTCCGATACTGGCATACTCATTAAGTCAGAGAAAAAATTTAATGAGACTACAACTAAAAGAAACAGGCCTACAAGCTGAAACAAAACCAAGTATTGCAAATTAATTGAGGAGGAAGCAACGCTGCGAGCTTGCAGCCATAAAAATATCTCCTTCTATTGGGTGTTGAAGCTTCGCCGTTCTATCATCGACGCTGTAGGGAACGGTTGCAAGGTATTGCAATAATCATCATGCTCTATACAGAGACTGATCGTATGGTGATATTAGCAACCAAAAATACTATTGTCAATCTTCTTGACTCTTTTACTGGCAACCTTAGCGGATCCAAGAGCCTCCAAGAGTAACAATATGAGATCTGGCGCACCCTGGACAGTCAGCCTCGATTTTACCATTGTTGAAGTCTTTACTGATTACTGATTTATTTATTGGTTTATTTAACTTAATTACGCGCCGTAAGGTACAATGTATAAGGTTCTATGTTTGTGTATTCCATCACCATTGTGTATACCTTCATTGACAGCAAATAAATGTGATTTTATTTGATTTGACTGCCTAATCTTTCTACTACGGCAGGAGGGTTTCCCATGCGATAGCTTGTAACGGAGTTTATAAAAAAAAAGTTATACTTCTTATTTATTTTTTTATTTCCACTGATATGAAACACGTGTTACAGATGCACAAAAATTTCAATAACTACTTTGAATATAACTATCAATTCCCAAGAAACTTTAAGAGACATTTACCAGCCAACTTTATGGTGTCACTTTTATCTGTCGGTGTGCGCGCATCGTAAGAATTCACTCTCATCAAACGCGCCAAGAAAAGTATAACTTCAAAAATATCACCATTCATAGACCTATAATATACTCACCAATTTGATGTATCCCCACACGAGCAATCCATATCGTAGCGGCAAACAGAAACAACATCGTTTACACTCTGGTAGTTCTCCAGCCATCTCTTCACTTTTAATTTATTAAAAGGTACTTTATTTTATACTTAAATCACTCTTGAAGAATATCCAAGTGATCCGATTTCGAAAAATTGAAAGAGATGTTGTAGATAAAAAAAATAACCTCTTATATTAAAAAATAATTAAAATACTTCAGAACCGTACTTGATTCATGAAAGACTGCCTTGGTACTGGTTAAATTGTTATTGTTTATGTACATATATATATATATTAAATTAACTATCGGCAATTGATAGTAACTTATTCCAAGATATCTTCTTGTTAATGTCCGTGACCATTTGCTTAGATAAGCGCGTAAATTCATGTTTTGACTAATATTGTTTTTATTTAGTCAACGTATCAGCTTTTCCCAACTTTATTGGGGTTATCCATGTTGTGGTTGAGATTTGAGGGTAGATAATAAATATACCTACGCTTTATGATACATTGTGTCGTTGTTACCCGTAGTATTATGGCTCCACTTCATGAGACATTTTCAAACGTCAAACGTTCAAAAAACCAGCTTCTGATAGAAGAGGGTCGAACAGTTTAAATATCTTGGACATTATGTTGCCGAGGATCTTGATGAGTAAGTCGATACTGAAAGGGAGCGGAGGGCATTGGCGATTAAGGGTCTAAGAGTTCCCGATGCCCACCATATGGTGTCGAGGCGGATCACCGTGGTGAGTTTAGCCGGTAGGAGTCCGGCACACAGTCACAGGGTCAGTTATACCTAGAGACCTCTCAGTGCCCTCCGCGTCCAGTACAACAATGGTTTTAGGATACTATTGAGGCTGTCCCGCTTCTGTAAAGCCTCGAACATGTTTTCGGAAGCAAGAGTAGATCACCCGCAAGCATGTAGCGTCGTTATTAAATATAGTGAGAGCAGAGTGAGAGTGAGGGGCAGTACTAACGGCATCCTAAAGATTATTGCGGAAAAGTATCACTCAGTGATAATGACGGAGTTTCTTCGAAGAATTCTTTTTCTCCGGTGCTAACTCCAGACATCGCCTTTTGCCTCGATACAGTGTAGTGTACGATGGAGGAGAGTATAATTATAAGAATCAGACCCGAAATCTGAAACAAAACCTAGTCCTGTTGATTCAGGTTAGGTAAATGTTTACGTTGTTATCATTAATGGGTTATTGGTTATCCTACCAGTTACATAGCTACCGCGCAGATCGGTCGATATGTGAGGTTAAGTTTTCATACAAAATGCATAAATGTTTTTACCCCACTAAACATGAGCTGATTTTGCTGATTTTTATTTGTTATAGACACAAGTCGTCACGATTTTGTTTTTTTGGTATTTTTTATAGATTGAGAAATAATTAACCCTCAAAATGCGTTTTTTTTTTCTAAAAATCTTCCTTATAAGTACTTAACTCGTGATAATTATTAAATTAAAATTTTAAACCTGTCGACCTTAGTTATAATCTGACGAAACTATAGAGACCAGAATCAAATTAATTCGTTTAGATTTCGATGTAAGAAACATTAACGCCCAGACACCTATTTTGCGCGTATTTCAAGGCAATTTTGTCAGAAGCCGGCAGCTAAGCAATACTCTTAAGCAGCGCTTGCCGCGATTAGTCATCAAGACCCCTTCGTGCCTCGGAAAGCACGTCAAAACTCCAAGCAAGAAGATTCTGTCTGACACAATAATTTAAAACATAGCATTACAGGTACAGGTGTACTATTGCACACCCACATTTCGCCGATGCCATTATTGAGTCCCATGTACGAGGGGCGAGCTTATTGCCGTCTACCGTGCACAGTTCCAGACTCCGTGATGCTACTGAGAATTTCCATACAGAAAAACCCAATAACACTTTGCCCGACCCAGGAATCGAACCCAGGACCTTACGCTCAACAATTGCGCTGGCGAGTGGTTACCACTAAACTAATGAAGCAGTCAGGCTGCTTCAACTAGATAATCTGTACTTTTTGCGTTAATCATAAATATTTATTGTTTTACCCGCATTTATTGTCCTTAGAATGAATTAAAGCGGGAAATCCCACCAGCCCAATTTTTTCACATTTGATGGAACAAGAAGAGTAAAGCTACTCTAGAACACGAGAGAGTAAGTCAGTACATGTAATTTTATATCTTTTTTTTTTTTTTTTTTTTTTTGTAAATGTTCGGCAATTTATTTTAGAATACGGCAATTTTTACCCTTGTGTACGGTATACCAAAATCTAGGCAGCGGCAACACTGGTTCCCATATGATAGCTCAGGCTAAAGGACACCGATATCCAAAGCCTTAATAAATTAAAAAAAAAAAAAAATATGATAGCTCATGTCGATTCAATAGAAGGAGACGCGGATGTGTATGAAAAGAAGCACAATTCATAAATACTCACCAATTTGAAGTATGCCCACACCCACAACCCATATCGCAGCGAAAATATGAAACAAAATCGTTTACACACTGGAAGTTCTCCGGTCATCTCTTCGCTTTTTAATTTATTAAAAGGTATTTTAATTTAAACTTAAATCACTCTTGAAAAATAGCCAATATTGAAAACTATAATAGTGTTCGGAAAGTAATTTCGTATTTTCTGAACAAAGGACTTATTGTATTTGTTCACAGCCAACTTCACACTTAAGCCGTATAAAAGCCGGTTTCTAAAGTTCCCAGTTATATTATAATATAATCTCATTAAACTATAGCTATTGATTTAATAAAGTTAAGTTTAAAAAACATAAACATGCTTTCCTATAACTGGGACAACGTTTCTCACTCAATACGCAACAAACAAACCGTTCAATAGTTCTATGAAATGCAACCGATTGGCGGTTCTATAATATAGATGGCTCTGTTCAAGTGATTGAGATTAAAATTGAATTTAATATCATATTTTTTTTCGAGGGTTTAGAAATCGGTTTAATAGAGGAAGTATGAAAGTGGCCAAGTGACAGAAAAGGTAAGAAATAATGATGATAAAGGTAATTGTCGTGGTATGGACATGTGATGATGAGGAGGGATGTGATGAGGAGGGATGAGAAACATGTCACTAGAAGGGTTATCGGTATGAATGTGGATACAAGGGAAGAGGTAGACCCAAGAAAAGATGAATGGATTGCGTGAAAAGTGACATGTGTACAAGAAAGTGAACTCTGAGATGACGTCTGACAGAGTTGAATAGAAGAAAAAGACATTGCGTCGACTCCAAATAATATGAGATAAGGGCAGGTGAATGATAATGATTTTTTTGAGGGTAAATAAGTGGCTAAGCACAATTTCAGTTATAAATATATAATTCGGTATTAATCAGCGGATGTATCAATAATATGCATTAATTAATGCAAACCGACGAATAACACTTGTGAGATCGCTGAGAGATTAATTATAATTGAATAGTATAATTCAGTATAAACGTTTTCATTTTCATAAAAAGAAAAATACTTTTCGAACAACCTAATAGAAAGCTATTGAGGATTTCAAAAAAACAAAATTACTTTATTGACTATTAAAAACATACTAAAAAAATACTTCAGAAATGTACTTCATTCGTGAAAGACTGCCATGATACTGGTTAATTGTTATTATTTAAGTCCGCTTATCTAAGCAAATGGTCATGCACACTAACAAGAAGACATCTTGTTATTATAAATACTATAAATTATAATGAATATAAGTAGTTTCACCATCGGCAATTTTGCTTAGAGCGGTGTTAATTATGGAGGAACGAGGTGGGATGTTCCTGCATTGAAAATGGAGGATCCTCCAACCAGGCAAGGTGGTTAGCCTGGCGGACCGAAGCCCAACGATTGATGTCGGAAATTCGATGTGTAGAATCGTTGTAAACTCTCATAATGCGATTTAGGGTTTGTTGTTGTAGCTTCACTCTGTTAGATAGCGCTTTGCTTTTTGCTATGTTGCAAGTAGTAATCGCTACAATGTTTTGACTTATTTTGTTTTTAAATTATAATCATCATACATATATCAGCTTATTCCAACTTTATTGTTATCTATGTTGTGGTTGGGATTTCGGGGTAAATAAAAAATTTACGCTTTTACACATGAGACTTTTTACATTTCATGAGACATTTTCAAACGTCAAACGTTCAAAAAACCGGGGGCATTGCTAGATGTAACTTTTTATCACATATATGCCATTTATCTCAATAAAAATATTAGGTATCTATCTAATTAGTATGAAAATCGTTTACTAATATTTTAATTACACAAAATATCTGCTCCATTTTTACCGTTTTATTGCTATACATTAATTGATCCTCTTAATTCACATTTATCATTAGATGTTTCTTTCTCCACAGATTTTTCAATTCCACCTTTTACTTCTTCTCCGTATCTCATCGTTAATTCTGAGTCAGCCGCGTTATTCACGAATCTGAACTGACAGTTGTTCCCAAGTTTCATGACCTCACTCTTCAGTAGAATCAGGAAGTATGTTTGTATCACTGAAAAAATGCCACAGTAGTAAAACACTGACTTAAATTTTCTGTTCGCGATAAATTAAAGTTTAACTTATTTTTCATTGCAATTATAATACCATGATATTGTATCATAGTGACTAGGGGCACCTAGCTATAGGTATAGCTATAGCGTAGATCAGCAAATCTGCCAGGTTAAGTAGCGCTTGCTTCGGTCAAACGAATCCCCATGACAGTCATCACGGGAGTCAGCAGCCCAAACACTCTAACTAATTTAATCTTAGAGTATCTGTGTCTCCCAAAAATTGGGTGGCAGAGGTCTGAAGGCAGTCGCTCCTTATAAAATACTTATATTCTGCCGCATCGGATCAGAGTGGAACCCGACCCCAACATCGCTGGTTTTCCTAGCTATCTTGGTGTCGGTTTCCACTTTGACTGGTTAGGCAAAATGATGATCATCGTGAACCATTTTTGTTAGCATTAGCATACAGATGAATGCTACTACTAATTTTATTTCCCAAATCCCTTAGTCACCTTTAACAACGCCCACGGGAAAAGACTGTTAAGATTTCTATGTCCCATAAAATATTAATCAAAATATCCTCACCCAAATTGACGAAATTATGAGGGAAATGCATAAAATAATAAAACCGGGAACGCATTTCCATATCCTCCGATAATATTATGTTTTTAGTGAAGAAATATAACCTCATAAAAGTCAACAGTAATGTCATTCCCCAGAACACTATGCTGTAGAAATAGAACACCCGTAACAGCTTCAAGTTTTTCTGTAATAAGAGGAGTTACATTCGTTTTGACTGCATCATTATTAATCGTACAATATCCTACCGGATTTAAAGATGAAGGCCCTGGCAATGAAAGAGTATGGCCCCGAAAAAATATATCGTAAAATACAAGAATATCTAAAAAATAAGGACGAAAAATAACTTATAATGTAGAGGCCGCGGGACTTCACCCCCGTGTTACCGTCCCATAAATCCGGCCTTGACATTATGAAGCATTTATAATTTAGTTAATTAACAATAAACGCGCAATAATTGCTCCATTGGTCTAGCGATCGCAAGCGCGGATGATGAGACTAAGGTTCAGTCCCGGGAGTTATTGAATTTTTACTGTTAGAAAATTCTGAGTAGCAGCCTGGAGGTTTGAATGATTGTGCCCGGTAGATGGTAATCGGCTAAATGTCTTCAAAATTATTAAAACAGGTCAAACATTTAATATCAAAACTTACCATATGTCCTCCAATAATAAATATAGTGCTTAGTACAAAATCCGTTACAAAAATAACTATTGCAATGATTGGCAAAACTATATCTTTGAAATTACTAGTTTGATCTAATTCTGTTTCTTCGGTGCTAACTCCAGACATAGCTGCCTTTTGCCTCGTTATGGTTTGGTGTACGATGGAGGAGAACATAATTATAAGAAGCAGACCAAAACTCTGAAACAAAACCGAGCTGTTGATTCAGGTTAGGTAAAAGTTCACGTATCATTACTGGGTGGTTATCCTGCCAGTTATTGGCAAAAAATCCAATGCTGAACATACGTCATTTAACTATAATAGTCATGACTCATAAGGTTATATTGCAATCATCACCCTTGGCTGGTTAATTGGTCTTTGTTATAAATATGATGGGGTTAGATAAATCAGTTGTGTTCTACGATAAGTGCGAGGTAAAGTGTGTAGATATAGTCTAGTCTTCTCTTCGTATGGCGCACTCTAGGCAATCAGTTTCGAGTTCTCGATAGAACTATTGCTGACTGCAGTGGCGTAGCGTAGCGGAAGAGACAGGGGCTGCCCGCCTCGGGCGGCACTTTTAGGGGGTGGCAAAATTTTACAATAAATAATAAAAATATTACTTATATCTTATAAATATTTGAACCATTTCATTTCATATTTATGTCGCACCGACAATTCGGACCAATTAAAATAAGCTCGGAACTTTTTATTCCTTATTCTTGGAAGAAACTGGGGAATCCCTTTTCTTTAAAGACCTAAAAGAGGGGGCGGCGAAATTTGCCTGCGCCCCGGGCGGCTGAAACCCACGCTACGTCACTAGCTGACTCGCTAATCTTTTTACTACGGCATGAGCGAGTCTCATGCTCACTCGCCAGAAGAAGACTAGATGCCAATCACATAAAGCAGAAGTCAGTGGTTGTAATGCTCACCAACTTAATGTATCCCCACGCAAGCAAACCATATCGGAGCGGTAAACAGAAACAAAATCTTCTACACACTGGCAGTTCGCCTGCCATTTCGATGAATGCGAACACTTTTGGTAAATCACTCTTTAAAAAAATCCTGAGATAGTCCAACCTCCAAGAAAAGTTTTGTCAATACGCTACTAAATTCGTGTAAAAACAAGTTGTTAGGAACACAGTTAATCTCGTGAAACTTGCCTTGATACTGATTAAATTGTTATTAAAACGAATTAGATATCTGAGTACAATTTATAAAGAACTCATTACTTAGTTAGGTATATATAACGAATTCTAGGAAACTTGATATAGTGTATCACAGCTTGCGAAGATGATAAGCGGTTGTTTTGACACAAACTCTACATCCTGGTGCAAATATACGAGTACATCATATTTTTATAATTTAGTAAAGATAGCTTAGAGACAGTGGCGGATTAACACGTAGCAAGACCAGCAATTGCTACAGCCTCCGCGCAAAAGAAGGCCCCGCATATACAAACCCGCCCACCTCCGCTTGAGCGTAATTTTTTGAGTGAAACTTATTAAGACGTGGTATATTGAATTTACTTGATGTCACAAAAACGTGAAACGTTACACCTGTTTTCTGATTACGCCCATCCATGTCAGACAATTAGCAACCGATTATTTTGTTGGCGCAAATAAAATACAGAATTTCGTACGGTAAACGCACAAGTTCTACAAAAACTTTATACTTAAGAGCCCATAGCAGGTCAAGGACCCATCGATAGAATTTACTACGGAACCGCGCATTTTTAATCCGGAACTGCTTAGTGACAGGTAAAGTTAAATATAACCAGGGTTGCCAACCGTCCTGATTTCCCAGGACATGTCCTGCTTTTTGAAGTGTCCTGGGTTGTCCTGGATAGTTATTAAGTAGCGTCCTGGGTTTTTTAAAGAGTTCTCGTAAGGTCCTGTGTTTTATTATTACGCGCCACTACTACCTCGAACCTTACGTTTAATCATCGGCGTTATTTTATAATTGTATAATTTAATCCTTCATTTTATTTTCTTATATTATATAATTTAATTGAAGATAAAGTTATAAAAAATTGTAATTGCTATTAACTGAGTGTCATTGACACTGTTTTATTGTACTGCGTCCTGTTTTTAAACCGAAATGGCCTGGCATTTTCACTTTCGAATCCTGGTTTTCGGAATTTGGGGATAGCAACCCTAAATATAATTAAACATTTAAATCTACTGATAAGTTCGTGAACACATAGGTATTCAAACAATGATTATACTTAGTTTTTTTCTTGGTTTGTGGGTAAAACAATTTTCTTGCGATTAATTGACGACACGATTGATGCAGCGGTGTTTTTGTAGTGTATTACGGATTCGATCCCCGCACAGAACAAATATTTGTATGTCGCCTACAGATAGTCGTTTCGGGTCTCGTGTTTGTGCATGTGAATATTTGTATTTGAACTCATCTACAATACAGGCATTGTTCAACTATAGAGTGATATTGATAGATTTATGCAGCTTCATTAAATAAAAGCGTTTCAGTAATAGGTTACTTTATATCTAAAATGTGACGGTCCACCTACCGTACATACACCCACTACATATGAGAACATGTAGGCAGGTATATTTTAAATCTAATTAATTGATATACCGTAATAACACACACACAATTTATTTGCTAAATTGTTTTTTTTTAAAACTCTTAGTGTTAGTTCACGATAACTAAGTATTGATTGTATTTGCAATTATAATTTTACAAGGTATTCATACCATTATTCTGTGCTTACATTGTTTGTAATCTAGGTTTCCAAGATCCAGGCTTGTCTAGTTTGGAAACCGCCGCTGCGCCATGTACTTGCAAATGTTTATGATCTTTGGAATCAATAAACATACAAAAAGTCTCATAAACTTTCATAATTCGAATGATCATCATTGATCAGATCGGAATCCGATCGATCTTACACTAGTGCCAATGGAATATTTCTGTTCCTTTCCACCATTTTTTATAGAAGTAATTCTTTTATATTATTCATAAAGTTAGTGCTTATTTATAACCTACCTATTAGTATATTTTAGTTCAATAAAATAATGTTGCAAATACGATATGAAAGTTCGGTAGTCTGGAACGCAAACTTTGACGTAAAAATGACAGTTCAGGACTTCAAGTTGACAATGTTGACATTTAGTTATAATGTGATATGTAAATAAACAAAAGTTTTGTTTTGGTGATACTGAAAATGGTTTTAGAACAGTTTCGTAATCGTAACAGAAAATATCATTCCATGTAAAAACTTAATTTCGATTGGAATAAAATGACCAGACAAACAAAAAATTAGGGACTTATTTAATTATTTGTAAGCGATATGAGTAGCAAATATTATAATACAGTACCTATCTTCTAGAGCACAGTTTGATAAAAAGTTCCTTTCAAAAAAGTTGTATGACAAAATACATGAAGTATAATATTATTAAGGATAATTTAAGTGGTCTATTTAAAGCACAGAGCCATCAGAACGGGATTTACACTCGCTCTTGACGATTTCTATAAATAGAGTTGATTTAATTTCATGCACCATAAGCGCTGGCCATAATGTCAGCGGAGAGCCGCAGTGTCGAGAGAAGCTGCGTAAAAAATAAAACGATGAACAAATTTCACTGAAAAACATATTTTCAAAAATTTCAAGTCATTCTCAAAGTTTTGTGAAGTGCCTTGACAGTGACTTCTTATGTGAAGATCAAGTAGAATGGAAAACATACCAGTGTGTAAAAAATGCTGTTTCTGTTTGCCACTGCGGTATGGACTGCTCACATGGGGCTATTTGAAATTGGTGAGTATGCAATGCACCTGTAGTACTACTGGTATCGCAGATGTCCATAAGCGGTGGTGACCACTTGCCATCAGGTAGGCCTGTAAGCCACTATATGGCATAAAAAACCTAATAATTGTATAAAAGAATCTTTCTTTATTATCTACTACTGTTAAATTTTCTACCCTTTTGGTTTTAACTAGAACCCTTTACCAGTTTCCAGCCTTAAACCCAATATACCAACTTAAATCCCATTATACATGGAATTTAACAGAATTTAGCAGTCTGCAATTTATCTTAGAACTATCCCTGAGATTAAATAGTGGGTGGTTCATGGCATTTTTTTTTTTTGTTCAATGTATACTGGAACACTGAACGCAGTAATAACATTAAAACATCTAGTAAGTCTCATTATTTGTCCTGCTAGTATTAAATTATACCGACTGTTATTTTTTCCTTTACAGATTGCGTCCTGCATAGTGCTGTCTGTCCTTTCCATAACATTACATGCATTCAAAGGATATTTGACCATTGAAATAGGAATATTTGCCGTAATACTGTCTGTTGTGGCGGCAGATATTATACTACATATTTTGTTTATCATCGGAGGACATAATGTGAGTTTCTTAAAGAAGTCTTATCTTATTATAGGATATATAATTTTTATACTTCAGATAAAAGATTCTGTTGGACTGTTCACTAAAGGCATACTACAAAAAGTATTTTTGTTGCAATCCAAAATAAACCTTAAGCAATTGACTATAAGGTTTTCTGTCTAATATTTTATTGTGAACAGTTAAAACATATATAATTTCTCCTTTAACTAATTGTGTTGTTTCAGAAAAATGTGAAGCTGCTAACAGTCTATTATTACTACATCCTAGGAATGTGTGTACTGACAACCTTGCTGGCCTTTGCCTGCACAGGCTTGTTGATAGCCATAGTATCAGGATCTGTAGGACATTGGCCCACATGGCTACTTCTAATAGACGTCATAAGCTTCATAATTTCCATTGGTGAGTACCTATATCTTCATCAAACAGCAAATAGTTTTCATTGCCAAATCACAAGTCAAAATGAACCATATTGATGGCTTAGAAAATTTAAATATTTTGAAGCATACTGTAGATTCGAATTTAAGTCCAATCTAGCTTGTAAGTAGTGTCTGACTGAGCAGTATGCCATCATGCGGTGTATCTTTCGGGTCTTGGACCCTGTAAAGATCTGTTCACGCCTTTTCTGAAGCGTGGGGAGCTCATTCCACAACCAGATTCTGCTAATGTATGACAGGCTGTTTTATTTAACTTTTTTTCATCGATCGATATTTCGTATTAAGACTAGGTTCTTATTGTTCAATTTTATTGTTTTTCGCTGCTCCGCTTTGCTGTATACGGGGCGAAACGTCACTGAAATACTAAAACGCTATCGACTTATGTAATAAAACATTCACATTTAACGTAAACATATTATTCTCATTCTTTTTGCTTGTTTCTTTGGCTATCATTTTTTTATCACGTCTGAGCGGTCAGTAAGCTCAAAATTTTTATAAATAATTTCTATGACAATCCATTTTCAATGTCTTTTCAGTTGATATCAACTGATTTGAATGAGATTCCCTCTGCAATAATCAAATGTGAGTTAGGCCAGGCACAAACTAGATATTTCACTAGTCAAATATCCTTTAAATATAATTATGTAATGTTATGAAGAGGATAGATAGTAACTTAATACTAGCAGGACAAATGTCATACACTCGTATTGGTCACTGGTAAAGTCAGCTACAAAAGACATTAAAAGTAAGGCCAAATCAACGCGTTCAATCTGCGTGCACGGTGGCGGTCGCGGTGGCGATTTACTTGCGTGCAAAAGTCATTCACATCAACGCATGCACACAGTCAGCCTGCATCAAACTAGGGCATAAACTTTTTAAAATAAAATAAAATAGCTGAAAGAGTTACGGTGTACAAAAAGTGAAAGGAAGTTTTCATTATTTTTTTGGAATTTTTACAAGATAGGAGAAATTTCACCATTCTACGTGTAGACTCTAATATGTATGCGAAAATAAAGGTTAAATAAGTCATTGGTAGAAAATCGTACGACTCATTTGAAAGTACACACACAAAACTCGCGATAGTAATACTTAACAAATGTGTTTCTGTTTTCAGTAATGCAAACATATTTCTTACTTTTACTGAGGAGTGAGATCATTAAACTAAGAAGCAACTGTCCATACAGATTTGTGAAGAACGCAACCGACTCAGAAGGTACCATCAGGTATGAAGATCAAGCTATTGTTGAGAGAGAAATGCGTTACGTTTACGAAAAAGAAACAAGTTGATTGTAATAGTACATGGTACTATGATGAATGAATGATGATGAAAATTAAACAAGCCTCTCATGACAGAACTTCTCACGGAGTAGTGGAAAGATTAGTCAATCATCAAGCTGCGTGCCCAGGGTGCAACGTTGACTTCCTACTCGTTATTTTAGAGATGATCACACGCACAACCATCAACCATAGACAGCGCCTCGCAAAGAGGTACTTCCCACAATGTGTGACAGTCAATGCCGCGAGATTCGAAGCCATTTTGTCATTCTAATATGCCAAGTGAAAGAGCACGAGCTCACACCGCACTTTAAACGTTCTGAATTGCGTCAGATCTTACACACAGCTGTGGACGCGTCTGCGCAATAGCGTAGTAACGGCAGAGCCTCTTCCCACGATGCGTCTCGAGCTCGTGCGTGGTCATCCGCGAGTTCAGGTACCGTGGGAAGTCATCTTTACGTACCGTTACTTATAGAGGTTCTTTGTATGGAGGAATAAATGACTGGCATAAGCAGTACTTGGTTTGCTGTGCCTGTAAATTTAGAACAATTGTCAGATATTTTTAAAGCTTTTTTAACCGCCAATGGTTACCTTAGATTTAGTTAATTATTTGTATGAAAGCTGGAGTCGAGACTTAACGTGTATTCATTGGTAAAGATCTTTGTAATTATTTATACATCATCATCCTCCTGCCCTTATCCCATATTATTTGGGGTCGGTGCAATGTCTTTCTTCCATTCATTTCTATTAGACGTCATCTCAGAGTTCACTTTCTTGTCTACACTGTCAATTTTCACACAATCTATCCACCTTGTGACTATTTAAACAATGTGTAAAAAATATAAACCTACCTATATTTTTTTGTAAGTGAAGATTTCAGTATTAAATGATTTTATATATTTACCTAATGTAATATTTTTATTACGAACAATTTTTTACTGTAGACATGGTCGTATTTAAGCTTAAAAATTCAAACGAATTACTTCAAAAGACATTGGGTGGGGAGCGTAGCTACACGGAGCTACTTTTGCCTTTTCAGCTCAGATTTCTCAGCTCAAAATCTACCGTGGACCCTGTTCAAAGGTTCCTTGATATCTTTCTCTCATCATCTGCCTAGTCTTTTTCCCAACTACATTGGAGTCGGCTTCTGATCTAACCGGTTGCGGCTGAATATCAGTATTTTACACGGAGCGACTACCTTCTGACCTCCGCCACCCAGTGACTGGGTGACACTGGCGCTCTAAGGTTAGACTGGTTGTCAGACTTTCTGGGCTACTGACACCCGTAACGAATGTCATAGGTCTCCGTATGACACCCGGAACCAACTGCGTAACGTGCTTTTCGAGGCACGGAGGGGTCTCGATATGAAATGTCTGGTGGTCACCCATCCCAGCACTGACTGCGCCAAGCGCTGCTTAACCTCGCGGATCAACCGATCTGCGCGGTAGCTATGTAGCTACGAGCCCCTCAATCGCTTCCTTGATATCTTTCTCTGTCATACCTATTTACAATCATCTGAAAACAACGTTATTATGTACCGCCTCTTATCACGTTCGCAAGTAATTACTATTTTACTAAGAATAAGTTGTAAAGGTTAAGTTGATACCTACATAAAAAGTAAACAACTATGACCAACAACAATAATCCATTATCAGTACAAATCCGACATTTGACGCGAACAAATGTGTTTGAAAATACAGAAATATCAAAGTACACACATTATTGTTTTAAACGAGAAATTGGATACGGCCCTAATAATTCGGGATTTCTGTTTTGAAATAAACTCAGACAGATTAAGAGAGAAGTGAGATATTATTGAAAAGTTAAGGGCCATTCACAATGCGTACAGAAGTGCCCGAGTGTACAAGATGTTGTTTCTGTTTGCCGCTACGGTATGGTTTGCTCACGTGGGGATATCTGAAATTGGTGAGTACAAAATTGTTTACCCTATTTATTATCTGACTGCAGTTAATGCAGAGCACGCAGTGCAGAATAGGAGAAAAACACATGGTGTGGTACGGGGCCGCATTCCGCAGCGGAGCGCGGTCAAGAAGACCAAAGTTTGTGGTGCTTGGTCCCGCGGCTTAGTGCCGTATACTAGAAAAAGTGACTAGTAAGAAAGGCTGCGTGCGGTTCCGCACCGCACCTGGTCGCTGTATAACGAAGCAGATGGCCGGAACATTGCATTGTACCTGCATATTTCGACTGTTCGGTATCTGCTCCTGCAGCTGCGAAGCAATCGAGTTCATTCAAACTGCATTTTGCAGTAATTAACAGAATTAGGTACACGGCTATTGTCCGTTCATAGTGGTAGTTATTAGGTCTAAGTTAGGCAGGGGCTCTTTACCGCCTGATACGTTGACCACTTGTTTTTCCATTTCAGGTTGCAGGCGTCATAGTGTCGATTGCTCTGTTAATGACTTTGTATAACCTGGTAGATTTGGCCATAGTTTACAACAGCAAAACCCACATACATAACATAATTGTTATTAGCGTTATACTGGCTATATTGTTGACAGATGTTGTTTTGAACACGTTGTTTGTTGTTGGAGGACATCAGGTGAGATTTTTGTCTTAAGAAACACAGATAATTGCTGCGAACGGGCACTAGGGAGACGGTTCTCGCGCGATCAAAAATCGTGTCAAAATGAGATATATGCCCACCGAAAATCGCGCGAGAATAACCCTTTAGGGGGCGGAATTAAATATCTTCAGTACTGTCTTTCCGTGTATCGTGCAGACTTTACCAGAAACAATAGCATACACATTTCGACGATATCGTCTTAACATTCAATATTTTTCCAGAAAAACGTGAAGCTACTAAGAATATACTATTTCTACAACCTCGTTATGTGGGCGTTGACGCTTCTGTTGGTCATCGTGTGTTTCTTTTTACTGTTACCAACTGTGTCGCCTAATTACATCATATCCTTCCGCACGTGGTTGTTCCTGCTGGACCTCTCGAGCTCCTTCGTTCATATCAGTAAGTAGCTCTTCCGATTCCTTTTTCTTCAGGCAAGTTGATAATTTTTTAACTTTGCTCCTCTCTAGTATTTCTCCTATATCGCGTGTGCATTAAGACATATATCTGGGCCAGGTACAACTATCTGTAGGTCATACAAGAATTTATTTTTAAGCGCTAACAAATCCACAATCCCTAGCGTAATAATCAATCGTTTACCCGCTGCACCGGGCGTAGCGCTGATATATTATCTTGGTAATAATTCGTGATGTAAAGTAAAGTGTCGCTAAAGAAAGAAATATAATTTATTTAGGTAACAAGGATGAGACAACATATAATCGCTTGACCACGGATCACAACGAATGCAGCGGGGTTCTTAACAAGTTGTACAACTACACCGTTGTTTTTGAAGGCTACTGTTTAATACCAAATCATTACTCGATTAACCGTCTGTTGAACATACGTATTAGAAACAAAATCTACTATAATCCTCTTCGCGTCGCCGTTGATTTAAAATTTTGTGTTGTTGCTAACCGTCCTGTTTTCACAGGACATGTCCTGCTTTTTGGAGTGTCCGGAGTTGTCCTGGATAGTTATGAAGTAGCGTTCTGGGTTTTTTAAAGAGTCTTTGTAAGGTCCTGTGTTTTATTATTCACGCGCCACTACTGCCTCCAATCTTACGTTTAATCATCGGCGTTATTTTATAATCATAAATTATAATCTTTCATTTCATTTCTTATATTATATAATTTAATTGAAGATAATTTCATAAAACGTTGTAATTGCTATTCATTGAATTTCATTGACACTGTTTTGTTATACTTTTTTTATACTGTGTCTTGTTTTCGAACCGAAATGTCCTGGCATTTCCATTTTCAAATCCTGGTTTTCAAAATTTGGGAATGGCAACCCTAGATTATTTTGTACTAAACCTTGCCCTTCACCTAAAGACTACGTACTCATGTAACTCGAATATCTTTTTGTCATTCCTACATAAATAGTGCAATTTAATTTACAGTAATGCAAACCTACTTCCTTCTACTTTTGAGGAGTGAGATCATCAAACTCAGAAGCAACTGTGAGTTCAGATTTGTGAACAACGCGGCTGAGGCAAAATGTACCATGCAATATAAACAAGTGTTACCAGACGAAGAGAAAGGGACAGAAGATATCTGCGAAAAAGGGACATGTGTATCTACAAACACATGCGAGAAAAGATGTCTATCTAACGGGTCGTGTCATATGAATCAAACAATGAATGATGATGAAATCTAAAGAATTAAGGATCATACTTATAACATCTTATGCGAGCTCATGGCTTGATTAGTTTTATCCCACGAGAAAGAATTATAACCAATTAAAACACGTGGCATTGTGTTAGAAGTTTGATTCCAGCTTTAAGTGGTTATGCATATATCTTATTTTATGAATTTAGGGTATAAGCAATAAAAAGCAGTTTTTAATTACCTGTACCTACGTCTTGTTTTTCTTATTGTAAACAATACTACGGGAGAGAAACAGTGTATTCCGTCGAAAGTAACTGGTCCTATTAAGTACTATAAAAGAAGAAGGATCAAAATTAACCCAAGTCCTACAGCCATAAGCCCAAGTCCTTAATTTTTTTTGATATACTCCTCTTTGTATCTCAAAAAAAAATTATAAAAATGAGTCAGTGTATAAAGACGGCATACTTCCGAACGCCATCCTTACAGTGTAACATATATTGATGTTTTTTATGTCTTTTATTTATCCGGGACCAACTGCTTTATACGTGCTTTCCGAAGCAGAAAGGGATCTCGATGTGTGAAGATCGATTACCAATCCTCGGCTGCTTGCCAGTACCTGGCTACATTCTTGGCTACTTATAATATACTAGCAGAACCCGGCAGACGTTGTCCTGCCGGTGTAAAATTTAATTTTTTTAAATTCATGAAATAAGTTAATTTTACTATGCCTATAACCTTCGCGCAAGTGCAAGCAATAAGTTGACAAAGTTATATCGTAATCAGGTGAACGGTATAGCAGCGTATAGGAAGAGGGCTGGCCTCTACTTCGGTCAGAGAATCAGCATTGCCATACAACGTGGCAATGCCGCCAGCGTTCTGGGCACTTTTCCCGTTGACAGCGATGTGGACGAATTTTACGATGCCCTATGATTTCTTCCCCTCCCCGTTTTTAACAGTTTGTACTTTTATTTATATATTTCTAGCTTGTTATCGATTAAATTATATTTTACTACTTAAAATTTAATGCACAATAAAGAGTAAGCTTCTTATTAGATAAGTATAATATTTTAAGGAACAATTTTTTTAAGCATAATTTTTTTTATATATTATTATTATAGCCTAGCGGTTGAACGCTTGCTTTTAATGCAAGAGGGTCCGCGTTCAAATCCGGCCCGCACCCCTGACTTTTCGGATTCATGTGCAGATCAGAATTTGATTATCACTTGCATTTACGGTGAAGGAAAAACATCGTGAGGAAACCTGCACAACTGAGAGGGCTCCATAAAGTTCGACGGTGTGTGTAGTCCGCCAATCCGCACCGAGCCAGAGTGGTGGACTAAGGCCTACCCCTCCTCATTCTGAGAACAGACCCTTGCCCAGCAGTGGGACAGTAATGGGTTGAATTTATTATAAAATTTTATATTTAGATAAAAAAGTAATTTCCTTAAAATATCAAAATGTCCTAGACTTGTTATTGACGATGTTTACTAAGGAAGATAATCTCGCGTACAAATGGTGCACACGAGTTATCATAGAGGTCACCGCTATCATGCTTTATATATAAACAGATACACCACTGAAAACAGGCAAAAATATAGGACAGCACGATTAGGGGGCGGCAAAATTTCACGTAAATAATAGTAAAACCTATATCTTATAAATATTTGAACCATTTAATTTCATATTTACGACGCACCTACAAATCGGACCGATTACAATAAGCTCGGAACTTTTTATTCCTTATTCTGTGACGAAACCAGGACATCCTCTTTTGTTTAAAGACCTAAATAAGGGGACGGATTCATGTGCGGATTAGAAGAAGAAACATACCTAAGAAACCTGCATACCTGAAAGTTCCATCAAGATCTTGATACTGGTAGACTAAGGCTTTGCTGGACCCTTCTCATTCTGGGAACAGACCTGTAATCAGCAGTAAACAGTGGCAGTCGGAAGGAAGTTACGTAATCTTTTCAAATACGCCGCCGACGCATACATCTTACAACTTACTTAAGTCTTACTTAAGTTTCTGTCAATGAATATCCCCAAGTCTTGCCATCAACTGGGCACAGTTCTAGACTACATGCTGTTACTGAGAATTTCCATACAGAAAACCCAATAACACTTGTCAATTTTGAATGCACATTGGTCTAGTGGTCGCAAGAACAACCGCTGAGCATGAGGTCCTGGGTTCTTTTCCCGGGTCAGGCAGTGTTATTGGGTTTTTCTGTATTGAAATCAGTAAGAGCACGGAGTTTTGAATTGTGCCCGGTTGATGGCAATAGGCTCGCAATGGGACTTAATATCGGCGAAATGTGGATGCACAATATAGTATACCTCTGCTTAAGCCCTGGGGGATACAGTCATGGTTATGTCATGTTACTCAACTACCCAGATTCAGTAACCTCATATTGATTATGAACGCATAGTTTACTCTTCGATTTCCTATTAAGCGTAGTCTCCGTAGAGGTTCTACGCCACGCCTACGCGAAGCCTACGTTCGTTATAAACGTAGCCTTTACGTAGCAACGGCTGGGTCTACGAAACGGTAGTTACGTTTTCCAACACACACTAAACCAGTTCTTTATCTTGATAAATGTTGTTTTGATATAAATTGACAATGTGAATAAAAGAATAATATTTATTTCTCGGTAAACAGATAAACTCTACAGGGTCATAATTAATAATATTATATACTTAAATTAAAAAAATAAGTGTATTTTTCTCACGAAGTTCAACTAACCTACATTTATTATACACTAGCGGCCCGCCCCGGCTTCGCACGGGTAGCAGAGCATATATGTACGCATTCATTTTTTTTTTGTCGTAGTGTCGTATCAGCCTGTTACGTCGAGCATTTATTCGGCGCACGCCAGTAAAGCTCCCAGTCGGCATGATTTTTTCCGACATCTTCAACTATCATCGTCATATTTCAGCCCATTTTTACGAAACCTTAACGAATTATACACCTAAACCTTCCTCATGAATCACTCTGTCTATGTGAAAACCGCATGAAATCCGTTCAGTAGTTTTTGAGTTTATCGCGAACAGTCAGACAGACGCGGCGGGGGACTTTGTTTTATAATATGCAGTGATAGGTGCCTGAAATTGCACTTTGGGGTAGGCAAACGATATAGTACGACTCGTGCTCTTATCCTATTTGTAACATACATACTACTCGCGTTTAGTGTAATATAGAAATGCGCCCGCGTCGATTTCGAGTATCACCTGTACTTTTCAACGGTATTACACTTTTCTAAGGCATACTTCTGAAATTTCTACGTACACCCGCGCCTCTGATTCCTCCACAAAATATCGAAGCGTAATAAAACTCAAAACCACGTGTGAGAATCGAATAATAGGAAATTGAACCTAGGACCTCACGCTCAACAGTCGCACTTGCGACCCCAATGGTCGCCACCAACGAGGCAGGCAGTAAGTAATTACCTTATAATCTCTACAACTTACTGTGGGCCACCGATCTTCCAAGATTGAACGGAGCGGAGAACCAAGAAAATACTGACCAATTGTCGTAGTTAATACTGCAGTCATTGGTTTAGTGTTCGCAAGTGTGACTGCTGAGCGTGAAGTCCTGAGTTCGATTCCCAGGTCGGCCAAAGTGTTATTAGGTTTTGGTATGAAAATTCTCAGTAGCAGCACGGAATCTGGAACTGTGCGCAGTAGATGGTAATAGGCTCGCCCCCTATCACGTGGCACTCAATAATCATCGGCGAAATGTGGGTGTACATTAGTATACATACCTCTGCCTAACCCTTCGGGGAATACAGGCGTGATGCTATGTTATGTTATGTAATTAACCAATAATGAAGCACAAAACGCAAATGCTGTGCAATTTTATTAGATTTCTCCGCTCCAGTGGACTGACAACCTATCCTTGAAGTTTAATAGCACTGAATGAAACTGTTTATCATCATATAGACAGCACGGCACGGTTGGCGCAGTGGTTGAGAGTTCGACTGCTGCGCTACGTATCGCGGGTTAGATTCCCGCACGGAGCAAATATTTGTATGATCTACAGCTAATTGTTTCGGGTCTGGGGCTTTGTGTATGTGAATATTTGTGTTTGTAAACGCACCCACGATACAGGCATCACTCCTAATGAGGAGCAACGTTTTTATAATAAAAAAAAAGAATATAGGTAGGTAAAATGAGTTCTAAAATTACCTGTCAAACAGTATAAGTCTGGAGACATGTCGCAATGTCTCAGGATGTCCAAATGACCCTGACACTTCCTCTGGCGGCGTGTGGACGAGATAATAGACATTGGGTCATTGTACCGTCGCCGCGGGTTAAAGGTGTAATTCGACAATGGTTCAAAACGAACCTGAGTTACAAGACCTTAGAACCAACGCCAATGACTTTATTTAGTCAATATGATGATTGGCGCAGTGGTTGGCGCTTTATTGCTAACGTGGCGCGTGTTTCAATTCCACACGGAACAAATATGTATTTGAATGACCTATAGATAGTCTTTCAGGGTCTGGGTATTTGTGAATGTGAATATTTGTTTTTGTAAACGCACCTATGATACAGAGATTATTTTTAATGTGGGGCAACATTTATTCAAAGTAAGTTAGAATTTAAAAAATACTAGATATATAACTATGTGGACCCGGGTATGTCCTAAAACTGCGGCCAGACACCGGAGGGCGGGCAGCAGCGTCCTCTCACTAATCGGTGAGCCACTGCGATCCCCAAGCAACCCCCCCCCCCTTGGGGGAGCCCTTCGTTCAGCAGTGGACGTTATCTGGCTGATGATGATGATGAACTATGTTGTATCTAAATTACCGAATTATATAGAGATGATATAACCGCAACATTTTCCGGTAACATATATAAACTTTGGAAAGAAAAAAGTTAAATAAAAAATTTATTATCATTTATTGTACTATCACAATGTTTGTTTACCTTATATTATATACAAATATGTACAAATTAGTTATATTATCAACTAAAGCTAAGATGAGAGAGCATGAGATTACATCAGAACGTCGAGATTACAAAAGGTTTATTTATTTAACTAGCGTCTCTGGAATTTCTTCACTGTTAATTCGTGAAAATTGATTATGAATATTGCCCTGAAAAAGTCCATTCTATGATTATTTTTTACACGTTTTGTCCAGTAAATTTTCACATTGGAAGAGGTCTGTGTCCACTGATAGTAATATGCCAAGTTGATTAATTGAACAGTTACTGGCCACGCTTTTTGTATGTTTATCGGCCTCCAAAAGTCAGATGGCGCTTTCATAATGAGATGAGCACAGGCGAAAACAAAACAACAATCGCCTTGCCGTCTAACACAAAACTGAAGCACTCAAATGATTTTTCCTCTTGTACACACAAGCTAACTCACAGTCCTAATAAAAATTGCAAATTTGCATACCTACAATAAATAAAATAAAATAGACATTGAAACCTGAATTTCGGCGCTTCTTCTCAGGGATAGTCATAGGAAATGCCGACGCCATCTAGTTTTAAAATAGACGTATAAAAGTGATTGAAAAATCCTAATTGCAAAATCAATAATTTCATTTCATAAACAGCTTATACACGTTCAATGTGTAGTTTATACATAGTTTATTGTCTATGAATGTTAAAAAAATAATTTAGTTCCTTATCTACAACTGACGTATTATTACACAATGATTAGCAAATTTTGATGTATACTATACCAAGATTGCACAGACACTCACTCTGGGTGCATCACTTTTACGTACGGTCCTTTCTTTCTTTCTTGTTGGAAGGTGTGAATATTATACGCTAAGCTATCCTAAATTTAGATATCTACAGGAACGACGGTAGGGTCGTAAACCCCGTTAGCTTCTACCTTTCCTTCGTACACGATCTGCTGCAGCTGGTTCTCGTATACATGAGGTCCTGATACTTCCATCTTCTTCAGAAGACTCCTTATTAATATTAGTAGGTAGGCTTGGATGCCTGTAAGAAAATAAAATAAGTTTTAGAAAACAGAAATAGGCAAAAGGTACCTATCACTTTTCTTGGTGTGCTGAAAAAGGTGACTAGGGCTGATATCACATCTGTCACTGTTGTTTTACATTTTATTCATAGATAGATGGGTGCAAGTGGCGGAATGTCGTTCGATGTGGTGGTCTAAGGGGGAGGCCTTCGTTCAGAAGTGGACGTCTTCTGGCTGATTATGATAATGATGCGTAGGTAACTACGCATTGTCATACTAGAAAAGCCTTTCTTGCAGGTCTCTCCTGTCTGGACCAACCCACTTTTGGAAACACGCAACCAGAATTATAACGCTTTAAAAGCGCCTGTAAAGGCCCAGTGGAAATAAAAACATTTGACTTTTCTTTTGAAAGGTTATCTTGGTCGTCATAATAAACATGGGTAGGTACTGCAATCAACAATCCGTTTACCAAGTGTGGTGATAACGAATGCTTGCTTTCCATGCAGGAGTGTCTGAGTTCAAATTCGCGCTCTCCACCAATAGGAGCGCCGAACACGTTCGATGTAGTAAATCGAATTTGTCAAAAGCAACTTACACTAGGGGTACTGATATTATTATCGCTTGCGTTAACGGTGCAGGAAAACATCTTGATTAACTCCACACCTGAGAAGACTCCATAATGTCATCAATGGTGTATGTAGTCAGCTAAACCACACAAGGCCAGCGGACTAACGGACGGTTGATGGTGGACTAACGGACGGGCGGACTCACATTACATGGTATTCCATGGTCTGAATTTATTTTTACTTACACAGAGCTGCGAACATTAATGGAAATACTTCGAACAACATGTAGAAACCCATCCTGCTATTCGACAATACTGCGAAGTCTATGACCTGGATGAGTATTGATGCGATTGTCGTGGTGATCGCGAAGTAGTAGTACGTTTTTATGTACACCATCAGTTTCTGTAACAAAACAAACATAGTATGTTTAACATCACGTCTGTTTCCAATAGTACGTAGAAGAACCGTAGGTACACTCTCAATTCGCAAAAATTTTAAGTGCCACAGAAGTAACTAGGGCCCTTGGTTTGATTCCCACGTTTGGATCGGGCAAAGTGTTATTGGGTTTTTCTGTATTGAAAGTCTCATCTCAGTAGAAGCACGAAGTCTGGAACGATGTCCGCTAGCCAGTAATAGGCTCGCCCCCTATTACATGGGAATTAATAGCATCGACGAAATGTGGGTGTACCTACAATAGTACACCTCTGCCTATCCCTTCGAGGAATACAGGCAAAATACTATGTTCTGTTATTATAGAGGCATTTTCTTTTAAAAAAAATATATAAAGTAGTACTTATTACCTACAGACTTATCAACAAACGCACTAACGCGGTAAAGAGGAATCTATCTTAATAATAAATGACACTTTATCATGGTTGCAATTGCAGCAATTCGCACATTATTACTTTATAAACTGCACGAGTTGCATGACGTCAACGATCTCGCGTCGAGTTGCGTCGCAGACAAAGTTCAAGTTCCTAACATACTATAAACCTAGACTCTAAAATAATCCAATGAAACGAAATGAAATTATTTATTTTGCAATTAGGATTTTCCAATTACTTTTACACGTCTTTTTTAAACTAGATGGCGTGGTCATTTCCTATGACTATCCCTGAGAAGAAACGCCGAAACTAACTCAGGGTTCAAGGTTTATTTTAAAGCCCAGAGAGATTATAGTAAAGATTTATGTGAGACAAATATGGAGTGGAATGCCCTTTTGAAGAATGTGGCATAACTATTTCAGCTGGCATGTCACAACAGAGGGCAAGCGTGAAACAGTTATCGTGAGAATTAATGAATTCAAGAGCGTTCAGCCCACATCTCACTCACAGTAACAATGTATAGCGGTTATATATAAAAGATCATCATTTAAACTTATTTAACCACATTATAAAGTCCAGTGAAACAAAGAAATAGTCCTAAGAGCTAACAGCTGGTTCCTGTGTACCTTATTTTTAACAGTCTCGGTTTTCATCGGCCACGTTCTACGTGTCGATTGGCCCGCTCCGAAATTTTCACCAATCAGAGCGCTGAACAACAGACAACGCGTCAAAAATGGTGTCAGTTCTAAATCCAAACCAAAGGCCCAACGTTTCTTTGTTCCGGGTCTTGTAGGCATTCCAACTCTTCTGGCGGAAGATTTCAAGTATTCCCTTTCCATTGGAATTTCCGTTTTCATTGGATTGAGCGCACACATCATTCATCATCTTTGACGATGGCAATTTTCTTAAACGGTTCAAAAGACAACTTTGATCCATTAGTATAAGTGGAGGAGTCCATGTGACTCATGGGTATGTATAAATGAGGAAAAGATGTGTTTTTGTGTACACGTACTTCATTGAAAGTATAGCGAGAAAGAATACGCAATAATAGTCATAATAATAAGCACATTTTTTTAAATTGACACGCTTAATCTCGGTTTGTGTACCAGTGACACAGTTTTTTTTTTATTTAATACTGCGAATGTTGATAAGAACGGTAAACTTCCATACAGGAAACTGAATTTGAAATCGACCCTCACATACAACTTTTCTAAATTCAGGTGCAGAATTTGATTATCAGTTGCGAAAACGATGAACGAAAACATCGTGAGGAAACCTGCGCACCTAAAAAGGTTTTAGGACAATCTCGCTAGTGTGTATAGCCCTCCTAGCTAGCGTAGGTACGTGTGTGTGTAGCTAAGCTAGCATGGTGGATTATGAAGAGGTCCATGCCCAGCGTTGGGACAGTAATGAGCTGTAATGGCCCCAGCCTGTTGCACGTAACCCTATCAAAAAACTGAGATCCTTTTATTGTGACAAAATAGGCATTTTCCCAATCATCAATTTTTTGTTTGCCAATAAATTTCCTAGAAGATTATCAAACAATAATGTTGTTCCCGTCATGCCGACGTATGTTAGTATATATGTGCGGTAGTACCCTAAACGATAAGTGGGATAGATAACCTTACGAGATAGCACCACCTCGTTAATCTCAAGAGAGAAACATAAAAGGTACGAGCTACTCAAGATATTGAGAGTCGTAACTGTATTAGAGGAAGGTTAAACCCAGTTGTACATAAGTATGATAGTGAAGTGTATGTAATAAGCCTCCCAGAGCCAAGTACACGGTTAGGACTGGCTAATATTTCCAACACGGTATGAGCGATGCTCCTGTGAAATCTCACACAGTTGCAGAAGTGTGGTTCCTAGCTTAGAATACGCCTCCCTGTGTATTCTTGACGGTTTCATGATGTTCAGCAACATCCATCATCTCCCTGTACATATGAACATAGTGCGAGCACCAATCCGCTCGCCAAGCTTTAACTGTACTGGCTTTTTGGCGAGTGTGTACAACCTACAATCGCCAAAAAGCCAGCAAACGCCCAGATTCGTAGATGTAAATCCCATGTATTTAAATTTGGCTGTCGTTGCTATTACAGAATAGATAACTTGTCAAGGGGTTGTCTAATAGGAGGATCATTCGTACATCGGCTAACATGACGTGACTTACCATATGCGTTCCGTATAAAAGCACAGCTGTAAAGATCACTTCGAAGCAGTAGATGGCGATACAGGCGGCCTCTGGGATTTCGATGCTCACGCTCGTGCCGTGGTACAAAGGGAACATACTGAAGTTGGCATGCACTGAGTAACTGTAGACACCAATCATGAATGCACTGAAGATCTGGAACAGATAATGTGTCAATTAGTAAAGTGTAAATATCATCCTCATATTGAAGAATCAATTGCACAGTCGCTAAATACGGCGTTCTGCGGTTCGTGTTTGGTTTCGGTTCCCCAACGGTATGAATATTTGAATGGCTTACAGGATTTTTTTCCGGGTCTGGCGCATGTGAGATAATATGTCTGTTATAGGAGGAGGCTTAGTCCTGCATTAGGTTGACAGTGAAGCTGTGTTTGAAATGAAAAAGAAGAATTAGCAGAACAAAGCCGGCTGGACACAAGGGTCGTTGAAATGGGTGTACCTACCTATTTGGATAATACCTGCACCCTCACGCTCAACAGTTGCGCTTGCGACTACTACACCGACGAGGCAGTTCCAGTAACTCTACTAACAAATTAGTATATTCCTCATTTACAAATTAAAACGGTGACAGCGACCTAATTTCATTCGTGTAATATTTTATATGCTTGGAATTTGAAACATTTAATCTTGGTTTGCGACGCTCAGTAGTGATCTTTACTTGAGCAGCGTTTGAGTGACGTATTTTTATGAATTTAGGTTTTGCCCGCTCCGCCCGTGTGGAGGTCAGAAAACGACATAATTATCCTAATATTATTATTTCTGTGATAAAAACATCCAATAGTATACTATATGTTAATCCAGGACATGGTCCATTTGTGTACTAAGTTTCATCCAAATCCATTCAACGGTTTACGCGGGATTAAGTAACAAACAACCGAACATCTTCACAAACATTCACATTTATAAATATTAGTAGGAAGTAGCGATCACCCCTGAAGGATGTTCTGTGATAAGTAACATTATAACATTTGTGGAGGAACGAGGTATGGTGTTCCTCCATTGAAAAGGGAGGATCCTCCGACCAGGCAAGGTGGTTAGCCTGGCGGGCCGAAGCCCGACAGTTGGTGTCGGACATTCGTATATCTGTTAGAATCATTGTAAACTCTTATAGTGCGATTCAGGGTATTCTGTTGTCGCTTCACTCCGATAGATGGCGCTTTACTTTTTGCTATGTTGCGACGATAGTTGCTACACATTAATAACTACCTACCTTTTCCAGTGGTTCATCATAAAATTATAGACGGCTACGTACATACAATCCTACGCAGGAAATTCTAAACTACAAGCGTAATAACTAGCTAATAAATAAAACAGCGTCATTGTTAGCAAAACAAAACTATCTATAACTAAACCTTGACCTTACAGTTATTTTACTCCTGTTTACTTTACTCTAAAGGTGATAACGACCACTATTAATAAACATTCTTAAGTATTCCAAAGAGAGATCCACAGTTTTTATACAGAAAACATGTTTCAGATTACCAAATTAACCTGTCTATTAATTCTATGATTTACTAGAAAACACCACGCATTTCCGTAATAAAAAGAAAAATAAAGCACTAAGTACATAATATTTGCGCATTATATGTACTGGTATATTCACAACACTTCAATTTAATCACTGTCGTAGGCGTCCAAAAATCAACAATGTTAGCCACATCCGAAAACAAAATTGACGTTGCAAACAGGGAAATCATTAAATTATCTACTTACAAGACTTAAATATCCAAATGTCAGAATACCCCTCCTTAGAGGCATGCAAAAGCAGCACCTCCCTAGTGTTGGCCAATCGCAATACATTTTTGACACAAAACAGAAAGTTTTTGAAACGAAACGGAAATTTTGTGGTGTTTCGAAACACACGCGCGTTGTCCCGGATTATCGTCTTGACTGGTGATTCAAGCTACTTGTCCGCGTATTTATCTCATGTAGATGACTGCCTACAGCGCCGGACATATGTGCTCCTGTTGAATTTAATAACGATGTATGTGACGTTTTTCTTTCAAATCTCGAATACAAGTTTTCATTGGGTATTTCAGCGGGGCAAAGGAGTGTCACCAATCTGCTCCTCAATTTCACCAGATACAGATAATAACCTTATCCTATTCTATCCTAACCTGTTCTAGCCTTTAAAATAGGGTCCTGTCTAAATGTCTAATTGCAGTTTCACATGTCGTCACACGGCGTGGCAGTTCAGCGTGTTAGCGTAAGGTGTAAAGAAAGAGCATCCAGGAGTGACGAACTCTGAGTGTATGAGTAGTCAGCCTCTATACCACCATTGGGCACTAGCTATTCTTTCCACTATGACATGAGCTATTTCCATAGTGACTCGATAGAAGGAGAAGCGTGATGAAGCAGGTCATATATGTAGGCCAAACGACATTTAGGTTGATGAAGATGTGGTGAGAAGATCGTGCTCTGTAAGATATAAAGTGGTTAACATGTCCAGTACTTCCTGTAAAATATTAGTTCATTAAACAAATGGCACATACACTGTTCTGAATTCGGACAGCTGCTAAACTGCATACAGTCGGGAACTCCATACCCTGAATTCAAACCTAATTTCAACTCTATCTGAACTGAATAAGGGGTAAATTAGCTTGTTCATGATTACAGTATTTACAAGCGCTCTACTGATAATATTGATAACAATTTGACCTCATGGAAAATCATATTAAACCAGTCATTTGCTAATTTACTAAGTACTAATAAATTAGCGTCATACATTACTCTTTTTATTTGAAAACTAATTTAGTCAACGGTACTAATGATTCAATGGAACTAGAACAAATTATTTTTATTGTTAGTAAATTCCGAACAATGTTAATTCTGACTTCCCATGTTTTGTTGGTCTTTTTAATAACACGCATTATTTCTGTTTAGGTTTAAAGCGAACATCATAATATTTACTACAATTATGGTATTTTTTTGTTGTTTTTGCGACTTATTACCTAACTTTAAGTAGGTATATGACCTATACATCGCGGCAAATGATATTTTCTTCGAATTCCTCTCTAAATTTATTTATCTACTTTATAAGACGTACAATAAATTCCGGATGTATTAAACTAATTAAATAAAATAGAGTGTGATTGGTACATGAAGTATATATCGTAGCTAATTTGAAATATTTCTTCTATAAAATACTACAGAACAGTACAGTTTTAAATTATGACAAGATTTTTATCAATAATTGAATTAACGTGACCGCTTTTAGATACGTACCATTTCTTAAAGCTACTATTACGCAGGCGTAAGTTGTCGTAGATATGCTCTCTTTTTATGTAGGTATTTTTTTTATGTTATGAAATTTAATTCTTTCTGTTATTTCTCTTGTCTAGCTTCTATTCCACGTATAAAGTACGCCATTTTATTTTTGGCATATAGATAAACGTATTGTAACGCGGCCCCCGGCCAGGTGAAGCGATGAATTGCTAAAGATGGCCGGTAAAAAGTGGATGCCGAGAGCCGAAGATCGGGCTCAATGGCGCTTACGGGATAGGCCTATGTCCAGCTGTGGACGAATGTGGGCAGATAAACATAGTAACTATCAAATCCTATGTAATAAGGAGCGAACCTATTGCAATCTGTCGACAAAAATTACAAACTCTGAGCTGCTATTAAGAATTTTATAACATTTGTATCATCTACATACTATTCGAAAAAATAAACATTATTTGCGACTGCGATTAGAAGAAGACAGATACATAAACAGAAAGAAAAAGGTCTTTGAATTTTTTAAACGATCGTTGTGTATCTCGTGCTATATATAACAAGGTGCCCATTCAAACATGTGCCAGGCTGTAACTGCGCGCTGCTGGATTGGTTCCTGGTTGGGACATGATGGATGTTAAGCAAAGCAGCATGAATATTAATAAAATATAGTGTTTTTACTGATATTATATTGTCACTATATCATTGGGTGTTGCTAATATTATGATTAGTGATGTATTATATGTTTTAATAACTATACATAATTACCTAGCTATATCTAGATACAGAATGTTCGCAGTTTTCACAAACTCTTAAAAAACAAACATTTTTAAATTAAACTTTATCGCAGTCCACTCTGCTGAGCACTCGATATCAATCGGTCTTTTAGTTCCAATCTATTCTAGCCCACCTGCCTTATATAGGTTAAACAGTGTCTATGGCCATATGAGCAGCATGGTGGCTCTTTGTTTGGCTTCTATTAAGTCCTCCACATTACAAGAGCCAGTACAGTCGGGGCACGTTAGTAGCTACCTTTAATAAAAGAAGCACCTCTTACTGGTCACACCTATCATTCTCAAAGAAGAATCCTCTTCCAGTTTTCCGAGGACCTGCCTACACCTTCCCGAAGTGTTTTGAGAGAATTTCAGACCATTCAAGGGTCGGGTATCCAGCGGAGGAAACTTTTAAGTCCAGAAGTCGAGTCCAGCTTCAGACGGGTCTTTGTTAATTGACATGATGGAGTGTGTGAGGAACCTGTGAATCGAGAGGAGGAAGCCAAAAAAAGAAGTTTCTTGAGCTCTATCAGTGGAGCAAGGGGTGCACCACAGAACCTCTTTTATCTGTTCTGTGGGGTGCACCGCATCGTCATGTCAAATTAAGTCCAATACCGAACCTCTCCGTAATATTCTTTATCATTTTATTGCGTTAGACTCCAACCTATTCACCGAAAACCCTAAGCGGATGTGGTAAATACATTTTTTTTATCAAAACTTCCCGTTATCGTCTCCATGCGTCATCAATTATCGACATCCGGTTAAACCAAGTGTCCAACGACAATGTTTTCCACCACCCTGGCCTGGTACGAGTTAGCATACTATGATATACCATCGAGAGTCATATGGAGCCCTTTCACGATGTGTTGCGCTGTTAATTGTGATCCGCACGAGATTTCGAAAAGGCAGAGGTGGAGCGATGACTTTCCGAAGGTGGCTAGCAGAAAATGGATCCGGAGAGCCGTAAACCAGGCTCAGTGGTGCTTACCGTACTACCGGAGAAGCCTATGTCCAACAGCGGACGAATGTGAGCTAATCATACTGATTATAAGGTGCGGGCGGTCCAAACATGGATTTACCTACATGGAAGGCAAGCGTTCAACCGCTGGATTATACCTGGGTTAAAACCTCAGAAGTTATTTACTAAAAATAATTCTTTATGGTAAGTGTCGACAGCTAACAAATACTAATCAGATTTGACTTGCAATGCCAAATGTAGAGATTTTGCAAAGTATTATTGTTATTAATTAATTTAATAATTACAATCATTATAAATGTGTACTAATATAAATGTTAATTTGCCGACGGTCGTATCGTTTTTGCTGCTCTATTCTCTAAGATGTGGCTGCATGTTTATATTAATATGGACTCTGGTAAATACTATAGAGCAGTAGTTCCCAAACAGTCCAACCAGACGAGTCGGTCTTCCAAAGGATTAGACAGAGGCTGGATTATGCCCCCATCTCTTTAGTTACGTTAGCATGGATAGCCGTAAGAGGGGTGGGCAACTGGCCTTCCAGTATATGGAATACCCTCTGGGCCCTTCTGCTTTCCATAAATGTAGTTTGGTTAATACGTATTTGCCTTATGTCTGAGATCTACTGTTGTAAACTACAGCATGTAGATCCACAGGAGTTTACAGCGGTAGGATTATCCATTCTGGCAATGAACTGAAGAAGAAAGAAGAATGAAAGAAAATACTGTGTATTTTTTCCTGATCATGTTCGGCAGTGTTCGTCGGTATCAGGAAAAAAGGTTTTAAGTTAAGGCGCTTAATTTAGTCCTTTAATTAATTGCCAGACGAGATATTTCGCTGGGCCCATAGTGAAATGTACTTTTCTCTACAGTGTCGTACTCTATTCTTCCTCGTATTCTTCGTAATGGCGTCGATAGAAGTGTTCCTGCCGCGGAATCCTCCCTTCGGCAACGTATTCTGGCCGAAACCCACACCTCCGAAGACGGACGAGCACTACTACTTCGTTTTCATGGGATACATTATCATGATCGTTACGGAATGTTTCCTCACCATGTTTGTCATTTATTTGGGAATGGGATTGTACTATGTACGTTTTTTTTTTTCTAAGAGCAATTTAATTTCTACCCAACAAACAGCTAGTCAACACAGCGCAAAAGCTCTGTATTCAGAATTATACCCAATACGTAGTACTTATTGCGCACGCGCTACAGTTTGTTATAACATATGGGCCAGCAATTTTTTTTGAACGTTTCCCCTACACTACGATTTCTCCTGTGTCATGGGTACATTTTTACAAACTTACATATCACATGCACACACGACCAGACCCGAAACAACCATCTGTAGATCATACAAACATTTGTTCCGTGCGGAAATCGAAGCCGCGACACGTAGCGCAGAAAGCTAATCGCTTAACCACTGCGCCAACCGTGCCAACCGTACCGGAATAAGCTAAACACCATGATATAATAAAAGGTCGAGCTTTTGCGGTTTTTTATTTAAACCATCCATCAGTACTACATAAATAAAAAAATATATTCGAACTTAAGTATGAAAAATATTTGTTTTATTTCAGGATTCCCCTGGCCGTATAGAACAGTACTTGATATGCAGATTCTGCACGTGGCTTGCAGAGCTCGTGTTCTTAGTGATACTATGTCTCACGCACCATGCTCTCATTGGATGGTATTTGGTGTTCCTGATGATCGTCAGTAAGTGATATTTTTATACCTTCATATACATAATGCATTTTTACAACAGAACTTTTAAATAAAGATGATAGGTACACTGTTAACCTTCCTAAGAATCAATGAATAAAATCGATGATATGATTGGCGTAGTGTTTATGCAATTGGCTTTCGCTACGTGTCGTGGGTTCGATACCCGCACGGAACAAATATTTATAAGATCTACAGATAGTTGTTGCGGGTCTGGTTGTTTTTGCATGTGAATAATAGCTAGGTATATTTACGCAGCCATGATACAGGATCTATTCAAAGTGTGGTGCAACGTTTTTTTTTTAAATGTAGGAACACTTGTTTTCAGAAAAGCAGCTTCAGCATCACGCCTATATTCCCCGAAGGGTTAGGCAGACGTGTACTGTTGTACATCCACATTTCGCCGATGCTGTTATTGAGTTCCATGTAATAGGGGGCGAGCCTATTGCCATCTACCGGGCACAGGTCCAGACTCCGTAGTGCTACTGAGAATTTCCATACAGAAAAACCCAATAACTCTTTGCCCGACCCGGGAATTGAACCCAGGACCTCAGGCTCAGCAGTCGCGTTTACGACCACTAGACTATCAGGCAGTTTTCAGAAAAGCATAATACCTAATTATTGACAGCTACAATTCCTCGGACTGGAGGTATAGCCATCGGTCATAATCAAACCACGGCGACGGCACGGTTGGCGCAGTGGTTGAGACATCGACTGCTGCGTTACGTGTCGCGGGTTCGATTCCCGCACGAAACAAATATTTATAAAACGTACAGATAGTTGTTCCGGGTCTGGGTATTTGTGTATGTGAATATCTTTGTAAATGCAACCACGATACAGGAAAAATTTTAAAGTGTGGGGCAGTCATTTAAAAAAATATACACTGTTTGCAATTATGAGGATTGGTGATCGCTCAATCTATTGTGGACAGCTGGAACACGTGATCATTCTTTGGCGCTCTTAAAGCAATACTTTGCCGTCGACTGGGGTAAGTAGGTCCAATCAGAATTGTCCTCGACTTTGAAAAAATATAGGTCTCGTCATTACCGAGATGTATAAAAAAGTTGTGCGCACGCATCTAAAAGAACTCCTAGCGAAAACGCGCACAAATTATTTTTAAACACTTGTGGTTTTCATTTTTTGACCCCTACGACCAGGGTTGCCAACTTTTTCTAGAAGAAGTAGAGTATATCTGATTTCAGAGAGGGTAAATAAACAGTACAGATTAATAAAAAAGAGTACATTTATTCAATTTATTAAAATGTATTTTTTAACAATTTATTATTGCTTTTAAAAAAATTGTAGGGCTCCAACAGTTCAATAAACAAAAAGTTTTTTTATGGGCATTAAAAAAATGAAAATTATGCCTAAAAAGTCAGTTTGTGTAATAAGAGTATTTTAGCGTACCTACTCTATTAGTGTTATAGATTATAAAGTACACCTACAAGAAAAAGAGTACAATACTCCATTTTAGAGTACGGTTGGCAACCCTACCTACAACCGCCCAGTGTACACAACACCTACATGAACAACACCTCTGCCTAACCCTTCGGTGATATAGGCGTGATGTCATGATTTATGCCACCTAATAACTTAGCTGGTTCTTTTGATTATTATTTTAGTACTGGAGTTCTACGCGTTCATCGTGGTGTACAGTTACTATGTGGACATGGTGTACGACGCAAACAAGGACGAACAGCGTCTCTCCACGGACCCATCATGCTGCCCCTGCTAATTTATATGTCGACTGTGCAAGTATTATGACGTAAGAGTTAAAAACGTCACAATGATGTTTCTGAAAATAGCTATAGACAAATAGAGGAAAATCCTTATTGATAAAATTGAAAGCAGCCCTATATATAAAAAAAAAAACGGAGGATTTGAGTCAATAATATTATTTTTTATTATTATTTTCACAGCGCTTTGCATGTCTTTGTAACATTTTAAGTGAGATTGTATGAATATTTTTAATTTGTAGGTTAATATAATTAAACATTTAATGTTAATCCGTATTTTAAACATTTAATTGTAATTTGTAGGTTCTTATGTTAAACATAATGTTTAATTTATTTAATAAATATATTTTACAGCTATAAATTTACTTTTGTTATATAAACTAGAATATTTACTAGGCTTCGTTGTCTTAGATACAAATTAGAGATATTTTTTTTATAATAAGCATTATGATCAGAGCCGTATTAAGCAAGCACGGGGCCCATAGCAAATTCTATCGAGGGCCCTTGATCTGCTATGGGCTCTTAAGTATAAAGTGAGTTTTTGTAGAACTTGTGCGTTTACCGTACGAAATTCCGTGTTTTATTTTCGCCTCCAAAATAATCGGTGCCGATTGTCTGACGTAGATTGTCTTAATCGGAAAACAGGTGTAACGTTTCACGTTTTTGTGACATCAAGTAAATAAAATATACCACGTTTTAAAATAAGTTGTACTGAAAAAATTACGCTTAAGTGCAGGTAGGAGGGTTTGGATACGCGGGGCCCCCTTTTGCGCGGGGCCCGTGACAATTGCTACTCTTGCTACGAAGTAACTCCGGCACTGACTATAATAACAACAGCACTGATTGCAGGATAAGTAATCAAAGAAAATGGGTAATTAAAATAAAGTGACTTTCTTAAGTAAACCTAATATGTATCTACATAAAGTAGATAGCCAACGAGCATGGGGCGACCATCGAAATAATATGTTGTTTTACTATTTCGATGGGGGCGACACTCGCGCCATTAGATATAATGTCAAAATAAAGAATTATATCGACAAATGGTCGATATCGACTGTGAACTGGCAACAAGTCCTATCTCGATTTTATGAGGATTTTACTTGGTTATACCATTCTAAACTATTTCTTACCCGGCAGACTTTAAAATAGACTTTGACCCCTGAGTTTGTTTCGGCGTTTCTTCTCAGGGATAGTCATAGGAAATGCCGACGCCATCTAGTTTAAAAAAGACGTGTAAAAGTGATTGAAAAATCCTAATTGCAAAATAAATAATTTCATTTCATTTCATTTCATTTCATTTAATTTCATTGCAGTGCTGCAAAAAGCACATTTTACTTCAATCAAAATTAAACGCCAAAATCGAATTCATTCAATTTTTACTTACATCGACCGCGTTGTATGCACAAGGCGGTCGAGTTTCTTCTTAATCCTGTAATGTTGTCAAAAATGAGATAATACCAGTTGCCAGTTCACATTCGATATGTCGAAGCGTGCAATAATTGACTCAAGAAAAGAATATACCTAGACACAAATGCAACATAATGACGCAGACATTGTTTGCATCATACAAGTGAGATAAGAAACACATTTAAACCTACCTAAAACATATTTAAGTCTCCAAGATAATAAGTATACCAAACTCATGAGGACCAGACACTTTATTTTCACAATAACCTAAATATAACACACCTAAATAACAATTAAAATTGATAGTAACCGAAAAAGTTGGTATACCAATGGTTCATTGGTCATCTGTTATCGACATCGCCCCTTCGTATCAGATAAACGATAACACCCGGTTACAACTGATAGCAGAGACAATTCATCATACACGAAAATTTTCAAACATTTGTTCCACTTATTTTGAAGAAAACATTACTTTCTTTGGTAGTTTAGTCATAAAAAACGAGTTAGAATTACTTTTCCAATTATTAGTTAGTGACAAATAATTTTCAACCTTTTTTAGATTATAAATAGTTTGTTGTGATAGTGAGAACGATGGCTTTTCAGCTTCCTAGGTATACAAAATGTTGTTATTGCATACCTTTGAGGATTGGAGTATTACTAATTGGATATGTTTCAATTGTGAGTATATTTGCATTTAATTAGCAGAACTATCTACTATATCTAAGTAATTATTATTTACAAAATGGTGACATTCAATTTTCAAACTTTAACGCCTATTATTTTTGATTAGCAACTTACACTGTAACGAGAACAAGTAATTTTATTATTGGAAAACCTATCGAAGTGATTGTTAGGTACATCTTTTTTTAATATTTCGCCGTCTGTTATGACGTAATAAAGTTGTTGAATTTGAAATTAGATTGAAATTGCTCATATTGTGATGAAAAGATTAGCCAGTAAGCATGTCTGGCTGATGGATGTGCCGGAGGTACTTACCTATATATACTCGATGAGACTCTTTCTCTGGCATGGGCGTACTCTTTCCATATACCCCTAGACCTTACCGGCTGCCTGAGTTCTTCTGCCTACTAACAGATTTAGCAACATTATTACAACCTTAAATATACTATTGAAAATTCCTAATTCTAGGTACGCATATTCCGTGGTGTACCTAGAACCGAAGAATATAAGAATTAATTTGTTTATTTTTAGTTTGCATCCTGCTTGACCTTAGCAACGGTATCCTGGTCAATCTACAAGGTGTCCACGTTCGTACAGGACAACAAGGACAAACCGAACCCTGAACATCCTCCCGATGACTTGGCCAAGACCGCGCTGGGCTTGTACATCTCCTTCGCGTATTACCTGCTAGTGTTCCTTTACAATTTAGTTATTAGCGTCATTTTAGTTAGTGGAACCCATATGGTGAGTAATGTACTAATGGTGCCGATCAGCACAATCATTTTAGTGTCAAGTCATGAAAGAAAAGGGCGCCACATGTAAACTGTCATAAATCCCAGTAAAGAAAGAAATGTTTGAGTGACGCAGAGGTACTGAATTGTATGAAATGATAGACTCGACTTATAATATGCTTAAAAAAAATCACCGCTGAACGACCTTCTGTAAAACAGACCTTAGTCATACTCGGTGCAGCAGCGAAAACTTTTTATTGCAGTTGCATTGATTTTTTAAAGGAAATCACACGTCTTGTCTCTCAGGTGGTCGAAAAAGGTGCATTTACTTTTCCTTCTGTTTCAGAACAAACCCAGCTACTTGAGATTTTACTTTAAGGCTACCCTATTCCTGTTTGCACTCAGCATAGCGCTGGTAGTACTCACCTGCGTGTTTATGGGATTCTTGGCAACTGTTCCCGTACTCAAGTGGTGTTGTAAGTAACCATTGTGTACTCATATGTTATACTTTACCCCTAGTATAAGTTTCTTTTGACAAATTCGATATACTACATCGGACGCGTTCGGCGCTCCGATTGGTCCGTTTCGTGCTCTCTACCAATCGGAACGCCGAACGCGTTCGATGTAGTAAATCGAATTTGTCGAAAGAAACTTACACTAGGGCCTCTTGCCATAATTAGCGGAGTCACAAGAGATTAGGACCGTATAAGTTTATTTTTGGAGATATGATAATATAATGCGCGTCGAGTTTCAAATTCAAAATCACTGCGTGCACGTGATTAGCAGATCTCCACTGTAGGTCCTGAAGACTGCACACCTTGCCTGCAAGGCTTCCCCCCGAATCTTCTTGCCAGCTAACTTAAAGGTTTACAAAAAAAAAGTACCTATAATACTCCTTATTTGTATGCCAATCCTTCCTGCCGGTCCTTCCTCTTTCATCTAACCTACTGATCTCTTTTTCTTTTATTCCAGTTACCCTTTTGGTCTGCATGGTCCTCGTAAGAAGTTACTATTTGGAAATGGAGGAGAAAGAAAAACGGCCCGCATATGAATTGCAGCCTTATATCCCTGTACAACGAGCACCGATGATGGCTTAGTAATAAACATTTCATTAGTAATTAAGTAAATAGATGTATTGTTAGTTTAGTTATATATTTTTACCAATAAAATTATAGCGTTGTTATTTATTGTTTTCTTGTATCATTACATATTATAAAACAATGTCCCCCTTCGCGTCTGTCTATCTGTTCGCGATAAACTCAAAAACAACTGAACGGATTTTTATGCGGTTTTCACTAATATATGCGGTTTTCACCATGAGGAAGGTTTAAGTGTATAATTCGTTAAGGTTTTGTGTAAATTGGCTGAAGTATGACTATGATAGTTGAAGATGTCTGAAAAAATCATGCCGACTAGGAGCTTTACTGGCGTGCCCCTAGTAAATGCTCAACGTGACAGGCTGATATGACACTACGACAGAAATGAAAAAAAAAAAAAAAAAAAAAAATTAAGGCGTTTATGCTCTGCTACCCGTGCGAAACCGGGGCGTGTCGCTAGTCTCAAATAATTTTCAAATTACGGTTTGTTGGTTAGACCTAGAAACCAAAATATAATTTAACCTAGGTATTTATATTTTACCACATTCTACAGATGCCAATAAAAATATGAAATATTTAATTTTTACCAACTTTTATTTAACTTGCAATGTTTGTATGTTTGTTCGGGTCAAATCTTGCAACTGAATTTTTAAGCAGTTATCCTCAACCGATTGCGCTAAAATTTTGCATACAAGTTTAGTTTGGATGACAATGCATGATTAGCTAAGTGACATCTTTCTAAATCTAATATGGCGAACTTTGTTTTTTTTTATGCACCCCCATGATATGGATATTAAATGAAAGGGTTTTACTGAGAATAATACGAATAAACTGACGTCCGGGTTGAATTGTTCAGGTCAAATTATATTATGACTTGTGTGATTTGGAGAGATGGGCGTCAATAGCATTGGTTTGCAACCAGTCCGAGATAAAAACATTTTTTAAAACAAGCTTTTATTTAAATGCACTATGAAGAACAAAATAAACTTTAAATTAAATCGAACCCATCAATTTATTGCATTACACAATTTATATGATACTAGCTTTTGCCCGCGGCTTTCGCTCGCGTTAATTTAGAATTTGACAATCAATTCGGGTTGTACTCTGCTGGCGAAAGACACGTGGCGCCATCTATTACCATAACAACGTTATTGTGGTTTTCCTCGGGAAAAAAGTTTTTTCGGGATGAAAGATACCCTATCTCCATTTATGTACACCTGACAACGTATAGGTATGCAAAATTTCAGGATAAGTGATTTAGGCGTGAAAAGGTAACAAACAAACAAACTTATTTTCGCATTTATAATATTAATTAGTTAGGTAAAAGTTGGTCGCGAGATTTACCTGTGTAGATAAACAAGAATACTTATGTCAAGTTAGACATAAGTAATTTAAAAAAAAAGTTTTTATAAACTAGCTCAAAAAATAGGTAAATCATGCGACATTATTTATAAACAAAAATAATCAAAATGGTTTAGTGAATGCATTTATTTTATATTAACTCTAGCAACACTGATCTTGAATGTCAAGCTATTATACTACCAAATAAAAAAACTGAAAGTGCAACAGTTTATCATGTATCTCTTTCTACCACATTACCTATCTTGTCACTGAATTTTCACTATCTCTTTCTACAAGACATTTAATTATTTTAATTTTAGTAGCATACTACATTGCGATGTGATCGTAATGTTGCATTGAATTTTCTTCAGTATTTATTGATAAAAAGCAATGAAATTAGTTGAATTTATCCGTATTGTATAATTCTAAATAATAAAAATACAAAATGTCTAGTAAACAAAGCATTTCCGCTGCTCAAAATCAGGTTGGTAGAGAATCATGAAGGCGCGAATCTTCCAAGAGAATTAGTGCTTTGCTGTTTTGATTCAATAAGAGAATTATTACGGAGACGATCATGTGTAAAACTGTTCTTTTTCAAGCTTATACAATGGATAAACGACGCGGGAATGTTGGAAGGCGGGCGGAGGGCAGACCTACTGAGGAAAGTCATGGAAATCTTGCTCCATCAGCTTTCCTCAGTGCTGCCAGTGTATATGGAAAATGTTTTGAGCTTTGTAAACGACAAATCAACGGAGGTGAAGAAACAGGTCATTGCTTTTATCGAAGAACTCAGGTTAGTTTAAATTATCTTGAATAATTCATTTCTGAATATTAAAGGGAATTTATTCGGTAATGTCGCTTAGGAATAGCCCTAGGTATCTTTAATAAGTTGTATTCAAGCCTCAAGTATTTATCTCTATCACAAAATATCTTCTCTGCTATTCCTTGAATGTTCTTTTGTTGGGAAGTCTGTACAAGAGTACTTATTTGTAATTTGAATATATGCATACTACATACTAAATAGCAATGCTAAACTGTAATAAGTCACAGAGTAACAAAATTCCAAGAGTTCTGTTGTAAATAAGTACAAATTGGATTGTATATAAATTTTAATTTTACCAGATGTTGGTAAAATTTCAATTCCATTACATTCTCATTCATTATTTGTTTGATGCTGTAGTTTAAACTAGAAGTTGTTTAACAATATATGTTATTAAACCCATTCCATAGATTACTTTTTGGATTTTAATTTTGGGCATTTGAAATGAGCGTTGCAGACCACTTTTAAAATTTCTAGAATCGAGGAGTATGGTTTCAAGTTGATTGTTTTGAATAGAAACTGAATGAAAAATGTACAAGGATACTCTTTAAAGATTATGGTTTTATAATTTTATTTTCAGTGTTACATGTGATATACAAAATAGAATTGATGTTTAGTATACTGTGTGAACATGTAGATTTGAGTCTTGATTTAGTAGTAATATTCAAGTAATTTAACTACTATACAGAGTGCACAGGTGTTTTCTAATTTAATCATCCTTGCTTGTTGGAAGAGGGAATTTTATAGTCTAAAATAAGTTAGGAAGCAGGTGCAATTATTCAATGATATTCTAAAGACAATATTCTTGATGTCTTAGGAAGAACAAAATCTATTAATAACTATACTGTAACCTTTGAAAACTGTTTATTGTCACTAATAAACGAAGTCCATCTATAAAGAACACATGAATAATTGATATTATGACAATAAAATGATGATCAAGGCACCAGTGGCATGCACAGAATTTTTAGACAGGGAAGGCAGACAGTTTTAAAAACTTACTTACCAAAAATACCTACTGCATGTTGGTATTGGTTCGTCGTCTTGTCCATTAAGTAATGATGTATGTGATTTGCCACTTCAAATATCTCAGAATAACTATTTATTTGTGTTATGTATGATAGGCAGTGTCTTTTTGTCTTTATGAACTGCACACCACTGCAAGGCATTTGTTTATTGAATGTGTCTGCTTAGTGGGGAAGGAATATTTTGCATCACTGTCAAATGGGTTTTGACTTTGTAGACTTTTAATGGTCTAATAAATCTCAAGTTATTATGATATTAACATAAATATCCAATAAAAATGTATATTTATTTATATTATGAACTTGATATTATTAAGTGTCCACTCTGTGTTGAACATAAAAGTAGGGCCTCTGTGGATATTTAAGAAAATAATGGATACACAATAAAACCTACCTTTTTATTTATTTCTTTATTTATGTTAAATTCAAATCTTTTTTGCAGTAATCTTCACCCTCAGTTTATACCTAAAGCCATCAGGCAGCTGCGGCTCTTGATCAATGACTCAGTGATTGCTGTCCAGAAGAGAGCTATCCAGGCATCCAGTATTGTGTACCGGAACACCCTCATGTGGATATGTAAGGGTACAGCAGAAGTGTCTGAGATGCAGTTTGTATGGGAGAATATTACACAATTGAAGGTTTGTATTCATAAGCTTATTTAAAAAAAAATATTAACTTATCTTCCACTTGTGGTCTCAAGCACAGCTGCTAAGTGGTGTTAGGTACGATTTTGATGGATGATAATAGGATTTTCTGTCTGAACATATCTCAGTAGTAGCCTAAATTTTGTAATTTAATTGTGCTGGGTATATGGCAATAGGCTGGCCTCTTAATACATAGTGATCAGAAATGGTATCGATGGAATGTAGATGTACACCAGTATAATCTTCACTAATCAATAAGCTTAGAGCCTCGTTCACACATATATAAGACTAGCTTCCGCCCGCGGCTTCGCCCGCGTGGAATGCGAAATTGTGATTTTTTTTTGCAGGGGACATTAATTCTAAAATAAAAGTGATGTTATCAGGAGTAACTTAGGCTAAATTACTCCTTATAACATCAGCAATCTGTCAGTGAAAGTTCCGTTTAAATCGGTCTTGCTGTTTCGGAGATTAGCCGGAACAAACAGACAGACCAATTTTTTTTTATTTTTTTATATGTAAGTACTGTTTTATTTGTATAGATAACATATAAAATAATTGTTGCCAGCTCCTAGTCCTGAACATGATAGACAGTGACAACGAAGGTATCAGAACACACTCCATCAAGTTCTTGGAAGAAGTGGTTCTACTGCAGACGCCCAGCGATGGGGCGGGAGACGAGTTCAACCTTGACACTCTGCCCGCGCACATGACTTTCATGAACCGACGCGCTTTAGAAGAGGAATCTGAGTAAGTGGATTTCAATCACTATTAAGTTCCAGGTTTTCTTTGATTGGTATCTTGATCACCTGATTTTGGTATTCATCAACTGGATATAATTCTTCTCATTTACAAAAAATATTAAATTTATATATAGTTCATATCCACTAAGCTACTTATTAACTTAACTAAATTGTGCAAGTGTTCATAATAAATTAGTTATTGTTTATTGTGTTAGTTTTACCTTTTAAATAAAGTATTCAACGCGAACTCCCCATACCCCGCAGTTACCTTTCTCACAAAAAAGTGGGGAGCTTCTTTGTGTATTCAATCTAAAGTCCTATTGATTTAAAATTTTATGATATTTACCTTTCAGTCACATATTCAAGTTGTTGGTAAAATTCCACAACTCTCAACACATATCTAGTGTGAACTTGATGGCTTGTATGACAACACTATGCCTCCTAGCCAAGTTCCGACCAAAGTTCATGTCCCGAGTCATACAAGCGTTAGGCGACCTACACACGACGTTACCACCGACACTATCGCAATCACAAGTGAATTCTGTAAGAAAACACCTGAAAATGCTGCTTATAAACCTAATAAAGCATCCTTCATCAAATGATATGATGCCGCAGTTGACACAACTGTTGATAGACATAGGAATGACGACGCAGGAGATAAACAAAGCGTTACCTAAAGATAAAAGGAACAAACGTGTAGGAGAAATTAAAAATGGCGACACGCCAGCTAAGAGAATAAGAATAGACTCGCCTCAAAGTAATAGTCAGGGTAGCGACAGTAACAGCAATAGCAGGAGTGAATTTATTGCCTTTGACGATGACAGTCAACCGCCCCCCACCAGCAGCCAAGCGGTTACCATCAAACAACCAACAAATGTCACTGAGGACACAATAATAGAAGGTCTCAATAATGTTGACAATGTAGTTAACCTTGTCATGAACACTCTCGTCAACTATTTGCCTAATGATATGCCTAGCACTTTCATGAATGCTTACAAACCCATCCCAAACTCCGGTTCTAAGGCACAGAAGAAAAGTCTAGCCAAAATGATACTCGCTGTGATTAATAAGGATGAGCCTGTTGCTCCACAAACTACATCATCTCTGTCTGAAATAGCATCAAAAATACCGTTATTAAGAGACGATGATGAAAAAGTGTCGCTGGAAAAGGTGACGCTCAAAAATGCTGTAGCCAAGTTACAAGAGTCGACAAAAGCGGAAAGACAGATGGAAAACGCTGTGTCTAAACTGATGGAGGAAACGAGACAAGATCATCTGAAAGAAGAGGAAAAGAAACTCAAGGAGAAAGAGAAGCCTATCCCTCCTCATACGCCCACAGTTCCTAAGTTAAAACAGAAAGTAAAGCTACTAAAACTACAGGAAATCACACGTCCTATACCGAAAGAGATAAAAGAACGGTTGATCATACAAGCAGTGAATAGAATTCTGAGAGCAGAAAAGGAAAGCGCGATCGGTGGCGCCGCGAACATTCGGGCGAAGTTCATTACGATATTCGCATCAAGTTATACACCAGAGTTGAGAGAGTTAGTCTTGAATTACATATTAGAAGATCCGGTGAACAGAATAGATTTGGCATTATCATGGTTGTATGAAGAATACGCGTTCATGCAAGGGTTTAATCGCCATCCAGTGACGTTACAGCCAAAAGTCCATGAGAAACATGATCAGAATTACAATCAGTTGCTTTGTGCGTTAATCACCCAGATTTGTGAGTTAGGTGATCCGTTGATGGAGAGTTCTAAGGATATGTTGTTAAGAAAAGTGTATGCTGAGTGTCCCGTGGTCACGGATGAAGCTGTGGACTATTTGAAGCACTTGGTGACGGAGGATAGAGTGGCGTTGTTGGCGCTGGAGTTGTTAGAAGAGCTGTGTGTGATGCGGCCGCCGCGTGCGCATAAGTATGTGACGTCGTTGCTGTGTCATGTTTGTGAGTATATTTTTTTGAATTAATTGCACTGTTATTTCAACATTTCGTCGTTGAAGTTAATATCGATAACACGACGTATGTCAAAAGTAGCAACTTTTCAGAAGAGTGAAAAAACTGAATAATTAAAAATATGAAATAATTTTACATATACACTAGTATATATTCATTTCATTTTACGAGTTTCTGTCGAACGATACTTGTTTCTGCTTGGCTGAAACAACGTGTCTTCCGATTCTCTAGCAAATGCCATCAAAATGTCAAAACCGCCAAAAAATGACTTACGTGGTGTTAGAATTTCAACGACGATTTAAATTTTGTAGTACTACATAATACACCTTGCACTGCAAACTTACTAAAAGAATAACCCATCTATTAATAGCAAGTATGTCATCAAGTACACCAGTTGTAACAAATCATCTATTTCAGTAAACGAAAACGAAGAAATCCGCGAGGTAGTCCTAAAATCGTCTATAAAGATCTACAAGCGCAGTACGGATGCGGTGCGCAAGGTGATCGAGAAGCATGCGCTGCTGTACCTGGGCTTCATCGCGCTGAACCATCCGCCGCAGGAGCTGGGCGACTCCCGCGCAGGCCGCGCCGTGTGGAGCGACGAGCTCTACCACATGTGTCTCAACCTTGTCATGGCGCTGCTGCCCGAGAATGAAGGTACCATACTAGTTAATTCTTAGCATCACGCTTGTTTTTCCAAAAGAATTGGCAGGAGGATAGAAATGTTTCAAGTTAAAACGCTATAATCCATTCCAGAGCTGATAATTGAGGTGGGTCGCGTGTACGGGTGCGCGGGCTCGGAGGCCAAGCGCTGCGTGCTGCGCGCCATAGAGGCGCCCGTGCGCGCCGCCGCCGCCACTGCGCATGCGCAGCTCAGCCCCGCGCTGGCGGCGCTGCTGGACGACTGTCCGCGCGGCGCAGAGACGCTGCTCACCAGGCTCGTGCATATATTCACAGAGAAAGGTAAGCTTTTGAACTAACTCGTACTATAAGTTGCATCAGATCTGTGTTTACGAATCAACACGCCCTTTTCCAGTGAGGGTAGGCAGAAACTACAAATGGCCATTTTCTACGATGGATACTTTTTTGCATGCATGACCACATAATTGGCGCAGTGGTTGAGCGATTGAAAGCTGTGTCGCGGGTTCGATTCCCTCAGGGAACAATATTTTTATGATCTACAGATAGTGATTCTGAATCTGGGTGTTTGTGTATGTGAATACTTTTGTTTGGAAACCCACCCACAATACATTCATTATTCAAGGGGGGGGGGGGGGGCGTTATTTTAAAAAGAAAAGAAAGAAAGCCTCTTTTCATACATGGACTCAGCATAGGTTATATTTGTGTAGATATTATATTATGAATGTTATGTAGATATTAAATTATGTTTCAACGTTTTATGCAATATAAATGAGAGGACATATCTAGTCCAAAAATGACCTATGTTAACAAATGAAGATTATGATTTAACGAAACAAAAACTTCAACAGATATGTTACAATTCATAATTTTGTTCGCAGCACCACCATCGCCGGAGTTAGTATCAAAAGTCCGCGAGTTGTACGCGACGCGAGTGTCCGACGTACGTTTCCTAATACCTGTGCTCACTGGACTGTCTAAGAAGGAGGTAAGTTAAGTTAATACCATGTTTCGATAACCCTATATGTGGTTTTGTTCATGTAAATCATATACAGGTACTTAAAAATTGTCAGATTCAAGATCCCATGTTCCAAAGTGTCGATTTCCGATGGAGAAGAATAGGCAAGAAACTCCATGGTTACTCTTTTAAATTCTGAATTTATTCTAATATTTTATAAAAAATAATGTCAAAAAAAGAAAAAAGTTAAAAAAAAAAAATTACCCCTATACATATAAAAGGCAACGCACTTGTGACTCCTCTGGTAGGTATTGCGGGTGTCCATGGGCGACGGTAATCACTTACCATCAGGCGATCCGTCTGCTAGTTTGCCGCCTATCCCATAAAAAACAAAAATTTAATAACTCTCTAATTTCTCGAGTGGTCGCTAACACGGTCGCTAAGCTTGAAGCCCTGGTTTAAATACTCGGGTCGGAAAAAGTGTAATTCTATAAAGCCTAGAATTTGGAATTGTGCCTGGTAAAATCAAAGTCAAAGGCTCGCTCATGTAACATAACGGCATCGGCGAAATGTGTGTGCGCAAAGCACCTCTGCCTAACCCTTTAATGTATATATGTATTATGCTCACTCAACTGTCCTGCTGATGGTGTTCCCTGCAATATGGTTGAGTTGAGCGATGCCGAGACACGCGTCAAACTCGTGAACGGGTGCTGTCTATTGGGAATGGTCAGCTCATAGCTGCCACGGCAATCTTATCAAAATATTTTTTATTAATTTAGAAATCAGGCTTGTTTAGTTTAGACTTTGTTACATTGTCCTCACATAAATAAAAAAGAGTAATGTATTTTCACAAAATATTGTTAGTAATTCTGAATTTAAAAGAGGTAACCGTGGAGTTTCTTGCCCGTTCTTCTGCACTGGATAGTCAATACTTTGGAACATGGCCACCTAGAGCCTGACTATTTTTAAGTACCTGTATATGTTCTATAAGATAAAAAATATATCTTACTAGCTTCCGCTCGCGGCTTCGCCCGCGTGGTTTACGAACCCGTACATTTTGCGGGATAAAAAGTAGTCTATGTGCTATTCCAGATTATAATCTATCTCTGTGCCAAATTTCATCTAGATCTGTTCAGCCGTTCTGGTGTGAAAGAGTAACAAAGATCCATCCATTCATCCATCCATCCATCCTCACAAACTTTCAAAATTTTAATATTATAGTAGGAAGTAGGATTACAAGCTATGTTAACAATTCTATATATTGTTATAGATCTTGGCAGCGTTACCCAAGCTCATAAAACTGAACCCAATGGTTGTTAAAGAAGTGTTCAACAAGCTGCTAGGACTACAGAATCCTCACGATGAGAATTCACCGGGTAATTATATTCATTTTAATATTTAAACTAGATATCGTTTACTTACTGCTAAAAAGCAATACGTGCATGTTGACTCTAAATGCAATTGTTGCTTTTTATCCGTAAGCAAACGATATGTAGTGATAGTGATATTGCATGCATATTTTTGTGTATTTTTGTACATATTGACACCGATAAGATCAACAATTTGGCAATAAGTGCATTTAGAGTCAAAATGCACTTATTGCTTTTTAGCAGTAAGCGGACGTTGAGCGTCAGGTCCTGGGTCCGATCCCTGGACAGTCTTGGGATTTTCTGGATGGAATTTCTCAGAGATAACAACTTTACTGCTTTATAATATGACTTTAGATAACTATCAAACAGTACTATGTTTTTTTTTTACGTAGTTTGCTTGCGCCCGAAACAAAGTCTTTAAATAGAAAAGGAGGGGAAGAGTTTTTGTTTGGTTTTAAGTATTGTTTGGACAAACATTGTAAATAAATATGTTTTTTATTTCAGTGTATAGTATAATGATTTGTAAGTAAACAATTTATTTTATTTGAGACACTGTGCACTTGAAGTATTTTTTAATTTGTTTTTTTTTTACGAATTCTATAATTTAGAAATCGTATGAGTACAGTCAGCATCAAAAATATGTATATACGTAGCGAAATTCAAACACTTATTCTTGGAAAGCTATTGGTTTAAATCATAAAATTTAAATTTAAATGACGTTATTTTTATGTATCGATATGTAAAAAAAAAACATACAGCGGAATTTTAAACCTCCTCCTTTTTTGAAGTCGGTTAATAAAATAGGTCTAGGTTTCTATTTCATCTAAAAATCGCTTTTGAATTGCATTAAGTGTATACATCTTATTGATGCTGACTGTACATCGTGATCGTTACAACCAGTCTAACCTTATGGAATCAGTGTCTGCCAGTATATTGGGTGGCAGAGGTCAAATAGCAGTTGTAGCAGTAATGAACGCATTTATAAAGGCAAAATGAGGCAGTGAGTGCGAGGTACTGCTGTCATCTGATTCGTATAAGGCCTGTTTTGAGTCCAGTAACGGATTACTGAACAGATGTTTTCTTCGCTGTTTTATAATTCATCAAATCAATCTTGTGTCTTTATACACACAAAGGATTTGATAAACAGAAGTGGAGGTCTAGGCAAACGTATTTACATGTATGGAAGTGACGCTGAGCTACGCCAGATCACTTTTGAACTTTTCCCCTATCGTTATTTAATATCTATTGCATCTTGTCTAGGCCTCAGGGTTGTTATAAAGCTATCATATCAGATTACAAGCTAAATATTTTCTGGATCTCGACAGCAGCGCCACCTACCGAGTGCAACTATAACTCAGAACCATCTAGATCGGTGGTCCGCAACCTTGTCATCCATGAGAGCCAAATATAGACAATACACAATTAAAATTTATTCAAAGAGCCATTTTTTTACACTTAAGCTTTGCTTTAGTAGGAGACATTATTACGCAGATAATTAGGATTAAAAGTACACTCTCGAGCTGTTCGTGGAAGAGCCGCAGCCGAGGAGTCAAAGAGCCGCAAGCCGCGGTTTGCCGACCGACTGATCTAGGTGACCACATAAGTACAAAAAAATTCATCAAAATCAATCAAGCCGTTTAGGAGAAAAAATACGAACACACGCACACCGGGATTTTATATTATTATACTTTACATAAAAACATTTTTTTTGCACCTTACCAATCGCACGGATTCGCATAATATACAACATAAAAAATACTACAACAAATTATATAACTGGTTTTATTTTTCACTTTTCTTGCGGAGACTCGTAACATGCAATGTAACTGATGTTGTAATACAATATGCGGTGAACGTGTAATGTAATGCTAGGTCCGAATCCAAATGAGAAAATTTCTCTTCCACTTTGTCATGTTAGTTCAAGTTCGTTGTAGATACCATGTTGCATTACACCGCTGGTTACATTACACCAAACTGCAATGGGGCCCGCAAATAAACAAATTATCGGGTAGGCTTAGTTCTGCCGCGTTTGCTGTCAAAAAAATTCGGCACTTAACTGATGTGGATACAGCCAGAATAGTTTATTTCAGTTATTTTCATAGCGTTATGACTTACGGCATCCTCCTCTGGGGAAACTCTGCAGACATCAATACTATATTCGTCTTGCAGAAAAGGGCTGTCCGAGCTATTTATAATCTTGGTCCAAGGGTGTCGCTGAGACACAGATTTAAGGAAATTAATATTCTAACTGTAGCGTCACAATATATTTTTGAAAATTTAATATATGTTTATAAAAATATTTCGAACTTTGTCAAACTGTCTGATACTCATTCTTTGAACACTAGGAATAAACACAACCTTGCTGTACATGCTACGCGCCTCTACAGAATAAGCAACTCGTTCATGGGACAATGTATACGCTTTTACAATAAGCTTCCCAATGATATACGTAATTTAACATTAAAGAAGTTCAAAATTGTAATTAAATCTAAACTTTGTAAAAAAGGATACTATAAAATTTCGGACTATTTAGATGACAAAAACGCTTGGGATTGAGCCGCTCTTTAGCCTTTCCTTTTTTTTTTTTTTTTATATACAAATTTTGCCATTAATTATTATATTATTTACTTCATTATTTTGTTATTGTAATGTCGTTTAAATTGAAATTATTTCTTATATATAACCGCTATACATTGTAAATGTGAGTGAGATCTAGGCTGAGCGCTCTTCATTTCATTAATTCTCACGATAACTGATGCATGCTTGCACTCTGTTGCGACAGGTTAGCTCAAATAGTTATGGCACTTTCTTCAAAAGGCTATTCCACCCTATATTTGTCTCACATAAACCTTTACATCAATACAATCTGTCTGGACTTTAAAATAGACTTTGACCCCTGAGTTTGTTTCGGCGTTTCTTCTCAGGGATAGTCATAGGAAATGCCGACGCCATCTAGTTTAAAAAAGACGTGTAAAAGTGATTGAAAAATCCTAATTGCAAAATAAATAATTTCATTTCATTTCATTTCACCAATTTACCTATGAGATCAGAGACTTTAAAAGAGTATCCATGGAGTTTCTTGCCGGTTCTTCTCCATAGGACCAACTTTTTGGAACCGTGCAACAAGAGTCCTATAACGTTTCATAAGTGCCTGTATTAGGTTTATTTGAAATAAAAACAATTCTATCTATCTATCTATGGTAATTCGTTATGTTTTATTTCGCGTTTGCCATTCTGTCTTATGGTCGCATTTGACTTTGGTCCGCTTCACACAGGACTGGGATATTTGATTGGAACTAAGAAATTAACCAAGTTTTCGTTTGATTTATTACTAACCAAAGCGAAAAGCTTAACAATTAAAAATGTGGATTGGATAATTATATGCAAGGAACGAAGCGGATACAACATCAGGCAGTCAGTGCAGGATTAAACACGTAGCAAAAGTAGCAATTGCTACGGGCCCCGCGTAAAATGGGGCCCCGCGTATCCAAAACCTCCGCCTCAGCGTAACTTTTTGGGTGAAGTTAGGTAGTTAAGAAAATATAACACAGAATTTTATACGGTAAACGCACAAGTTTCATAAAAAGTCACTTTATACTTAAGAGACCATAGCAGATCTAGGGCCCCCGATAGAATTTGCTACGGGCCCCGCGCTTGCTTAATCCGGCACTGCAGGCAGTCATAGATGAGTGGAAGTTTAATAAATAATCCTCGGAAAGAGAATGGATTGTGCCGTGGATCGCGACTTCGTTTGCGTGTGTTTGTATAATTATATAATTGGTATTTTGCTGGAATAATAAAAATAAACTGATGTCCTTCTCCAGGTCCCAAGTTACCTCTTTACGAAATTTCATTACGATCGGATCCGTGGTTTAGTCGTGATGAGGTAACAAACATACAGACAGAGTTGCTATTGCATTTATGATAGTGTGGCAGCGCTCCGGCCATGAGTCGCACCGTATACATTATCAGAAGCCACCCTCCGCCGATTGTAATGCGGCTCGATTGTCAGTCAAAAGTTGACCTTATTGACCAAATGTGACGGTTTCATTTTTAGTCAGCATTAGACCAAATCCCATTGAGCATCGACAATGCCCTTTTTACTAACTCAAATAACGTTTAAATTGAATTTAATAACGATTACCAATCTTATTTATTTGGCGCGTCTAAAAAAACGCCATCCATAGATTGCGAAAGCGACGCGACTGCAGGAACAGCTTGGTAATACAAAGTTGTATTTGTGGCCTCGTCAATACGAAATTGTTAAACTAATTAAATTCAATTGAAACGCACTAAAGCTGTTCGTTATTGTACACCAAATAAAATAGTGCAACTTGAAATTTATATAAATATTATGGGGTACAAATGGCGGTCTTATCAATAATATTTCTTCCAACCAGTAGTCCAAAAAGAATAACGTAATAATATTTTCTTTTAGAACAAATAATTTTATAGTAAACCTTGTTCCAGTCACGCCCGCCGAGTTGTTAGTGACCCTGCATCTCATAGACCCTAGCAAGGCAGACCTCAAGTACATCATCAAGGCGACTGCGCTATGCTTTGCTGAGAAACAAACGTATACGCAAGATGTGAGTGTCATTTATTTTATTTCTAAACTGTTATAATTCAAAACATGGAGATATGTCTGTCTGTTTCTTTCGTATGCTGCTTGTATCATATTTGGAACTGTTTTATTTCAATATTTGCCGTTGATCCCTCATTATAATGTTTTATCTAGGGTTTCTTTGGAATATGGCTAATGAAATAGGAGGTATTAAAAATTACTCTAAGGAGCATACATGTCGCAGTGATATTATCAAATCCGTGATATTATATCCCTTAAAATAAAGGAAATAATAAAAAACCGTAGGTTAGGTTATTAGTATTGTTTTTTTAAAATTTCACTAGGGATATTATAATACCACGGATTTGACAATATCACTGCGACATTAAAATAATTTTTAAACATATTTTTATACTTTATTAGGTATTATCAGCAGTCCTGCAGAGGCTTACCGAAGAACCGGAGATCCCTGTACTGATGATGCGTACAGTGCTGCAAGCGCTGACGTTGTACCCTGCACTGGGCCCACTCGTACTTAACATACTGCAGTTGCTCATTGAGAAAGAGGTATCAGAATGTGATCAAAAGCTACACGAAAGAGGTTACCTCTTTCATGAAGCAGTGTTGAGATATAATTTGCCTGGCTTTATAAACATAGATTGGATCAGTCATGCATATGTTTGGACTTATGCTTTTTTTTTGTCAGGTATGGAACAACAAGGTGGCGTGGGAGGGCTGGGTGAAGTGTTGCGAGCGCCTGGTGCCGCAGTCGGGCGCGCTGCTGGCCGGGCTGGGCGCGCGCGCGCTGGCGGCCGCGGGCACGGCGCCGCGCCTGCAGGCCGCGCTGCAGGCGCACGTCAACAGCCTGCCGCCGCAGCAGAGGGCGGCACTGCCGCTGCACGTGCACGCGCTCGCGCAGGTACTGCCACACTACTAGCAAGGTGAAGTGTTGCGAGCGCCTGGTGCCGCAGTCGGGCGCGCTGCTGGCCGGGCTGGGCGCGCGCGCGCTGGCGGCCGCGGGCACGGCGCCGCGCCTGCAGGCCGCGCTGCAGGCGCACGTCAACAGCCTGCCGCCGCAGCAGAGGGCGGCACTGCCGCTGCACGTGCACGCGCTCGCGCAGGTACTGCCACACTACTAGCAAGGTGAAGTGTTGCGAGCGCCTGGTGCCGCAGTCGGGCGCGCTGCTGGCCGGGCTGGGCGCGCGCGCGCTGGCGGCCGCGGGCACGGCGCCGCGCCTGCAGGCCGCGCTGCAGGCGCACGTCAACAGCCTGCCGCCGCAGCAGAGGGCGGCACTGCCGCTGCACGTGCACGCGCTCGCGCAGGTACTGCCACACTACTAGCAAGGTGAAGTGTTGCGAGCGCCTGGTGCCGCAGTCGGGCGCGCTGCTGGCCGGGCTGGGCGCGCGCGCGCTGGCGGCCGCGGGCACGGCGCCGCGCCTGCAGGCCGCGCTGCAGGCGCACGTCAACAGCCTGCCGCCGCAGCAGAGGGCGGCACTGCCGCTGCACGTGCACGCGCTCGCGCAGGTACTGCCACACTACTAGCAAGGTGAAGTGTTGCGAGCGCCTGGTGCCGCAGTCGGGCGCGCTGCTGGCCGGGCTGGGCGCGCGCGCGCTGGCGGCCGCGGGCACGGCGCCGCGCCTGCAGGCCGCGCTGCAGGCGCACGTCAACAGCCTGCCGCCGCAGCAGAGGGCGGCACTGCCGCTGCACGTGCACGCGCTCGCGCAGGTACTGCCACACTACTAGCAAGGTGAAGTGTTGCGAGCGCCTGGTGCCGCAGTCGGGCGCGCTGCTGGCCGGGCTGGGCGAACTGAAGAAGCTGAATTTTGCGTCCTTTCTGATACACCTTTCAATACTACTATTTTATCTATACTGTACGCGCGCTTTTCCTTTATAAATGTATTTTTTTCTTTAACAGCAAGAAATATCGCAGTTCGTGACGCCGCTGCCAGTGGTGGCCCCGGTGCCACCTCCCAACCCCATGGAGCCGCTGCCGCCCGGCATGGAGTGAACGACCTTAGACACGTACAGCTAAGCGTAACTAAAACTTTACCGTATCGAGAGCCGGAGTGTTGTGTACAATACAATCAAGTTCGTACATATCCATTCTGAAATTTAAAAAAAAGCTCCACAAAAACCGCTCTTTTTGGTTTTATTAAAAATGTTACCGAATAAATTTCGATGTCTCATCAAAAAAACTTAAAAAAAAACTTATTTTTAAATCCTATACAATACCAAATGTTTCCGAAGACTTACAATTTTATCGTGTTGAATGATATTTAGTTTCAATTTAAAAAATGGCTTGATAAGTGAAAATCATAATTTGCAATGGAGAGTTAACATCGAAAGACTGCTCAAAAGGCTGAGAACAAGTCACAGGTTAACCGTAAACGTCGTTTCAATTGAAAGTGGAGAATTAAGTTTAATAAAATACATGGATATATCTGACATGGCGCTGAGAATCAAAGACAAAACACAATAAGAGCGTTTATCAATTATCCGACAGGATCCTGTTGGCGAGCGACATATTTTTCCTCTGTTTTATAATTTAAGTTTACCCTTAGACACACTTTCAGTAAAAAAAAAAAATCTTTACCACTTGCTTGTCTATTTAACTTCTGAAGTTTATAATGGTAGTATGGAGCAATAAACCCTGTTAAATAAATTGTGCAAAGAAAAATCCGAGCGACAGCAGTAATCCGCATAGCGAACTGTACCTTTATCATGAGTTTTCTTACTATTTACTATCGTAGTAAAGTAAATATTCATGATAGCGATTTTAGTTCTTAACTTGGTTACATTAGGGATTAGAGTCGCTTATGTGTCATAGTAAAGTTTTGATTTACTATTTACTATATTACAGAGATGTCATGTTGTCGACTCTAATCCCTAATGTAACCAAGTTAAGAACTAAAATCGCTTTCATGAAAATTTACATTTACTATGAGAGTAAATAGTAAAAAACTCATAATAGAGATACTGACCGCGGTAGCTCATGGGCTAGGGTATCTTATATACTGAACGAAATGATCGCAATTACGATTCCTGCTCGCGTCGAATTTTTATTTGCAAAATTTATCACTATAGCTTGTCATTCAAAAATTGAATTGAAAATATATTTGAGCATGTAAAATATTCAAATTAAATTTCTTTTGTATTGATTTCTTATTAGATAATTTGTAAACAGTCTAACTCATTTTCGGCTTTTACTATTTTGTAATGATTTACTTCACACTATCTATGTATTATTAGACGCGGACGGCATTGTATAATTGCTATGAGACCAATATTGAAGTATACGGTAAAAACCTTCAAAATATATAAACACCAACAAAATGTACTTCTAGGTTGTCGTATACGGGACAGATAATAAGTTTTACCGTTAAGTATCTGCAGATACTGAGCAATATCAGCAGATACTGTCAGATACTACATTATACGCTGAATATTCGTTATAAATTATCGTATAATTCGTGTATGACATTTACTGGTACTATCGGCTTTATTACAAAACAAGGTTAATATTTAGACCAGTTTTAAACCTTTGAGACAATTTTTTATATTATGAACCTTACCGTGGTCTAGATAGGTATGTCTAGATACAGGTTTTAGTACAAAACTTACCACTTAGTCCCGTTCTAAGTCGATTGTGTTGGATTAACCTTTTTGCTCTCAAGGTCAGCAATAATGACAGATCCTGTGAACTTTTAGTGAACCTTAAGCATCGGATAATACGAGTTATTTATAAATGACGTAATATGAGCCGCGCGGCCCAGACGCGAGTCACGCGGTACTCTATTTCAATCAAAATAAGGTTCATAATAAAAAAACTTGATCGAAGGTTTAAAACTGGTCTAAAGATAAAACTTGTTTTGTAATAAGTTTATTATATTATCTGACCTGTGTTTGAAGCCTGTCTATGATATTATACTGGTTTTACAATAAATCTTGATGTTAGTAATAATTTTCAGATGTCTTTAGTCAATGTCATGCATAACAACTCTGTGGAATTGTAAATAATAATTACTTAGCATTATTAAATCCTAATGAATTATGGATTTTATTCAAGTTAAGTTTTTAATAAACCTATTAAATATGATTTTGTCTTTTATTGTATTCAGGTATCACTAGCTTCTGCACGCGGCTTCGCCCGCGTGGTTTACGAACCCGTATATATTTCCGGGATAAAAATAGCCTATGTGCTATTCCAGACTATAATCTATCTCTGTGCCAAATTTCATCCAGATCTGTTCAGCCGTTCTGGCGTGAAAGAGTAACAAAGATCCATCCATCCATCCTCACAAACTTTTGCATTTATAATATTAAGTAGGAAGGATTAGTAGGATTTACAATAGCAAGCCTATATTTACTAAAGGGTTAGGCAGAGATGTATTGTCATGCACCCCCATTTTGCGAATGCCTTTATTGAGTCTCACTGTCCGCCCCGAATTATGGAGCGACCACAATAAGTATGTCATCGGCAATGAAAAACTATGACGTCACGGCTTGCTATTCCAAACTTTTTTAGAACAAAATGTCGTATTTGACAGTCTACTACTAGTGATTTGAATTACTTTGTATGAAACAAAGTAACTCAAATGACTAGTAGTCATCTACCGGATTCCAAAGTCCGGGTTGCTATTGAGAATTTCTTCTGCCAGTTCCGGGAATTGAACCCAAAAGCTTTTGGTCAGCAAGCGGGTTTGCAACCACTCGTCTATAATAAATTAAACGCAACGATATATTTATTATTCTTATAATAAATGAAGGGTAAATTATCTTTACAATGTCAAAGGTCCAAAAATAAAGAAAAAAAAAGAAACAATAATAAAGATAATGAATATTTTAACAAATCAAAATTTATTGTCTTTTCTACTGGATACCACGAAAGAATAGCAAATAGCAGTTACTTTCAGTTTTACAAAGTTATCTGACATTTAAAGTTATTTTAAAATATAGTATCGATAAATTTATGTTAACTTGTAGCTTTCTATTTTGGGTGATATCGCTTTGAATATGTTTTCTACGCTGTACGGTGATCCTGAAAAAAAAAAGTATATTTATTAGGAGCCAGAATAATTAAAAAACAATAATTATTATAGTCACAACCAGTAGGTACGGCTGTGAGAGGTCCGCGGGTTCCATTCCTAGTTCGGCCATCGGATTGTATAAGAAAAGTCTGACAGTTGCACTAGCTAAAATCCTATGTACGTACTAATTTTTTTAAATTAAATTTCTTTTATTTTCATACTTAAATCGTTGCCTCACACTTAGAATAATTCCTGTATCGTGGGTCCATTTACAAACATATATATTCTATGTACATATCTGTAGATCGTACAAATATTTTTTCCTAACGGGAATCGAAACCTCGAGCCGTAGCGCAGCAGTCGATCTCTCGATCACTGCCCAAACCGTGCTGTTAAAGTATCGTTGATTTTTCTTTCGGGTAGTGGTATTGTGCTTGTTTCTTGCTAAACTCACCAACAACCAGCCAGTCCTTGTCGATGTATCCGAACTCGGTTCGAGCATCAACGATGGCGTCGTGCAGCGCGTGTATAACTCCGACAGCCAGAGTCAGCGCTGGTTCCCCGGTTGCTGTAATATAATAGGTGTTATTAGCGAGTAGGCTATCAAAGCCTAGTGGTTAAGACTATTGTTTAGCTCATTAGTTCCCAAAGTGGTCCAGGTGGTCCACGGAAGACTTGACGGGGGTCTACGTTGGCGTGACAAAAAAATGGGGGTTTACAATTCAATTTACAATATAGTAGAAATGTAGCTGCAGGGGGTCCACCGGAACCACCTAAATTTTGAAAGTGGTCTATGAGAAAAAAGTCTGGGAACCTCTGGTTTAGCTAAAAGTTTTCATACAAAATGCGTTAACATTTTTACCCCACTAAACATGAGCTGATTTTGCTGATTTTTTTTTTTATGTTACAGACACAAGTAAAAACTAGGTCGTCATGTTTTTTTTTTTATATTGTTTGTAGATTGAGAAATAATTAACTCTCAAAATGCGTTTTTTATTTAACTAAAAAGTGTGAAAAAAACATAACTTATCGACCTAGTTTATAATCTGACAAAACGATAGAGACCAAAATCAATTTAATTCGTTAAGATTTAGATGTAAGAAACATTAACGGTCAAACACCTATTTTGCGTGTATTTCAAGACAATTTTGTCAGAAGCCGTTAGCTATACGGTACTGTTAAAAGAGTTGCGGTTGAAGGGAGTTCGTTTACGTAAAACGAGTTTTTGTTTTGCAAGGTTTAAAGCCGATAAATTTCTTCGGTCGGTTGGGTGCGAATTAATTATACAAATTTCATCGATATGTTATCTGAATTAGATTTGTAACCTTCCAATTTCGGAATTGTAGCCTTGAGAATGTTAATTTTATTTATAATGGTGGAAGCACGAATCGGACCAATCGGAGCGCCGAACGCGTTCGATGTAGTAAATCGAATTTGTCAAAAGAAACTTGCACTAGGGCCTCAGATGAGTAAGTAGCCTAACCTTAGAGTATCAGTGTCTCTCAGTAGGTAGCCGCGGCCAGATTACAGTCGCTCTGTGTAAAATAGTAATGTTCAGCCGCAATCGGTTAAGCTGAAAGCCGGCTTCAATGTAATTGGGAAAAGGCTAGGCAGACGATGATGTCGTAACCCGTCCTAGTAGGTAGACGGAATAGAAAATCTATTGTTTTTCGGTCGGCGGCATCCGAATACGTATTCATCAATTATATAGGTGTTATGTCCGCACTTTGATGTCCCTAAATCCTCCAAATTTCCCTCACCTTTAGACCTGAGCACTCCAGCAGTGTTGGCAGAATTTCTTTTGAACATAATTCTGAAGTCCACCGGTATGTCCTTTACGCCGGGTGGCTTGTAGGTCCAGGTTCGGTCTGTTAGCAGCCTGCCAGTGTCTTTGTCGTAGACCAGCTGTTCTGATGTCCACATACCAAGTCCCATGATGAATGCGCCTTCGATCTGGAGGTATGCGCAATAAAATGTAGGTATGATACTTTAATATTATAGTTAATTTTATCGGGGGTGAATAAATTCCGTTTGTATAGGTCTCAATCGCCCTGAAAAGACGTTAATTCTTTTAAACTGGTAATGGAGAGATAATCAAAGTTCCTGCTACAGAGTAGAGATTTGAAACTCCTCTTAATTTTTTATTCATTAAATTCTCTATATTATGTTCTCACTGCTGTCGGTAGACGGGCCTTCCAGAGAGAAATTTGGTCTAATTCCGCGTGGGCCTAGTCATTTTAAAAGCGATAATTTACCTGTCCCACATCAATCTCAGGGCTCATGCTGACGCCCGTATCCTCCAACAAGTCCAGCCTGCGTATGATATGGTTGCCGGTCAACACGTCTAGCTCCACCTCGGATGCGCACACGCCGTAAACGTCATAGCCGACGAGGCCGTCTTCAGGGCATGTCATATGGCTTGTTTGGAGGTTAATTCCTTTGAAGGAAAGGATTAAAATTTTAACGGTTCTTCGTGTTGTAAAACTGAGTTGTCTTGCAAAGACATTTTTAGCACCTGATATCTCGTATGGCATGCAAATACAATAGATATAACTTTGTAACCCCCAAGAAAAACAAGTACAATCGGAATTATATTTATTGTACTAATAAAGATAAATAATGATTAACCCAGAATAGTTTCATCAGATTAGTTTTCTCCAAAAGTATAATAAAGGTAACTCACCATCCTCGTACGCTTTTTTCACGAGCTCTTCCCAAGTAGGTTCATTCAGCTTCTTCTTAGCCGGCTCAAACCTCTTCATGAGATCCTCACAAGCTTTCAAAGTAGCGAACGCAACCGAATCACTGGCTCGACTACCGCCAGAGGCTATAGAATTCGGAGACACAAAGCTGTCGCAACCTATAACCGACACTTTCTCCAAAGGAATCTTTAGGGCATATGCACAAACTTGAGCTATTTTTGTGTTGATACCTTGTCCCATTTCGATACCCCCATGGGATATAGCGACACTACCATCAACATGGTACACAGATATGGTAACGGGGAAGTTCATTGCGAAAGCAATGGGGTAGGACATTAAAGATATTTTGAGTCCTCGTTTTCTCCAAGCGTTTTCTTGGTTAAATTTCTTGATTTCATTTTTCCGGTCGTCAAAGTTAGTTTCCATTTTGAATGATGATATCATGTCTCTAAGAACATCGTACTTTGGTGCTAGGTTTATCAGTCTAACGTCGACGTGGTCTTTGCCTGTTATATGGGATATTCGCTCCATTAAATGTTCGGCGAAAGCTATAGATTCGGTTGTACCTGAAAAATTAAAGTAATGAGTATAATTCTGGCTTTGGCGGTGATATTGGAGATTTGGTGGTTATTAAACTACATACCAGGTGCCCTACACCAGGTGGCACTGGCCTTATCAGTGAGCACAAGGTATCCGGTGATCTTCCATCTGTCATTCATGTACAGGCATCCTGGTATATCGGGCAACGTCATATCGTTGAACGTACACCCGGCCTCGGAATAGAAGGTCAAATTCAGGTATTGTATTAAGCCATCGCCGTTTACTCCACACTGAAAAAAGGTACAGAGGTTTGACGACGAAGATCTTAATCTAACTGACTCTACCGCCAGTGCGATGAGTGGGACTAGAAGCAGTTAGCTCTTTAGCAATGTCTTTATCATGTGCTTCGATAAACACCTGTTTTCTAGGAGAAACCAGAAATAGTAAGTAATATGTAACGAAAATCAACCAGTGATTAATCTGATAATTCTATGTTATTTATAAAGAAAATTTCCTCCATTTGTGGTTAATGCTCCCAGTCATTTTGTTGTAAAAGCCATTGTCAGGACCATTCATGATTTTATGAAGGGGACTTTTTCACATACCTCGTAATGAAATTCGCAGGGATGCCGTTTGCCTATAGCGCGCATGTTGTGTGTGACAGGCATTACAAGTTCAGCGCTCCTGTTCAGCTTTTGAGCGACGATTGCGCTCGCGCACGCTATAAGTGTCGCGCGGGTAGCCTTTGCGCCGTATGCGCCGCCTACTCGCGGGACTTCAATGAGTACTCTAGAACCAATAACAATTGTGGTTTTAGTACTGCGTGTAGCTCTGCTAGTACCTAGATTGCACCGATAACTTGGCTACTCAGTACCAGGATTTGTGTAATATCAGTTTTCGTAGCTGATCATTTGGATAACTTAAAAGTTTGGTTATGCTGGGTGTTAAATAGACAGTCTCCTATCTCTTCCGTCACTTAATGCCTACAGGCGGTATTACACACATACCGATTCTCATCGACGTTCAGCGCTCTCGCCACAGCGACATGGGTCAGGTCCATCCACTGGGTTGCCGAGCGCACCACAATCCCGTGCTCAGTGACATGCGCAGAGCAGCTCTGAGTCTCCATCGTGTAGTGGTACTGAGACGGAACTAAGAAAGTGCCGGTGACTGTGTGCTGGATGTCTGTGCCCCTGTTCTTCGGTTCCATGTCCACATCTTTGCGTACCTGTAGAAAAATAAACAATCTTTTTGTACATTTTAATACAATATTTTTACATTATTTGATTGTTCTTGCTATTGTTCTACACAGCAAAGAATACAATTTAAAAGAACGTTATAAATCTCAGTACAACACAGTCAGTAACAAAATGTCGGTAAGTTTCTATTAAATAAATAAAAAAATGAGAAAATGTCTATGGCATATATTGTGCAATATTACTCGGCGTGTGCGCGCAGCTTACTTAGCTTTGTCATTCTGCAAGACGTTTTGCATACATCCTTTCTCTGCTACCTTCTTTTTGTGTCAGAAATACAATATTTACCCGTCTGTCCTTATCAGGGGCCGCCAGCGCATCCTTAATATCTAGCACAGGTTTGATGTCCAGTTTTGTGTACTTCACTTTGACCAGCTCTGCGGCGGTGATGGCCAGTTTCCTGCTGACTGCAGCTACAACTCCCAAGGGCTGCCCGTAGTAGGAGATGGTCTTTGAAGCAAAGATCTCTTCTTCGGACTCAATCCAAGGTACTTCTGTTGAAGTGAAAGCGTTTCGTCCCGGAATATCTTTGGCTGAGTAGAAGGCGACGACTCCTGGGAGTTTCTGGTGACAAAAGTAAATGAATATATTAATTATGTTAACATAACTACAATTTTATGGATGTTTAATGAAAGTTTTAATTTTGTCCAGTGTATATAATAATATGTGTTATATGTATAATGATTAGAATAAAATATGCTTGATGGAAATAAAATATAGTGATGATTTAAAAAAAAGGATGATACTCTGATATAATTCAGCTGATTTTGGGAAGTGCAGAAAAATGCGACATAAGTCTTGACTGCTTCACTGACATAACGATAGTAAGCACGGGCGCTGAGCATGAAGTCTTGAGTTCGTTCCTCGAGTTGAGCAAAGTGTTATTGAGTTTTTCTGTTAGAAAATGCTCAGTAGGAATCTGGACTTAGTATTTGTGCCTCATCGCTTACATACGACTTAAATACGGCATCAAAAAAATGTGGGAGTATAAAACAACTTTCTTCGGGAAATACAGGCGTGATTTTATGTTATGTTATAAATATAACTACTTACGAGTGCTTCACTGGCATCAAAGCCCTCTATTTCAGCATGACAGACATCAGAGAGCACGAAAGCCACGTGCACGCCGCGAATGCCGGTGCTCACGTCACACACATATCTTGCCTCGCCTGAACACTAGAATACATCATATAAAAATATAAAGATTAGCATGTAATGGAGAAACACACTGCCCTTACTGCTCATGAGGTACACTGCTGCAAATAAATGAGCTTCTAAGAATACTGCAGCTTCTACATTAGGTTAAATACCCTGGTTGCTGAGCGTTACAGGTTAAGAAGACAGACTGTGGTCATCAACTACTCTGCTGTTTGTGGAATAGTCTTAATGCCTGTTTAACTTCTGTTTTTCTATGCCTCAGTTATTTGACAAAACTACGGTACTGTGGGAGATCTTGCCTTATTTCTTGTTAGTGGCGTAGCGGGGCGGGGGCAGCAGGGGCGGCCCGCTCCGGGCGGCACTTTTAGGGGGCGGCAAAATTTCAAAGTAAATAATAATAATAATACCTATATCTTATAAATATTCGAATCATTTCATTACATATTTATGTCGCACTGACAATTCGTACTGATAAAAAAATTGAGCTCGAAACTTTTTATTCTTTATTCTTACTTGTTGCTTTACTTACGTTTTATTTTTGTTTTCTTTTCCACTTATAGTAGTCTCAATATTGTTACTAGTAAATAATGGAAGTATCGAGACAACCCTAACACAAATATGTTATTTAATTAATTATTGCTAGCTGCCTTAATTTTTATAATTCTTCTTTTAGCCAGTCGGCACGAGATAACGCATGGAGGTCGCTCATAGTGCGTGCGTGCTATAGTGGAAAGATTAGTCAGTCAGCAATCGAAGGTCAGCTTCAGGCTCAGGGTGCGCCAGATCTCATGATACGTCAATGATTTGAGTCATAATAAACATTTTCTATTTTCTATTTCGATGCTTTGTCTCGTTCTAACGCTGAACTTAATTGTTTGCTATTGGTTACCTGTGAGAGCGCTTCAAGCTTGGGCACAGGTTTGTTGAGAGGCCACAGCGTCTTGTCTGTCTCGTAGGACTGCGTGCCACGGGAGATCGGCCGCTGGAGTAAACTGCCGCCAGACTTGTAACGGGGGTTTGCGTCCGGGTAGAGCGATAATACTGCCTGGAAAAATGAGACATAACTATAGATCTTGTTTGAAATTATAAGTACATAAGCAGCTATTTCGGAATCATATGCTGCGTTAACGGTGAAGGAAAACATCATGAGAAAACCTGCACACCTGAGGGGGCTCCATAAAGTTCTCGATGGTGTGTGTAGTCCGCCATGCCGCTCCAGGGCAATTAGCTGGACTTAAGCCTAACCCTTCTCATCTGAGAAGCGGCTCAGTGGGATGATAATTTAAATGAGCCCAATTCGTAGGCTCGTAGTTACGGCTACGGCGTAGGTCGATCTATAGGTGGCGCGCCGTGGATATTACTGGTATTCAGCTACATTTGCACCACGTTCGCAATTGGGATGACTTCAATTCTGTTCTATGAGTATGTTTTAAAAATTATCTCCGTTCATCAACTGGACAATACGATGAACTTTAAACTACCAAAAGAAATTGATGCTATCTGCGAGAGTGTAAGAATAATAAATAATAATGTCATCACCTGTGAAAACAAATGACATTCAACTAAATTAAATAGATACAGATATTCTTAAGATTTACTTGCTATTTTATGGATAATCTAAATAGGTAGTTATATTTTGAGTGTCTGTGAACTCACTTTATAAAACAGCCCCAACGCCAAGGTCTTCCTACAGGCCGGCGAGGGTTCGGGCGGCGAATCCACAACCACTAATTCCTCATCCAACTTCTTCAAAGCCTTCAACAGGACCTCATTGTTGAATAAGTTCTGACCAACTAGCAGACTCTCTGTCTGTGACGCTCTGATGAACGTGGAACTGATGTTGCCATAGACTATATTGGCGGATTTTATTGCCTTTGCTGCATCCAGTTTAAAAAGAAAGCCGGCATTGACTATGGCGTGTGCGTTTTGGGCGCGAGGCATTATCTGGAAATATTAATAGATAAATATTAAATAGTTAATGGATGGTTTTATAAAAAGTTATTTTGTTGAAAGACATTTTGTTTGCACATAAAAAAGTTACGTCATCGTTATTCTCATAATTTTATAATAATAACATCAAACATTTTTATCTAAATCGGAGAATCGTGATAACACCGTACCTACCGAATTAAATGTTTCCGTTATGTTGTGGTTTTTTTGTTATATATTTTTCTAAAGGTTTACAATAAACTATGTTCTGGTCTGACAAACAATTTAACTTTCGTACGTCTCCCAATAATTGGGTCACGGAGGTCAGTCACGCAGTACATAGGTTTTTGAGAAATAACATAGCATCACGCCTCTATTCCCTGAAGGGTTTGGCAGAGGTGTACATTCAGCCACATTTCGCCGATGCTATTATTAAGTCCCATATAATAGGGGGCGAGCCTATTGCCATTAATTGGCTTCACAGTTCCAGACTCTGTGCTGCTACTGTTAATTACCATACTGAAAAACTCAATAACACTTTGCCCAACCCGGGAATCGAACCCAGGACCTCCTGCTCAGCTGTCGCGCTTGCGACCAATGAGACAATCGTAGTTGAGAAATAGGCTTGTTATTTTAAATAAATTAGACATCATACATTATTATTACTAAGTAATGTATGTTTTGTTATTATACCTTTAATTATATTATTTATCACTCATTAAATGACGTGTGCAGTGGAGGGAGGGTTTTGCCCAGGTGTGGGACGCCAAAAGCTAATAACCCTTTCACGCCGCTTATATATAGTGCCATCCACGAAGACCCACTATTTTTTGGGCGAGGCTTTCCAGCTTACCGTAACGCTCTTTCGTCAATTCATAGTAGTGTGCGTGTGCACTCATAGGTAATTAGTGTGTATCAACAGAACTAAAACACTGGCGAAAGGTTGCACACTTGTACTGTGAGCGATTAGGAAGAAGAGTGGGGCGCGTCTTCGTGGATGGCACCATCTGTAAAACTAATAAGTCATAAATACCTTATATGTTCTTAATAAGTTGCTGCTTGATAACGGCGGCAGCTTCACATTAAATATAAGTTTATTATTCAGGTTTGTGGTCAAAAATTCTTGTACTTTCAAATCGACTTTAGTTAGATCACTGTTCACTGAAAAAGAAGTAACATTAATTTGAATTGTTTCAACTGTTTTCTACAGAGCGTTATTATTAAACACCATATTTGAGGCCATGAGAGCCATCTTTGTTTTTTTTTTTTTTTTACTATATTGAATTTATGATTTCTTACAGTTAAAATTCATTTTGGTTTCTACCAAAATGATCAATTTTAACAATCTACTGAATATTTATTGAATCACTTATAAATCATAAATCATAAATCATAAATCATAAATCATTTATTTGTTCATTACATTTTGGGTAGTTAAATAAGGTCTTAAATAAAATGTGTTTCACCAAAATCTACCAATTGAGGCATATGAACAGAACACAGCACAGTCCACTAGTAAACTTAAATTAATTATTTGTCTAATTCATTACATTAATTATCATGAATCATTTAATTGGATTAAGAAACTATAATAAACAAAAAAACTAATTGTAAAAACAAATACAAAATAAAATATAATATAATAAAAGTTGGTATATAAAATCATGTCAAACTGTCTTCAAGAAATTCTTCAATACTATAGTAACACTTGCTGGCCAAGATTTTACTCATTTTAGTTTTAAATAATGTTTTATGGCAGGTCTTGTATTCATCCGGGACTTTATTATAAATTTTTGGTGCCAAACTTAAGAAACTTTTACCCATTAGACCCGTTTTTGACTTGTTAACACACAATTTATTATTATTATTGTATCGCCTATTACGCTTCACTACATCTGAGAGGCGCTGAAAGTAAGTAGGATTGCTGTGAACAAATAAGGCCACCTCAAGGATATATATGGAAGGAAGTGTCAGGATTCTGTGTCTGATAAAATAAGGTCTGCAGCTGTCTATGGTTTTGATACCAAATATGGCACGAATACAGCGCTTCTGTGCTTTAAATGCTATATTTTTGTTGGTGGAGTTTCCCCAAAAGATGATCCCGTATCTTAATACCGAAGCCACTATGCCGTGATAGGCAGTAATTGCAGTATCAATACTGGAAATAGGTACTATTTTAAGCAGAGCATAAGCTGAGCTATAAATTTTTTTGCATAGTTCTTCAATGTGTGCTTTCCAGTGAAGCTGCTTATCAATGGTTAGTCCTAAAAATTTTGCGGTGTCTACCTCGTGTATGGACTTATTATTGTAATTAACGTTAAGGTTATGTGACCGAGGTCTCTGGCTAAAGTGCATAATTACGGTTTTCGTCAAGTTTATTTTAAGGTTATTGTTATCTAACCACTGAACAATTGACGCTAAGCATTCATTTATATCGTCTTGATACTGCTCCTTTGATCTACATTGAATCGAAACAGTACTGTCATCTGCAAAAAGGGACATCGGATGGTTTACATATTTTGGCAGATCGTTTATGTAGATTATAAATAAAAGTGGACCCAAGACGCTACCTTGAGGTACACCAAATGTGATAGAACGCGGTTTGGATCGATGTGTGATCTCTTGTTTAGTGTTTATATTTATTTTTGAAATACTAGTAACCTGTAATCTATCAGAAAGATACGATTTTATTAAATTTAGCACATTACCTCTTATGCCATATGTTTCTAATTTACTGAATAGTATGCAGTGGTCAACGTAATCGAAAGCCTGCGTCATATCACAGTAAATTGTACATACAGGTGTTCTGTTATCAACGTTGTTAAGGATATTTTTGTATAAATCATATATAGCTAAATTAGTATTTTTACTTTGCCTAAATCCTTTTTGTTCATCACATAATAACTTGCAGTGTTCCAGGTAGCCATATATTTTATGATGAATAAATCTTTCAAAAATTTTTGAAAATATTGGTACTAATGCTATTGGTCTGTAACACTCCATAAGTTCTTTTTTATCTTTTTTAAACAAAGGTTTTACAATAGATATTTTTAAATTATCTGGAAATACGCCATTGCTAATACATAAATTTAAAATATATGCCACCTAATATATGCCACCTAATATAGGCCACCCTGGAGAAACCATTTTGGTAGAAACCAAAATGATCAATTTTAACTGTAAGAAATCATAAACTCAATATTGTAAAAAATGTAGTTAGGCCACTGTGGTTCTCATGGCCTCATGCCTTCGTAGCTTGTCTATAGCTCGTCAATCTGTGAGGTTAAGCAGCGCTTGTCGCGGTCAGTCCTTGGATGGATGACCATGTTTCATACATCTAGATCCTTCCGTGCTTCAGAAAGCAAGTTAAACAGTTCGTCCCAGGTGTCATATGAAGACTATGACATTCGTTGCGAGTGTCAGCAGCCCAAAAAGTCTGACAACCAGTCTAGCTTTAGAGTATCAGTGTCTCCCAGTAATCGGGTGGCGGAGGTTAGATGGCAGTCGCTCCGTGTAAAATACTGATAGTCAGCCGCAACCGGTTAGGTCAGAAGCCGACCCCAATGTAATTGGGAAAAGGGTAGGTAGGTAAACAGGTACTAGCTTGCCTGTGAGGTGTAACTATGTGGGCAAGTCTTATGGGCAAACGAGATATGGTGTTCCTCTATGGAAAAGAGACAATTTTCCAACCAGGCTAGGGCCTATCTTCGGCAAGCCGAATCCGGACGGTTAATTTCGTAAATTCGTATGTGTAAACTGTTATAGTATGATAGAATAGCAGTTTTCACTCGATTCCGATAGATGACGCTACTTGTCACGTAGCGATCTGTATGTACTTTTTTACACTACTTTTTCTGTTATTCTGAGGTTTCTTAGACAACGATTGTAACTAAAACTGTAATTACAGTTAAGTCAATTATGTATGAAAAAATCGTGCGCGCGCATTTGAAATAAAGTCTATTAAAAACGCAGGCACATTGATTTAATACATTTTTGCCTTGACGTCAACTCGTCAAGGTCAAGTAAAACTCGTAATACTCATATATTATTAGTACCTATTAACTTAAAGTTAACAAACAAAATATCGACTGTGAACTGGCAACAGGTATTATCACATTTTTGACAACATTACAGGATTAAGAAGAAACTAATCAATTTGTACTCTCAATTTGTACTAAAATCGACCGGGTTGTATGCACAACGCGGCTTTTAGTACAAATTGAATGAATTCGTTTTTGGCGTCTAATTTTGATTGAAGTAAAATGTGCCTTTTGTAGCGCTGCCGGGTATGAAAAAGTTTAGAATGGTATAACCAAGTAAAATCCTCATAAAATCGAGATAGGACATGTTGCCAGTTCACAGTCTATACGTAAAGATAACACGACTGACGGCACAGTTGGCGCAATGGTTGAGAGATCGACTGCTCCGCTGCGTGTCTTGGGTTCGATTCCCGCACGGAACAAATATATTTGAATTGAATTGAATTGAATATATGTGTTTGTAAACGCACCAACTAAACAGGAATTATTCCTAGTGAGAGGCAACGTTTTATTAAAAAACAAAAATATAAATATACCTAAAGTTATCGTAGCTCCGACAGTCTCCAGTAACAAGAATACATCAGACGGAAAATCATGATGTTGGTTTTTTAATGCCAAGTTTCCGCCAACTGTTCCAACCTAAAACAAAACGAAAAAAAAAAACATTTAAATATTAGTCCGAACTTTAAACAATGACTCTAGGATATAAGTACGCTGGATGGGTTATAAACAATATTCAATTGACGCCATTTTGGCGTTTTTCACAGTGTAGCGTCCACGTAACGATTGCAGCGTAATTACTGTCATTTTTTTCGGTATATAGTCAGTTTAGATCATAATATTATCAAGATGAATCCCTGAACTCGAGACATTAAAGTTTCCATGAGGGAAATATGGATGAAGGAATTCTTCCTTGAGGGGTTAACGCGCTAGAATTGACCGAAGGCCTTGAGCAACGGCAAGAGAAAATGAAAAATGTCAACCACTTACATTTCTAACAGGCACATGGGCCACTAAGTCCAGGTGGTTATACAGAGCTTCCAAGTAGCTGAAGTCTTCGTTCTTCCGGCTCCACTCAGTGAAGGCCTTCATGAGTTCAGTTACGGACAACCCAGCTCCAAGGATCAGGTTCTCATCAGACTGAATCAGTTTCATATTCTCTATCGACGCAATGTCGATGAGGATTTTCGCGTCACTGGTAATTGGGTAAATTCCTGGAATGAGAAGGTGGATTTGGAACTTTTCAATGAGGACATGGATCTGGATATTGAATGTCCAGATATGAGGATGTAGGCGAGAGATATTAGCAAGGGTTTAAAGAACACCATTACGATTTTGGGAATCCAAGAATAGAAAAAGAAATTGTTCACAGAAATATACGAGATACATAAGCAAAAACATACAAGAAAACAAAAATTAAGTATACATACTGTGATCATTATTATTTTTCTTTATGTAGAAAAGCTTTTACGAGTAAAAAAATAATAGGTACATACCCTTGCCAGTGTTCCCTGCCACCAGCCTGTAACTACTTGTACCTTCTCGCGCCAAAACCTGAAGAAAACATCAAAAGAACATACAGTTAATGTTAAGAGGCACACTTTCTATGCAGACAACTGACTTTGTCAAATCAATTTTACAAAACCTTTTTGTTAAGGGTCATCTTTCGAGTCCAAACAACATTGGCAATTAGGTATAAGGCTTAGTTGTATGCCATTACTTCCTAAAATTTGATGCTTATTAGAGACACTAACGGATGGTGGAATAATACAGCGTGTGTTATTTTTTCCAAAATCATCTGTTTCGATTCCTGGCTACGAGTATTGTTTTTTCAAAAATCCAATGATGCAGTTTTAGTATTCATCAAAATTGGGCTCGAGACTGCTTTGAATATTTTTCGCTATTCCTTATAGTATAGGATTTGGCCATCAACGCTCACTTGAAAAATTCAGCCTGTATATATCAGGTTGGCACAAAAATAATGAGACACTTGATTTACGTTTTATATATTTTATTATAATTATGATACAAGAAGTTCAATCAATAATATAATCACCATCAGCATCCATGACCTTTTGCCAACGATCTGGCAAAGTTTGGATGCCTTTCGCCCAGAACTGTGATGGCTGCGAATCGAAAAAGTTGTTCAACTCTGACTCTACATCAGAGAAATTATTGAAGTGTTTATCCCGCAAATGATTCTTCAGGGCTCTAAATAAATGATAATCTGATGGAGCAATGTCTGGGGAATATGGTGGGTGAGGTACCGTCTCCCAACCCAATCTCTCCAGCTCTTGGCGAGTGGCAGATGCTACGTGAGGTCGAGCGTTATCATGTAATAAAACGACATTAGCTCGTCTACGTCGTTTTTTCTTAATAGCAGCAGCTAGATTGTTGAGCTGAGATGAATATTTGCCAGCGTTTAACGTTTCATTGTGTAATAGTTCATAAAACAGCATGCCTTGTGAATCCCAAAAACAACAGAGCAGAACCTTTAAGTGATGCTTTTGACTCTGCTTAGGTTGAGTTGGTGGGTTTTCGTCTCGAGGCAGCCAAAAAGCACGACGTGTATCATTCTCATAATGAATCCAGGATTCATCACCAGTCACTAGATTAGATAAAAACTCTTTACGTCGAGGTTGCAGCAAAAGTGATTGACAGATAATGACCCGAGCAGCACGATTGACGTCTGTAAGGATGTGCGGTACCCATCGAGCTAAAACTTTTCGATATCCAAGTTCATGCAGATGGTAATCTACGGCGTGGTGACTGCAGTTAAGTGCCTCCGCTAATTCACGGGTGGTGGCATCCGGATTCAACTGTAATTCGCGACGCAAATCTTCATTATCCAATACGGAAGGTCGTCCTGACCGTGGGTGACTTTCAAGGCTTCTGTCTCCTGATTTAAAACGATCAAACCATCGAGACACCGTGGCATGGCTTGTACTTCCAGCGCCCAATGCAACGTTAATATTATTAGCCGCAGCCCGCGCGCTATGGCCTAGCAAATATTCGTATAGGTATAAAGTTCGAATTTGTCGCTCGTCCATTTTTCTTCAAACTGACTAAATTAATCGTGGAAGCGCTTTTATATACCCATAAAACAGAAATATCTAGGATGTTCTATAACATACTAGAATATGGTCGAAAATAATTAATTAGAAAAAAAAAACATTATGTAGAATATTTTAGTGTCTCATTATTTTTGTGCCAACCTAATATAAGTAATACCGTAAAGACATCTTCCAAAGTATAAGCCTTGAACCACCGTCCTCTAGTCGTGGGGAGTTCCATCAAGGCGTCCTTCGTATCTTGAATGAGGCACCACTCTTCTTCTGAGGAACTGCATTTCTTTTCGCGATTGCATTTCTTAGCGCATTTCTTTAAGTGCAGGTCTTCTAAGTCCTGGAGAAGAGATTAATTATCTTTAAAATATCTGATTCAAAAGAACCTTTGTACCCTAATATAGTGGGGAATATTATGCACAATGAGCAGTGTTAAAATATTAATTCTTTCGTTAACAAAACTGTCAAATGACTCTTAATACAGGGTGGCGCTTTAATAATTTATTAATCTGTATCGCTATCACGAGTTTTCTTACTATTTACTATTCTCTTTTAATTCTCTTTTTTTTAAAACGTTGCCCCACACTAGGATTTCTCCTGTATCGTGGGTACAGTTTACAAACATACATGTCACAATCAAAGTAAAGTAAGTTTTCATGATAGCGATTTTAGTTCTTAACTTGGTTACATTAGGGATTAGAGTCGCTTATGTGACATCTAGTCATAGTTAAGTTTTGATTTACTATTTACTATATTATAGAGATGTCATGTTAGCGACTCTAATCCCTAATGTAACCAAGTTAAGAACTAAAATCGCTTGCATGAAAATTTACATTTACTATGAAAGTAAATAGTAAAAAACTCAAAATAGAGGTACTGCACTTCTTATTTAAGCAGGAGAATCAGACCACGAAATAGAGGATCCAGAATCGATTAAAAAAAATAGTACCTAATATTTCACACACCACAATGATTTAAATCATTGTCAGATAAGTTGTTAGTTAAATCAGTTACTTTATCAGTAAGTTAAATGAAACTGGTCCTTTGTCTATTAAAATACCTGTATTTTATCCCGTATTTCAGGATCAGTGTCAGTTGCGAAACTCTTGAAGGCGTCCAGAATGGGCCGGTAGCCGGTGCAGCGACAAATGTTGCCGCCGAACGAGTTCTCAACCTGCTGCGTCGTCAGGTTCTTGTTGGTCTGCTCAAGGCTAGAATATAAAACGGAGTTTGTAAGAAAAACTTTGATGTAAGTAGGCTCACGGGGTATTTTGAATCTTAGCTTATTAGGCGCTCATGCGCACTAAATCCTAAATTCAAATTCAAATGTACTAATAACTGAGCTTCTATATCACACATCATACCTGTAGGTATTCTGTGAAGCGTTAGGTAGAGGTGTACTATTGTACACCCACGTTTCATCCAATAGTAAGTGCCACGATATGGGGGGCGAGCCTACTACCTTCTACCGTGCACAATTAGAGCTGAGTCAAATTAATAACGCCTGACTTTTTGTAACAACACTTTGTTGAACCATCGGGGATCGAATCCAAGAATTCACGGTCAACAGCCTTGCTTGCAACCTGACCAATGAGTTAGTCAATGAAGGAGAGCGTATACCTTCCAATAGACCGTAGTCTTCAGAGTCCACTAGAAACTGACTTACAATATTTATGATTCCACATACAAATAAAACTCGTGCATACCTGTACATATTCATGACCCATCCAGGCGAGCAGTACCCGCATTGTGTACCGTTGAACATCGCCAGACGGCTCTGGATAGGATGGTAGCCATCCTTGCGGTTGCCGATGCCCTCCACCGTCGTTATGTCCCATTCGTGGCATGACAGAATTTGTACCAGACACTGAAAACAAAACAATCAAAGTCAAAGTAATTTTTTTTATTTCAACTAGGCCTTTTCCGGCACCTTTAAAAAGTCGAGACTCCAATGGACGCAAGCGAGACTGCTGAACGTGAGAACGTAGGTTGGATTCCCGGGTCGGACAAAGTATTATTGGTTGTTTCTGTGTAGAAATTCTCAGTAACAGCACGAAGTGTGGAACTGTGCCTGATAAATGGCAATAGGCTCGTCACATAGAAAAGTGGGTGTATTACAATAATACGCCTCTGCCTGACCCTTCGGGGAATATAGGCGTGATGTTGTATTAATGTTATGTTAGTTTTATAAGAATATACATATATATACATTTGACACAATGAATAGTGTGAATGACGTAACTCTAACAGATATAGCATTAATGAGCAGTTTATTGGACTTCGCATGTACCTATAGTATATATGTACATACGTATGTACAGTATAGTGGCATTGAACATAAACAGGATAATGGATTTTCCAACGAATTTATTCTGATAGTTATCATAGTTGTGATAATTATCTCTATGTTTACACGTTAAAAGACTAAAACGAAAAAGTAATATTCGTATGTAATACTATGTCATTGCTCGCGGCTTTGCTCGCGTGGAAGTTGTATTAACATACATTGTGTGGAGCTATTGACGAAACGTTTATTCATACCCTATTTTATTCCTTTAGGTCTAGAATTCAATTTTAAACATACTGAAACACGTGTTTTATTCTTTTTTTATCAAAGCCCAAGTTTTTATGGACTTAGAAAAAGAAATTACGGAGTTTCGTACAAACTTTCACAGTTCACTACTTTATTGTGTCCCCTTGGAGGTCGTATAAGGTTTAGGCTGTGCGTTGGTGGATCAATCAGGATATGTCTTTCTATATGTTTAGATATAGACAATCATATTTGACCGCGTCAATGTGGCGTGGCTGCTTGGTGAGCGTGAGGTCCTGAATTTGATTGTTGGGTCGAGCAAAGTGTTATTATATTTTTCTGTATGATTTTTTTTTTGTAGCTCCCTGGACATTCGAATTGGGCCCTATAAATAGGGCTCAAGGGCTCAATATCGGCATCGGTGAATGTGTACAGTAGTACATCTCTGCCTAACCCTAGTAGAAAATTACATAACATATATCGATGTGTTAAAAACCTGTATAACCCAAACTAGACAACTTAAAATTAATGAAGAATTCTCAGAAATAGCAAATCTTAGGTGTTAAAGGTCATGTCGATACATATGACATGACCTTTGACACCGTTAATATATAAAGTAAATAAAATCTTCAAATGCCATCAACTTAAAGCCATATCTGTACGGTCATCAATAGTGCCGGCTGTACTTATGGTGCAGGGTGTGTAGTGCACTCGGGCGCAGGGTCTCCGGGGGCGCCAAGCGCCGCTCACGAGACTTAGATACAAAAACAGCGCATTGTTCTAATTTAGAAAAAAAAACTGTGTGGGTTCGTAATCCGCCCGGGCGAAGCCGCGGGCGGAAGCTAGTCATTTAGGTATAACTGCGACCATTTGCACCCGAATTTTGAAGACATTTTGATCGCGCGCTTACTAGAAGGCGTCAGGGTATTTTTAGTACCCGGGCGCTACGTGAGCTAGAGCCGCCCCTTTCCGTGGGGAAACCCATAATTACTTACTGGTTACTAATATAAAGCATAAGCTACTAATATATTTATTTATTTTATTATCAATTTTATGTATGTATAGGCAGGTTACTGCAATCACTATTTGGGTTGTTCTTTGAGCATGATACTTTGCGTCATTTTTGTGATAAATTAAAATTAATTAAAATCTTTGTAGTTAAAAAATAAATAAGGTCAGATGTCTGATAAATATTGATTTAAATATGTATATTTATAATGTTAATAACACGATTAAAACGAATTAATTATAGGCTCATCCTAAGAGGAAAAAACATGATTAATATTCGAACAGATACCTACTTAATAAAGTTAAAAATACTTAAGATGTCCAAAAAGGCGACCAGTGGTTTATAAATACATCACTAAAACGTGATTACCCTTATGTGTGAATTGTTCGTCGAATGTTTTGTAAAACAATTGAGAAACAACTGCCAGTCTCGAATGCTCATTGTTTGCAAATGTTACATGACGTTTCTCTGTGATGTGACGACTGCGTTGCTTTGCGCTAATAAGTAATTAAGCATAATATCTAAGCATAGCATAGCAGTGAAATAACACATTATGAGGAAAGTTCCACACCTGAGAGAACCCCATAAAGTTCTCAAAGATGATTAAAATAAAAATAACGACACAAAAGCCGCTAAATTCAAGCGAATTTGATTTAAAATATGTATTATTAAATTATTTAATAATATATGGAGAATGCCGTTGGTTATACAATTAATAACCCTGTAACTTATAATTTTATGTAAAACTGTAATGAGTACCCGTTTATTTTCCCAAATAAATAAATAAAAAAAATATATAACAATATATCATTGCCATAAAAAGATTGCAAGAAAAAGTTAAAAAAATTGAATATGCACAAAAAAAAACTAGCGAAATAGAGACAAAAATGAAAAATGAGATAATAAGAATAAAACTCTTTTTGAGAACATGATATTAAAGGGTTATCGTCCTAATTTATTTCTGTTTATAAATAAGACGCCAGGTTAAGAGGTTAGGTTACCATTTTTTGTGGCAAAACCATATCTCATCAAAACAGTATATGGCCATGAACCTACGTAGTTTAATCACCTCCTTGGCGACAGTGACCGGTGAAGCACGGTTGTTGAACGAAAATAAAATAAACATGACAACCGTGTTTTTATTCAAGTCCATGTCGCATATCGCCTGCAATCCGGTTTATTTCCATTATGCTAAGATCTGAGAGAGCTTCTTGTTTGTTTTGGTAGAACGACAAAGGCTATTTATCATAGAATATATAATAGTCAAATCTGTGAGTTGAGTGTAGTTGTTATTATCTAAAATACGGCGGTTTTTGAAGAAAAACCAATTCACATTTCAAAGTACCTACACTAAATCCTATTTAGAATATTATAAATAGGAATGTTTGTGAAGATGTTTGGATGTTTGTTACTGAATCAGGCGTAAACCGTTCAACTAATTTGGATAAAACTTGGCACATAGATAAAAGATGTCCTGAATAAACACATGGAATACTCTTTCACTTCAATTTTTTTGGTAATTCCCTTCAGATAATGATGTTATTTTCCGATTGTGGTCGAAGCCACAGGCAAGAGCTGAATTATCAAAGTAATTTTGAGGAAAATCGGTTGCAAAAATGGTCAATTTAGATGAATCATAATAAATCGGCCATTTGATTCATATTACAAATGTTCATATAATTATTCAAATTGATCACTCTTCATTTCATTCGCGTAAAGTTCATATTTAGCAAACATCTGTTTGTTAGTTACTATGGTGATTTGTATTGGGTTGCATATGAAATTGCCGATTGCGCAACAATGTAAAACAGTGGGCGCGTATTACCGAACTCGTTTTGACTTGCAATTTCGTTATTGTCAGCAAAGCATCGATCGACACTTCTTCAGCATTTTAAACACCATCAGAGGATTCAGATGTTAGATGTAATTTAATTTAACTTTTTCTTTCTTACCATGGATCCGCAAAAAATTAGAGGATCTGCAAGTTTTATAACAATTAGTGGAGTCCAATGTGCATATAACTACACGAGAACTTGCACAAGAACTCGCTATCCATCATACAACATTTGTACGAGGCCTCATCATCATCATCAGCCAGAAGACGTCCCTGCTGAATGAAGGCCTCCCTCAAGGGGGGGGGTTGCCATAATCCCCACGCTTGGCAGGCGGCTTGGGGATCGCAGTGGCTCACCGATTAGTGAGAGGGCGCTGCTGCCCGTCTTCCGGTGTCTGGCCGCAGTTTTAAGACGTGCCCGGAGGAATCACGAATAAATAATTTTGTCTTTTTAATTCCATGTTTAAATCGGCAATTTCATATGCACCAAACCAATAGATGAATTGCTCAAATGAATAATTAAACAGAACTTTACATTATATTGTAATTAATGTTTTTAGAAGAAATACCTACTAGGGATTAAGTTAGAAGAACCGACAAATTGCACGAATTTACTAGTATTTTGTTATTAAACTGTATATAGGTACCTAAGTCATTCAAATAATACCTATAAGGTAATAAATTCCAGAGCCAATAATGCTGTTCAAGTAAACAACCTGCCCGTGCGCAAGATATTGTACCTATTTGGCATAATAAATACGGAACGAAATAGACATAATATTTTGATAAGTGTGCCAGTTTTTTATAAAAAAAACATACACTTTAGGTAACTGAATTTTGCTTATCGACCTCTTTGGTTTATCAATTTAATATTTGTAACACTATGCATGTCAACTGTCAAAGCTTATCTCGAAGACAGCAGTAAATACAAAGGTTATATGCTATTGCCGCAATTTTTATCATAAGCCAAGATGTTTTTTTTTTATTTATTTAAGAAGATTTGTCGCTTATCCACCTCGCCTCATGACGTCTTTAGCACAAATCGAGGTAGAATTTGTAAGTTTGTATGTAGGGGGTAATCTCCGGAACTAATGATCTGATTTTGAAAATTCTTTCACTGTTGGATAGCTACATTATCCCCGAGTGGTATAGGCTATATTAAATATGTAAGTCACGCGAACGAAGTCGCGGGCAAATGCTATACTTTATAAACAATTTAACAAATATAAAAGTTTATTTTTGTCCGGTGGCGCCGTGTATCTAGCAGAATCCAAGAATGAAATATTTTGACCAAATATTGACTTCCTCATTCAAACAGTGATAGCCTAGCGGTTGAACGCTTGCCTTCCATGCAGGAGGGTCTGAGTTCGAACCCGGCCCGCACCTCTGACTTTTCGGAATCATGTGCGGATCAGAATTTGATTATCACTTGCGTTTACGGTGAAGGAAAACATCGTGAGGAAACCTGCACACCTGAGAGGACTCCATAAGGTTCTTGACGGTGTGTGTAGTCCGCCAACCTGCACCGGGCCAGCGTGGTAGACTAAGGCCTAACCCTTCTCGTTCTGAGAAGAGACCCTTGCCCAGCAGTAGGACAGTAATGGGTTGAATTTATTTTATTGACTTCCTCAAATCCGAATCTTCGACACTTTAAATCACAATATGCTGAAGAGCTATGAACCTCTTTAATAATCAACCAATAATGTAGACAACCTGTTGATATATGAATTATAAATATTATTATGTTTACATAATATCGGCATGAACAACTAGCGTTGTCTGGCTGCTGCGTTGATCTTATTATATCCTATTCTATATCAATGTACTTATTTGAAGAAACATAAGAAGATATAGTGATGTTTTATTATACTTGCAAAGACACCTGTGAACCCGACTATGGGTCGCGCGGCCCATATTACGTACATTCATAAATAACTCTTATTGTCTGATGCTTAAGGTTCACAGGATCTGTCCCCGACCTTGATCTTGCAGCCAAAATGGGCTACGTAATCCTAACACGGGTATTGAAAAAAGAGAAGAGAAATCTGTCAATTTTTAATATACAAATTTAACCCATTACTGCCTCACTGTTGAGCAAGAGTCTTATCAAAACGAGAAGGGTTAACGCCTTTGTCCACCACGCTGGCCAGGTGCGGGTTAGCGGACTACACACACCATCAAGAACTTTATGGAGCCCTCTCAGGTGTACAGGTTTCCTCACGATGTTTTCCTTCACCGTAAACGTTATAATTTTTTTTGTAGTTTTTTTTTTCAATAATAGAAAAAAACACTTCTCTACATAGTTAGTTAGCATAGTTCCAAACTCCGTGATGCTACCGAGAATTTCCAAAAAAATCATGATAGAAAAATCTGAGCCAAGAATCGAACCCAGGACCTCACGCTTAGCATTGAGGTAGTAAGTCATGTAAGTGTGGTACTATTGATTTCAGTACTAAACAAAAAAAGTGCCCTTAATAACAAATGAAAGTTGGTCAGCGCTCGAAGTTGTGTAAGACACTCGAGACTGCGATGACTTTAGCCATAAAGGTTTAATGACTTTAACGCAATTAATTGTGTTACAACCTTTATACTGACCAAACTGTAGAACTATAGATAGAGCCATCCACGAAGACACGTTCCACTATTTTTGACCGTAGCTTTCCAGCTGACCGTAATGCTCTTTCGTGATCAGTTAATATTTTGTAGTGTGCGTGTGCACTCTTAGGTAATTAGTGTGTATCTACAGAACTAAAACACTAGCGGAAGGTTGTACACTTGTACTATAAGCAATTAGGAAGAAGAGTGGGGCGCGCAGTTACATTATGACTACTTGTGAGGTTCCGGTGTCGGTTCCTGGGTCGGGTGCTATTATCAGCCAGGAGTTTGCAGTTCTACCCAGTAGAAGGTAATGGCTCGCCCTGTATTTCATGTCACATAATAGTATCGGCGAAAGACGGGTGTACGTTGTCAGTAGTGGTAGTAAACCTCTGCCTAACCCGTTAGGAAATGCATGGTCTGCTAAAAAATATTTATGGAAAATATTCATGTAGGATGTGAAACGGCTCAGTCATTTCATATAAGTTTCACGTGATGAGATAACAATCTGATTTTATTAAACAGATAGATAGAAATTCTAATAATGATTGATTCATGTTCTATTGTTTATATCTTGCCTCCGTAGCCTTGACTCTATATTATTCTCACATAAAGCTATAATATTACTAAAATTACAGGACCTTGACCCCTGAGTATTCGGCGTTTCTTCTCAGAAATAATTCTAATTCTATTATATAGAAAAAAATTACGTAGTGTTTGAATTTTCAAGTGATTGAAATTGAATTTTCAATTTGCGCGGAAATATCCTACTAATATCCTACTAATATTATAAATGTGAAAGTTTGTGAGGATTTATGGATGGATGTATATTTGTTACTGAATCACGCCAGAACGGCAGAACGGATCTGGATGAAATTTGGCACAGAGATAGATTATAGTCTGGAATAGCACATAGGCTACTATTATCCCGGAAAAATGTACGTGTTCGTAAACCACGCGGGCAAAACCGCGGGTGGAAGCTAGTTTTCGATGTACAGACTTTGAAACCTACTTATTATAGTAGGTTACTGTTGCTATTATTATCAGCCTATATGTGCTGTGTAAAGGCCTCCCCGTGACTTCCAGGTCTTCCAGACCAGAGCCAGTATCGGCCAGTCGGCTTTTGTTTTATCTAACTCGCCGTTAGCACTACGTTGTTATTTTTAAAAACAGAGCCCATTAAAGACTTTTTATTGGAGTCTAATTAAAGTTAATATTTTTGTTTGTTTGTGATTAGACTGTATATTTACGATCAACTCAATTATTTATATTTTAATTAACATAAACTATTGTTAAATATAGTTTTGTTTGTTTTTAGTATCTTTTACTACAGAATTTAATAATTAAAACATGGACTTTTAGTACATACAAAATTGATTTTAATCACGTATTTTGTTTTTCTTTTGTTTTTTTGTTTTTGCATTGTTTCTCTCCTGTCTTGTTTTGTACTGTATAAACATGTTATCTATCTTTACATAATCTATTGCTCTCGTTTTCAGTTGGTTTTACCTATTTACTATATTTTTCCAATATCACCATCCTATACCTATATCACCATCGGAACGTTTGTAACGAGATATTATTATCGTTTTGTCAAAACTTAAATAGAGATAATGTCATTCACTGATGATAAAAACTTCAGTTAAAAAAAAGTGAGTTTATCGGCGAAATGCGTATGTATAATTGAACATCTCTGCCTAACCTTTCCGGGAATACAGGCGTGATAATATGTTCAAAAATGTATGTTTTTATGTATACACAGTTCATCCTCTCCCATGATATATTTTCGAGTGCCTAAGTCACATTAGGCCCGTGGGTTCACAGTTCCGCCGCGCCCATCACGCCTGAATGAAATGATCACGAAAGAAACTACACAACAGCTGTAATTTAAGGCTCCTAATGTTGACTTTCAATTCATTGCCAAAATCTGTTTGGGTCCCATCTCTGTGTGTTTATTTATTTATTAATAATGTATTAAAGTAATAGTGTATTATTTATTGGTCCGATTCTTTACGCACTGATATAAAATTACTAGTGTCTCTTTCAGATAATCAGTCCTATAAAGTCAAGGGCATACGTCATACGTCTGTATTTTAGACAGAATCAGAATGGTATTTTATAATGGAAAGGTCAAATGTCATGAATTATAGAAAAGTCGTGCTCAGTCTATTAGGTATTATTTATATTTTCAACTTCATAATGCCAATGATGTATTTCAACCTTTTAACCGGAAAGATATTTGACGTTGTTAGTCTCTGCTTGATCGATTTAAAAAAAAAAACTGTACTTATTGGGTCATCTGGATGGTTCTTAGCTGTAGATGCGTCAAGTGGCGCTGTTATCGAGTCCCAACATTTTTTATTTTAATTTAAGGACTAAATATTTAAAAATATTTTCTTTTGATTTCTCCCATAAATACCTGTCCATATAATCCGAAATTTACAGCCTCTCAGCACCTCTCAAAGTCGCAGACAAGCAAGCTAGTATATCAGAATATAATTATTTAAAAACATTCACACTTCCTTTGACAGTCGGGTAAATACATTTAATTTAAACTAATATATGCATATGTTACTAAAAGATCTTATAGTTATAATAAATAAGCAAATAAATTTAAAAAATATCATCTCATCACATGATAATGGTACAAAAACCTAATCACACTTTTATTAGAATGAGGTCCAGTTCCCGGTCAGGTAGAGTATTACTGGGTATTTATGGAAATTCATAGTAACAGCACAGAGTTCGGAACTTTGTCCCCAATTACATGTTACTCAATACAATGGTACACCTGTTGACCGAACATCTGTCGACATTCATGAAGGAAGAATTTTGGCCGAAAAGTGTAAAGTTCCGGCGATTTCGAGGCCGGCTACCGGGCACCGCGCGACACACGACGCCGACTACTCGTGTAAATTAGCACAATATTATTGTTTACGTATAGTATGTTTATGTTAGTCATAAATAAAGGCGTGATCTCGCGCGTCTTCTAATGTGTCGGTAGGTAAGCCTAATGTAAGTTTATAAAATTGTACACAAAAACGCTTTTCGTTGCGTAAGTATATAGGTATTGTTGACAGGTGAATTGAAGAGCTCTTGTTGATTTCGTCACGAAATTGGTAAGAGTTCGCAGTGGGCCAATCAGCACACACAGCAGAGTTTACGTTTCGTTTGTTTAGAGGCCAGAGGCCATATTGTAAGTTACAACAGGGATTCTGAGGTCTCACGTGAGTATGGCACATGCCCCAATCGCCAAGTATTGTAGGCTGATCACCTAGAGAGCACCGAAATATTGTGTGAGTTGCGCTGAAGCGTGAGTTGTACTAAAGTAACTATTTAATATAAGTGGACAGTATTGCTTACAATTATGGGCTATAAAACACATAGAACTGGAACTACCCGAGTATTTTATATATTTTTATTTATGACATAATTAAACTTAATGACGTCAATTTTATAACTATGAACACCTATCTGTAGTTAACTCACTAAGAATTTGGTCTATCAGGGTTAACCAACATTTTAAATATCTTGAATAAGCATGAGTTGATACAGTGGTTTAAAAATTATAATATGATAATATGATGGACGGTGCTGACGCCATATTGGTTCAATTAACTTTATACGGACTCAGATTTATTAAATTAATGTAACCAATTTGATCCAAATCAATACTTTAACATTAATTGAATTTTTTAATAATAAATTTTGATTTTTATTACTGCTATACAATTCTTGTTTTATATTTTTAATACAATTTTAATATTTGTACGCCTTCAATAGCATAACATGTAGCTCTAACCTATATTTAACACCATTGCATTCATGGCAAAGTATTGTAATTTACATATAATATGTTACAGCCAGTAAATATATATTTATTGTTTATTATGTTATGATAAAAGATAATAATTAAACCGAGTTCATGACATTTCCGTATTCGAACCGATGACCTCCGGATTGCTAATCGTGATCTTTCGCTATTTTTACTTACCTAAGACTAATTTAAAAGTTATTTCGTACCTCTTAAATCCTTTATTGTCCAATCGAAAAACGGGTTTAACCATCATCCAAAATAAGAACACGTTTTTGTTTTAACAAACAAACGAGTTTAGAAAATAACTCTTAAAAAAAAGAAACAAAGAAACATCCAGCGTGTTATCGTTATTGTTTCTTATTTAAAAATACTTACACAAAATATATTGTTCTCCATTAACGGTGAAGTTAATTTTATCCATGTTTTTAGTTACACAGAGTAACCATCACAACACAAACACGATCAATTTATAAAAAAATGTCACGCGTTGATACACAAGAGTGGATCGCGAGGCGCGCCGGCAAACACTGGCACCCTGCGGTATACATTCAGTCGTTTGGGTACCGGCTTGAGTTGTAAGATATGCCGATAAGATTATCACAGATTAGACGCAATAGAGACACTTCAACTTCCTAAGTCCGTCTTCTGACGCGTACCCACGCGTACACGACGATAGTTAGCACGGAATATGACAGGGAAGAGTCTAACTCGGTGTTTCCGGCTAGAGTTTCGTCAGAGTAAACAATTCGTCCAAATGCTTTTATATAATTGCGTAATATGTACCGTCAACGACAAAAGTTTTGGTAGCCGACAGTTTTTTAATAAGTTGTTGGTACCGATTTTTTTGGTAAAGATTTGAATGATTAAAGAATAGCGTAACTTTATCTACTAGACTAGAGAAATGGTTAGTTAAAAACAATAATTATCTTCTATGATATTAAAAAGTATGAAACGTTTATTTGTACGTTTGAATGTAGCTGCAAGGGCGGATCCAGCTTTCAAGTCAGGGGGGGTCACATGTTTAAAGTCTAGTCGGGACAGGCTCCTATTCGATTACAATAATAAATATTGTACGATAGAAAACTTATCAGTGGTCGACCTAGAACCAGCCCAGGGGGGGTCATGACCCCAATGACCCCCCCTGGATCCGCCCTTGTGTAGCTGACTGTACCGCTAGTATTTTTTATTAGTTATTATGTAGGTAAGCGACGATAAACAGTTGCATAATAATACAAAAAGTTGTGCAATTCTAAAAACATGGGAAAAATTATCTTAAACTTCATCCAACAATGATATTATTGTACTTCTGAGCATGTGATAACAATATATGATCCTTATATATCTAGAAAAAAAGTAGCAAATTAAAAAACAAATGTTTGCCCGCATGGCGAATAATTTCTGTATCGTTGGTGCGTTTACAAACATAAATATTCACATGGACAAATACCCGCAACCACTATGTAGGTCATACAAATATATGTCTCCATAGCACTCGAACCCGCGACATGGAGCACAGCAGTCGATAGCTCAACCACTACGCCAACTGACATCCTTACTATTACTAAATATATCTTCTTCTTCTTCTTTAATTTAAGAGCTTAGTTCTTGTCGGTGCAGAAGGACCTTCGTTTAGACCTCTTGATACGACTCTACTCCTATTTTCTCCTTTACTTGTTGTGCAAAGCTTCATCTAGGTCATTAGTTCCCAAAGTTGTCCAGGTGTACCCCCAGTGGTCCACGGGAGACTCGACGGGGGCCTACGTTGGCGTGACCAAAAAAATGGGGGTTTACAACTTACAATATAGTAGAAATGTAGCTGCAGGGGGTCCACCGGAACCAGCTAAATTTTGAAAGTGGTCTATGAGAAAAAAAGTCTGGAAATCTCTGGTCTAGGTCTTCCCTTTCCTCTCTTTCCTTCAATTTTTCCTTCTAAAACTGTCTTTCCTTCTAAAAAAAGTGATCGTGTCGTATCAAGTGTCCAATCATTTTTCCTCTCCTGTTATCTATGGTTCTCAACTGTCTTTCTTCATAAAACATTAATGATACTTCCTTATTTGTTTTCTTTTCTGTCCAACTGAACTTTTTCATTCTTCTCCAGCACCACATTTCAAAAGCCTCTAGTCTTTCTCTGTTTCTTTGGTTCATCGTCCACGTTTCATAGCCGTATAATGCTATGCTCCAGACATAGGTTTTAATAAGTTGTTTCCTTATTCGGGTTTTTATAGTTGCTTTGAAAAGATGTTTTTTCGTTTGAAGGCTTGTTCTCAATGTTTTTGTAACTAAAGTACAATACAATTCATATTTGAGTGAAGAGCTGAATAAACATTTATTTTTGATTGTCAAATCACTGAATTCTGTTTGAATACCCATAATGATGGTTAAGTTATTCAAATAAATGGTTGGGATGTTTTTATTGGTGGACACGAAAATAACAGGCATTAGCTTTATCTTTTGAATATGAAATATGGTTTATAATTGTACACCTCGTGGCTACAAAACTATCGCAAGGATCGGTCGACCTGCGAGGTTAAGTAGCGCTTGCCGCGGTCAGTCCTTAGATGGGTATCAATTTTTCACATATCACCCCTCCGTGCCCCGGAAAACTCGTTAAGCAGTTGGTCCCGAGTGTCATAAGAAGATCTATGACAGTCGTTACGAATATCGGAAGTCCATAAAATCTGACAACCAGTCTAACCTTAGAATATCAATGTCTCCCGGTAAATTATATGGCAGAGGTCAGATGGCAGTCGCTCCGTGTAAAATACTGATATTCCGCCGCAACCGGTTTGATTGGAAGACAACCCAATACTAAGCAGACATAATATAATAGTACACCTTTAAAAAGATTTTAAAAAAATCTGATGATGATGATGATGATTCTTAAGAATTCTGCGACGAATAGAAATAATGACTCTATGTATAAAATTAACATATAACAACGAATTCGCACATAATATTGACACTGTCAATAGTACAGTCGTCGACATAATCTATAAACCTTTCGTAATTTTTGAAATGACTATCACAAAAGATAATATTGTTGACTTGTTGACTGCCTCAATGGTCTAGTGGTCGCAAGCGCGACCGGTAAGCGTGAGGTCCTGGGTTCGGTTCCCAGGTTGGGCAAAGTGTTATTGGGTTTTTCTGTATGGAAATTCCCAGTAGCAGCACGGAGTCTGGAACCGTGTCCGGTAGATGGCAATAGGCTCGCTTCCTATTATATGAGACTTAATAACGGCATCGGCGAAATGTGGGTGTACAATAGTACACCTCTGCCTAACCCTTCGGGGAATACAGGCGTGATGCTATGTTAATGTAAATAATTATTGTTTTTATATCCAAAAATTATCTTAACGTGTCAAATGTCAGAAATTAATAAAAAAAAAGAGATAGCAAAAAAAAAAAAACTATAAAAACACCTATACATTTTCTACATCATAATTTTTTGTGTTCATCTTGTTTATATATAAAATTCCGGTGTGCGTGCGTTCGTAATTCTTATATTCCTAAACTGCTTGATCGATTTTGATGATTTTTATTTTGTAATTATGGGATAACCTAGATCAGCCGTACTCAACCTTTCTTCCATAAGGGCCACAAAAACGTATTAAGGTGCCACGGGCCACAATACAAAATATAGGTGTTAAAAAAACGGTACCTATATTTATATACTCTCACAAAAGCTCGGCGGGCCGCAGGTCGAGTATGACTGACCTACATGGTTCTTAGCTATAGTTGGACCCGATAGGTAGCGCTGTTATCGAGATCCAGAAAATGTATTTTTGTAATGTTATCACCAATTTTTTTCTGGTATTTGTTTTTTGGTTTTTCACATAAAAATCATCAAAGTATATCCCAAATCTTCAGCCTCCAACGCCTCTCTATATACCTATAAGTCACGCGAACGAAGTCGTAAGCAAGCAAACTATATTTAATAATATTGTGTTGTATTTGATAAGAACTTAAAACCAATAAGAATGCTCTCAAACGGTGTCAAGTATTCAAAGCCATTTTGACAAGTAAAGATAAGTCAAGACAGACTCTAGTGGCAATAAGATTAATAATAACATGATCTCAATTCCAGTACCGAGCATGACTTGGCAATATTAAGCCTATCTTATTGTGAATAATGATATTTATACCGTCGGGAAAATACTGTGGCGTGTTTTGTACGTTTATTAGAAGCGTCACATGAGATTTACATAATATACAACATAGCATCACTCCTATATTCCCTAAAGGGTTAAGCAGAAGTGTACTATTGTACCCCCAAATTTCGCCGATGCCGTTATTGAGTACCATGTAATAAGAGGCGACCATATTGCCATCTACCGGCCACAGTTCCAGATTCCGTGCTGCTACTGAAAATTTCCATACAGAAAAACCTAATAACACTTTGCTCGACCCGGGAATCGAATCCAGGATCTCACGCTTAGCAGTCACTAGACCAATGAGGCAGTTCTCTTTGATTCTAAAACTTATACAATTATAATTCATTTTACTAACTACTTCACATAATATCTACACACTAAAGTCAAATTTTTCAATTCTCAGATAAAAGTTATCCAGCAATTAATTTGTAATTGGAACAGTTTTTATTTGGACTTATCAGAGGAATAACTTATCTGAGTTTTATCCAACTATTCAAAAACCGACCAGCAAATTTAAAATGTATGTACAACTAGCTGTGCCCGCGACTTCGTTCCCGTGGATGTCGGAACTTAACAATGTATTTTCTAGTGAGACCAAATGCACTTAACCCATTTTTTTTCTAAAATAAAAGATTTTTTCTAAAATAAAAGTAGCCTAAGTTACTTCTTATTACATCAGCTACATGCCAATAAAAGTAAGTCCCGTCAAAATCGGTGCAGCCATTTCAGAGATTAGCCTATACAAACAGACAGACAGACAGACAAAAATTGTAAAAAATGTTATTTTGGTGTATGTACCGTATATATATTCATATGCATGTAGTAAAAAACGGTTATTTCAATATTACAAACAGACACTCCAATTTTATTTATATGTAGGTATAGATTACAAAAACCTCTACGCATCAAAATATTCCTTAGCATTGCTGTCAATCTTTTGTGATTAGATATATCTGGTCTTGCGTTTGGCCTACCTCACTATGTAGAGATAAAGCGATCAAAAAGATAAAATATATTTTGTTATGTATAAAGTACTACATATATTAATATTAATGTCCTCCTGACCGATTTCGGTCTGGCGGCCAATCTCACCGGAGATTAGCCAACTAGGTACTCAGGAGATATTATAGAGCTCAAGTGTGTGCGTAAACACAGATGCTCTCTCTATTCCTTCACTCTCCTAGTCCGATGGGACGGCAATCCGACACGACCGGAGAGAGATCAGGCGCAGGACCAACGGCTTTACGTGCTTTCCGAAGCACGGTGTGTATTCACGTACACAAAGACTTGACTAGAGATTAGTTATAAATCGTTCAAAGTACATATATATAATATATGTATACCTATGTTGTAGACCACTTACAGGCGGATGGAAACTGGTTTTGTTATTATATTAAGTGACGTCGCAGTTTTGATGAAGCATGTTTATGAAGATACCTAACTAACATGTTCTATTATAGGTACCTAATTAGCCGTGGAGTTTGGACTTCGGGTAAAGAATATGCCATGTTACTCTCGTTGTGTATACAGACAAATAAGCATTGTTATAAAATACTTACCCACGTTTTGTCCCACGCATGGGCCAATGTTAAAGCCGTACATGGGCACAATTCCAATTTCCGAAAAGCTACTGAGAAATATGTAACAGAAAAACACAAAAATATTTTGCGCCACTTGGGATTCGAACTCAAAACTTTCCTCAAGAGCAATGGAATACTGCCACACGTTCGTTAAGTGATTGTGAGACACTGTTATCATAATTCTATTTGTTTAAAGGAGTGATTAGCTAGTTGCTGATATTGACGATGCGTTGAGATAGCTTGTGTTAGACGTTTTTCCTAGAACCGAAGTCGGTGAATTTGTGCGGTGCGCATTAGGATTGGAATGTCTATACCTACTACGGCGGCGCTGTTTATATTTATTAATCAGACCTTTTGGCATATTACGAGTCTAATAAAAGCTTAATAAAGTAATTAAACCGTTTGTACTTTTGTATCAGTTTTCCTGCTTAACCTTGTAGGCACAATCTCAAATCAAGTGAAATGATAACGAGCCCGATAATTAGAGCAAGAACTTGAACTCTTCCTATTCTTCTGTCGTGTCTTCACGAGCTGTCACATGGGAATCGCTCAACCTGTAGTGGAAAGATTAGCTGGTCAGCAATAGTAGTATCGAGGCTGACTGCCCAGGGTGCAGCAGACGAACTCAGGTTTCGTTACTCGTGGAACTCTACTTATAGTAATACATTTCGTATTCTGTGAAAAAATGTTGCTCCACACTTGGATTGCTTCTGTACCGTGGGTACAGTTTACAAACAAAAGACGTATAAATCCAGGACAACTATTAGGAATAGATGATCAGGCCATACAAATATTTAATCCATGCAGTAATTTGCAACACAGATATTATTTGCTATATGAAAAGGTACCCGCTCTATCAGGCACTTATCATTCATAGCTTTCGTTTTTATTATACATACATACATAATTTCATGCCTTTTTCCCATGGGGATAGGCAGAAACTTCGGAACGCCACGTGCTACGATCTTTACATAACACTTTTGCTTCATCTACATTCATACATCGTTTCATACATTAACGCCGGTTGGCACGTGGCCTTTTTGAAGGACATCACCAAATATTAAGTTAAAACGCCACTAGCCTCCTCCACGTCCAATAAAACGAAGCGTTTAGCTTCAAAAATAAAACTGTTTAAAAGAATAACCAAAACAATATGTTCTTGAAATAAACCAACTACTTATGAGAAGTATAAAGTATTTGTGCATGGATTTGCAGTTGGAAACTGGAGCATATCGACAAGGAAAATATTATTGTGTTTACTTTGCGTTGACATGTGAAACACACAGCTAGCATTTGTTTTATTTTTTTTGTAAGGGGAAATAATGCCAGCGATTACATAATAATCATTCTTTTTTTTTTATTTGTAAAGTAAAATAATACCACAAATCACACAACTTTCATTAGATTTTTTTTTAAATTTGTAAGGTAAAATTAACCACAAATCACACAACTTTCATTCGTTTTTTTTATTTTAATAGAAATAGAAATAATCTTTATTTTGCGTGAAATATGGTGGATTAACAGATCTTCGTATTTTATAATTTGTTTCAAATATTTCGCCTACTTAATTCGGCATGTAAAATGTAGATTGAAATAGACATAAGTAACTCTTGCCCGTCTTAAAATCGTAGTTTTGAAATAATTAAGGATGTATGTTAAAATAATACCACAAATCACACAACTTTCATTCGTTTTTATTTTTAATTGTAAGGTAAATTAAAATTTGTACCCAATATATATATTTTTTTTGTATTTGTATATTCTGGCACTTCACAATAAGGTCTGTGGACACTACGAGTACGTATAAGAACTCTAAGGACCTTTTCACACGTTTGTTTATCATTAACAATCTTTGTTTATTGCAAGAGGCCGATAAGTTTCGGAGACGGACATATAAAAACACTACTTGACATAGCAGGGCCGAACTCTTAACTATCTTTTGATAGCAAAAAGAAAGCTATTTTTGTTGTCTAACCAGGAGCTTCTGAAATAGATATCAGTATTGTACAAATGCGCGATAAAATCCGGAACGAGGATATTCGCCAAAGAACCAAGTTCACCGACATAGCTCTCAGGATTTGCAAACTGAAGTGGCAATGGGCAGGCCACATCGCTCGAAGAACGGATAACTGATGGGGAAGAAAGGTTCTCGAGGGGCGACCACGAACTGGAAGACGCAGCGTAGGAAGGCCTCCTACTAGGTGGACCGACGACATTGTGAGAGTCGCGGGCAACCGATGGATGCAAGTGGCGGAATGTCGTTCGATGTGGTGGTCTAAGGGCCTCCCCCTTCGTTCAGCAGTGGACGTCTTCTGGCTGATGATGATGATTATACAGACGCAATTCATTCCTAGTGGCTCTAGCAATAATTCCTGTATGTTGGGTACGTTTAAAAACACAAATATTCATACGTACAAATACCCAGATTCGGAACAACTATTAATATTTGTTCCGTGCGGGACTCGAAGCCGCAACACTTAGCGCAACAGTCGGTCTCTCAACCCCTCAAGGTCAAGATTATACTATTTTATGCTACTAATTTTTTTTTGAAGTTATACTTCTTTTGGCGCGCTTGATGAGAGTGAAGTCTTACGATGCGCGCGCACACCGACAGATAAAAGCGACACCATGCAGTTGGATGGTAAATGTCTCTTAAATTTTCTTTGGCATTGATAGCTATATTCAAGGTAATTATTGAAATATTTGTGCATCTGTAACACGTGTTTCATATCAGTGGAAATAAAAAAATAAATAAGAAGTATAACTTCTTACGTGTGTACATAAATACACGCACACATTTTTTTCAAACCAAAATTGGTCCGGCCCTTTAGGAGGTGTTCAGTGACATACACACGTACAAAAGAATTATATATATACAGATATTATTATTGCACTGCTTTGCGACTATTTCTATTGAATGCATATGGGAATATACAGGAAACTGTTGGTACAATCTTGTATTTGTGCGACTTGCCATGGTCGTGACCTAACCACAGAGTACCTACGCGAATCAGTAGACAGAATAGCAAAAAATCCAAGCGTTCAGGAAACATTACTTAATATTTATAAATAATAATAAATAGAATAAATTCAACCCATTACTGTTCCACTGCTGGGCAAGGGTCTCTTCTCAGAACGAGAAGGGTTAGGCCTTAGTCCACCACGCTGGTCCGGTGCGGGTTGGCGGACTACACACACCGTCAAGAACTTTATGGAGCCCTCTGAGGTGTGCAGGTTTCCTGACGATGTTTTCCTTCACCGTAAACGCAAGTGATAATCAAATTCTGATCCGCACATGATTCCGAAAAGTCAGAGGTGCGGGCCGGGTTCGGTTCGAACTCAGACCCTCCTGCATGGAAGGCAAGCTTTCAACCGCTAGGCTATCACTGCTGCTATTTATAAATAACATCCAATAATTTTTGTTTCGTTGAATGTTAGTAAACAATAATTGGTATTTTATACTGGATATAATATAACATAACATGTTCTTTATATATAACATCACGGCTGTATTCCACGAAGGGTTAGGCCGAGATGTACACCACACACCGATGTTGTTATTGAGTCCCATGTAATAGGGGGCGACCCCATGCTGCTACTGAGAATTACCGCAGAAAAACTCATTATCACTTTGTCCGACCCGGGAATCGAACCCAGGACCTCACACAGCAGCCGATCTTGCAACCACTAGACCAATGAAGTAGTTTAAAGTTAATTTATACAAAGAACTTTTTTTATAATGTACCTTTAATAGTAAAGGTAGTTCTTTACGAACTAAGCGTCAGTGTAAGCGCTTCTGCTGAGCGTGAAACAAAAGCTATAGGATCGCCTTTTATTCAATGGGACTTATATGTATATAACGGTCAAACTCTACAAGTAGGGATGTAGGTAGGGGTAGGGGGGTCATAAACCCTTCTAGAAATATAATTCACGAAAATTTAAACAAATCATTAAATTCCTGCTTACAACGTCAACAATAGGTGTGTTATTTTTTTATATTTTAAATAATTAATTAAATAAATTCTATTTTGCTCAACTTCAACCCCCCCCCGCCCCCCAAGTCATGTTACTGTTAATATGACCCCCCCCCCCAAAAGAGACTGCGACCGCGCCTAGCCTAACGCTTCAGGGAATACAAGCGTGATGTTATGTCATGTTCATTACAAAGGGAAAAATTTGTTAAAAATATTAGTTGATAAGCAGTTTCGCTATAATTTCATAGATTTACGAGTACATTTACCTTAATTTTGACCATGCGGTCTAACTCGTGTGTTAAACTAACCTACCTATTTACGAATAAATTGTACTATTACCTATTGGTGGGAAGAAAATATTAATAATAATAATAATCATTTATTCTCAGGCGTCGATGGCCCATAGATATATACCTTACACACTAACATATATAAATTAAATACAACATTTTATTAGTAAATAGGACTTAAGATTATGTTAGTAGCACTTCACTTTACACTTATTGTTTTTGTGCTGTCCTGTGGCACTTGTCCGCGAAAGCGACGGAACACCACGTCCTGCGGCCAAAAGTCTTCTTCCATAACAAGGGGCAGGAAACAGTTAGGAACTCGCACCACGAACGCCTTGAAATTGACGTTGCGGCGCGACTCCAGCAACTGCACCCTCGGTGTGTACTTTGTCTTTTGGCACACGTACTCAACGATGTCCTCCGCCTTAGTGGTGTAGTGCAAGCGGGAGATGTACACCGGTGTGTTCGGCTTCGCGGCTCTCAGAATCACATTGGACTCCGCAGGAGCTATGCCGCAGCGGTTCGTGGACTTACGCGTTTGGCGCTTCCTCTGCACCGTCACGAAACCATCATCATTCTTAGCCTTACTCGTCTATATATCACGTTGTCCCATTCAAAGTGACACCTAATAAATAACCTTGAGTTTTCCCAAAATTTCTAGCGTTTATTTGATTAACTATCTATGCGATTGAATCAGTCGTTAGAGAGGCATCAGCGGCACCGCGCATTTAAATTGTCTGCTCCGCAATGGATCGTCAAAGCTTTACCAGCATCAAAGAGGCTCGCGTGTACCGTATTCTCACTGAAAATCTGCAATCTCAACTTCAATCTTCAGTGAGAATACGGTACACGCGAGTCTCTTTGATGCTGGTTAAGCCTTACGGCAGACCTATTGCGTCTATAAGGTCACGGTGGATGTCAGGTCCTTAACGTCGAAGCAAAAAACAGAACTTTATAAAGACACGTTGTTCGATATCGGTCACAGATATAATTAAATTTTGACGATCCATTGCGGAGCAGACAATTTAAATGCGCGGTGCCGCTGATGCCTCTCTAACGACTGATTCAATCTCATAGATAGTTAATCAAATAAACGCTAGAAATTTTGGAAAAACACAAGAATATTAGGTGTCCCTTTGAATGGGACAACGTAATACAATACAATAAACTTTATTGCACACCAGAAACAGAAAAAACATACAAAAATGGAAATCAATAGAGATGTACTTACAAGGGGCTGTCATATCGCACTATATAATTCATACGAATTGAAATATTTACTAAAAATTAAACTAATTGCCTCGTTGGTCTAGTGGTGGCGACAAACTGCTGAACGTGAGGTCCTAGGTTCGATTCCCAGGTCGTGCAAACTTATATTAGGTTTTTCTGGAAATTCTCAGTAGCAGCATGGAGTTTGGAACAGTAGTGATGGCAATACGCTCTTCCCCTATTACATGGGACTTAATAACGGCATCGGCGAAATGTGGGTGTACAATATTTATACATACACCTCTGCCTTACCCTTAGGGGAATATAGGCGAGATGCTATGTATTGATAAAAAAAATATAAGTATTTTTAATTATTCGAAAATGTTTAATTCGTCCAAGGAATTTCCATTTATTATTCAGAAAGCCCACCAATTATTTTATAATTTATCCTTTTAACTTCAAACCTTATGAAATAAATTCAGTTTCTATCAGCCAAATGTGAAGAATGTGGAATAGTCAAATAGCTCATCTGTGCCATCTGCGCCAATTGTGCCATCATGTTTTAATGGAGTGTGTACGAGTTAGGTTGACGGCACGGTTGGCGCAGTGGTTGAGAGATCGACTGCTGAGCTACGTGCCGCGGTTTCGATTCCCGCACGGAACAAATATTTGTATGATCTACAGATAGTTGTTTCGGGTCTGGGTCTTTGTGTATGTGAATACACACCGTGCCTCGGAAAGCACGTAAAGCCGTTGGTCCTGCGCGTGATCTCTCTCCGGTCGTGTCGGATTGCCGTCCCATCGGACTATGAGAGTGAAGGGTTAGAGAGAGCACCTGTGTTTGCGCACACACTTGAGCTCTATAATATCTCCTGCGTAGTTGGCTAATCTCCGGTGAGATTGACCGCCGTGACAGAAACCGGTCAGGAGGATATTATTACAGAGTTAAGTTTTGAGAAATAGTTTACTTGACAACCAATGAAAGAGGAAAACCAATGAAGTAGGATTACGTAATACAGTTCTAGCTCGTCGTTTATCGGATCGAGCTAGGGTATTGTACAAATTAGCAAAAATAAATTCAACCCATTATATCCCACTGCTGCGCAAGGGTGTCTTCTCCGAAGGGTTAGGCCTTAGTCCACCACGCTGGCCCGGTGCGGGTTGGTGGACTACACACACCATCAAGAACTTTATGTAAGCCTCTCAGGTGTGCAGGTTACCTCACGATGTTTTCCTTCAACCTAAACGAAAGTGATAATCAAATTTTGATCCGCACATGATTCTGAAAAGTCAGAGGTGCGGATCGGGCTTAAACTCAGACCCTCCTTCATGGAAGGCAAATTAGCATGGTTAATTTTAAAGAAGCAATAATTGTTATATTCTGGCTTAAATTTAGACTGACGACGTTATCGCGCAGCGATAATGCCCATATAATAAAGAAAAAAATACTTCAAACCTTAATCCATCCCTGTACAATTTTGTCACACTAATCATAATAGATTTAGTTTCACGAACGCTTGTGTTTATAATATTTAAACTTGGGTCAGGGGGGGGAGGGGGGCTTCAGGGTAACGCGCATTCATTATCCCGTAACGGCTTAGTGTGTGGTGCTCCGTTGTAAAACACATAAGGATAAAGTTGCACGATTTTTGTTTCATAAAGAAAAAAAGGTGTTGTTAAAATGTGCTGGGCCGAAAAATGCTGCTATATCATACCGGCGAAGCTCGCATGTGTGATGTTGGGTGTTTCTAGCTTTGTGAGTACTCTCTTTTTTTTATGGCATAGGCGGCAAACGAACAGACGGATCGCCTGATGGTAAGCGATTAACGTTGCCCATGGACACCCACAACACCGGAGGAGTCACAGGTTGCCGGCCTTTTAAAAAGGAGTACGCTCTTTTCTTGAAGGTTTGAAGGTATTGGTCCGGAAATACCGCAGGCGACAGTTCATTCCACATATTATTTTTGAACTTTTGTCCATATTGAAACGATGCGGCAGTGATAGATATCACGTTGTTCTGCGCAAGTGGGGGGATTTGATCATAGATTTGAGAGAAATATCTGCTCAAATAGATCTCCGTTCAGCGTCGTTTTCTAACACTGACATTATCTAATTAGGAATTAATTACACCGGTAGATTTTTCTGAAACTCCATCGAATTTTTCAGACTAATGTGTCCAATTAACTTAGACGGTACTGTATTTTTTAGATTTTGGTAACTGAATACACGTTATACTTACGTAAAAATTTATCCTCAAATTTATCCTCCTAATTTTATTAATGAGAAAGTTTGTGAGGATGTATGAATGTATGTTTGTTACTGTTATGTTAGCATACCCATGTTATGTTAAGTTACTCATATTTCTCACACACATTTTATCTTCCCTTATTGTTAGATTAAGTTACCGTTGTTCCCATCCCGTTATCCCCAACTTTCTACAACATTATTCCGCGTTGCATCAATGACCATCGAACAGATGGTACTTTAGTCATTACTGCCATTGTTTCTATTTGCCATTGCCATGGTATATTTAATATTATAATGTCCTGAGCTGAAGATAATGATTTTTATTTCTTTGAACGCACTAATCTCTGGAACCACCGGTCCGATTTGAAAAGTTCTTTTTGCATGTTATAGCCTACTAGCTTCCGCTCGCGGCTTCGCCCGCGTTGTTTACGAACCCGTACATTTTTTCGGAATAAAAAGTAGCCTATGTGCTATTCCAGACTATAATCTATCTCTGTGCCAAATTTCATCCAGATCTGATCAGCCGTTCTGGCGTGAAAGAATAACAAAGATCCATCCATCCATCCATCCTCACAAAGTTTCACATTTATAATATTATTAGTAAGATAGGTTTTATTGAAGAAAATGAACGGATTCGTAATCCACGCGTGCTAAGCCGCGAGCGAAAGCTAATTTTGAATATTTTAACTGATTCATCGATATCCTATCGGAATTCTTAGCTTATCATCATATCAATAATAACAAAAGTACATATATTAAACAAACATAGATACAGGGAGACACGACAAGCCGTACCTATGTAATCCTAATCTCTCACATTGGTCCCACATCGAAAAATGATACATCTAACTTCAATAGCTTCGAAGTCTAGCTGCCTCTAGCGGTCTAGGCTAGGCTAGGCTAGTCTAGGCTAGGCTGTCTAGCGGTCGTAAGCGCGAATGCTAAGCGTGAGGTCCTAGGTTCCATTTCTGAGTCGGGCAAAGTGCTATTGAATTTTCTGTATGGAAATTCTCAGTAGCAGCACGGAGTCTGAACTATGCCTGGTAGATAGCAATAGGCTCGCCCCCTTTTACATGAGACTCCATAACGGCATTGGCGAACATGGGTGCACAATAGTAGTCCTCTGCCTAACCCTTCGGGGATACAGGCGTGATGTTATGTTATTAATTAAACTCGTAGGAACTTAATTTAGGCACAGCTCTTGGTTGTTTAATCGTAATGTAACTGAATGCTTCCCGTAATATGATCCGTAATATTATTAGTAGCTATTTTAAGTTTCGAATGGCATAATTCTACCTACCGTTAGTCGGGACTTCCCCCGGCATTTACTTTGTGCCGTTGGTTGTGCCTGCTCTCAGTGTTGCCTGTAACTAAATTGTGATTAACAAATTATTGATTGATTATCATTTTTAACTTAACATCTGTCATTTGTACCTACTTTCTGTGCAAATAAAGTATTATTCCATTCTATTCTATTCTGCTTATTATACTTTTTGCATACATTAAATAAGATATTGTTTTAATCAATGGCGGTCCGAGGAGGTCGTAGAGGTCATGACCCTCCCCAAATCGTACACGTCAAATTGACAAACATCCTAAAATAATCAATTTACGATTTTTTTTTATAAATTATTAAGTTCGGGCTTAACGTCTAAACAATGAAATCAATAATAGGTAGGTATTTTTATTTATAATATTAAAAAAAATTGAAATGAATTCTAATTTGCTCGACTTTAATCAATCAGATTGTGAGGTTTTCCTCAGTAGAGTTTGGTACTATGCCCGGTAGATAGCATTAAATGCAGGTCTACACTCTCTCTCTTCTCTCTCTCTTTTTTAAAAACATTGCCCCACACTAGGATTTCTCCTGTGTCGTGGGTACAGTTTACAAACATACATGTCACATGCACACACAACCAGACCCGAAACAACTATCTGTAGATCATACAAATATTTGTTCCGTGCGGGAATCGAACCCGCGACACCTAGCGCAGCAGTCGATCTCTCAACCACTGCGCCAACCGTGCCGTCAAACACACACTACTACACTAGTACACTTCTACTTAACCCTACGGAGAATACAGGCGTGATGATATCTTCAATTTTATTATGCAGTTATGCGGTACAGCCAGCGGCGTGCACAGGGTTTTTAGACAGGGTAGGCAGACAATTTTAAAAGCTTATTTACTTAAAAATACCTATTGCATGTTGGTTTTGGTTCGTCGTCTTGTTGATTAAATTATGATGTATGTGATTTGCCACCTCAAATATCTTATAATAAATATTAATCTGAATTATGTAGGGTAGGCAGTGTCTTTTTGTCTTTATGAACCGCACGCCACTGGGTACAGCCATGAAACTTAATATAGATAAGCAATCTGTGATCATGATATTAATTAAGGGAGGCACAGCAAGACCCTGCCTGAGTAATCATGCTAGACGAAGTGCACGCGCACCTAAGCATTCGGATCCATTAGTAAGCACCAAAATAACATGCGTATTTATTGGTATAACTTATATATATTATGTACCTATAGTTATATGGTGAATAAGTTAATATGACAGGAAAAAATAATTAATTAATTAACATAAAATACCTGATTGGTGGAGCTATGACTGATATTATACAAACGCGTAATAATAACAATGTACCTACATTGTTATTATAACGCGTCATGCAAATGTTTAATTGGATGTCCTTAAAAGGTTGACCGCCAAAACTAAAATGAGGTCTTTTTTTACTTGACAAACATGCCGATGATTTCAGAATGTTGCGTTATTGGGACAGATGAGAATATTCCCACTGCTACTGTACCTCTATCACGAGTTTTCTAACTATTTACTATCATAGTAAAGTAAATTTTCATGATAGCGATTTTAGTTCTTAACTTGGTTACATTAGGGAATAGAGTCGCTTATGTGACATCTGTGTCATAGTTAAGTTTTGATTTACTATTTACGATATTATAGAGATGTCCCGTTAGCGACTCTAATCCCTAATGTAACCAAGTTAAGAACTAAAATAGCTTACATAAAAATTTACATTTACTATGAAAGTAAATAGTGAAAAACTCATAATAGAGGTACTGATTACTAATTTTTGTTAAGAGGATTATTGTATATCGTCGTTGAAGTTCTAACAGCACTTATGTCAAAAATAGCAACTTTTCAGGAGAGTGAAAATCTGAATAATTACGCAGACAGCAGACCAGTACAATGCCATTTTATATACCATTTCATTTTACGAGTTTCTATTGGACGATGCTTGTTTCTGATTGGCTGAAACAAAGCGTCTTCCGATTCTCTAGCAAATGCCATCAAAATGTCAAAACCGCCAAAAAATTACTTATGTGGTATTAGAACTTCAACGACGATATGCAAGATTACTTTTAACCGGAGCGAAAATTTTAATGTCTTAGATTAATAGCAATAATAAATAATAAAATATATTTTTATTCATGTAGACCAGTTAAAGGCGCTTATGAATAGTCAGACTATAGTTGCCACGTTCCAAAGTGATGTTTTACGATGGAGAAGAAAGGGCAAGAAAATCTATCAATTGGTGGAGAGGATGAAACAGACCAATCGGAGCGCCGAATGCATTCGATGTAGTAAATCGAATTTGTCAAAAGAAACTTACACTAGGGATACTGATTATGTTATACAGGGTGGCGGTTCATTCGCAACAATCATACTGTAACCAAATCAGTTAAAAAAAACCTAATTTAATCTTTCAGACAAAAATCAATTTTAATTTTTATGGAGTCCTTATTATATCCTTTATCCTTAACAGTCTGTTTAACTAAAGCGATCATTTGATTGGGTCGTAGGCAGGCATAAAGTATGCACCATTTGCGTTAAAGCAATTGGATCGCTAGGTTTTTACGAGTATAAAAATATATTATGTTTTTTGAATTTTTATGAGATTGATCTGCCAACATTGAAGTAATGCACCCTGTATTGATTCCAGATACTATCAACATTTATAATGGTGGCCTCAGTCACATGCTACTTCATTGAAGTCAAGGAGGAGCAGGAAAACCTGACAGCTCAGAAGGTTCACGTCGCGGAGATCCTGGGATTGAAATTGAATATGTCTTCGGTGCACATCTTACTCAGCATCCTGATCCTGGTCTCTCTGCTGTGGATGATGGTCTCCGTCATGCTAGTAGTGGGCGTCGTTAAGGTAAAGTTATTTTGTCTATATATTTGATTAAAGTGCCCCATGGTGCGAGTTCTTGCGTACGATTTTTAGGTAGGGGAAGTGTTATTGGGTTCTTCTGTTTTAAAATTCTTACTAGCAGCACGATGTTTGAAATTCTGTCTGAGAAAAGGCAATGCCTCATGTTTTTCTTACCCTTCGGGGAATATATGCGCGATACTGTGATGAGTGGTATTTGATTAAAATTTAAAACAAATTATCTGATAACGAAAATTTGATTTATGTACTATCAATTTCAATACAAATGCAGACTTATTAAATATTATATATAAGCTAAAAATATATAAATGAAAGTACAAACTTAAAAAAGGGGGAGGGGAAGAAATCATAGGGCATCGTAAAATTCGTCCACATCGCTGTCAACGGGAAAAGTACCCAGAACGCGGGAGGCATTGCCACGTTGTATGGCAATGCTGATTCTCTAACCGAAGTAGAGGCCAGCCCTCTGGTCACGTGAAGAGTCGACTAACCGTTTGCTGATTTCACGGAAAACTCGATGAGCATTCAGACCCCACGTGTTTCAACCCCAAACGGCGCGAAAAATGATAAATTGAAGAGCAGTACACTAATCCTACCTTACTTTAACTAGGAGTAACGATACCCGAGGTCCAGCGTGTCGAACCTCTCCACCAGGACTACTCCACCACCATACTACATGTCCATCTAAAAAGAGAAGAACACACCTCGGCCCAAAGATCAGGAGACGTTCCTGGTTAACATACCAGAACCAATAACAGTGGAAAATATGGAAGGAGGCTGAAGCCCAGTGGATCATGGAGACTAACAGTAACATGACAATGTTATAACATTTTCAGAACAAGCCTTGCTTCGTGCTCAGTTACTTCTCCTACGGCATCATCGTGACGATACTGTGTCAGTTGGGCGCCCTGCTGATACTGCTGAAGAACTGCTGGTTGACAGCTATCATCCTGTTTATCCTATCTTGTGAGTAACGCATGCATTCTATCTTCATTTGACGATTTGTGCTTCTCGGTTCGATTACTACCTAGAGCAAGTAGGTATATGTAATAATTACACCGGCACACAAAAAAAAAAATAGTCAGTACTTTTGACCAGACCCATCTAGGGTTATGTATTTCGATGCGCTGAATTCGCATTTGAGGTCGTTTTAACCCGTACACCCTCAAAGTTTTGAGTAAATTGCAAAAAATCGCTAAATTTCGCTAAAAATAGCAACAAAAAAATTCAGTTATGCAAGCGAGTTTTTTTTCTTTTACTAACTATATCAAGTATGTTTTTTGTGTATTTCGATGCGCTGAATTCAAATGACATGACCCTCCAAAGTTACAGTAAATTGCGAATAAAAGCAGAAAATTGCAAAAAAAAAATCGTTATAAATTGCAATTACGCAAGTTACTGGTATACCCACGGCAATACATATAAATAATATTATAAATTGCAGTAGGAAACATATTACAAAAATAACATATCTTATATATTTAACAGGTACACACAGCATTCATAGCTAATTAGACACCAAGTACAGAGTAATTGTCATATGACGTAATTGTATTATTTTATATAAGGAAATGATTATGTTGACATGAAAATAAATCAGCAGTATGAAAATAAGATGAGCTAAACTGAAAAAAAAAATATAAAATCTACAAATAATATAATTGTTTCGGGTTTGGGTGTGTGGGAGCCCCCCATCTACGGGCCCCGATACTGAAGAAGTTCTAGTGAGGGGAAAAGTTAAAAAAATATATAATAAATTACTTCCTAACCAACCTTACCTTTTCTATTTTCAGTGGTACACATTCACTTTTTAGTGGTAGTGCACACAGTATACGAGCTTATGCAAAGGGGCAAAGACTTCAGTTTCCAACGGCAGCGCGACGAGGATGAGGATCCCCTGGCTGATTGCTTCGATGAAAGCACGGACATAATTTAAAACAATATGTTATCGTTAGCTGTAGGATGATTTGCACTGGTTTCCAATTGTACATTATGTCGAACGCCCAGCTTTACTCGATTGCTAGAAAACAGGGGGCCGATTCGATGGCATTCCTGGGGCCGATTCCACTTACAATCAAAATGCAAACGACCAAAGACGTCACGATAAGACGATCGACAGTTCTTAAATAAGGAAACCGTCAAAAAGTTTGGCTAAGTTTCGATTGCAGTTTAGTAGAATCAGCCCCCAAAAACACCCGCAAAATGTATGAGATTTTAATTTCAAAATCACGTGACAACTTGATTGTAGATTACCATACTGTATTGTACAGCGAAGTTGCCAATGTAGTAACCATACGGCCGAAATATACTTACTCTTATTAATAAATACTGACCAAAGTACTCAAAGGACCAAAAAGAATATACACTACTCAACCTGAGGCCCTTGTGTAAGTTTCTTTTGAAAAACTCTTGGAGGAGAGCACGAAGCGGACCAATCGGAGTGCCGAACAAGTTCGATGCGTTAAATCGAGTTTCTCAAAAGAAACTTACACAAGGGCTTCTGTTCACACGAACAATGGGACGCGTGTTACCCGTGTGCAGCACACGTCTGCGATACTTGCAATCTGCAAACCTGAGATGTTGGCCTCCATACCACCATCGCGGTTCTCGTGTGCCAATATCACAGAAGACACACAGCACACTTCTTTTGGACTCAATACAATAGGTTTCGTAGAAAAAAATGCAGATTTTACTTGGAAGAAATACTATATTCTCAGCAGAAATTGCGTGCAACTCGTTCTCTCTATGTAACCGCCGTTCGTCTCCCCTCTCACTCACTCCACTTTCCATTCTCAATCAATCTGTTTGGATGGTTTGGATGCAATCATACAATTATCTTACATTTCCTATACTATAAATTAAACTTGATTCTGTTGGACACGCGGAGGCAAGTCTCGTGCTCCGACATAAGTCTATTTTAGGCCTGAATCACATTGGTCAAATAAATAATTTGCAAATGCCTTTTTTGTATGAGGATGCGTACGCATGCGAAAGGAATATTGATGTATATCTTCATACAAAATAGGCCTTTGCAATAGATAAAATGCGAATCGATGCTGATAAATATGATTTAGGAATAGAGCGTTTCTTCCTCTATAATCTCGATTGTCCAACTACTAGTTGCATTTAGTGCATTTAAATTAAATAATCTACTACAAGAATAAGAGAAAAGACTGACATGTTAGACGTACTCGAGATTTAAAAATAAAAATACCTATAGAGGTAGGTAGGTATACTTATGATTCAAAGATATCTCATTATATCGCCTATATATAGACTGCATCATTGGTTTAGTGGCCGCAAGCGCGACTGGTGAGCGTGAGGTCCTCGGTTCGATTCTCGGTACGGGCAAAGTGTTATTGTGTTTTTCCGTATAAAAATTCTTAGTAGCAGCACGGAATTTATAATTGTGCCTGGTAGATGGCAATAGGCTCGCCCCCTATTAAATGGGACTCAATAACAGAATCGATGAAATGTGGGTGTAAAATAGTACGCCTCTGCCTAACACTTCGGGGAATACAGGCGTGATGATATGTTATTCAAAGATATTAATGTCGCAGCACGAAATAATTTCTGCCTAGTTCTAGCACAAACGCACATAATTCGTTCAAGTGTTAATATAAATCTTTTTGGTCCTAATCTTAGAAATTAATTAGTTACATAAGTTTAATATAAGTTTTATGTCCTAAAATATTTTATAGTAATTTTTTAAATAAAGATTTACCATTGATAGCTATAATTATTACATTATTAACGTAGATATATGGACAAAATGGAGCTATCGTGCAGATTCATCGATTTGCCAGTGGATAACCATTTTTCACACACGGAAACCCGTCCGTGCCTCGGAAAGTAAGTTAAGCTCTTGGTCCCGGTTGTCATATGAAGATCTACAATAACAGTTGCTAGGTATCAGGTACCCAAAAAGTCTGACAACCAGTCTAACTTTACAGTATCAATGTCTCCCAATAATTGAGTGACGGAAGTCAGATGGTAATCGCTCCGTGTATAATATTGATTCAGCCGCATCTAGCACTGGAAGCCGACCAATATATGTAGTTGGAAAAGGCTAGACGAATGATGATGAGGACAAATACCATGTTGAAAGATGAATGCAAGGCTGACTGATGTCGCGGCACGGCATGGCACGGCAGGGCGTGCTTCTGCAGGCCGAAGGACACTGGTATGACGCGGCATGCCGAAGGCGCGGCATCACGTCGTGACATCCCGCAGAAAGCCCAGCAAAACAATTAGTGTAATCCTGTGACCCGGGTACGTCTTGCTGCCAGACACCGGAGGACGGGCAGCAGCGTCCTCTCACTAATCGGTGAGCCACTGCGATCCCCAAGTTGCCTGGCAAGCGTTGGGATTATGGCAAACCCCCCTTGAGGGGAGGCCTTCGTTCAGCAGTGGACGTCTTCTGGCTGATGATGATGATGAATCCTGTGACCAATGTGAGGCGGGACGCAGTGGCATGCCGCGGCCATCCGAGTAATAAAACGGCATGACCGACATGCCGCGGTATGATTGTATCGAGATAAAGTAATATGAATTTTAAACTCATTGAAATAAGGATAAAAAGGACTTGATCAGAAATAAAATCCTGTACCATGCCGTGCCGTGCCGCAACGTCAGTCAGCGCCGGCCCCAAATCCCGAAGTAAATTGTAGGTAGGTACTAATAGGTCAGGGGAAGAAGATGAAGAAACAAAACGCAATTTATCAACATGTCTTTTTTAAAATGACTTTTTAACAATATATTTTAATTTATGTTACATAAAGCAGCCACATGTTTATTTGTCTTTTTATTTATGATTAAATAAGTTAAATTACGTAACCTCTTTGAAACAGGTAAAGTTACAATAATTCCAATTATATATTCATTATTATTCCAAAATGGCGGATTTCACGTCATTAATTAACGTAAAATATGTTTTGTTCTGTGTTCACATTATCCCTGTATTTAATTTTATAACATAAAAGTACTTATTTGGTATAAGTAACACGTTTTTTTAGTTTTATGATAAATATAGCTACACATAACACAACTTTATTTCCAAATTCTTGTAATGTCATATAAAAAAGTTATATATTCGGATACAGTCGCGATTTTAAAGTATTTTCCTATAGAGATACCATCTGTAATAGAGATTTATGTTAAAGCGCGTGAGAATTGCCTACCTACCTGTGAAACTGTAGGTAGAAATTATCACTGTATAACATGCCTACATAACACAAGTTAATAAGGTAATACATTCAATAATATGGTTACAATTTAATATTTACTATCTTTCGCCCGCAAATTACGAACCCGTGCATTTTTTCGGGTCACACACGTAGCGCCATCTAGCGTCCTGAGAAAGTTATTGTTCTTTCCCTCGGGAACGGTAACTTTTTTCTGTACCCCTGACAATGTAAATGCAAAATTTCACGATGATCGGTTCAGTGGTTTAGGCGTGAAAAGGTAACAAACAAACAAACTTACTTTCGCATTTATAATATGATAATAATTATTAATAATGTTACGTTGGGTGCACCCACGTTATTATAATTGCTTTAATTATGGATTATTGATGCATTCCAGTGATAAATTATACGAATAGATATCATTATGTAGGTACTTGAACAATAACTATGTAAGACTCAATGCTCGAGTATTTAAGATCGATTTTTGGTTGCAAGTTATTCTTGTATTACTGACAAAAAAAAAGATGGCTCTGAAAGTTCTTTTTTTTTATTAACATTATATGTCAAGACTATGATATTAATTAACAATATTAGATACAGACATTTAATAACAACAATTATAATGATTAGTATATGTTTATTATATATATAATTAATTCTTCGGTTTTATTAATAAAAATGTATATCTACAGTTACCGTTTTTATAAAGATTATTTTTTATTTTAAAATAATGATATTCTAAAACACAATACAATCTTTTAAGCTAAATTTTTGGGGTTTTCGAGTCTCTTCTGATTGACTTCGAGATAAAAGTTATCTAGCAGTTAATTTGAAATTAGAACTGTCTTTGTATGGACTTATCAGAGGAATAACCTATCTTAGGTTAATCCAGCAATAAGAAACCGGGAAATACTTAACAGCTAGAATTTTTTGACATATTTTCACTCATCAAATCTTTAAGAATAATATGGTTTCCTACGTGAGTTTGCGGCACGCATATAAGCACGAAAATCTCACGTGTATTCCGCGTATGTATCTTATGAGACACTGCCTGATATATTCTATAAAGTTGTATTGTGTCTAGAAAAAATCAATTAACACAAAATATTTATTTTTAATTGTATTCTGGCCATTTTAAATAACCTATCTAACATATTTACTGAACATGATTCATCAAGCATGATTTTAATAAACTTATACTATAATTTGACACATAACTTGGCACATAGGCGTTACATTATGTACAAAAAGTCCGGCTCTGTCTTTAGTTTACATTCCAATTTTAATTTAATGGCTTCATCGTGGTGTGACGATGATTCCGCCAATGTCAAGGTTGAATTAAACAAGTAAATGTTGAGGACGGACGGTGAAATGATGTGGGCGGTGTTGTCCGACAAATGAAAAAGCTTACGAAGCCTTTAGTTTATATGAAACTAAAATTATTTACGTATAAGTCCAACTTGACATTAGGTTAGTAGGTAGTTCAGTAGTAAGTTGCCCAATTCTGTAGCATGCTTCACAAAACTAATATAATCAATCTCTTTCTAAAATAAATAATTGAAAAAGGGAAAAGGTTCATTTTGAAATTGCTATGTCAGTTTTGAAAACTTACTTTACAAAAAAAAAACTGATACTGATGATATCGATACTTTTCCCAATTCTTTTAGTATCACAATAAAGGTATCTTTACTTTAAACGATCAAAATACAACAGCGTTTGGAGGTAGTCGAAATTCTATTGAAAGAGGAAGAACTTATCTCCTAGATGTATTTCAAAGATCGCGAGAATCTCCCTCCAGAATCAGCACCATATTTCGGCCTGTAGCATGGGGTTCTTGAAACAATGAATGAATCGGAAAAACGAGAGTGATGCCTCTGGTATTGCAAGCGTCCATAGGTTACGGTAACCGCCTACCATCCTCCGCCTTAAACTTATTTGCTACCAGAGTGGTATAAAAAAAAGTGTTAGGTATATGAACTCTAATGTCAGAGCCAGGCTATAAATAATGAAAAACTTAAACTTCTTCTCTGCTGTTGAGCTGCTTGTAGAAACTGTGACACAACAAAATTGTGTAGATGTTGTGTGCTGAAAAATAAATACAAAGTAACATTATGGTTTTGCTATAAAACATATTTCCGTAGTTCGATAGAGAAAGACCCAGGGTCCGAACTCAGGATCTGTATTATGTACTATTCTAACTTTTACTTATATGATTCTAATCTACACTAATGGCTGCCAAAATTTTACATTAATAACATCATCGACCTAGGGTTTTCTTATGTTGGGGTCGGCTCTAGGTCTAACTAGATACGGCTCTGGAGCGACTGCCATTCGACCTCCGATCCAATTACTGGACGACAGTGATATCCTAAGGTTAGACCGACTTAGCGACTTTTTGAGTTGATACAATGTTGTATAGCCTCTCAACAGTAGAGGTCCGCCATCTTGGATTACGCGCATCTGTGGACCGATATTCGGTCAACCCACAGACAGGGGTGAAGATGCATTTGTGTCGCGATTTCTCAAAATATTTGTATGGAAAGCACTTAAGCAATGTAAGTTAAACCTCACTCCTCCACTGACGAGAGGATAAATATCAGGCCAATTAAATGTGATATTGACATTAATTGGAATATGCGCCTTAATTATTTGTCTTAGCAATTTTACGCAGTGCAGCCGTTCTTTATTTGATTTTTGCCGCACCGAATTCGTAAAACTCAACAAAAAAACTCTTAGTTACGTGAAAAACATGGATGAATTCGATGAACTTTGAAATTAGATTAATTTTATTCCTATATTGTATGAGGTAGGTAGGTAGTGACTGAATAACATTCACTCTAACAACTCATACAATGAGCGATAAAAGGAGCATCATTGTACAAAGTTACAAAAGAGTTTTCTTCCTTTCCGTAATTCATCATTATAAAATAGCGTGACTTTATCGACTAGTAAAATGACTATTTAAGAACAATAAGTATTTTCTTTGATAAATCAATTTCTACAACTACAACTAATCTACTTAACTGATTATACCTTGTTTAAATGGAGGCGTTAATTTTATGGTCATCATGGTGTATTCTATCCCATATGACAGGAGGTGGGCCAACCACTTAACACCATTTACTTGGCAAAGTTACCCAGGGACCTATCGCCCAGCCACTCAAAAGTTAATCATAATGAAATACACAAATATAAATCCACTCACCGATGTAAACAACCTCGGTACAAATAGTCCCGGCGCTGATGTTTGGAGAATTGAGGAAGAATATGAACATGGAGAGGAGGAAGAACACGATCCACATGATCATGTACGCCTTGATGATGGCAGGCCGCTCCTGGATAGACAAGATCATTTCATACAAGTTTTTATATTAGGTTGTTTGTGATATGTTTTTGTCATCTTTTGCTTTTGTTATTTGTAAAAGGATTTCTTATTTCTAATGTCATTATAATATGTTTTTAAAGCTATGTTGTTTTCGTACATTTTGGCTTGACTTTAATTTTGATTGAGATCCAGGAAAAGTAATAGGGATAAGAAATCATTAATTTTATTTATTACTATGTTCCGCTCGCGGCTCCGCACGCGTGGATTGCGAACTTCGCACGCATTTTTTTAGGGTGGAATCATTTTTTTTTTCTAAAATAAAAGTAGTCTAAGTTAATCCATATAACATCAGCTATCTGATAGTGAAAGTCCGGTCAAAATCGGTCCAGCCGTTTCGAAGATTTACCGTTATGTGCAGGATAGGAGTTTTTGATTCAGATATTTTCAAAACATTTTTGGCTTAACCGCAACTCGGATATTTTTAAGCGTTGCCCCACACTATGAATAATTCCTATATCATGGGTTTACAAACACAAATATTTACATTTACATACAGCCAGATCCGAAACAACTATTTATAAATATTTATTCAGCGCGGGTATCGAACTCGCGACACGTACCGCAGCAGTCGATCGCTCAACCACTGCGCCAGTCATGTCGTCGGATTATGGGTATAGAAAAAATATAATAACAAAGAACCTCACCGTAGACACACCATAGACGAACACGACGTCGAACAGAAACTTGATGAGGAACATGAAAACGAGTATGATACTCATGGCGTACAGACCGGTGATGCCCGCCTGCATCTCTATGTCGTCAGCATACTCGACTGCTGCGTCTATGGCGCCTACTTCTGCTGCCAATACTATCATTAGAGACAGCATCGTGAAGGATAGCACCTGGAAAAGAAAGTAAAAAAACTTACTTTTAGTTTTTGTAATTATAGTTTTGGGTTTTTATAGTTACCATAATTATAACTGAGTACCTTTAAAGCCTAATGATAAGCAAGAACTTTGTCTTATCAAAGGGCGCTATATTTTTTTTACCAGACTTACCTGAGTCTGCAGTTTACCTTACCTACTGTCTACCCGAGTTTTAATTTCAAAGTCAAAGATTTTTATTTCGAGTAGGCCTTTACAGGCTCTTTCAAAACGTTGTGATTCTAGGTGCACCGTTCCAAAGTGGGGGTAGGTCCTATGGAGAAGAGACCGACAAGAAACCCCATGGATACTTTTTAAAAGTAATAGTTTTAAACTGGTTACAATCTTTAACGGTAAAGACTATGCGAGTACAATGCAAGCCAATGTGTGCAAAACTACATTTACCGTGTACCTCTTGACCGTCGTGGCCCAGTCGACTGTTGAACAAATTATGATCGTCGCAACTTTAAATCAGCGTTTGTAATTTAGTTTACTAGGGGTAGCTTCTTCTTGACCATAGTTTAATGGAGACATGGATTTTGTATTTATTAAATCTACTAGCTTCCGCTCGCGGCTTCGCCCGCATTGATTACGAAGCCGTGCATTTTTCGGATCACACGTAGCGCCATCTAGCGTCTTAAAGCAATTGTGACCGTCGAACGTTATTGTTCTTTCCCTCGGGAACAGTACTTTTTCTGGATGAAATGTACCCTATGTCCTTTTCTGTACCGCAACGTATATGCAAAATTTCATAATTATTGGTTCGGTGGTTTAGGCGTGAAAGGTAACAAACAAACAAACTTACTTTCGCATTTATAATATTAAGTTAGGATTGCAATAAGCACCGAATATAGTATACTATCTATATATAGGTTTGAGTTTTTTAAGCAGCCTACTCGAATGTTATGAAATTCTGGTAGTGTCGCGGTCGAGTCGTTAAGCTTCCTAAAATAGGCTTAAGCTACAAAATAACTGATTTAAGCGAACTGTTTGTGAGGACAGGTCAACTCAAATGTATCATAGAACTAGCTCTTTCCTCCGAAGGCTACTGCAGACGTTGACCTACATAGTTATCTCACTTTTAAATCCTAATAATATTATAAATGTGAAAGTTTGTGAGGATGGATGGATGGATGGATGGATCTTTGTTACTTTTTCACGCCAGAACGGCTGAACGGATCTGGATAAAATTTGGCACATAGATAGATTATAGTCTGGAATAGCACATAGGCTACTTTTTATACCGGAAAAATATACGGGTTCGTACACCACGCGGGCGAAGCCGCCGGCGGAAGCTAGTAACTAATATGTAACACGAGTTACAATGGAATTTCTGACGTGTCCTCCACATCTGCAGGCCAGAAGAACTAATTGATCCACTGTTAGCGCAGTCCTTGTAGATAACTTCTGGACTAGGACTATTTTGATTGTTATCGGCTTCCTAAGAAGAAAAAGATGGAATTTCAGCGCTGGTTCTGCTTCTTGAAATGACTAATCAAACCCACCTGTTTACACAAAGTAAATGCCTGGTTTACACGAATAAAATCGTTTTTAATTTGAGTTAATTACTTACGTACAATAAATACATAGAGGTAAAATTTGCTGTTTATATCATATAGGTGTGACATAAGCCACTGATAGGTGGACCGACAACATTGTGAAAGTCGCGGGCAACCTGCAAGTGGCCGAATGTCGTTCGATGTGGTGGTCTAAGGGGGAGGCCTTCGTTCAGCAGTGGACGTCTTCTAGCTGATGATGATGATGATGAACCCAATGCTTCGTGGATCGCGCTTAAGATATAGCTTGGATTATGTTTATAACTTACCGCATTGATGCTGCCCATGATTATACAGCCAGTCTTCAGGTCGAATACAAAGCAACATGTTGTCAGTTGAGGCAACCCCATTTTGATTCTGAAACCCACAATTAGTAATTACATTTCTGTAATAACATAAAAGGATAATATGATAATAATCCCGGCCGCTTAGTGTGGGGCTCAACACGGGGTTGGGCAAAGTGCTAGAAATTGGGTGTTGTTTTTTTTAAATTCTCAGTAGCAGCCCGAATTTGGATTTGTCGTCGGTAGATGGCAATAGGGTCGCCCCTTTTATTTATATGAGACTTAATAACGGCATCCGCCAAATGTGGTTGTACAGATACATTAGTCGAGATGAAGATCAATAGCGTCTAATCTTTTTGCAACGGATACGCGATTAACACATTAGCGCCCACTAAGTTGAGCCCAGTATCTGGAGAATGGATCCGAATGGTCGAGGAGCAGGTGAGAATGACATAATTAGGGAGAACTTGTGATTGCTTGTCCACCGGAGCAAAGCAAATAAGTGGAGTGGAGACTTGAATTTTTTTAATTTTTTGGCATTCAGTGTAATATACCTACACTGAATGCCAAAAAAATTAAAAAAGGTCGCCTTAGTGGTGAAGAGAGGCAAGTCACACTTTTAACCGAATTGAGTTGTGAACACCACCATACTCGACTTAAATCGAAAAAAAGAGCGCACTTAAATCGACCTTCCTTAATTTCAAAACATTAATTATAACGTTCTCAAAAAAAAAAATGGGGGAATCGGGATACAAATAGAGGAGATACAACATTCTTTTTTGTAGGCACTTATTTTATTTCAATTGTCTTTATCTTGGAACCAGTTTAGTGTGGAATAGCTTCCTTCATTACTAAGTCGACGATATGCAAACAGACAACCGGCGGCGCCTAGACATGTATCTACTCGCTACTTTATGGGTTAATATTCTTCTAGCTCTCCGCTCCGGTTGATAGGTAGCCTATAGCCCCGCTGACCCGATTCTCTTCAACTCAGATTTACCAGCATCTTAAGTGTTGCGATGCGACTAAATCCTTGCATAGGATAGTACTATGTGCACTGAGCCTTAAACCCTTTCAAGCCAGCGTAAAGTACACACAAAAGAACATTTATTGTTTGTCTTTTCACGTCTTACGGTAGCCGGAGTACGGTCCCATTGTTTAATTAGATTGGTAAATGTAATGTAAGTTTAACAATTCATCACATTATTAACACATTCAACGCCACGGAATAAAATGATAAATTTCCATTCAGGCCATGTCGGACAAAGTTGAGCGACACCTGTATGTTCCGTTCGGGCCGTGGGGGACAATGGTGTCCGACAGTCAGAGCTACATATGTTTAAACGTCTCTTCTGAGCTGTCGGTCAACAATACAAGGCAACATTGTACGCAGCCTGACCCGCGCGGCCTCCTAGAACAGTGTAATCACATCAGCACTCCGAAAAAATATATATGTTAAAAAGTTATGTCTGATTTTCTGATAATATTCTTCCATTAAAAATGCATATTGAATAATATTATTATTAAACAAAAATTCGATTTTTTGTCAATTTCAAATCTTTTGTGTGGCTTATAGGGAAAGTTAAGTGTCGCCCAACAATGTCCGACATGGCACTGAACGTGTTAACTATCCATAATATTCCCTAAAGTAACTTTAGGAATTCACAGAAAAAACAGTTGTGCCATGCAAAATGATTACAGGACAAGTTTACCTTTACACTTCACCCATTTGGGAGTGTAAGTTCAACGACCGATAGCAAATTAGCAATTATAAAAACGCGAGGGACATCACCTTAATGACTTACAAAGTCATACACAGTTTTCAATACAAACTTATTAAGTAGCACAATCCTGACTATTATCATTAATCGCACGCACAGATACTCAAGTCTATAGACATTATTTAAAAATATAATTTGAAAAGAAAACGAAAGTAGTACTAAGAGCACGTACCTTTTATATACGTTTGTCGAGAAAGATGTTCAGTTACTGTGTCGGTTGCTATTGCTACCCCTCGTCGACGGGGTCTCTATGGCGGTTTTACAGAGAGTAGGCAAGTACAGATGGGTTTGTAAGTAGAATAATAGGAGCCTCAGAGAGGAATACTTGTGAAAATAATTATATATTACCAATTTATGTACATAATAAAACTTCATCTTTAGTGTTTTTAAGTGGTTTATCTTTAGTGATTTTAAGGCGTAAACCTTGTTAGTCAGTTTTAAAGATTTTATCTCATGAACTACAAAATCGTTTTTTTTTTTTTTTTTCAATATACTTTTCCATTATAAAATAGGCATACATTTTGTTTCCAAAATCCCTAAACGATGTAATGGAATATTCAAGTTTACATGGACCAAATGTCCGGGAACCACGCGGAAATTACTAGACTAAGTATAAGTAGTTTGAAATGCACTACAGCAAATTCAATTCACATTCAGTACCTACAAAAACAAAAAGCATTTTGTTTTTATACTTTGCCCCACACTAGGATTTCTCCTGTGTCGTGGGTACAGTTTACAAACATACATGTCACATACACACACAACCAGACCCGAAACAACTATCTGTAGATCATACAAATATTTGTTCCGAGCGGGGATCGAACCTGCGACACATAGCGCAGAAAGCTAATCGCTTAACCACTGCGCCAATCGTGTCGTCATAAATATTAGGTCACTACTATCTAAATTAAGCCAGTTCAACGCTGTATCTCATCTGTTGGTAACAACATATTAATCTGTGGCACATCTGGCGTCCTTAAGTCTGGAATTTCAATCGATAGTACTATACCAAGTCTGGGATGCTGACAAAATTATATTTTAGTTTTTAGGTTAATCGCCTAGAAGGTCAGACAGTGTTAGGTACAGTTTTTTTGTCAGAATAACCCTTCTATGGGTGACTGGGTTTCTAAATACAACGGGATTCTGACTTTAACCGATTAACTAGAAACAATAGAAAGATGCCAGACTTGACGATGGTAATAATTACGAGATTATAACAAAAGTATGTTGTATTTTATAATTATGGGTGCATGAAAAACACGTTTCTTTTTTAGTTGACTAGTTTTGATTGGTAATTTTACTTTCTGGATGAAGTAACAAGTATTTTGGAAGGCAAGATACAACATGGAATCGTGTTCACCCCAGGCAGAGGCATCCATTACCTATACAGTACATGCAGGCATCCACGTTTAACCAAAGACGTTATCGGTATAAATTGGAGTAGTGGTTAGAAGCGTGGCTAATTAATGGAATCAGGCGTTACTTTGCGGAAATCTATGATATATAAGATATACAACTAGAATATTTAGTTTTAATTCCGCTAAACTACTGCAAGTTTGGGTGCATGCACAGCACCGCCCTCCCGCCCGCAAATATATGCACATGCAGAAGGTGTGATAGAAATAATGTAACATGCAACCAAACCGATCCTCGACACGTGTTTCGCCCCTCCACGGAGCATCCTCAGGAGATCGACCGCTTGGACGCGAATTCGCGAATATTTGCGGGCGGGAGGGCGGTGCTGTGCATGCACCCAAACTTGCAGTAGTTTAGCGGAATTAAAACTAAATATTCTAGTTGTATATCTTATAGAAGCGTGGCTGTTGGGCGTGAGCTACTGGATTCGATTCCCGGCAGCGTAATTCATCCGCAAAAACATCACAATCCGATCTGGAGTCAAGGACGACATGGTCGAAAATTAGATGACATTTCACCTCGCCCATATATCTTAATACAGCAATTATATGATTGACGGCACGGTTAGCGCAGTGGTTGAGAGATCGACTGCTGCGCTATGTGTCGCAGGTTCGATTCCCGCACGGAACACATATTTGTACGATCTACAGATAGTTGTTTCGGGTCTGGGTCTTTGTGTATGTGAACACACAGCGTGCCTCGGAAAGCAAGTAAAGCCGTTGGTCCTGTGCCTGATCTCTCTCCGGCCGTGTAGAATTGCCGTCCCATCGGACTAAGAGAGTGAAGGAATAGAGAGTGCACCTGTGTTTGCGCACACACTTGTGCTCTATAATATCTCCTGCGTAGTTGGCTAATCTCCGGTGAGATTGGCCGCCGTGAACGAAATTCGGTCAGGAGGATATTATTATATCTTAATACAGTTGCCACCAGGGGAAATACATATACGCCCACAGGATCAGTATGCTGTAGATCAGTATTTACCCTGTTAAGTAGTCCAGAAAGAATATATACTCTTTCTTAGGTACCTATCTATAGTTCTTATCAACTATTGGAAATACCAAGTAGGTAGTCACCCGCCGCTTGTGACATACAAGTACTTAATTACTAGTTGATGATAACTGACATTAATGAGAATTCTTCATTATAACTACTTACGTAATTTCAATAATTTAGTATAATGAAATGTTAACAATTCATAATTATTTCATTTTAACAAATTGTGAAAGATGTAGACAGATTTATCAGAAACTAGCTTTTGCCCGCGGCTTTCGCTCGCGTTGATTTAGAATTTGACAATCAGTTCGGGTTGTGCTCTGCTTGCGAAAGACATAGTGGCGCCATCTATTATCATAAGAACGTTATTGTTGTTTTCCTAGGGAACAGTACTTTTTTCGGGATGAAAGGTACCCTATGTAAATTTCTGTACACCTGACAACGTTTATGCAAAATTTCAAGATTGTCGGTTCAGTGGTTTAGGCGTGAAAAGGTAACAAACAAACTTACTTTCGCATTTATAATATTAGTTAGGATTATTGATCAATACTTTGAAAGGAACAATACCATGTTAAAATTAACATTATTTAAAAAAAATCCTTGTTATATAGATGTTTTTTTTTTTCTATTTTCATTAAGTTCTGATCCATATTATATTTTGCTAACGTTCTGAAATATATATAAAAATCTATTCAAAACAGAAACTCAAGTCCACAAGATACAGGCGTCTCCTAGTTTTATTTTTTATTTTTTTATTTCTTAAATATTAATAGGGGGTTTTTATCCACATGGATACGTCAACCCCATTGTATCTTATCACTACTATTACACCACTAAAATTAAAATATAATAACAATATTCTTATAATTCTTATTATTTAGCAAATTTAGCTATTCATTGATCAAGCTGTTGTACTAGACCACACAATTTTTTTGCAACATTTGATTTAGGATTCGCTAAAATAGTGAAAATAAGCCTAATAAATAAATAAAATAGTGAAAGATCTAAAATATTCAAACCAAACTCCCTAATCAATGAATCTCTTTCATTTTTGTTCTTAACGCACTCCATCAGCAAATGTTGCACGTCTTCTATTTTGTTGCATACTTTGCAGTTTGGAGATGCTGCCTTACGCATTAGGAAAGCAAATTTTGCTGATGGAAAGTGCCCAGAACGCAGTCTTAAAGCTACTTTGACGTAGCTCCTACTTAAATTAGTGTCACCAGTCTCCTAGTTTGGGGGCCCCTATTGTTAATTCTTTTAGTATGTGAACCATTAGTTACTAAAAAGCAGTGATAGCCTAGTCGTTGAATGTTTGCCTTCTATGCAGGAGGGTCTGAGTTCAAACCCCGCCCGCACCTTTGACAAAATTTGATTAGCATTTGCGTTTACGGCAAAGCAAAACATTGTGAAGAAACCTGCACACCTGAGAGGGCTCCATAAAGTACCGATTGTATGTGAAGTCCGCCAACCCACACCAGGTCAGCGTGGTAGGCTAAGGCCTAGCCCTTCTAATTATGAGAAGAGACGCTTGCCCGGCAATGGGACAGTAATGGATTAAATGTAATATAACTAGAAACAATTTAATGTACAAATACAGCGTAACTTCAATTGAATTTCAATTTAGTCAGTTACAGAACTAATTAACTGCTCACGTCATTGAATGCAGGCGTGTCAACTGAGAGTACGGGGAGTGTGACCCACTGTGCTCGCAGTAAAACTTTCCATAGATGAAGAGAATATCTCTACTATAGACTTATGGCGACGTTCACGAGAATTATCCTTTTGCGCAGTGATTGTGGCAATGGTTAAATCAAAAATAGACAGATCGCTTCAAGCAGTGATGACATAAAATTTAATTATCTGCTCGAAGGGCCTTCATATAAAAAATCCATCGCCTCTGCTCTAGTCGTCCTGAGCATGATGTCCTGGGTTTGTTTCCCAGGTCAGTAAGAATTCGTAAAGTTTACTTGAGATTCTTAGCTACCTGGAACTTGGGATTATTTCGGATATAAAACATTATGGCTCGCCTTCATACCATGGGTCTTAATAACAGCAGCGGCGAAATGTGTCTGCAAAGCTCTGCCTAACACTTCGAACAATACTAATTGATACAAAAATATTCAAAAAAATCTTTTGTTTACCACAGAACATTATTCATCAAACTAACGGTATTAATTAATTATGTTAATTGAAAATGATTAAGAATCCATTAAGTAATCGATCATGTTAAGTAGTCACAAAGACTAAATAACGGTAATAACCTACTATTTAATAGCAGAGAATAGTTAATAACGACCTTCCCACCATGACCTAGTTTACGTGTGGAAATTCTCATGCATACCTGTAGCGCCGGAGATATGGGATTCGCTCGCGCATTCACCGCACCCCCGGCGGGTATCAGCCCGCCAGTGGATGACCTGGCAGGCTCCGTCCCATTCTGCAGCTAATCTATAGCTGCACATCTTCTTAGAGAGGCGCGCGTGGAACACACTGGCGCCACCGTCTCAGGCCTGCTGCTGCTCGAGTAACGGACAGCGCCAAATCCGCCACCCGCAGGCCGAACACTCATGGGGGCCGGAGGTCATTCAACGCCCTCCGACGTCCGGTGCGTCTGTTGCGGGATAGAAGGGAGGAGGTAGCCTCCCTCTCCCTTTCAGCCGCCTACTTAGCGAACATCACTTCTTCGCAAAAGGAGGCGACGGCTTCCCACGCTCTCTCACTTCCGACCATGTTTAGAACAACAGCCGGAAGCGAGAGGTCACCACCTACTACCGCAATGAGATCACGGCGCTGCCAGGCTAGGCACTCCTCCAGCGTATGCTGTGCCGTATCCTCGGGGCAGTCTCCGCAGTGGTGACATACGGACGTCTGCTCCCGGCCTATACAACACAGATATTTCCCGAAGCAGCCGTGTCCCGAAAGTATCTGCGTCAGCCAAAACAACGTTAAACCTAGGTAAACTCTAACTAATCTATCTTCCTTTTTAAATTATGCTCCCTTAATCTACGGCGCCGGCGTCTCATGTATCGTGAATACAGTTTACGAACATAAATCTCTCATGCGCAATAAACCATCACCTTAAAGTCCTTAAGGCTTCTTATTTCAAACTGTAGAACTGGTTTAAAAATAACCTTGAGTTATAATAATTACCCACCACATATACATATATATATTGTTTTAATCAATTTAATTGTCACGTCACGTCCTATTTACTCTAGGTTATAATTATAGTGGTTCTTGCAAATAATACGAAAATACCTATATATAATATATACCAATCGTGACCCGGGTACGTCTTGAAACTGCGGCCAGACACCGGAGGACGGGCAGCAGCGTCCTCTCACTGATCGATGAGCCACTGCGATCCCCAAGCCGCCTGCCAAGCGTGGGGATTATGGCAAACCCCCCCTTGAGGGAGGCCTTCATTCAGCAGTGGACGTCTTCTGGCTGATGATGATGATGATGATGATGACCAATCATGATTATTGAATTGAATTATAAATCATCAGACTCGTCTTCCAATCTAACTGGTTACGGATGAATATCAGTATTTTACACGGTGTAACTGCCATCTGACCTCCGCCACCCAATTACTGGGAGAAACTGATAGTCTAAGGTTTTAGTTGTTAGACTTATTAGGCTGCTGTTACCCGTTACGACTATCCTAGGTCTTCTATATATATGATACCTGGGAACAACTGCTTAATGTGCTTTTCGAGGCACGGAACATTAATTATAATAATAATATAATAATTCAACCCATTACTGTCCCACTGCTGGGCAAGGGTCTCTTCTCAGAATGGGAAGGGTAGATGCTGGCCCGGTGCGGGTTGGCGGACTACACACACCGTTAAGAACTTTATGGAGCCCTCTCAGGTGTGCAGGTTTCCTCACGATATCTTCCTTCACAGTAAACGCAAGAGATAATCTAATTCTGATCCGCACATGATTCCGAAAAGTCAGAGGTGCGGGCCGGGTTTGAACTCAGACCCTCCTACATGGAAGGCAAGCGTTCAACTGCTAGGCTATCACTGCCGTTTATCAGAAAATAATACATTAAACATTACATTACAATATTAATTAATTATTTATCAGAAAATAATAGGCAACGCCTAATATTCGCGTAGCGTCGTAGACCACTCGACCTACACCGTAGCAAGCTACGAGCTACGACTATTTGTTTTCACTGATTGTGACAAAATTAAATGGTAACCATTCACCTTATGCAGGAACGAGGTATGGTGTTCCTCCATTGAAAAGGGAGGATTAACTCAGGGAATCTAAAAGCGTCGCTAAAGGTGTCCCATAGTGGGACTCGAACTTTGGCTTAGGGCGTTGCTGGGGGACAGACACGAGAGGACTTGCTGGATCTGATTGTGATTATTTAGGGACATTTGATTTGACTGGCGTAACGCGGGCTAGCTCAAGCAAGGGTCGGAGTGGATATATGTATGTGTTAGAATCGTTTAAAACTGTCATAGTGCGATTTAGAATTTTCTGTTGTCACTTCTCTCCGATAGATGGCGCTTTAATTTTTGCCATTTTACGAATAGTCGTCGCTACTACCTATTTATGTTATATCACTTGATGATTAACACGTTCAACGCCATGTCGGACATCACTGGGCAATACTTAATTTTCCCTATAAGCCACACAAAAGATTTGAAATTGACAAAAAAACGACTTTTTGTTTTATAATAAAATATGCATTATAATGCAAGAATATTATCAGAAAAACAGTCATAAGTAACTTTTTTACATATACCTATATTTTTTTCGAGCGCTGATGTGATTACACTGTTCTAGGAGGCCGCGCGTGTCATGCTGCGTACAATGTCGCCTTGTTTTGTTGACCGACAACTCAGAAGAGACGTTTAAACATAGCTCTGACTGTCGGACACCATTGTCCCCCACAGCCCGAACGGAACATACTGGTGTGGGCGACACCAGTATCTTGTCCGATATGGCTTGAATGGAAATTTATCATTTTATTCCGTGGCATTGAACGTGTTAACACACTTTTATAACATATTTATTATTTTGCACAATTATGTACTGTCTATAATAACTGTATGACAAAGACTGGTTCCACATAACCGGTTGATATCAGTTTCTATTGTAATGATGAATGATTATTATAGATAATAGTAGCACTGATAATACAATAATAGCTTTCACTGTCGGGTGCCGGGTGGGTACATTTAGGTATTTAACCTAAATGTACCCACCCGGCTATGTAAAATTCCAGGCTGCTTCCTAATAATAAGTAAGTAGTAAGTAAGTAGACCCGGTTACGTCTTAAAACTGCGGCCAGACACTGGAGGACGGGCAGCAGCGTCCTCTCACTAATCGGTGACCCACTGCGATCCCCAAGCCGCCTGCCAAGCGTGGGGATTATGGCAAACCCCCCCCTTGGGGAAGCCCTTCGTTCAGCAGTGTACGTCTTCTGGCTGATGATGATGATGATGATGATGAGTAAGTAAGTTCCTAGTAATAAGTATTGACTATTGAGTATTGAATAATAAATGTTGGAAATGATCTGACTTTAAAGTCCAGCGAGGCTTCTTCACTCTTCAGCCGCTCACGTTCCTGTTGCCCTTGTTACGACCCTCACAAACTTTCGCGTTTATAATTATTAATAGGATGATATTATAACTAAAAATAAGTTACATACATTATATCAGTATCGGGCCGCTGTTTTTACAGTTACCTGGTACTATTTGCTTGTGATCTCGGTAATAGAAGGAAAAATAGTTCTTATCATAAATTGGGTAAAACCAAAACTGCCTATGTATAACTAATTTTTAGACTAATTGGTATTGTGTAAAACGTGGGTTTTACCCAATAATTATAATCAGTTAGATTCATTTTACACAATATTGATCATGAAACCCGGGATATGTAGGTTCGGTAAATCAGACCTTTGTTCTTCCTCTTTTCAGAACATCCTTATACCTTAGATACTGGCCACCACGTTTCTGCTTGCCGTACTGGAGTTCTGAAAAGAAAATGTTCTTTGCCACGCGCTCGTCTGCCATTCGCGACACATGACACATTTTCGCACCACCTTACATTGTTGCACAACTCTTGAGAGACGGGCAAAATTCACACTGACTGACAGGATCACGTTTCTAATCTTTTAGATTCGGTAACAGCCACATGGGGTGTAAAGCCACGAGGACTGGTTCAATGAAAACGATGTGACCTTATCAGCAGCTGTCGAAAAATAACACCTCGCGTTGCAACAGAGGGCAAAGAGATACAGATGCGGAGATAAAAGCGAGTGGTCGGGAGTTGGTGGACGGAGAAAGCTCATCGAGTGTACAGTGACTCACGGATACCAACCAGCTCGGGGGGTTCTACTGCGAGGTCCGCAAACTCATAGATCCCACTTGCAAAGCAAAGATTTAAAGTCAGTTGACGATGAACGCCTCCTGACGAACAAGGAAGAAGATGGGCTGAGTATTTCAACACCCTGCTCAATGTGGATCGCGCAGGGGATTAAGATCCCTTAATGTCTATGCCTGAGCCCTTAATGTCTATGCCTGAGCCCTTAATGTCTATCCAGATCGGTAATGAGTTGTATAAACCACTGATATTAGACGAGACTGTTGCTGCAATCAAGCAGTTGCTTTGTTGTCATGATTTTATACCAGGTGAGTTGCTTAAATACGGCGGTGAGGAGGTGCACGTTTTTGTATAGAGGTTTTTTCTTCGTACGTGTGATGAAGAACAAGTGCCAGCTGATTGTATAGTATTCCGTATCTACGCCTAATACAAAAAGGGAGATCATCCCGATTTTAATTCCTACCAAGGTATTTCACTCCTGTCAGCCCCTGGAAAAGTCTTTGCCCGTGTGATGCTGCTCAATCGCCTTAGGCCTCTATCCGAAAGGATTCTTCTGCAAACCCAATATGGCTTCTGACCTGACCGTGACCGGAGCACTTGTGAAGCAATCTTTTCGATATTTAAGTAAATTACAGGAAAAGAGTAGGACCAACAGTGATTTCATTAGAGGAATGGTTTTCAGGCGTCAGTGTAGTTTTGGTTTTCTAGGTTAGGTCTGTCAATGACATACACAGGCAACTGTCTTAACCCTCCAGATATGATTTGAACTCCTGATTGTTTAGTTGAAGTTTTGAAAATTGTGTCGGTGACTATATCTTTTTTATGAAAACTTATTCCGTAAAATTTTGTAAATTATAAAATCCTATATATTTACAGTACCGGTATCACGAATATTCTTACTATTTACTATTCTAGTAAAGTACATTTTCATGATAGCGATTTTAGTTCTTAACTTGGTTACATTAGGGATTAGAGTCGCTTATGTGACATATGTGTCATAGTAAAGTTTTGATTTACTATTTACTATATTATAGAGATTACATGTTAGCGACTTTAATCCCTAATGTAAACAAGTTAAGAACTAAAATCACTTGCATGAAAATTTACATTTACTATGAGAGTAAATAGTAAAAAACTCATAACAGAGGTGCAGAATTCTACTAAGTTAGCAAGCACGAGCGTTCGCTCTGACGTTTGGCTCTATTCATCAGCAAATGCTCGCTGTTCTGTTACTATTCAATAATAACAGAACAGCGCAACTAAATTCTATAATAGTTGAGTACGTAGTTCTTTCTATCCCGATCATTTAAATATTTTTCCTTGTACATACCTATATACCTACACGTATATTTTGCACTTATTTGACTAAAATTCTAATCGTTGAGTCGGTCGGTTTTGTTTATAATACAGTAGCAACTTATATTTGTTTTATTTTATTGCAATCTTGTGTGAGTGATTGTTTTTCTAAAATAACTGACACGTGAGTCACAGTGTTTATTTCTTTTTAATTATGTTTTTTTAAGCGGTTTAGTTTAAAGTTTAGATAGTTTTAATAAAAAAAAATCAAATTAGTAGATTTTATGAAAATTAAAACTTGTTACCATTTTGCGGATCTTCCTCAACATATGTGTGAAGCACGTCTTGCATACTCGTATGTTCTTTTTATAAGAAATTGACTTTTGTAAACCGTTACAAACATTCTAATTCTGCTTCTGGAGCCTAACATGTGAACATTATTGTTCTTTTTTTATTCGTTCAAAATATTGGCCATGTTAACTTTAAACACGGAACATGAATTTCGAATCGTCTTCAAGAAATGTGTCTCATGTTTCAGCTTCCCTTGACAAAACATAATTATACAATAAAGACAACGATGGCAAAAATTTTAAATTGCTACTATTTGACAGCGCCAATGAACTGTTTAAAATTAATGATTATCTGCATCATTATCATATCATTCGGTATTTCATTCCTATAAAACTTGATAACAAAATAGAGAAGAGATAGTAGTCTTGAAAACAATAAAATCACGCTTCATGGATTAAATAATATTCTCAGTAGCGGCCCAAATTATGGAATTGTAGGCGGTAAATGGCAATAGGCTCGTCTGCTATTAATAATATGATTTGGACTCAATAAAGGCATTAGTGAAATGTAGTAGTACCTACAGTCAGCATCAAAAATGTGTATACTCGTAGCGAAATGCAAACGCTAATTTCTTAGAAAGTTATTGGTTAAAATCATAAAATTTAAATGACCATGTATTTTTATATATCCACAGATACTATGTATGAAATCGGTCAAGATTTCAATCAGTATTTCCTCTAAAACTCGCTTTTGAATGTTGCAACGTGCATAAATCTTTTTGATGCTGTCTGAACATCTCCGCCTGACCCTTCGGGGAAAAGAGGGGTGATGCAAATTATGTATGTTTATACCATTTTGTATATTTTTCGTTTCAGATTAAACATGTGTACTAAGTACGAGTACTGCTGTTGCTGCATAGACCTGAGGATAGGATGTCTGATCCTCGGTTACATGGGCGTGGTAAGGAATGGATTGTTCTTATAGTATTTAATACAATATATTACGAAAGGATTGTCATCTTTGACGTAGTAGGTCGAATTCCGTGATCCGGCGATGATTACGTGTTTCTTAATAGCAGATACGAGTTTATAATAAAATTGTGCCCGGTAGATGAAAATACCTATGATAGGTATCGGCGAAATATGAGTGTAGCAATACTCTGTACATGACTGTTGACCTCAAGATCCTCAAGTTTCCAATAATACTATATAAAGTGTTTCAGTAGGGGTAGCCATAGTTTAAATTAAATAAGTATGTTAAGTATGTAAGGAGAGAGAATGTAAAACAGTCGAAACGCCATTCTTCAAGTATATGTTACGGCTAAAGATGGATGTGAAAATAAAATTAAAATTTGCTATACTTTATTTTTACACCCATCTTTAGCTATGACATATAAATGTATACATTGGCATCTCGGAAACGGTACAAATGATGTGAATGAAAATTTGTACCTTGATAACGTTTTGCTTTTCAAGTTTGTCTATATAGGTTTATATTCCCTGGAAAAAACGCATTTATACACAATTTTATTTTCTAAACTTTCCTTTAAATTAGTTACTCAACAACAGATAGATGCCTTCCCTGAAAAACCACGATATTACAAAAACACAAAAACAGATGAAATAAAATGATTTATTTTGCAATAAGGGTAATTGTAACTACCTTTACATGATCTATTTTTACTGTAACTGCCGTCGGTTGCTAGTATTTACAGAATGAGTATCAGACAGTTTGACAAAGTGTGAAATGATAGACATATTAAATTTCCAAATTTATATGTTGAGACAACAGTGAGAATATTATATATTACGTGCCGCAATTATTTTTAGAATACTGTTGCCGCTGTTCCGTAGGCGCTGCAGTAGGGAAGCTGTTTTCTTGCGCATGATTGCATGAAACCCATCTGTGTGAGTTTCTGAAGCACTGCAGCGCCACAGCAGCACCAACAGCACTCTAAAAGCAGGAATATATACAATATACACGAGGAATAAAAATGGGAATTGAACCCTGCGGGACGCCTATTGTGATCGCAGATCCTGGAGATCTCTTGCCATTAACATCGATCCTTTGAATTCTATGGTTCAAATAAGTCAACAGATCGAGAGCCTTGTCCCTTATCCCATAGTGGTGTAATTTCCTGATAAGTGTATAAAGATGTACACAGTCGAAAGCCTTTGACAAGTCGCAGAATATTCTAAGAGCATCTTGCGAGTCCAACCAGGCATCGAATATATTTTCATGGATTCTACTCCCGCATCTCTAGTTGAACTATAATAAAAGGTTAAAAATACTATGATGCTGTTGCCCGCGACTATGTCAGCGTGTATGTTGTATTTATTATCTATCACTTAAATTTCATAACAATTGGTTCAGTAGTTTAGTCATGATGAGGTTACTTTCGCATTTAAAATGGTGTGGAGATTGAATGCTTTGAGACAATATGTTGTATACCCATTTACTCATCCATGTATCCAACTCTGTTTGTTTTGGGTATAGTAGGATCTAACGGGTAAGTAGGGATCTAAGTCTCACATCGTACTCGTATATCGTACCTATATGTTCAAAATACCAACCAACGAGGCACAACACGGATATAAATAATTTCTTACATAGGTACAGAGATTGCAGTAAATAAGCTCACGACTGTGTAGATTCAGAGGCTCTAGTGTAAGTTTCTTTTAACAAACGAAACGAAAACGCGCGTGCCGATTGAACAGCTACGAACTCTTCGCCAATCGCAGTGCTGAACGCAGTAAACGCGACTAAAGACGGCAGAGCTCTTACACAATGGATAAAATACGAAACGTAATATGTTTTCGTAAACATTTTGGTAAGAACTTACACTAGTGGTACCGATGTCGTCTTAGTAATTGAGTCCATTTTTAACAAACCTTAAAAAAGAAGGAAGTTATCAAGTTTTTTTTTTATATAATATAATATTATATATATTATAATATTTTATAATATAATATTATATATAATATAATAAAATAAAATATTATAATAAAAGATTTAATGCAACTAAATTTTTCAGATCGGCGACATCCAAATGTTCGTGGCCTTCGTACTGTTTTTGGTCGGGTTGGTAAGAGAGAACGACAATGAAGCAAATTATACAAATGCCGCGATCACCGCCACGAGCTTAATAGTGCTGGGCTTCATAATACTGTCCTTCTCATTCGACATCATCCTGCTCATTGGAATACATAAGGTAACTCGATTTTTGATAGATTAAGTTACTTTTAGCCATTACAGATACTGAATAGTCAAAGATAAAAAAAAAGATATTTATTTGCCAAGGAAATACAGAAGTTGAAATCAGATCCAATCAAATCAAATACATTTATTTGCATAACACAGGTTAAATAAAGGTGACATGAGAATGAATATGTATTCTGAGTTATACCGCTAAGGGTGTGCAAATGTGCGTGATAATTACATAGATCATAATTCAGTAGTAAGTTGCTGCCAACGTCGAAGCAAAAACACACCTTGCCTTTAACAGCAAGCAAATATTCTACATCATTAACAAGAATTATTCCCGGACGTAGATATAGGTACTTAAATACGTAAATACTTTACTAATAAATACAAAACTAATAAACAAATAGAAATATTATAATTATAACTTAAACAAATTAATAATTCAATATACCCATCTGGTAATAAATTTCATATTTGACAATTGCTACTATGAAACTTATATTCCTAACCGTATCTACCACTCAAATCATATTAACAAAATTTATTTAAAATGGCTTGCTCTCTTCTTTCTATGTTGCCGTGCCCAACAGAGTCCATATTGTACTATATTATCAGTAAATAACATATGTATTAAACATATGGTGTGCAATAAACGAATTGAGTATTGAGTATTCAGCTACAATTTAATTGTAATCTTACCTAGTTTTTCATTTCTTGTGTAGACACCATTTTCAGAAGCCGTGCTTTATTTCTGAATATTCAGAATGGAAGTTTTCATATTTTTGTTGTTTCATTTATACACATTAGGTAGCTATTTTTTTGTGATGGAGAGCGCTTCTATAAAATTCATTTTTAGCTTAGTATATAGCCGTTTTGACAAATTTACTATTTTCACTGACCTTAGAAAATACGTGTGAGTTATTGCTTACAAAAATACCAATTTCTAAATTAAATAACTACATATATCAAGATCAAAATCTTAAATTTAAAAATGGGTGTCAAGCTTGCAAAATCGTGCTTCACCGGTTATTGTTCTCAAACTAGCTCAGGGGCCCATATTTCAATATTCAGATTATAAATAGGCTAAATAATTTTGAACTTCGACTGAATTCAATTAAAATAAAATTTTAAAATCTAGTCCAGTAGCGTCATGTCTGATCCATCGCCATCTGTGAATGGTAAACATAATATTATGAATTTGAGGGTGCATTTGTTTTATGGGTCAGCATTATGAATAAATCACGATCATTTTACCATTAACGAATCGAAGATGACAAGGTGTAATGGGCTTGCTACCATGGTGGGTTTCTGCGTGGTGTCCAAAGAGTTTCCGAGGCCCAAGAGCCAAGAGCCTTGCAGACCTCTCCGCTCAACCCCAGCCGGAGGATACTTGACGAGGATTCATAAAAAACAGAAACGTTACCTATATACCCCTAATCATCTAGGATCACCTTCGTATTATTTTTAACATCACAACCATTTGTTTGAGAAAGGAAAAAATCTCACAATTTTTTCTTATTATGGCTATATTTGTTTCAGCTCAAGCGTGGTTATGTGAAGGCCCACTTAATTTTCAAGTTGACGTGCGACGTGTTAAGTATCATCTTCATGATTGGCTTCGTAATCGCTGCGACAACTATGGATTCTGACCTAGTCATTGTGGCCTCTGTTTCTACTGTTTCATTTCTTCCCGGCTTCCGTATGTACTTTTTAATGTATTTTTATATGGTATATGGATATAGTGTGCTTGGATGGTTATGTCGTAATGGAAAGACGAGCCAGTCAGTCATAATAGTATCAAGGCTGACTGACCAGGGTGCACCGGATGATCTCGGGTTTTATTACTCACAAAGGCTTTTTCTCTTTAATTTCTTTGGAATCACATTGGTTCTTTAGAAAAAATCCTTTAGTTACTTTTTACATCATTCAAATCAAGAAAGGACTGAAACCTACTCTGCAAAAATAACACAAATATTTTTTTTTACCAAATACGGACCCAATGTTGGGTACGGATCTCTCTCTTCGGTTTTAGACCACCAAACTGGCATGCCCTGGTCTACCCGGCCATGCCATGCCACAAAAAGTAATGGATGGTGTGTGTGGACTACACACACCATCCTTTACTTTTTGTAGCCCTCTCAAACGAGCAGGTTCTTCATTTTGTTTTCCTTCTCCGTTAACACATATAATAATCGAATAATGATCTAAGGATTCTGATCTATTGCGTAACTTGGTTTTTAAATGAAACGAAACCATCTAGCGACGCCTTTACCACGACATGCAACTGGTACTTCACCAATCGGAGCGTCGAACTTACTGCTTATAGCGCGCCGATTCATGAAGAGTAAGAGCACATCCGTGACAAAGGACGTCAGAGCTTTTCATAAATTAACAAAATACGCAACGAAAAATGGTTACATAAACAATTTAATAAAAACTTACCTATGGTAACATGGTAAAGTCGGTCGTTATCAAAAACAGAGCCTCCTCCTCCTGGCGTTGAAGCCAAGTGTTCAACAGCTAGATTATCACTGTTTTTTACTTGCAATTAACACTTTTGTATTCATTATTTTCAGTTATAGGCATCTACTTCTTGCTAGTAATCAGGAGTTACTACCTGCAGATGGATGACGGTACAGCTAGGCCAGTCACCTACCGCACCGCTTAAATTAGGTTTTTGATGATTAATGACTTAATTATTTTGATTATGATATTGACTGATCGATAATTTATCGATTGATCGATGATCGATAATTTCCAATTATTAATTTGTATAATAAATGAGTATTGTTTGCCTTAAATGTCGATTATTTTTGCGCTAGCTTCCGTCCGTGGCTTCGCCCGCGTGGATTACCTGTACATTTTTTCGGGTCAAAAATCAGCCTACAATCTTCTTCGATAAATAGGCTATAACATGCAAAAACGAAAGCTTATACGCCGACACGTGGCGCAGAAAGTCGTTCATATATATACATAAAAAAAGTATGAATGTTAAGCGGGCTCTTAAAAAAGTGAGCATAATGAAATGATATCATCAGTTCCATGTGAGTCTGGCTGGTCTGACCTTGCTAGCACGGCGGGCGACCGATGTGGAACGTGGAACGCTATAGCGACCTAGGTATACCTATAAACGTTTAAGTATTTATGTTATATTATATAATACGTACTATCAGTGACTGCCTCATTGGCCTAGTGGCCGCAAGCGCTACTGCTGAGCGTGAGGGTTCGATTACCAGGTCGGGCAGTAATATTGGGTTTTCCTGTATTTAAATTCTTAGTAGCAGAACAGAGTCTGGAAATGTGGAAGAAAAAAACATATTGCGCCAACCCCAAATAATTTGGGATAAGGGCAGGAGAATGATGATGATGATGATGACTCGTAAATAAGACAAAGAAAGTAGGTACAGAAAAAGACGATTCTAATATGGTACCGGATAGTGAACGCGTAAGGTATTTGATCAGTAATAACACAAGACACACCTGGCTTACACTAAAACGATGTGTCATCTTACCCTGCCATAAGAAGAAATAATAAGCAATGCTAATGTGTTCTGATGAAAGATTGCGACAGTGCTATATAATAGGTAAGCTAAAAAGAGAGAAAAGACACGTAAAAAACGAATGCTATGTAAAGAATTGTCTATATATGTAACAAAGCCTGTGACATTGCATAAATTACATTACGCTACTCCTTTGAATGCCTCATCGGTAGTGGTCGTAAGCGCGGCTGTTGACCGTGAGGTCAAGGGTTCGATCCCCAAGTCGCGGAAAATGTTATTGGGTTTTCTATTAAAAAAATCTATAGTCTAAGCTAAAGCTATACAAGCTTTAAATTTTTTGTATTTAGAACCTTACTGTGGTTGAAATACAATTTTTAATACAAAACTAACAACTATGACCAGTACTAAACTGATAGTTTTGGATTCAGAACTTTATTTACGTCAAAATAAAGTTGATAATAAAAGAACTGGTTCCTACTTTATTTATTCTTAAAAAAACATTGCCCCACACTAGGAATAATTACAGCACCGTGGGTGCGTTAACAAATACAAATATTCATAAAGACATACACCCAGACCCGAAACAACTATCTGTAGATCATACAAATATTTGATCCGTGCGGGAATCGAACCCGCGACACGTAGCGCAGCAGTGTCGCCTTGTTTTGTAATAAAGCCGGATAAATATTTATTAGATATCTATATCATGAAAAGTGAAATATGCCTTAGTCTATGACAAAGAACAGACCATAGTCCTGAAAATCTTTTTAAATTTAAATTTCTAATTTATGAACACGCAAAGCTTCTTGGAGTGACGTAATGTATATTTGAAGTAAGCTTTTACGTTTATTATTAGATTGATAGCCCTCTTGAGTATGGAAACAGACACATCAAGATCATTTTTCTTATTCAGGCATAACATTCCATTACATGACAACGTCAGGTGTCTGCTGGCTTTGCTCGAGGAACTAGGGTGGATCGAATAAACCAATATTTATTCTTGTGACCCATATGTATGATGTAAACTTGTGGAAATCAGCCCGTTTATACCACGTTGGCGCAGTGGTTGAGAGATTGAGTGCTGAGCTACATGTTGCGGGTTCGATTCCCGCACGGAACAAATATCGGGCATAATATCGGGTCTGGGTCTTTGTGTATGTGACTCTCCGGTCGTGTCGGATTGCCGTCCCATCGGACTAAAAGAGTGAAGGAATAGAGAGAGCACCTGTGTCTGCGCACACACTTGTGCTCTATAATATCTCCTGCGTAGTTGGCTAATATCCGGTGAGATTGGCTGCCGTGACCGAAATCGGTCAGTAGGAGATTATTATTTCACACCGTCATTTCCATCGAAACAAAGTGGTAAGAAAATAAATAATTTATTTATTTGTGGAGGAACGAGGTATGGTGTTCCTCCATTGAAAAGGGAGGATCCTCCGACCAGGCAAGGTGGCCCGACGGGAAGCCCGACAGTTGATGTGACATTCGTATATGTCTTAGAATCTGTGTAAATTCTCATAGTGCGATTCAGGATTTGTTGTTGTCGCTTCACTCCGATAGATGGCGCTTTACTTTTTGCCATGTTGCGGGTAGTCGCTACAATTATTAACCAACATACGTTATCAGAGAAATTCGACACGTACTTATAAGTTATAGGTTACATACTATTTGACAAGTCATTTAAATACAGATTGTGCTAGAAGTGGCAATGAATTCAACGTAGCTACAAGTTGCACTCAGCAATCTCGGCTCCGTGCTTGCAAAAACATCTAATGATTTGTCTTGTTGTAAAATGTTATTTATGCGAGTTAGATCTAAGTACAGTGGACTGGTAGTGAGGGTTACTGTACTAGTTTCAGGGACTGAGAATAGAGGTCGCTGGCGTAGACGAAGAGTGTGTAGATTGTTATTGAATGAAAGCTCTACTGCTCCGCGGAAGAGGAGGATTCGATAATAAATTATTATGCTAATAACTGCCGTATGGTTGGTGGCCGCAAGCGCGACTGCTAAGCAATCCGGATTCGATTCCCGGGTCGAGCAAAGAGTTATTGGGTTTTTCTGTATAGAAATTCTCAGTACCAGCATGGAGTTAAGAACTGTGCCTGGTTGACAGCAATAGGATCGTCCCCTATTACATAGGACTCAATAACGGCATCGGCGAACGGTGGATGTACAATAGTACATCTCTGCTTAACCCTTCGGGGATACAGACGTGATGCTCTGTTATGTTATGTTAAATGCTTATGGAGACATTTTTTTCCAGAAAATCTCTCATTAAAAATCATTAATGTTTTTTTTTCGGGTCCACAGAAAAACGTTATTAATGTTCGCTTCCTATCTATTAATATTTTAAGATTTATAAGACACCAAGGTAACCTTACTCGTATAAGTTCTTTTTTAGTATCGTCAGTTAGACAAAAGAAAATTCCATCGTTGTATTGGACGAGGCAAGAGCGTCTGCGCGAGCTAGCCGGAGACACAGACAAGGTGCAATTGATGTACAATAACGATAGGAGTAAAGTCCCACTGTGTATTAGAATGACATAATGCCAGCCAGACCAGAGGGGAATTCTTGAGCAAGATCATTTTCAAAATCGAGGTACTCCAAAAAACCATCGCGGTTATCGCGCACCTATCTTTTTCCAAATTCTCGGTCTGACCTAACTTTCAAGTTTGGCAGCCTACTTACGTAAAAATAGCGACAGCAACTCGACGGGAACGCAACAGTAACGCGACAGCAACGCGACAGCAACGAGACAGCAACGCGACAGCAACGCGACAGCAACGCGACAGCAACGCGACAGCAACGCGACAGCAACGCGACAGCAACGCGACAGCAACGCGACAGCAACGCGACAGCAACGCGACAGCAACGCGACAGCAACGCGACAGCAACGCGACAGCAACGCGACAGCAACGCGACAGCAACGCGACAGCAACGCGACAGCAACGCGACAGCAACTCGACAGCAAATCGACACCAACGCGACATACCTGCCTAAGCAGTAAGCACGCAAATGTAATGACGATTGGTCACATCTTCTACATTTGATTTTTCTACAAAATAAATAGTATTAAGTCATTAGTTAAATGTAGGTCAACAACAAAACGGGTGAAGTAGACAGCTGAATATTAATCATCACGGGTTATTTACCTTAACCGGATAATTATTCAGGTTAGGACAACGCACTTAGAAAAAACCCTTGTTTTAACCAAGTAGTAACGCAGAACTTAGAAACAGAGACTTAGTAACGCATTAGAACTTAGAACAGTATTTAATTGAATTTATTTTTTAACCCACAGGTAAAGTACTTTTTATGGTGTTTTATACTTCATTATTATAAACTAGCTGTGCCCGCGACTTCGTTCGCGTGGATGTCGGAACTTAACAATGTATTTTTTAGTGAGACCAAATGCACTTAACCCTATTTTTTCTAAAATAAAAGAATTTTTCTAAAATAAAAGTAGCCTAAGTTACTCCTTATTACATCAGCTACCTGCCAATAAAAGTCCCGTCAAAATCGGTCCAGCCATTTCAGAGATTAGCCTATACAAACAGACAGACAGACAGACGGACAGACAGACAAAAATTGTAAAAAATGTTATTTTGGTGTATGTACCGTATATATATTCATATGCATGTAGTAAAAAACGGTTATTTCAATATTACAAACAGACACTCCAATTTTATTTATATGTATAGATGTATAGATGTATAGATGTATAGATAACACAGTTATAATAACTGCCTCATTGGTCCGGTGGTTGCAAGCGCGACTGCTGAACGTGAGGTCCTGGGTTCGATTCCCGGGTCGGGCAAAGTGTTATTAGGTTTTTCTGTATGTAAATTATCAGTAGCAGCACGGAGTCCGGAACTGTGCCCGGTGTACCGTGCGGGAATCGAACACGCGACAAGTAACGCAGAATGTATCGCTTAGCCACTGCCAACCGTACCGATAGATATAGCAAAAGAAACCGGTGCCCAATTTAGACCAAAACTTTTATGTATAAATCGTTATGCGCGTGAGTTGAACCACGGGCAGGACGGCGATGGAGGGTCACCTCAACCTTGGCGGTGCGTGTTTCCTACGAGCCATCTCACCTTCGATCATTTTGGCCAAAGTGACTCGGCTTTTGGTTCTAGATTTAAATATTTAACGGATTTTTTCAAAAATACTTCTACAAACGGACACCCGTAAACAATAAATTTTCCATATTATTTGCCGATTTCAAAATAAAAACAGGGACCTCAAAAAAAAAATTGGCTTACCTACTTATATAGACCATTTGATTTGTTTTTTAAAGGTATATGAGAAAACTTATTATTTTCCCCATTTTTAGTTATTCTTTATTTCGTTTGTGTTTTTAGGGTTCCGTACCCAAAGGGTAAAAACGGGACCCTATTATTACCCTGTCTGTCCGTCCGTCCGTCTGTCCGTCTGTCTGTCACCAGGCTGTATCTCAAGAACCGCGATAGCTAGACAGTTGAAATTTTCACAAATTATGTATTTCTGTTGCCGCTATAACAACAAATACTAAAAACAAAATAAAATAAATATTTAAGGGGTTTTTGCCCTTTTTTGCTCGTAGGCACTTGAAATATTCACAAAATACTCAGCTGTATTTTTACTTTAATAATAAATACTCGTACCTACTGTTGTTTACCTAGTCAATGGTACGGAACCCTTCGTGCGCGAGTCCGACTCGCACTTGGCCGGTTTTTTTATTTGCCGGACTTTGTTAGAGAAGTATAATTTTATAGCCAAACAAATTAGTATATCTTGTGGGTTCTCCATTTAAAAACATACGTAGGTACTATTTGGTAATTTTGAAGAGATATTAATTAGTAAGATATTAAATTTGTAAATCAATTATGCCGGCCATCGACGCCGTCCATAAAACTTAATTGCCAATAACTATCTTGTATCAAAACTCAATGATTCTGCCTACATTATCGTAATGTTTACACCAAAGTATATTTTTTTTATTGTGTTTTTATATTTGTTTACCCAAAATTAAACAAAATTATTTTTTATTTGTGTGCATTTTTCATATTAGGTAGGTATATACCTACCTTACTGTGTTCATCATGTATCAATCATACAATATGTTTACAATATCATTGACAGTTCCATATTTTTAAATAATAAGGCTCCAGACCCAGACAAGACATAATGAATAATGGATGTATACAAATCAATGTATGTATGTACTTTATGATGTAGGTATGTGCTATTTTCCAATAAAGATTTACGTTTTGGCCCCAACGCTGATCCCAATGTTAGTCCAATGCAACATATGTATTGAAACAGAGTATTGGCCCAACACTCGCACAAACTTTGCGGGATGGCCAGTCTGTAAAAATTTCAAAATACCTAGAGCAATAGGTTGGCTTGGCCCCCTATTACATGGGACTCAATAGTGGTATCGGCGACACTGCCTATCCCTTCGGAGGATAACAGTATGATGTTTAAAGCAGTTATTTTAGGCAATGCAAAAAGGTGTGGAGGGATAAGGGGAGACCTTTGCCCAGCAGTGGGACAGTAAAAGTGAGTAAAAATATATATAAAATATTTAACAAAACTTTAATATTACAGTCCCCCCCGTAATCACTTTACTGTTAATTTGACCCCCAAAGTCTGGCTGCGACCGCGCCTGCCCATTAAATGAGACTCAATAACGACATCGACGAAATATATATACTTCTGGCTTAAAATAGAGCCGTGATGCAATGCTATGTTGACCACCATTATTTATCTGTATAGTCCGCCAACTCAGGCCAGCATGATGGACGAAGGCCTAACCCTTATCATGGGCCCGTGGATGCCATCTGAAACATTATTCTATTATTATTATAGTGTAACCAACCTATCGCGCTTTACAACTGCTTTTCTACATTTCATTAACCCGTCCATTGACTTGTGTAGATCTGGATTTATAAATAAAAAAAAAAACATCAAAATCAGTGCACTTGAATTCCGTCAGCAAACAAAGCAGATAATTGAGTTGATGACCGCGTATGAGTCAGATATTTATCTAATTTCTAAGAATTATCTATTAAAATAACTAGTTGAAGTATTTTGAGTTTGATTTGCCGTTGTTTACGGCATTTTACAATGTTATATATAAGGCTGTGTACACAAACAACAAGTGATTATAGTAGTTAGCTAGTTTTTTTTTGTGTTTTCGTCGTGCCCGCGTGCTGTATTATTGCGCCAGTCAGTTAAGAGAGCGTCCCTAAGACAGTCGCACTTTGCATTTATATCCAATAAGTCCCGAATTTATATTTTTTTTTTTATTATATAGTGATTGTTTGTTCTCCAATAATCAAAACGTGAGTACCAGTGTTTATTTAATTTTTATAGGTATTTAAAAATTGTTAAAATAAAAATAAATATCTAACTATACAAAATAAAAAAGATTTCTGTAAAAAAAAAACTATTTAAATACTTGTTAATATTTTGCGTAGGTATTTATCTACCCCAAAATCTCTTGGAGCTTGTATTGCGTTTTTGTGTACAAAAGAAACTCGCAGTTATCTGCTATTTTGTACTTTTATAAATTACAAATTTAGGTACCTATAACTAACGCGATAATTGATATTTCTAAAATTTACTAATAATATAGTTTTTTTTTATTACTACATGTACTTAAAAATAACTTTTCTCATTGTAAACGAATATTTTGTAAGAGTATCCATGGGGTTTCTTGCCGGTCTCTTCTACATAGGACCAACCAACTGCAGAACCGTGCACCTAGATTCGTAACTTTTATAAAAATATTTCAGAGGCCAATATGAAATTAAAAAAAAATACTTTGACTTTTACTTACTTATCTTGTTTAATACGGTTTGTACAACGGTCTACAATAACAACAAAAACATTACAAATAAATTATACACCGCAAATTTTATTACCGGCTTATATATAGAACACGTTCTTAGATCAGAAATTTAATTTAGACTTGGCGCCGTTATTCATGTTTTACTTGAAAAAATATACCAAATTTTTTTTTTTGTTAAATCTGTGTATTGGTATATAATTTATATACTTAATGAAATTGAAAAGCGATTTTTATAGGAAATAGTGATTGAAATCTTGTCCAATTTTAGACATACATATTTTTGATGCTGACTGTACGATAGATAAAACGAACTTTGTTCGTTTTTTAATTTCTGAAAAACTTATATTTAGTTTTTTGTTGGTAATTTCATATGGTTTTACTTACAGAATAAGCATTCGTGGTAAAAAAAAATGGTGTTGTATCTACTTTTAACTTTTAAAATATCATTTTTTTTTTTTTTATTTGGAGCTCATTTTATTGAAGTTTATTTTATTTAAAAACATCTATTATTCAATGCTATGCACGACTAACTGTGTGATGGGGGCGCACAGTGTGCAATTTAACAAAAGTTGAACTACTACAATAAAAGGTTACAATATAGGATTAATATAGGTAATTTTTTTTAAAGAATAAAATTAAATATACCTCTATGAATAACAAATATTTACAGGTCGCACGTTCCTTAAGACTATGAAGATACCGAAAAAATTAAAAACATAAATTACAAAGATTGTTCTACTTACAAATAAAAACTTTTTTTAAAATCTTTTTTATAATAATACCACAATAAACAGCTCAACTAAGTTGTATAAAAAGTAGTAACATTTTGTTTTAAATATCTTATTGTTCTTTTAGTTGCGCAGCTGCTGAACATTGCGGTTCTGGGTTCGACACCCAGGTCGGGCAAAGTGTTACTTATACGGTTTTCTGTATTGAAATTCTCATTAGCATGCCAGAGTTTGAAATTGTGCCCTGTAAATGGCTATAAGCTTGTTTCCTATTCCGGAATTTAATAATGGCGTCGATAATATAGATATATATATATGTGGATGTATTTACATCGTCTATCCCCTCAGTGAAAACAGGCGTGATGCTAAGTTGTTTTTATTTGTGATATAGCTCTACGTAAATACAAAAATGTCAAGCGCATTCCATTACTATCTGCAGTATAGTGACAAAACAATTTACCAACGTGTTAATTACACGTAATTATTAGTTAATTATCTGGACAAGTACTTTTTGATGACTAGTCCGGAGAAGCAAACTTTCATTTATGAAGATTTTGTTTGGTATTGATTTGAAAGGACTGCCATTGGTCTACTGTTAGCAAGTGCGGCTGCTGAGCGTGAGGTCCTGGGCTCGATATACAGGCGTCGATAAGAGATTTCTTTTTTTTTCTACTTCATTCGTAGAACTATAAAAGTTAAATTGCGACGGCGGGCTGCCGCCCGGCGCGGGCGTAGGCGTAGCGTCGCGAGAGAAACCTTTTAATTTGTCTGATACGAACACTATAATTATTAAAGTTTTTTGTTGTTGACACTTTAAGTTCTTATTTTAAAAGTTTATTCACGAAAAGTACTTTATATTTTTGTCTAGTTCATTCGAAAAAGTTACATTGTGCGGCCACACGTGGCGGCAGCGCCGGGGCGTCACGGTACTCAATATGTATGCGGCCAAGGTTATAACAAAGAGAATAGGGAGTGGCAGTAAATTAGGTGTCAGACAACCTGAATTACCAAAAGCACATCAAATTGGGGCTTTGATCCTTACAATTATGGTAAAATACAAAGTATTCTAGAAATCTATATTACGAAAAAAAAAAAACAAGAACATCAAAAAGAAATTTAAAAAGAAGATCGGTATATTTTAGCAAACCTCCTTACCTACATTATTTTCTTTGTGACTTTTTTTAAACTTCATATTGACAGAAACGTATACCAAGAACGTTTATTAGCTATTTAAATTCTATGATGATTCATGGTACAGTGAGATCTTTGATAAATTTGTCCACAAGAACACCAAGAGGTTTTTTACCGAGGTACTTATTTATATTTTTTGTTTTAGTCTTACAAGACAAAAGAATTCCACGATAGATAGGTAGCATTACAAAAAACTATACCTAAAAAACGGGCCTTTTGTGGAACTAAACTTTATTTTTATAAATTTGATAATATTTTCTAAACTAAATCGTTAATATCTTTGCTATTGGATCGAAGCACTCAATAATTAATACTTTCATGATCATCATCAGCCATAACGCTACTTCGCCCACTGTTGGGCCTCCCTATGAAAAAGCCAGTCTCTACGTTCTTACGCCAGTCTTTATTAGTACTTTATCCCAATTAGCCCCGCGATTCTGAAATAGCTGCATTTTACGGTGACTTAATTCTAGCTTCAAGAGTAGGTACCTAACCAGCTACATCATAGCCGAAAATAAAGTGGCACTTTGCGGGTCACAGCTGAACACATAATCAACATATGTAATAAAGTATATAACACAGTACAGTCACCATCAAAACTTTGTATACACGTAGAGAATTTCTAACGTTTATTCCTGGAAAACTATTGGTTTAAATCATAAAAAAATTACTACATATATATTTTTATGTATACGCAGATACTATGCGTAAAATTGATAAAGATTTCAGTCCCTCTTTCATCTAAAAATCGCTTTTGAATTTCATTAAATGTATACATCTTATTGATGCTAACAGTACAGTCCAAAATACGCTTCTTTTTGATATTCCAAGCTGTTAAAACAAAACTAGATGTCTGTAGCTACATTTATTAATTAATTAAAAAACAACAAAAGTACCATCACAGAACACTAATTCAATACTTTAGGGAGTTGTAACATGCAAGCTACTCACAGTGTAATTAAAGATATTTTCCGGTCCATTACCTACGTAATCAGAGTGGCGATGACGACATAGCTCCTAGGAAAATTCGATTAATTTTCCGCATTCATTAGACATTTTTTATCATAGCGTTGCTGTATCTTGGCCGTAGACTCCCGGGCCCGGCCCGGGTATGAAAAAACTACAGGAGTATTTAAAATTACTCTTTTATTTTATAGATAGCATTTTATTTTATAGTAAAGGCAAAAGTCGCAAGCGCAACTGCTGAACGTGAGGTCCTGGGTTCGATTCCCGGATTGAGCAGTGTTATTGGTTTTTTTATATGGTATTTCTCAATGGCAGCGCGTGGTCTGTGTCCGGTAGTTGGCTAAATTTGTTCACGAAGATTATTGTTTTATTGTAAACTAGCGACCCGCCTCCACTTCGCACGGATGGAATTTACTAATTAAGAAAATGAGAAATTTCATACAAAAATATTATACTATTGAAATTCCTCACATACCCGGTGGATTTTCCAAAAAAATTCTTTCGTATAAACCTTATCCTGACAATTACGAAGACAACAAAAAGCCAAATCGGTCGAGCCGTTCTCAAGTGATACTCCGTGATACAAGAATCAATTGGTTTTTATTTATATAGATAATACATAATTATGTATACTCTGTTCAAGGAACGAAATTATATAACCATTTACGATAGCTTTTTGTAGTGAAATATTGATAAATTCGAAAGTTCACGAACTCCTCAGAACAATACTTAAATTTATGTCAAAAATAAAAAAACAAAATAAAAAAAATCCGTTGTGCGTGACCTCGTTATTCTTCTCTTCCTAAAATGCTTGATCGATTTTGATGTTCTTTTTTAAATGGCCGGCCCGGTAAATGGCTGTTGTAGAGATCCAAAATGCACGTAGACGAAGTTGTGAGCAACACCTAGTTTATTAAAGTTATGTGGGAACTTTATGTACGAATTTACGGTTACATAAGCATAAGCTTATAAACGCCATAAATAAACAAAAACTCGACCTTACGGCTCCAATTTTGTACCTGGGCAATGGGACTGTCGATCCTTTGAAGGTGAACCAGTTATGACCTTGGTTGCCGCATCCCATGGCGATTGGATGTCTGGTCAGACGAGTTACGATATATAGGTACCGTATGCTATGGGTAATGTATGTTTCGGATTAGATTCAAGGACGAAATAACGATATTATGCATTCAAACCTCACTCACGTTTATAATTTTAGATGTCTATAAACATAGTACCTAAGTTTTTTTTTTTATAACATGACAATCGTTATTTTTGTCATAGACACGAGTTTAGAAAAAAACTTAAAAAAAAATACAATAGAGTAATTCGCTAGATATTATTATTATGGTGTACATAAACTGAGATGCACAATCGAATTTTAAGCTTCCAATATATCTCGGCGTCAGTGCGCATGCGCATGTTTGGATTAAAGTTTTGTATGAATAAAGACTTTAATAAGTATAGTTACTTTAATAAGTATAGGTTAACTTAAGATAAACATTACTCTAAGAATACTTTATCTAATACTTAACAGCCCATCCTAGCAGCCTGAAATTAAGAATTGTGCATGGTGGATGACAATAGGCTCGCCCCATATTACTTGGGACTTAATATCGGCATCGGTGAAATTACCAACCTAACCCATTCCTAAAAGTATACCTACTATAACTATCTTTGTAGCGTGTTCAAAATCACGTAACGACGTGCAAACAGGTCAAACATGTTTGCAGTAAAGACCTCATTAAATGTCCATGTAAATGTATGACATAGCTCATAGGGGCCGTCGTCAGGCGCCACATCGGCCCATAAATGACGTCACTCACCCATCTAAATGTTTACCATGTAATAATGAATAGATTGTTACTGATTTAGGGCTATTTTTTCAATGGCTCGATAAACCGCCATAGCCTGTATATGTATATCGTTGTCGACGCTGACGGCACGGTTGGCGCAGTGGTTGAGAGATCGACTGCTGAGCTACGTGCCGCGGGTTCGATTCCCGCACGGAACAAATATTTGTATGATCTACAGATAGTTGTTTCGGGTCTGGGTCTTTGTGTATGTGAATACACACCGTGCCTTGGAAAGCACGTAAAGCTGTTGGTCCTGCGCCTGATCTCTCTCCAGTCGTGTCGGATTGCCGTCCCATCGGACTATGAGAGTGAAGGAATAGAGAGAGCACCTGTGTTTGCGCACACACTTGTGCTCTATAATATCTCCTGCGTAGCTGGCTAATCTCCGGTGAGATTGGCCGCCGTGACCGAAACCGGTCAGGAGGACATTTTTATGTATATCGTGGCTATATTTCCCGAAACGTTGAGCAGAGGTGTAGGTACAACTAGAGCCCCCTCCGGGAAGTGTCCTTCGGCATGGCACCGTGGTGGGCTTCGGTGCGATCTTCTAAGAGTTCCCGAGGCCCACCATATCGTGTCGAGGGGGACAAAAGTGGTGAAAAAGAAATTCAAAACTTCGGACTGCTATTGAAAATTTCTTAACAAAAAAACTTAATAACACTTTACCTTACCCTGGTTTCGAATCTGGTCTTTACGCTCGACAGCTGCGCTTGCGACATCTAGGCCGTTGAGCCGATGAGCCGTTACAACAATTTTTCCTGTTGCTATTAAAACTAATTAGATTTTAGTTGACCATAAAAAACTTTACAGGAAAAATAATACTCGTATTATTCATATTTTGTAGTTAATGTTGATTTCCTCATTGTTAATTGGAAGCAAATTAGGCTTAAGGGATAAAATGTCTATTTTTAGACTATCGTCATCTTCCTAGCCTTTTCATACCTACTAGGGACAGAAACACTGGGCCAGCTAGGTTTAAATTAGTTTTTGATTAGAGCGTAATCTCAGGTGTTCATCATCTGCCAGTAAAATAATTCAATAATAGCTATCAGAGATAAAATATCATTTAAGTAGATAAATAATTGCACTGATAGCTAGAAAGAAAAAAAGGAAGAGAGAAAGAAAGAAAGAAAGAAAGAAACAATGAAAAAAGAAAGAAAGAAAGAAATGTTATTTATTTGTCACTTAGGCACACAAAATAATAAGTTATAAAAATAGCTATAAGGTTAACTGCGACGAGAAATGGTGGGCCTTAGGGTCGTGTAAACACATTTTTGATGACACAGATGGCATTATGCGCGCAATGTTTCAGCGATCTACTGCTGCGCAACTTGTCGCGGGTTCGATTCTTGCATGGAACTAACATATATATCTTATATCATATGCAGATAGTAGAAACAGGAATTATGCCTAGTGGGGGCAACGTATTTTTAGAAAGAGAGAATTAGTCTTGCGGGCCTACGCTACTTACGATCTAATATCCTACTAATATTATAAATGCGAAAGTTTGTTAGGATGGATGGATGGTCCATATCTTTGTTACTCTTTCACTCTGGATCTGGATTTAATTAGGCACAAAGATAGATTATAGTCTGGAATTACACTTTATTATTTCATAAATCATATTATCCCCGGACGCACGGATTCGTTATCCACGCGGACGAAGCCGCAGGCGGAAGTTAGTTAAATATATATCTTCACGTTATCGCTTCACTTGCCATTGAAATCCACACGAAACCGCGAACACAGCGAATTATCAATTTAAACAAAAAGCAAATATTATGAGTAATTATCATTGGAATCACCTGCATTCTGCAGTGTAATTAATACACTATTTATTTATTGTGAATTCAAGAACTAATTGACGATCACGCGTTCGTTATAAAAAGCGTGTTATTATGTAGGTCTGGTTTATTATAAGTTGCAGGATATGGATCCAAGAATTAATTGAACATTATTATCAACAGTATTCTTTATACTACGTTTTCTCAGCGGATTTGTCCCCATGAATTACGGATTCGTCCCCATGAATTCCGGATTTGTCCCCATGAATTCCGGATTTGTACCAAAAACTTCAACCTCGTTGCATCACGTAAGGCTTGAATTAAAACAATGAAACCTAGCCTATGTTGCAAACGCTACTATGAACTTTATTATAATGAAAGAATTTCCAAAATCAGTTGTGTTGTTGATGAGATTAACCTAAACAAACTTTTCTGGTTCTCGAGACCAGCACCAACTACCGGATCCAACTGCAGCTAAGAACCATCTAGGAGACGATATGACTACAAAAAAAATCTTCAAAGTCGATCAAGCTGTTTAGGATACGAAGAGTTACGAACACATCATGCACACCGGAATCATAATATACATATGAAAAGAGCGTACTCCTTTTTAAAAGGCCGGCAACGCACTTGTGACTCCTCCGGTGTTGCGGGTGTCCATGGGCGACGGTAATCGCTTACCATCAGGCGATCCGTATGCTCGCTTGCCGCCTATCCCATAAAAAAATATAATTCTTCTGTTCGTGTGTTTGTCACCTAACTCCTCCTAAACGTCTGGACCGATTTGGATGAAATTTCTTGTGTATATTTCAATGAGTTCCTGGATGGTTTGAAAACACAATTGGACCCGGTAGGTGGCGCTGCGATCGAGTTATAAAACAGGTTCTACTGGTCTACTGTTCGCAAGCGCGACTGCTAAGCATGAGGTCCTGGTTTCGAAACTAGGGTAAGTTAAAGTCGGTAGAATCCCGAAGTTTGATTGTTTACCCGATAGAGAGCAAAACGCTCGCACCGCAATAAATGCATCATCTAAACGAGCGTGTACTTACAACAGTAGGTACACTGCCTACGCCTTCGCAGTATAAATACGGGTTTTGTTTTCATACATCACTTGAATTTCTCAGAACGGTAATTAAGCATCAGTGTCGTATTCCTTAAGTAAACAGAATAATTCAAACTAACGAGTAGGTATGTCTGTGCAAGCTGGCTGAACGATAAGCGCATTTCAGAATAACAAACATTGCCATGTGGTGTTTTAATTATAATCTTACCTATGTATATAACTAACGGTTTTAATTATTTTTAATCTTATAAAGCTACATGAGGTTATGGAATGGCGATCGCGTACCGGAAAGGGGCAACGTGGGAACGTGTACCGATGACTTGATGGTCTCGGGATCCCGCTGGATGCGGAAGGACCAGTCGATGTGGCGATGCTTGGGGGAGGCCTATGTCCAGCAATGGACGTCTTTGGGCTGAGTTGATAATGATGATGATGGTAGCTACATATAGTATTTACATGCGACCTTTATTTGCGTGACATAGTTTTTGAAGTTATACTTCTTTTGGCGCGCTTGATGAGAGTGAATTATTACGATGCGCGTGCACACCGACGGATAAAAGTGACACCATGAATTTGGCTGGTAAATGTCTTTTAAATTTTCTTGGGAATTGATAGCTACATATTATTATATTGATATTATATTGAGAATTGATAGTTATTGAAATATTTGTGCATCTGTAACACGTGTTTCATATCAGTGGAAAAAAATAAATAAAAAGTATAACATGTTACATGCGTACATAATTTTTTAACGCTATTAACCCGTCACGTGATGCAGAGTAGAAAAGCTGCGTGATCAATGCCTATTCTTTAGAATAATTAGTAATTAAAATGGTGATGTCGTGCGTCGTGTCGTTGAGCTTTTAAATAGGGTTCAGCTACACGATGACTGATGCATGCGTCGAGTCTGTAAGGACAGGTCAAATCCGTCATGGCACTGGTCCTTTTTTCCAAAGTCCAGTCCATTCCATGTACTGTGTCACAAACGATATTTCAAAGAGTAACTATGGAGTTTCTTGCTGGTTTCTCGCCATGGGATGACTATTTGAACCAGCTAAACGATTTGTAAGTGCATTTGTACGGCCAATACTAATTAAAAAGTTGTAAGTTTGAGTTCAAATATTTTACAATCAATAATTATATGTATTTTTTTAATAACGTGTCCCTCACTTGGATTTCTTTTTTATCGTGGTTACAGTATACAAACATACATGTCACATGCATACACAACCAGACCTGAAACAACTGTCTGTAGGTCATACAAATATTTCGTGCGGGAATCGAACCTGCGACACGTAACGCAGAAATTTAGTCGCTTAGCCACTGCGGCACCCGTTTCGTCAATTTTTTTTTGTTTATGAACTCCTTTTCACATTCCTGTTCACATACTGTCCCTGTTCACATACTTGTAGTTAATGTAACTTTATTTAAACCCGGGAATTCACAATATGTAATTTATAGATAACATATTCCTATGAAATAATACTTCAAGTGAAGTTCAACTTTCTAAGAACATTTTCCTGTTCTAGTCAAAGTTTTACCTGGTTTTACATTGTAACTATCTATTTAGGAAAAACCATACCTACATGTTTACAGCTATTGTTGATGATGGGTTTTCATGTTGAATTTGGATTTAATTGATTTGTTTTGACATCATCCGCAATAATGCTAAGAATGTCGTACCAATGTACGGCACGATAGGCGCAGTGGTTGAGAGATCGTCTGCTGCGCTACATGACGCAGGTTCAATTACCGCACGGAACAAATATTTGTATGATCTATACATAGTTGTTTCGGGTCTGGGTGTATGTGTGTGTGAATATATGTGTGTTTAAACGCACCCACGATACAGGAATTATTAATGGTGTACAACGTTAAAAAAAAAAGCTAGAAAACAAATGATCAAAAAATAATTTTATTTGTTTTTATAGCCTACTAGATTCCGCGCGCGGCTTCGCCCACGTGGTTTACGAACCCGTACATTTTTCCGGGATAAAAAGTAGCCTATGTGCTATTCCAGACTATAATCTATCTCTGTGCCAAATTTCATCCAGATCCGCGAGTAACAAAGATCCATCCATCCATCCATCCTCACAAACTTTCACATTTATAATATTAGTAGGATTTTTTAATTACATATACATATGTGTCCTATTGCTCTACTACACTGCTGCAAAGGCCTGTCGTTTTTTTTTTCCGTACTTCTCGGTAAGGTTCTGTATATCCAGTTGCCGCGTTTGCGACCCCTAGACCAATAACTTTCCTCATGGTGTTTTCCTTCACAGTAAACGCAAGTGATAATGAAATTCTGATCTTCACATGATTCCGAAAAGTCAGAGGTGTGGGCCGGGTTGGAACTCAGACCCCCCTGCATGGAAGGCAAGCATTAAATCGCTAGGCTAATTCAAAATTTATGAAATATTTTTTCTCTGTTATCTATGTATTTGAAACGCGATGTTTTTGCAAGGTCGCGGCTATTGTGTTGTTCACGGTAGGTTGTTATGTGACTGTAATTGCCCTCTACACTTTGATACGATTGCCGACATGCCCCGTATGACATCACCCCTTGTTGTCCTTAACGGGGGATTCACACGCAGACAATTTCAGTTTAATTTATATACGTAAAATAAATTCATTAAAAAAAAATGTATTCAATCCATACCACGGTCTCCTGCCTTTCCCAAATTGTGTCACATCACTGTTATGTGTGTATTGTTGTGTAAATGAAAAATGAATCCGTTTTCTATCTTTCTTTCTCAATGTAAAGTACAGACTATCTGCCACCTATCTATCTCCGTAGAATACTTAAGTTCTTCAGTCATATTGCCAGGAAGGATGGTCACAATCTCGAACAACTGATGGTAACTGGCAAACGTTCCAGAGGTCGAACCCTCATTCGATGGTCCGACCAGAGGCCTTAGTGTAAGTTTCTTTCGACAAAGTCGATTTACTATATCGAACGCGTTCGGCGCTCCGATTGGTCCGTTTCGTGCTCTCCACCAATCGGAACGCCGAACGCGTTCGATGTAGTAAATCGAATTTGTCGAAAGAAACTTACACTGGGGCCTCAGATCCGGATTTCTCTGGATACGAAACTCCACGAAGCATTCCATGTCGCCTAAGATAGAAACAGGTGGCGCTACATTGTCAGACAGAAAATGATTCCGTGGAGGAATCACGACCCTCAGTAATGAGGAGCACGACGCGTGGAGGAGGATCTTTCTTTAGGGCAAAGGGCGAAGTTTTCACAGAGGCCAAAAGCACAGCTGCGTATTTATTGGTGAACTTCTTCATACTAGCTTTAAGCTATAAACAGCCGTTTATAGGGCTATAGGATCGCCTTTATAATTTATAAATCTTTTGTTATTTATTGATGTGGTTCTGCCTAAATCGATCCTTATTTAATTCCGATCGCAGACACGCTCCGGGCTTCATGACATCACCGTATATTGTCCAATTTAACTGCGCAGTATTCACACGCAATTGAAATTGTGAGTTTTATTTTGATTGTTTGCCCAATCTAAACTTTATCGAGCAGCAATTAGTCGAGTCCTTCAGGTTAATTTATTTACCTTTTGTTTTTGTTCTTTGTTCTATTTACTTACAATAAAGCACAACACCTAGTACTAAGGACCGACAAATACACAGATGTAGGTATAAGATACAAATTTCTGGAACTTTTCTCACTCACACGAAAATAGCTTTAACTTATTTTCGACGGATTTTGATAATGTGCGTTAGAAATGTTGGGATATGTTCATACCACGCCTACGGCTACCAACAGAAATATTTCATCTGCCAAATAACCTACAAATTATACTGCAACAGATGTTTAAAAAACACTCGAAGAGATATGATGTAAAGCACATTGCAGCGTTTATATCAAGCGAGCATATCCAATAAAGAAACTGTTTGTGAATGTGACCCCGTTTCTGTTTAATTTATAAAGCTACATAAGGATTCCTTAACCAGTGTTGGACCAAGACGGGATCTGTTGTGTCTACTTTACGCTTTAACACGCTGACCATAAGGTTCTGCATATAATAAGAAAAACTAAATAGAAAACTAAAATAACTTAATTACGCGGATTAGCAGTGATAGCCTAGCGGTTGAACGCTTGCCTTCCATGCAGGAGGGTCTGAGTTCGAACCCGGCCCGCATCTCTGACTTTTCGGAATCATGTGCCGATCAGAATTTGATTGTCACTTGCATTTACGGTGAAGGAAAACATCGTGAGGAAACCTGCACACCTGAGAGGGCTCCACAAAGTTCTTGACGGTGTGTGTAGTCCGCCAACCCGCACCGGGCTAGCGTGGTGGACTAAGGCCTAACCCTTCTCGTTTTGAGAAGAGACCCTTGGCCAGCAGTGGGACAGTAATTTATTTATCATACGCGGATTAAATGCAAAAAGCTCGCCGCTCTAGCATTAAAAAAGTAGCAACGAAAAACAAAAGTATTATTTTGACGTGCCTTTTAATGAGTGAAGATTTTCTCTTAACAATTCCCTCGCGCTTTGACATAAATCTCCAATTTAGTCTAAGAAAGTCTCTTCTTCTATAGAAAAAGAAGAAAACAAAAATGTCGACTGTGTAAGGTGCGAACACTAACGGCATGTCAAGCGCAGATATTTTTTTTTTTTTGCCCCATACTAAGAATGATGCTTGTACCTATCGTGACTGCTTTCACAAACAATATATTCACATTCACACATATCCCGGCGCGGAACAACTACATATTTATGAGTCGTACAAATATTTGTTCCGCACGGAAATCGAACCCGCAACAAAAACATAGCGGATATCACACTGTCTCAATTTCGACATTACTACAGTGTTTACGTTACGCATTCTAAAGCCTAAAATACGCGATTAATTATAGCATTGTCTGCCCATCAGGCATAAGTACCGTAGTGGCCCCATTAACACCACTCCCATGGCATGTCCCGATTGTTAAGAGTGGAGCTATTTATAGCAATTAGTAATTTCAGAAACATGCATCATGTTAATACTCTCTTGGGTAACATACATCGTCAAAAAATAAAAATAAAATTCTTCAATCATTTAATTAATTTGCTGATAGAAATGAGGTACAAAATCGGAGATTTGAGAACAAAGAAGCATCTGACAACTCACGTTTCATTTATCTAAGTTTATTCAGTAGTTTTTTGTACAACTCATAAGTACAACAAATGATTACGCTAACATTGATGAAATACCTAAGTACATCTAAGTTTTTGGATTTATTTCCATCCGCATGCGATTAAAATTCAAAAATATCGACAGGAATGTCAAATGGAAATAGCGTAGCAATTGCTTTTCAGGGTTCCGTACCCGAAGGATAAAAACAGGACCCTATTACTAAGACTTCGCTGTCTGTCCGTCCGTCTGTCTGTCACCAGGCTGTGTCTCAAGAACCGCGATAGCTAAACAGTTGAAATTTTCACAAATTATGTATTTCTGTTGCCGCTATAACAACAAATACTAAAAAATAAAATAAATATTGAAGGGGGGCTCCCATACAACAAACGCGATAAATACCTACTGTTGTTTACCTAGTCAATGGTATGGAACCCTTCGTGCGCGAGTCCGACTCGCACTTGGCCGGTTTTATTTTTATATTTATCATCCGATCAAAAATACTGAATTAAAAATAAAGCAGTATAACCCGGCAATGTCAAAGTGTAGTACCCTCCGATATCCAACAGAATATGATGTCACCAATGTCATTATGACATTGAAATAAAACGAATATACCCAATTTACGTACATATCTAAGAGTACATTGTTACGTAGATAACGAATAAACTAGGACAATGGGGTCGTTTAATTAATCTCGAGATTAATAAGTTTTCTAGTACAAATTAATTCAGTGAAATGGAGTTCAAATGATCATATTTATTATACTAGTTGTTTTTTCCCATTTAACAATTAACCTTTTGACCGCCAGACGGGTATTGCCGACAACGCCCTGTAGACGACGTAAAAGCCAGACAGACATTAAACATTTGTACTCAAGCGATATTGTTGTGTGATGTCATTTCTGTTGGTATTCGAGGTACAACTATATTCTTAGGGCGTTTCCTGAAAATTGGACGTGGTTTGGTTTGGTATATACCTAGGCGTTTTTTTTAAAGTTTTAGATATTTTATTTTGCAAATATGAGTACAAATACATTGTCATATTGGAAACAAACAGTTCAGCATTGAGATATATTTTACCATTCTTCTTCTTCTTAAGGTGCCTCTCCGACTAGCGAAGGTCGACAATCAGCTTTGCAAACTCCTCTCTAGTCCTCGCGAGGTGAAAGAGTTGGGCAGCACTCGCTACTCCCGTCCATTCTCTTATATTTCCTAGCCAAGACTTCTTTCGGCGACCCACGGACCTCTTTCCTTTAACTTTTCCCATCATTATGAGTCGCAAGAGTTCGTATCGAACAAATCCTACTGTCACAGTTAAATCAACCTTCGCTATGAGACAATGCGCTAGACAATCAGCTCACTTATATAACCTGCTAAATAAAGAATTAGCTATTTACTCCCGTACACATCGAGATGCAAAATAATTTTGACAAAATGGCTTAAATCGAAATCGTACGATGAAATTGAAAACCTAATGCGAGCAAGTAACGGTTAGTGGAAGATGATGTCCCTGCATCATCTTCCGATCCCAAGACAAGTCGTAGGGCTAACTCGATAATGAACCTGCAATGTCACACTATTAATGAAAGTGTGACACACACACACACACAAGCGCGCGTGTGCGAGCGCATGCTCATCTTTTCTTTTCTCCTATCTTTTGGTCATAAGATAAATGTTTCTTATCAACGGCTTAAAATTGTAACCAACTAGTGGAAGAGCGGATTGCCCTATCACAAGCATTCTTTTTGCTTAAAGGGCATCCCAAAATGCATGACTGTACATTAATCTTAAGTTACTGAAATAAAAACTATTTATTATTATTTTTGAAGAATGACAATTTATGATTTGCTACACACTACTTGGCAAAAAAAATTCTCTCTCACATTAACATATGCTTTGTCAGCTAAAAAATTTCGAACCCAAATTTAGTCGAGCATAATCATGAGCGATGCCGAAGAACTATGTTTATAGAAAATTCTTGGACAAGTTCCAAATACAATATTTGTACATTATTAGAGAGGAAATAGTAACAAAAAACACAAAAAATTTCAGAGATTCATCATATTATTATACAAAACAAACAGATTCATTTTGTTTAAAAAAAAAAAAAACAGATATTTAATAACAGTCAAAAAGTAGAGACATTTACTATTGAACTGGGACACCCTCTATAGGTGTGTACTTAGAATCTCAATACTCAATACTTAATACTTTATTTGCGTTCCACAATGTAATACTTAGGTAGGCTTAAAACTATGATATCGAATTGTGGACCCTGTCGGGCACAGCAAAAGTAGGAATCTCTGCTTGGAATTGCTTTAGAGACACATAAAAAAATGTCAGTTATAGATATTTTTATTTTTTATTGTTACCCAACCAAAAATGATTCCTGTATCGTGGATGCGTTTACAAACACATACTCCAAGATCCGGACTCGAAACAACTATCTGTAGATCATATAAATATTTGTTCCGCGTGGGAGTTGATCCCGCGACACGTAGCGCAGGAGTCGATCTCTCAACTACTGCGCCAACCGTGTCGTCAAAATTTCATTTATCGACTGCCTCATCACTGGTCTAGTGAAAAGCGTGGCTGATGAACGCGAGATCCCAACTTAGAAAATTTTCAGTTACAGCTCGTAATTAAGATTGTACAGTCAGCCTCAAAAAGATATATACAACAACAAAAATTCAAAAGTAAATTCTTCAAAAAATAGTGATTTAAATAACAACATTTTAGCCAATTGTTCTTACACACTATATCCGCAGATAACCTGTGTAAAAAAATCCAAAGATTTCACGAACTATGTAGTTCCTCTAAAATTCTCTTTTGAATTTCGCTACGTGTATACATCTTTTTGAGGCTGCCTGTACCCTATATCTACCATCAGATAGGCAACCCACATTGGACTTTATAATGGCTTCTGTCAAATGAAATAAATGGGTGTGTAATAGTAAACCTCTCTCTATCCCGTCGGGAAACACAAGCATGATGTTTCTATGTAAAAAGTAATTTGGATATCTTTTGTTACAGATCAAACATGGGTATCGAGTTCGACAAGTGCTGCTTCTGCATAGACCTGAGGACAGGATGTCTCATCATCGGTTATCTGAACTTGGTAAGGATCGGAGCATAATTTCGCGTGACTTGAATGGACAAACCATAAGCCAGTGGCTGTTATGTTTTCGGCCATAAATTGTTGTTACATTCTTATCAGGAACTAGCTTTTGCCCGCGACTTCGTTCGCGTAACCAACGTGCAACATATAATGTATAGCCTATAGCATTCAGGAATAATGTAGCTTTCTACCAGTGAAAGAATTTTTTGAATCGTCTCATCAGTTCTGGAGATTACCCCCTACATACAAACTTACAAACTTTTACCTCTTTATAATATTAATTTAAATTGAGGAACAATTCGCTGCAATAAGGCTAAGGATAGATTGAAGGTAGGTAGGTACTCACCGGACGGCACGCGGCGTTATCATCGTGGCGTCGCTTTATAGATAATTACTCAGACACTTCACCAGAACAGTTGAATTGTTCGCAAAACCCTTGAATATTGTTTAGTTATACACTGCAGTCGCTTATCATTGAATTTGCTTTGATTTGTATTAATTTGTTAAGTTGATTTTTGCAAGAGCGTGTGTTACGTTCGGCCGCCGTCGGTTTTCGTTCGTTGCGGGGTGGTGGGGGATGACGAGCGACTCGTGCGCCTCTCGCGGCGTTCGCTGGTGAAATTTTTGTTAAGAACAGGCGGGAGTCATGAACTATTGCAAGCTTAAACTTTGTTCTTGTAGTATATTATATATGTTACGGCGAGATTGCTTAATCAGTCGCAACCCGCATTGCTAAGCATGACGTCCTGGTTTCAAGTCTCGAATAGGGCAGGTTATTACGTTTTTCTGAAGTTCTTAGTAGCAGATCTCAGTGATGCGCTAGATATAAAATACAATATTCTCCTCACCGAAATGAAACCGTAGCAGTAAAGAAAGAATAACCTTTAACCTTTCGGAAAATTCAGAGAACTCGAGGAATGACGGCGGAAACTGTCATTGGCATTGCAGCATGACCAAATAACTACATAAACAAATGTGATTGCACAATACAACTCAGTAATGAGTAACGGTTTTCCCCTTCCCAGCTTTATCATGATTTCTTTTCCTTATCATGATAGCACCACGCCTGTATTCTCGATGTCCTGTCTCACTTTCACTCTGTTAGGTGGTCAGGGTTCCTCACAATGCTCTCCTTCACCGATATCGCAAATGATAATCAAACATTCTTCTGCACATAACTTCAAAAAGTCATGAGAAGCGAGTTAGGTTTGAAGTCAGACCCTGCTGCATGGAAGGCAAGCGTTCAAGCCTTAGAAGCTTGCACAATTTTTTATTTTAACAAATAATTACTCCATTTTTCAGATCGGCGACATAGCCTTGATCCTGATGACAATCCTGGGTTTGACTGGAGCGGCCGTGGTCACTGCAAAGGGCACTGACCATGATACCCAGACTTTAGGTGCGGCTATGGTTGCAATCTTAGCTATATTGCTGATTTTCTTGATACTGTTCCTCGCATTCACCATCGTCCTGCTCGTTGGATTACACAAGGTAATTTATTAACAAACAACCGCAGGTTGCTGCGTTTTTAGATAAGATAGAAACTAATTTTACAGTCACTGTATAGTTAAACTGTAGGTCTTCATCGTCATTTTGTTCATCATCGTTTTGTTCATTTGTTCGGCCAGCTCGATGGCTCTAATTTTGGCCTCTATTACGTCCTGACCATAACACCAAGTGCTCCACGGTATATGTGCTTATTAATTTGTTAGGTAGGAACCTATAGTCAATTTGGTAGGATATCATATGAGGTTCTCATAGAAAGTTGAATGCACATGAGAAATTAAAGAAATGTTAGATAATTATTTTCTATTTAAAAGTCTGGTCCAGTAACCCCATCTCTGAGCTATGAATGGCAAAATTCAATATTATCAGTTTGAAGGTGCATATATTTGTAGATTGGCATTATTAAAATTTTAAAACCATCCTAGTGTTAACGATCAGAGGATGGCACTAGATTAATTGGGCATGCTACCGTAGTCGGCTCGTGGTCTCCAAAAAGTTTTCGAGACTCACCTTCAGGGGACGATCTTGAGGTGAGTTTAGCCGGAATCGAGCTCACATCGGCTAAATTCACTTCGGTGGTCCACTTCGGTACCCCCCCCTTCCTTCTACCCTAGGTAGAGAATAGACTATGAGAGAACTCCTTAAATTAAACAAATAAAAAGGGACCAATTATCACCCTCTGTTCGTTATTGTCGTCCCTGTCATTTGTTTGAGAACGAAAAAGGATAGAGCACTGTTTTACCAATATTTTATTAATAAGGTTGTATTTGTTTCAGCACAAGCGTGGTCACGTGAAGGCCTACATGATCTACACGTTGATCTTCCTGGTGCTATACGTCATCATGTTCTTTGCTGGATTCGCGGGCGCCAACGTCAGTGCCGGCCTGATTGCCAGAGACATCATCTCTATCCGTATGTACTTTTTATTTATTAACCGACTTCACAAAAAAAGGAGGAGGTTCTCGATTCAGTTATATTTTTTTAAGTTTGTTACCTCAGCAATCCGCCATTTTTTTTATCATCAAATCAGTTCAACGTTCACGCATTAATAGGCGATAGATTCCAAAATAAAAAAGGGTTAAAATCATTGGTCTAGTGGCCGCAACCGCGACTGCTGAGCGAACTGCTGACTGCTGCTGTAGTCCTGGGTTCGATTCCTGAATTGGGCAAAGTGTTTTGGGTTGGCAGCACGAAGTTTGGGACTTCCTGTGTCCGGCAAAGTGTTAATGAGATTTTCTTTATGGAAATCCTCAGTAGCAGCACGGAGTTTGGGACTGTGCTATTACATGGGAGTTAATAACAGCATCGTAATGTTGGTGTAGGTACAATGGTATACTTCTGCCTAACCCTTCAGAGAATATAGGCGTGGTAATATGTTTGAAACAAAAAAAAAAACTGTTTACGAAAACACGGTAAACAATTTTTATAGAATCTTGAACTAGAACGGCTGGAAGCCCTTCTGGTCTTGCCATTAGCCCGGTTAAGCAGTGAACGCTCCCTGAGCTACCTGAGAAAGAAATTTGTCAAAAATTTTGTCAGAGTGAGGATCGTAGGCGATCTCGAAGCCTGATCACGGAAGGCAGGTGTTCAACCACTAGATTATCACTGCTTATTCACTTCACACGGTTGGCGCAGTGGTTAAGCGATCGACTGCTACGCTACATGTCGCGGGTTCGATTCTCGCACGGAAAAAATATTTGTATGATCTACAGATAGTTCTTTCGGGTCTGGGTGTATGTCCATATAAATATTTGTGTTTTTAAACGCACCTACGATACAGGAATTATACCTAGTGCGGGGCAATTTTTTTTTTAATTTACACTCTTATTTTTATTTTCAGTTCTGAGCATCTACTTCTTGCTAGTAATCAGGAGTTACTACCTGAAGATGGATGATGCTACCAATAAGCCAGCCATCTACAACACCGCTTAAATTAGATATAAATGAGTCCCCATTAATTATCAGCAACATTTCAATAAGTAATTAAAGTTAGAAATAAATTGAAGAATATTATTAGGGTCATATTTTTTAATGCGCAGTTAGATGTCGCTAGAGTTTTTGAGCCCTAAAATAACGACGACACTTTTGGCGCAGTGGCTAAGCGATTAGCTTTCTGCGCTACGTGTCGCGGGTTCGATCCCCGCACGGAACAAATATTTGTATGATCCACAGATAATTGTTTCGGGTCTGGGTATTTGTGTATGGGAATACATGTGTTTGTAAATGCACCCACGATACAGGAATTATGCTAATTTTTTATCAAATTTTGACATAAACGTGCCTTGATATTAGCTTTCATTGTGGTATAAGCAGGATATCAGAAAGCACGTACATGTTTGATGTGAGCTGGTAATTAAAAGTATGAAATAAGTATTTTTTAAATCGTCCTAATTCTTTTTAAATGTGATTATGATTGCTTCGAATCATTAATTTGTCTCAAGAATGAGTAATTTTATGTCTTAAGCGTTTATTAATTACTATTATTGTGTTGATAAAATAACATTGTTATGTTAAGTTCTTTAAGTTTCTTACACGAATATAATTTTAATACATACATTCGTCTTTTTAAGTTTTCAGTTAAGTACTTGTTTTTTTTTATTAGTATTTCTAGGATGAAAATGATATCAATCAATATACAAACATCTCATAACTCACATAAATATATCCATACGACGAAAGACATATTTTTATACAATTTAAACTTTGGATAAAAACATAAATTAATTTAAATTATAAATTTATTCAAATGAGACTGGCATTAAATAATACAGTAAAAATAATGTTATACTAGTGGCACTGAAAATAAGAAAATTATAAATATTACCACCGATTTTTACGGAATGTGAATTTTCGTAAAAATATATGTTGTTTTGTGTCATTAACTCATAATGCATTTAGTTAATGTTATATTAAAGTGGGTAAAATAAAATTGCATAAAATTTAAATTTATTCGAAATGCCATACATTCTTACTATATTTTTTAAGTCAAAAATTGAACAACATTTATACCTAAGTACAATAACTTTAAGTTAAATTTATAGTTATTATTATTCTTTTTAATTGCATTTATTTAAAATAAAATCACACATTTTCATGTGTTTCCAAACCAGTATTTTTATTTTATAATTAAGTGCCATTTGTTTTGAAATTCACCTCTTTGTCCATTGTATTGTTGATGATTTGTAATTCGATAAATATTCTTCATATTCGTATAAATAATGTTAGTAGTATATAATGAAAAGAAATTATTTTTTTACAAATTTAATCGTCAGACCTTGATGTTTTTAAGTACTTATTTTAACACTTTGGTTCTTGATAGTACCTACTATATATATTATTTCAAATCACTCGATATTAAAAAAATAATTAATTATTAATAAATAAAAAAAAAAAACATTTTAATCTTCTGACGAATGTCGTCTCTAGCGTTTAGCCCACTGTCGTTTATAGACTGTGGCTTTTAGAGGGTTAATAAAATATCCGTATATTTATTGTCCGTATCCGTATTCCGTATCCGTATTATAGACCCGGGTACGTCTTAAAACTGCGGCCAGACACCGGAGGACGGGCAGCAGCGTCCTCTCATTAATCGGTGAGCCACTGCGATCCCCAAGCCGTCTGCCAAGCGTGGGGATTATGGCAAACCCCCCCTTGGGGGAGGCCTTCGTTCAGCAGTGGACGTCTTCTGGCTGATGATGATGATGATGATGATATTTATTGTCAGTGCCAATTTACCGACCTAGAGACAAACATTTTCTCTTGAAATTGAAATATCTTTAGAACAATAAAGATTATCTTGAGTTACCGGAGATATTTCATTCTAATTCTTAGTCTGTTCGTATTAAGTACTTACCTTAAATCTACGCAAAGCAGTTCTGTTTTTAATTGAGCTAAATAGGTAACTACGACTTTTAAAATATTAGTACCCACAAAATATATTAATTTCATTATTATATTAGTAATTATTATTTTAAATTTTTATATCTTATTACATATACGCTTGAATATGATAATGATTTAAACAAATATAACAAAATAAAATACTTTTATTATATCAAGTTTTGTTTCGAATTTTAAGAATCCCTAAGTCGGCTAATTACCGAGTCCTTCCTATTTTATTTATTTATTTTAATATATATCCTATCCTATCCTATCCTACTAATATATGGATGGATGGATGGATCTTTGGTTATTCTTTCACGCCAGGACGGCTGAACGGATCTGGATGAAATTTGGCACACAGATAGATTATAGTCTGGAATAGCACATAGGCTACTTTTTATCCCGGGAAAATGTACGAGTTCGTAAACCACGCGAGCAAAGCCGCGCGCGATAGCCAGTCAATAATTTATACAATGTGCTAAACTACATACTTAAGTTAGGAACCTACTGTTATCTATCATGTTTAGCTAGGCCCATGTTCACCAACAATATAACGACGGTTAGGACACAAACAGCCGTATGACATTAACTTTTATATGGGTAAACGACCGATTTAATTTTAAACATATGTTGTATTGTTGGTGAACATGGCCCATAAGTATTTTAGCGGCGCAAGCGACGACGCGGCGACGCGACGCCTGCAAACGGTATCTATGTATAATAATCTACCAATTTGCTATGCGATGAATTGTTTTATTTTTTATGTCATAGGCGGCAAACGAACAGACGGATCGCCTGATGGTAAGCGATTAACGCCGCCTATGGACACCCGCAACACCGGAGGAGTCACAAGTGCGTTGCCGGCCTTTTAAAAAGGAGTACGTTCTGACTATTTCTCCCAGATTACGCAAGCGCACTAAGTTGTTTTTAGCACAATTCAAGTCAGTGAGAGAGTAAGCACTCACACTCGTTAGTAGAACGCCATAATTCAACAAAATACTTTGATGTATGTAAGTATGCTATGTATAGATTAAAAGCTGCGATACCAGGCGCACGTAAGCGTGGGGGGATTTCCTGCGGTCGCCATAACAAGTATTCGCTGAACCGAGAGCACAACTCTCGCGTATTTTTATTTTAGTCTCTGTTTATCCTTATCGGAAATAAGTGCGTTAAAGGTGTTTTAAATAAAAAGTGCTTGGAAGCGATCTTATAACGGTATGTACTGGTTTAATTACTGTAATCTTCTTTTTTGTCTTTTGAAAATCTTTTATCAAATACTTGAGATGAGAAAATGTATAAATGTATTATGTTCTTTTGATTTTGAACACAACAATAAGATTCAAATTTACGTTAGATCCTAAAATGATATTTTCTCAAACCAAATTTCTAACATTTGTTTAGATTTTGTTTTATACAGTGTTTAAAACATGTCAGACCCTGCTTTTAATGTATGACGTCATGTTATAAATACCTTACGTTAGGGTTGCCATTCCCAAATCAGTGTTGCCAGGGCCCTTAAGTCAAAAGTTACGTTTCATTTCCTGAAATGTTACATTTTTGCTGAAAAAGCTACATTTTTTTTATTTCTTTTTTTAACTTCCACCTCTCACAATTCTATGACAACAAACATTAACACTACGCAACATTCAACAAAATAAATCAAAATCAGCCATGTAAATTTTCTTTTTCGAACTAAGTACCTACGAAACTGCGCGAACTCGTAGAGTTGAAAACGTACTGTAAGGATGGCGGCCTGTGGGTCCTTTTAAAGAAAACACTTTGGTTGCTACTACTCAAAAAGTTTATTAAATTCCACTACACAGAATTTGGACAAGACAAAAAGATGGTAATCGGACACAAGTTGTAGGTTGACTGTGTTTGCTAAACATGAATCGTCAGTTTTATAATATTCATATTTTGTTACATCAGCAATTTGGTGTATTATAGAATTGTACATAACAGTACGCGCACACGCTCAAGCAAAATCAAGTTTTAATTAATGCAGAATATGTTTCATTTTGTCATGGCGCGTTTCATTCGGAGCCATCTCTGAGTATGACACAGAGTACAGTAATACTACGAGAAGAGTATGATATGGAGTGAAATACTTTTTAGACGAGCCAGTTTTAGGTGCGTTCAATTTGGATGCGTTCGTTAACTGTTTGCAATAAAAATCTAGTATTACAAATCTCGTCGTTCTCAAAAGTTACGAAAATTGCCTTAAATATAAAAATTACTTACATGTTACGCGAGGGTGTCAAAAGTTACGAAAAATGTAAGAAATGTAATCTTCTGGCAACGCTGTCCCAAATTTCGGAAATCAGGATTTGAAAGTGGAAATGCCAGGACATTTCGGTTTAAAAACACGATGCAGTATAAGAAAAAATAAAAAAAAAAACAGTGTTAATGAAACTGAATGAACAGCAATTACAGTGTTTTAAGAAATTATCTTCAATTAAGTGATATAAGAAATGTAATGAAGGATTAAATTAAAAAATAACGCCGATGATTAAACGTTAGGTTCGAGACAGTAGTGGCGCGCAATAATAAAACACAGGACATTACGAGGACTGTTTAAAAAACGCAGGACGCTACTTAATAACTATCGAAGACAACCCAGAACACTCCAAAAAGCACGACATGTCCTGGAAAAACAGGACGGTTGGCAACCATACTTTACGCGGCTGTTTATGCACCTAAAATAGTTTGATTTACTAAAACTCTTCGAATAGAACTTTGCATTACTATATTGCAGGCAAAAACTGAACCGAATATGATGTCCTTGAGGCGTTGCATCCGGTATTTAGATTGTGCTATCAAAATAAAACTGACTCCACCGTCTCGTGTGTCGCTTGCTAGCAAGCTGTTATATGGAATGTCATTGTTACAAGCGCCACTCTATTTCTAGTATGAAATGGATGAATACAATGTCCAATGCTCCATAAGTCATCAGCCTAGACATAGACACAAAAAAATATCAAAAAAGCATATGAAAAAGTACATTATGCGTATTTCCTATACCGTAAAATGGGGCTATTTGGGAAACACGGGGCAATTTGGGACTAACATTTGTTTTTAGAAATTTTGTCATATTTTCTAAACTAAATCAAAATTTCCTTCGTCATTGAAAGCATCCTACACTACCGCTGTTTTAAAGCAGTTACTACTCCATGAGAAGCACACATAATGATCCCTTTACTAAATCTCAATTAGCCCCGCGCTTCCGAAATAGCCCCATTTTACGGTACCTACCTATATCGGATCACAAAGCCGAAAAAGCGGAACGATTCGTAAACAATTTATTACATGCTTAAAAAAAGATGGGTCGCCGAATGTCATTAAAAATTCATTTCGCCCTTCGAATCTTGGAGCTTTGAGTGATGAACAAGGAGAGTAGTGTCACCAAGATGGAAAAAAGCTTTACGAACGGTTTTAAGGAAGTTGAGACTCAGCTATGTTACGCGATTACTGCTGGCGTTCAAAGTGAGAAAATACTTCCCAGCATAGAAGGATAAATTACCTTGTTACATACGTGTTAGAAAGAAAATACCTATTGTCATCATCATCATCATCAGCCAGAAGACGTCCACTGCTGAACGAAGGCCTCCCTCAGGCGTGGGGATCGCAGTGGCTCACCGGAGGACGCTGTTGCCCGTCCTCCGGTGTCTGGCTGCAGTTTTAAGACGTACTCGGGTCACCGGAATACCTATAAGTATAATTAATAAACAGGAAAAATTGAAGTTTTTTTTATATTTTTAACGCTCTGTTATAGAGAATGGGTCAAAGGTGGACTAAACAGTTCACATTTGGATTAAACCGTTTATTCCCGTGCTTTTACCAACGCGACGCGTAATGACTTGTTTACGCGTTCACTAGGGATCCTGGATTTCAAAAATACCAGAACACCGGACCAAATGAGGGACTTAAAATTACCGGTATTCATTTCACAAAAACTGGGTATTCAGTATTTACTAAAATTAAAATTCCGTGTATTCCGTGAATTTTAGTAAATATTAATAATTGTATGTGTGTAAATAAATCCTAACTAATGTTATAAATGCGAAAGTAAGTTTTTTTGTTACCTTTTCACGCCTAAACCGATCATCCTGAAATTCTGCATATACGTTGTTAGGTGTACAGAAATGGATTCATCCCGAAAAAAGTACTGTTCCTGAGGAAAACAACAATAACGTTCTTATGGTAATAGATGGCGTTACGTGTCTTTCGCAAGCAGAGTACAACCCGAATTGATTGTCAAATTCTAAATTAACGCGAGCGAAAGCCGCGGGTAAAAGTTAGTTGTAAATATGTAAATAAATATTTTTTTTTAGATAATTTGTCTTATTTAAGCAAAATAAAAACCGCGCGCATGTTCATTCATATCATGCGTGCGATGATTGCATGAACCGGTTATGACGAGTACTTCCGAATTTTGGGATCAACTTCGACCACCACTATCTCACAGCCTACAGTGCCCACTCTTTCATCTTTATGTCAGGCTTCTATTACTTATCCCCTGCCGCGTCTATGTGTCTGTCTCTCTGTTCGCGATAAATTCAAAAACTAGCGAGCGGATTTTCATGCGGTTTTCACCAATAGATAGAATGATTCATAAGAAAGGTTTAGGTGTATAATTCATTATGGTTTTGTGTGCAGCATTTAGACGGCGCATACCATTAAAGCTCCCAATCGGCATGATTTTTTCCGACATCTTTAACAATCAGCGTCATATTTCAGCCAATATACACAGAAGCTTAATGAATTATAAACCTAACGCAACACGACCCAACAGGCTGATACGACACTACGACAGAAAAATCTAGGCGTACATGCTCTGCTACCCGTGCGAAGCCGGGACGGGTCGCTAGTTCTAAATAAGACAAAGAAAGAAATATATAAGATAGACGACCCTAGGTCCCAGCAAATTCACAAAGCAAGCGTGAAATGTGAAATGATAGCGTTGTATAACCAGCGTGTATCCGTTTTAGAAGATCAAGAGTTTAATCGGATCGATTAATGACTTTATTGAAGCCCTAATATCCGATTCGAAAATATATAAATAATAAATATATATACCTACATATATACTACAGAATAATACAGATATATACATACAGACAAACATCAATTATTTGGGTAGACATTATTCGAATACCTGATTGTTTTATTATTAAGTAATATTTTAGTCGTTAGAGCGCAAACATTTCAGTATTTTGTTTTACCGAATATTCGGTAGATATAACCGAATTTCGACCGAATCCGAAGTTCGGTTAAACCGAATGTGAAACTAATTTCGGCCCGTCACTAATCAATAATTTATAATTAAACAACAGAGGCAGAATGGCGCTTCAAAACTTGGATCCTCGGAATGGAGGAACGTGTAGCAACTTGATGGCGAAGAAATTCGTGAGCTACGTCATGGGATACGTGCAGCTGGTAGGTATAGGTATAATGGCCCGATAGCCGCAAATCTATAAAGCACGAATTTTGCGTCGGGGTGGGAATAAATGCCAGTTTATTCGACCCACCTCATTTGCTCCAGAAAAGCCAGCAGACGCCTGACGTTGCCGGCAAATTCGCGGAGGATATAGCTGGTAAGATGATTGTATTCAAAAGCACCTAATATCTACAACCTGCATCCATCATACCTCTGAATAACCTGGCTCCGATGATTGACTGTGGTGGGACAGCCATTTGAGTTAATAGTCTAAACTGCCAGAAAGCGGCATCGGTGTGAGAAGTATTGGTTTAATGGAAACGTAAAAGAACCTCCACTAGTGACGATTCTTACTAGATTGTCTGGCGCACCCTAGATAGTCAGACTCGCAAATTCCATTGTAGACTGGCAAATTTTCCCACTACGGCATGGGCGATTCCAATGTGATAGCTTATGTCGACACGAGAGAAGAACGTTAACTACATGCTATCCACGAAGACGCGCCCCACTGCAAGTGTACAACCTTCCGCTTGTGTTTTAGTTCTGTCGATACACACTAATTACCTAAGAGTGCACACGCATAGTACGAAATATTAACTGATCACGAAAGAGCATAACGGTCAGCTGGAAAGCCTCGGCTGAAAATAGTGATGCGCCTTCGTGGATGACACTATCTATACTCGATGTTGAAGAAATCTCGCACTTGAGGTACACAAAAAGCTGATAAAAAGTACTAAAAGTTAGTTAAAATTGAATTAAGCAGCGACTACAAATTCGTTTGCGCTGCAGTAACACATCGTACCTACATTGCGAACGTGGAACGGCAGCAAAAACATTTTTTTATTACCAAGCCGTTTCTGCTGTCGCGTTGCTTTCGCAATCTATGAATGGCGTGTTTCTGGACCGCAAATAAGTTTGGTAATCAATTTTACGCACCTGTTTCAGATATTTTGGGTGTGCGGTATCTTAACGGTGATGTTCAACCCCTCATCATTGGGCACGGTGGTGGAGAACAATGATACCGCGGCTATTGTGATCGCGGTGCTAATCATTCTCTTCTGTATTGTCTTCTCTGTCATACTTCTTATTGGATTACATAAAGTAAGTACCTTGTAACGAATAAATCTCTTACCATTGTAGCCTATCATCACGCCTGTATTTTTAGAAGGGTTAGGTACAGGTGCAGTGATGTTGGGCCCATGAAATGGAGGGTGAGCTTATTGCTATCTACACACAATTACAAACACCAGACTGCTATTGTTTAAAAAAAAACTATTACTGCAGGACCTGGATATCGAACTCAGAGCCTCAAGGTCAAAAGCCGCCACATAGACCAATGAGGCAGCTATCATGATTATATTTCCAAATACTATGACGTCAGATTAAACATCAAGATATATTACGCCGACACTGGCTGAATATCAATATTTTACATTGATGAACTGCCATCTGACCTCCGTCACCCAATAAGAATAAGAATAAGAATTATTTATTTGCAAGAATACAAGTAGGTACAATTTGTTGTAATATTTATATATAGATAAGTTTTATCATACTCTACCAGACAGATGACTGGTGTGCAAATATTATGTTTGACATTATGTTTATTGTGACAACCATGAAGCTCAAAATAGTTGCAGTTGCAGACCTTTTTTTACCTTTGGAAATGCTCATTCATACCTGCCGCCCTGGGGAAGGCGACGGGTGATGTCGGCCTTTTACCGACTAAAACCACACGGTGTTCCTGCGACATACCTGTAGCGCCGAAGAAACGGGATTTGCTCGCGCATTCACCGCACCCCCGGCAGAAGCAGTTGCAAACCTAACCATATTATTACTATTATTACAATATATAGGTCCAGCTAAACCTTAATTTTGAAATTGTCTGTTGCAGAACAGAAGACTGTACGTGAAAAGTTATTGCATATTCGTGGCGGTGTACTTAGTGCTGCTGGCAATGTCTTTCATCATCAATATCTTCTTGCAGCCGCAGAACTTGGGCTTTAGAGGATTCTTCTCCACCGTGATTGTATTCTGTGAGTTGTTGATTTCTTTAGTAGAACATTAAGTTAAATATAATTTGTAGGATGACAGAATGAGGTAAAACTGATATGAAACGGAAAACAGAAGTGTGTGAAAAGGCACGAGTATACGAGAGCGAGATGGAGGATTGGGTTCGAAAGTTTGAACGATGCTAAAGAAGGCTAATGAAGTTATGACAGATTGTAAAGCACAAATTATTACTATTGTGTCTATCCTTATATATAAAATTTCAGTGTGCGTGTGCTCGTAATTCTTTTCCTCCTAAACGGCTCGATCCTACTAATATCTTTTTTTAATATTATAAATGTGAAAGTTTGTGAGGATGGATGGATGGATAGATGGATTTTTGTTACTCTTTCACGCCAGAACGGCTGAACAGATCTGGATGAAATTTGGCACAGAGATAGATTAACGTCTGGAATAGCACATAGGCTACTTGTTATTATTGTTGTTGTTATTTACTATATTATAGAGATGTCATGTTAACGACTCTAATCCCTAATGTAACCAAGTTAAGAACTAAAATCGCTCGCATGAAAATTTATATTTACTATGAAACTAATAGTAAAAAACTCATAATAGAGGTACTGTAGGTAATTTTTTGAAAAAATTAAATGGTATTTTTGTATGAAAATTTCAATAAAAAAAATGTAACGTTCAGTTTAACAGTTCTTCAGCTGTCACATGTTTTGCGCACTTGACAACACGGTTGGCGCAGTGGCTAAGCGATTAGCTTGCTGCGCTAACGCGTCGCGGGTTCGATCCCCGCACGGAACAAATATTTGTATGATCTATGGATAGTTGTTTCGAGTCTGTCTGTGTGTGCATGTGACATGTATGTTTGTAAACTGTACCCACGATACAGGAGAAATCATAGTGTGGGGCAACGTTTTATAAAAAACAACTTCATTTAACAAATTTCTTTATTAGTAAATGGATCCGTGCGAAGCCGGGGCAGATCTTTAGTTTAATATTCTAACTAATACTATAAATGCGAAATTAAGTTTGTTTGTTTGTTACCTTTTCACGCCTAAATCACTGAACCGATCATCATGAAATTTTGTGTACATGTTGTCAGGGGTACAGAAAAGAACATAGGGTACCTTTCATTCAGAAAATAGAACTGTTCCCGAGGGAAAGAACAAAGCTACGCTAGATGGCGCTACGTGTGACCCAAAAAGTGCACGGGATCGTCATGAATGCGGGCGAAGCCGCGGGTGTAAGCTAGTATACAATAACGGAATACATTTTCTCTTTCCAGTTCTCCACGTGTTATTCTTCCTGGTCGTGAGGAGTTATTACCTGATTACCTACTGCAATGACTCCAAGATGGCGTCCAATCGAGCGCCAGTCTGAATGGAGAATACTCAATCGCTTCTACAATTAAAATAGTTTTAAGTAGCAATAGGTAAATCATTATTGTAATATAAACAGAAAGACATTCTAAAGGTTCAAGACCAATTAATGTAAAAGCTTATGAAGCCAGCGAACGTCAAAATATCGATGTTATGACGTCAATGACAATTCAATGTTTGAAGACAAAGTGATATCTTTTTATACGATTAAATTAGATATAGTACCCACGATACAGGAGAAATCCTAGTGTGGGGCAAGGTTTTTTAAAAAAAAAAAACAAGAAAACAAAAACATACGGATTCCGGAAAAAATATTGTTTGTATTAAATTCTGACTACGCCTAACAGCCAAAAAAACTAAATTGTGAGTAGGTACAGATAGTGCCATCCACGAAGACGCGCCCCACTATTTTTTGGCCGAGGATTTCAAGCTGACCGTAACGCTCTCTCGTAATTAGTCAATTGAGCGTAGTGTGCGTGTCCACTCATAGGTAATTAGAGTGTATCGACAGAACTAAAACATTAGCGATAGGTTGATTGCACACTTGTACAACTATAAGCGATAAGGAACGAGTGGGGCGCGTCTTCGTGTGTGGCACTATCGGTACCTACCGTTATTATAGCAAAGCTCTCGAGGTAAATATTACTGGGTATTAAATTTAAATTTTTTTTTTTTTTGTTGTCTCTCACAGTTTGCTCAGGGAGCTTTTACTGCTTAACCGGGCAAATGGCGAGACCAGAAGGGCCTCCAGTCGAGAATTAAATTTATATGTTAACTTTTTTTGTATAGTAAGTTAATAAAACATAAGACATTACTCACATCACGCTTATATTCGCCGAAGAGTTCGGCAGAGACTCGCCCCCTTTAACATGGGATCTAATAACAGCTTCAGTGAAATGTGGATGCAGAATAGTACACCTCTGCCTAACTCTTCGTGTACGTTGTTCCTTGCACTAATGATAATAGTGTAGCCTGTGGCTTAGTCTATACATTTTAGTAAACTGCAATGTAGCTACATTTTGCGGCAAGTTAAATGTCAGGCGCTTGGTTTCAAAAGTTTTAAATTTTAAATGACAGAAGATATAAGAAGAGAACCCGAAGGATAACAAGAACTGATGTTTATTTATACGAAAGAAAAGCGTGGGCTTACTATGCTTGCTTAAACTTTACTGTCCTAAACTAGATATTATTAGTTTTAGAGGATATAATCACAAGAATACTTGTAAATATTTAGGCAGTATTTACGTGGTCATAAAAATTGTATAATATCAAACATTGATATATTACATATTTATTTTATTAGAATAAACGTTTCAGTGTCGTTACAGGACAAATCTTGGAAAAAAATTCAGGAGGCCTGTACACTTTGAGAGGTCATTTATAATATAAATATAAATAATACCTAAACAGGTCCCATAGTCCGACGATTCCTGAAATCTTCTACACAAACACCCACCTTATTAGGAAACGAACCATTCCATTGGGTTAAAACCTGTGATTAACTCGTCAATACCAGCCAGCTAACAATTAATTATATATTTCTTTTATGACTTTTTTTTTAATTCTGGCAATAAAATTGGCAATTGGAAATCTGGCAATAACGACTATTCCGCCAGTATTGAGTGGAGACGGGGATGGAAGAATTTATGGAATGTTGATATCTGAAAAAACAAGTCACAATATTAGGGTTAGATTACATTTAAGAAAAATTGAATCTATTAACTATTTACAATATTTACTAATTTTAATAATATACTAACCACTTTAAAGTAAAATAAGGAAATACAGACAAATGAATATATAAAACAGACCGTTTACAGCTTTATATCGTTTTTTAATTCTTAATCTCAAATCGAATTTGAACTGGCAACTAGTATTATCTCATTTTTGACGACATTACAGGATTAAGAAGAAACTATCGACCGCGTTATGCATACAACGGGGTCGATGTTAGTACAAATTGCTTGAAGTCGATTGTGGCGCCTAATTTTGATTAAAGTAAAATATGCTTTTTGCAGCGCTGCCGGGTATGAAATAGTTTAGAATGGTATAACCAAGTAAAATCTTCATAAAATCAAGATAGGACATGTTGCCAGTTCACAATCGAAATGCAATTCCTGTTGAAATTACGGCACGGTTGGCGCAGTGGCTGACAGATCGACTGCTGCGCTACGGGTCGCGGATTCGATTCCCGCACGGAACAAATATTTGTATGATCTACAGATAGTTGTTTCGGGTTTGGTCGTATGTCCTTTATTTTAAGAATTATTAAGAATGAAATGTTATTTAGTGTACTGGAGAAATAAACGGCTAAGTGTGTAATATAATGACTATACTTTTGTACTGTGGTATTGTAAAATACCGTCTCTCGAGTAGGCTCTTTTCATACCCCAGTAATTCTACGTACTAGGTCTGAATCTTATCCTAGAAGGCTACAAACGAGCTCTCTTAATAAATTAGCTCTATCCACCTAATATTTAGTGTCGGATGGTGTAATTGAAGTTATTCATTATAAAACTTGTTTCGAGGATACTGGCGATTGTCTATATCCTGTACTTTGAAGTCAGTTATTGATGGAAGACCCCAGAATTATAACTGCATTATTAAATGATTTAAATGCAATTGCTTACTTTGATTGTTAAAGGCTATTCGCTAAAAGGTGTTGCAGTGTTATATTTTGACGTCTTAGATATAATATTTATTGTAAAAGTTATCATAATATGTTTTAATTAAAAGTATGTATTGTCAAAATAATTTCTTGAAATTATTGGATAATGTATGCATATAATATCTTGGTTTATATGTATAAGTACTTGCACTATTCAGCGAATTTATTTATTGAAGAATTTATACGTGAATATACATTAAAAATATATATACTGACGAATTGAGAACCTCCTTTTTTTGAAGTCGGTAATAAAATCCCGGATCGTCTAGACCCGGGTAAGTCTTAAAACTGCGGCCAGACACCGAAGGACGGGCAGCAGCGTCCTCTCACTAATCGGTGATCCACTGCGATCCCCAAACCGCCTGCTAAGCGTGGGGATTACGGCAAACCCGCCTTGGGGGAGGCCTTCGTTCAGCAGTGGACGTCTTTTGGCTGATGATGATAATGAATAAAATCCATCTTAGCGGATACGTCCTACCTACCTGCCAAAATTGATGTCTGTATGCTTTATAATTTCCAAGATTTCGTGATTAATCAGTGAATGTATGGTATTTTGCATTTTATGTAAATATCTATATATGTATAGAGTTTTGGATGTTACTGTTATAGTAACATAATTTACCTTCTTGTGAATCATCTTTCAAATGGTTGTTTCTCCATATTAATATTTCAAGGAAAAATTTCGTTATTTCATCATTACTTTTTATGTTCATGTTCAAAATTAATTACATATTTGGAAATATTTCCATTTTTTTTTTTTTTTTTAAAAAACATTGCCCCACACTAGGATTTCTCCTGTATCGTGGGTACAGTTTACAAACATACATGTCACATGCACAAACAACCAGACCCGAAACAACTATCTGTAGATTGTCCGTATCATTATTATCCGTATTAATCACTATTTTAATTTAATTACCCATTCAATGGACAGTGTTCCCACGTCGACGCCAGAACAAACAATGCTAGAAGAATGCAAAACACCATAAAAAAAAAAACAAAAAAAAACTATAAAAATGAGTTCTATGATGTGCGGCGGAGACTCCGTTTTTGCTCGCGTTTTTCATGTTCATATTTTGAAAATACTCGTTTTTAGGTTGCATATAATTATATTGAGCAGTTTGTGCGCTTAGACATTTCATCAAAAGAATATAAAAAGAAACCGCTAGCATAGAAGCGCAATGTAGGTTAATAAAAGAGATTAGCGCAATGTAGCAAAAATAAAACTAACCTTCTGTGTGGTGTTGCATCGCAATAGGAACGATAATGAACATGGATCAAGGAACAATAATGAACATAACATAACATTGATGGCACGGTTGGCACAATGGTAGAGAGATCGACTGCTGAGCTACGAGTCGCGGGTTCGATTCCCGCACGGTACAAATATTTGTATGATCTACAGATAGTTGTTTCGGGTCCGGGTCTTTGTAAAGCCGTCCAGAGCCTGATCTCTCTCCGGTCGAGTCGGATTGCCGTCCCATCGGACTATGAGAGTTAAGGGACAGACATAGCACCTGTGTTTGCGCACCCACTTGTGCTCTATAATATCTCCTGCGTAGTTAGCTAATCTCCGGTGAGATTGGCCGCCGTGACCGAAATCCGTCAGGAGAACATTAATGAACATAACGAATATGGAATCACAATTAAAAAATAATAATCTAGATTGAATTTTAAAATTTGTGTAGGTACTTTGGATTTGTGACGACAACGGCGTGAAGACGCACGACTTTGTCGCCCGCCGTGATATGTAACCCTTAAAGCAAGACCGGGCATTCAGCACCAATTTATTTCGCCGCACTTTTACACAGCGCATGCTTATTACCTAAAACCTTTTAGATTAGTGTGAAACTCGGATCGTTTATATTGATTTGGGTTACGCTCGCACAAGTTCGTTGTATTTCTGACACCATGGACAGGATTACGTTTTCAGTGAATGGGGATAAGTGCTCTGGTGAGTAAAGCCATTAATCTTACGCCTGGTTACTCAAAGGCTAATACAGTCCGATCGAAGACGATAGGACTAGTTTTGATCTTTTTCCTCAGATAGATCTTCGTGAGTCTTAAAATTATGAATTACATGAGAAGTCTTAAAACTGTGGCTCGAAGGTCATTTATCCAATTGTAAGGTTATGAAGCATACCTTGAAAATGAGCATTGGACTTTTCAAGTGACAGTGATGCAATTACTATCATGGTTAACCCTACGCAAAATATGAGATGGGCATACTGAGCGCGCGCTCGATAATAAATAACTTAAACGCCAAACGAGATCTTTAATTGTTTTGAAAAGAATACAATGTGTAGGCATGTTTCTTGTTTTTTTTTTTTTGAATTTAGATTCCAGAAATTATTTCGTGAGGTAAATTATAGAAATATCGCAATGGCAAGCTAAAATTTTGTTTTGTTTTCGATTTAGAATATTTAAAAATATCGTGATTTCATTCAATCGGAATCTAAGATCATATAATCAATAAACAAACACCTAAAAATAGGATACATAAAATTTATAAACTAAGGAAATACGAAATAGAAAATTCACAAAATTTCGTGTTGTCGAAACTGACTGCCCAGGGTGCGCGCGATTTAAATGTATTAATTTTAGATTTAAAATTAGTGTTAGGCCACTGGTATTTTCGAATTATTGAGTGGATTTAAAAATATCCTTCCTGCGGGAAACTTACAAAGTCTAGGTACATACCTAACTAGCAAACAGAATGTTGAATATGAATCATACATATGTGTAATATGTGTGTGAATAATATTACTTGACAATTAACTGGCATTTTGTTTTTTGTTATGCGAAATGACTGTAAATGCTACTAAACATAATAATATATTATGATTCATCTAAATGAGTCTTTATTATAGAGGGATAACTATTATGTCTTTTCCTACTAAGGCTTCCCTTAAAAAAGCTAGCTGGAAACATCCAGACTCAAATCAACCATCTATGAGATCATAAAAATATATGTTTCAAATTCAAAGGCAAAGTGAAATATTTTTATTTCGAGTAGGCCTTTACAGGCTCTTTCAGAACGTTGTGATTCTAGGTGCACGCTTCCAAAGTGGGGGTAGGTCCTATGGAGACGAGACCGGAGAAACTCCATGGATACTCTTTTAAAATAATAGTTTTAAACTGGGTACAATCTACGGTAAACACTATGCGAGTACAATGCAGGCCAATGTGCGCAAAACCACACAAGAAAAGTATCACTATAGTTTATTATAATTGGTAAAGTTTCGTGCGGGAATAGAACCCGCGACACGTAGCGCAGAAAGCTAATCCCTCTGGCAATTCACAGTGGGTTCAGAAGTGGACTCGGACACGTCCCTGAACGACTACCTACGGAACCACCTGAACCTTCGCGGCACGAAGTACATGTGCAAGGAAGGTGGATGTGGATCCTGTGTGGTGGCCGTCACCGTCGCTGACCCTCATAAACGGACATTTTCTGTGAACTCTGTAAGTAGTAGCAGTAGCTTGAAATGAGAGACTAGCCACCATGTAAATATAAAAAAAAAACATTTTCGGAAGCACTCATAATTATGTTCAACTAGCTTCCGCGCGCGGTTTCGCCCGCGTGGTTTACGAACTCGTACATTTATTCCGGGTTAAAGTAGCCTATGTGCTATTCCAGACTATAATCTATCTCTGTGCCAAATTTCATTCGATCCGTTCAGCTGTACAGGCGTGAAAGAGTAACAAAGATCCATCCATCCTCACAAACTTTCACATTTATAATATTAGTAGGATTATTCAGGAAATGTATTAAAGACTCGTCCGTTAGGTACAGACAGCAACAGTAAGTTCCTTTTGAAAAAAAGTTTCCTTTTAAACTTACACTAGGGGTACTGATCGGTGGAGAGCACGAAACGGACCAATCGGAGCGCCGAACGCGTTCGATGTAGTAAATCGAATTTGTCAAAAGAAATTTACACAAGGGGTACAGTTGTTTTAATGGAAACGGCCGTTTACCTATAAAAAAAGTATTTCTACAGAATTGAAAATATTCACTAAGTGAACAAAAAAACCATAAACTAACTTATAGTACGATTAACATAGCTAGCGTAAACCCGCACAATCGCTTGGATTTGCTATATATTCGTTACGACTGTGCAGTACACACCGTGTACGTATTCAGCCGCACCGAAGGCAAGGTAGGAATGTTCCCCAGCAACCAACGTGTTAAGCAATGACGTCTTTTAACTCCTATATGCGTCAACGTATAAAGAACTTTAGCTTCCACACATAGAAGTGACGACAATATGCTCTTGTACCATCCTACATAATAATCCCCACAATGAGTCAATACGCATATGAATTGTAAAAAAAATACCTAACCCATTTATTTGCATAGTCAGTACTGAGTCAATAAGCTACGTGTTGTAGAATGACAGGATGTAAACATAAGCTAGTTAGGCAAATAACCAGTATATAGGTTCTAATTAATTGAAACATAATTATCTGCGGACGTACCGAATGTATGAAAACAATAAACTACACAGATGGTAAAGAATAAATAATAGGTACAATAATGGTAAACACAGAAAATGATAATATTGACCATTTCATCAGTTAGACATAGTACCTATTATACATACAGTTTTATTTATCAATCATTCAGATGAACTTTGAGCCTTACGCTAACTTATCTGCAAGTAAATTTCGATATTTACGACGTAACTCATAATTATCTCTAAAAAGTTAATATGTTTGTGGAGGAACGAGGTATGGTGTTTCTCCATTGAAAAGGGAGAATCCTCCGACCAGGCAAGATGGTTAGCCTGGCGTGGCGAAGCCCGACAGTTGATGTCGGAGATTCGTATATGTGTTAGAATCGTTGATAACTCTCATAGTGCGATTCAGGGTTTGTTGTTGTAGCTTCAATCTGATAGATGGTGCTTTACTTTTGCCATGTTGCGAGTAGTAATCCCTGTATTTTCTTTCAATTTATAAATATCTACTGAATCGATTATTTATATTTGAATTCCCAGTGCCTTGTGTCAGTGACGTCATGCCAAGATTGGGAGGTTACCACGATAGAAGGCATCGGCGACCGGGTTCGAGGATACCATCCCGTACAGAAGACCTTGGCTGAGTACAATGGGACTCAGTGTGGATACTGTAGCCCGGGGTTCGTGATGAGTATGTACAGGTGAGTGCGAGAGGATGTTACAGGTTCTCTTCGTTAGGCTGGGTTACTGTAGAGGTCAAAAGGTAACAATGCAAGTCATTAATCTTAAGTACCTGGACGTTCAAGTATACTCTTTGATCAGCGCTAATAAAACAACCTTTACAGCCTTTTAGAAGCAAACCAATATGATTTAACACAGTATGAGATTGAAAATTCGTTCGGAAGCAACACCTGCAGATGTACAGGCCATAGACCTATATTGGATGCATTCAAAAGTTTCGCCAAGGACGCTCCTAAGCCTCCACCAAAACTAGAAGATATAGAGGATCTCAAAATCTGCAAAGGCAAAGAAAGTTGTCATAATAAATGTGATAAAAACTGGTGTATGGTTAACAAAAGTGATGTCGAACCTCCTCGCATTAAGAAGATTGATTTAAAAGATGGCCATGTGTGGTACAGAGTCTATGAAGTTAACGAAATATTTGATGTCCTAGATGCTGAAGGATATGATAATTATATGCTGGTTAACGGTAATACGGGAAGAGGTAAGGGAAATAAAGTATGAACTAAGAAATGAAGACTTGTAGTACAAAAATCAGTCATGACTAATAATTTTTCCCAGGTGCTGTTCCAATTCTAGTTTTTCCAAGGGTTCTAATAGATATCAGGCCAATAAAGGATCTCAAAGGGTACTATTTAGACCAGAACTTGGTTGTCGGTGCTGGTATAACGTTGACTGACCTTATGGAACTGTTCAAGCACATATCCAAAGAAAATGAAGACTTTCAATATTTGTATAAACTTTATGAACATTTGGATTTAGTTGCTCATATACCTGTTAGAAATGTAAGTACATTTCCATTATCGCTTATACACCAATCCTAAGATGGACAACATTATATTGCCATTTCTACCTTCTATGCAAAATCAATCAAGGTTTAGTATTAAAACTACTTTATATTCATGATGAGAACTTTATGCTGAAATTTGTCTGGCGCAAGATGTAAGTTGTGAAAGTACAGACACCCCAGCCATCAATCGACTCCGGGCCGCTGCATTTTTAACTCATTAACTCATTCCAAGTGCCAGTGCAAGTGCGGAGCCTAATTCCACAACGCCGAAGACATCTCGCAGCAACTCTCTTGGGCGTTTGCACGATCACCTGCACCCGGGAGGATTTTGAGGTTACTACATATTGGGTAGGAATATTAGTATTTTGTTCAGTGTTTTGACAGTTAAGAAGAAGATATATCCATCATAAATAGGTTTCATGCGTGCCTGCCTTCGCGATGCCTTCGGGATAGGTGCCGAAGAAAGTTTATCAAAAACTGTTGTATTTATATTTACAATGTTTCCAGATTGGTACCGTTGCTGGAAATCTAATGACAAAATATCGCTTACACACCTTTTCTTCGGATATTTTCCTGCTACTTGAGACTATTAAAGCAACGTTAGTCATAGGTTAGAACTGAATATGATTTGCATAATTCCTAGAAATACATTAAATGATCGTGGGCGTGGGACGAGTGAGACAGACCGACGACGGCAAATCGACAAAAGTATGACGAAAAGCTATTGTGTTATACTGTTCTGAAGGTGGACTTTGAAATAGCTTAGACAGAGAAGAGGCAGGACTGTTTTCAACTTGACCCCTAAGTCCTCCAGTGGACTGGGACAGGCTGAGAAGATACAAAAATAGCAACACGCCAATATTCTCCGGAGGGTTAAGCAAAATTGCACTATTTACATCCACATTTCGGCGATGCTCTTACTGAGTCCCGTGTAATAGTGGGTGAGCCTATTGCCATCTACCGATCAAATTTTCAAACTGGTACTGCTACTGAGGATTTCAAACCCAATAACAGAAAAAAACCCTACATATATAACCCCAAACCCAAGAACTCACGCTTAGCAGACGCGCTTGCGACCACTAGAGAGAGAAGATATACTCTTAAAATTAAATATCCAGTCGGTGTGTGACGGTTATTGCCAATATGACACACCTTTGTAGTTAAAGGAAAATTCAATAGATTTATGAGGAAGGAAGTTATACGGCCGGATTGGTCTAATGGTCGCAAGGCTACCTGCTGAGCGTGAGAGATTTGAAATTCTTCTGTATGGACATTTTCAGTATCACCTGGGAGTAAGGACCTGTGGCTCCCTTACACGAGACATAAGGTTAAAAACTGTATCGATGAAACGTGGGTGTACAATAGACCATTCGAGGAATTTAGGCTTGACTTTATGGTATGTATTAACTTGAATTTGTATCGTTTTCAGTTCACAAAGGTTCATCGGTGGAAGTCACTCCAGAAGAATTCCTGTCATTGGACATGACGGGCAGAGTGATAACTCATGTGAAGATACCGCCGCTGTCTCACCGGTTCCAGTTCGTGTCTTTTAAGGTGAGTAAGAAGTACTTAACTTTGGAAGAATAAACTCATTGTTGGTGCATAAAGCGAATTATAAAAAGAAACTTTAAAAAAACATTTTTTTTTTGGGCCGAAAACTTATTTTTATTGCAACTTTAATAATGATGACCTACATCAGAGTTCCAAGAAATTAAAAGGTATTTGTGGTCTGACGTATTTAAAAGTAGGTACCTAGTAAACTTACGTCAAAATAAAAATTATATTAAATTGCAGCAACAAATTTTTATCAAACCTTTCTCACGGCTTCTATAGTAGGTATACATATAGTAAAGTCAACATATTTTATTTAGTTCAATTATGATACTATAGACTCTATCCTACTAATATTAAAAATGTGAAAGTTTTTGAGATTGGATGGATGGGTGAATGGATGGATGGATGGATATTTGTTACTCGATCACGCCAGAACGGCCGGCGGAACGGATATGGATGAAATGTGGCACAGAGATACATTATAGTCTGGAATAGCAGTTACTTTTAATCCCGGAAAAATGTACGGGCTCGTAAACCACGCGGGCGAAGCCGCGGGCGGAAGCTAGTAGTAACATAATTGAAATAAATAAAATATTTACAAATGCTATAAATAGACGTGTTTGTATACTTTTAGATCATGCCTCGTGCCCAAAATGCGCACGCGCAAGTAAACGCAGCGTTTTTGTACGAGTTTGATGATCACAAAGAAGACATAGTTTTATCAGCTAGAATAGTAATCGGCGGCCTTTCGGGAAAATTTGTTCACGCCAAAGAAACAGAGAACTTTCTTCACATGAAGAAGATATTCACCAATGAAGTTCTGCAGCAAGCTCTGAAGATCTTGGAAGGTGAATTGATAGTTGAAGACATAGCTGGTGAGATGAAACCAGCGTATCGGAAGAAATGTGCTCTTGGTTTGTTTTACAAAGTAAGCGATATAACAATATATATGAACAATATCCCAAATATAAATAATTATAATATATAGCATAGATGGCGGCACGGTTGGCGCAGTGGTTGAGCAATCGACCGTTGCGCTACGTGTCGCGGGTTCAATTCCCGCACGAAGCCAATATTTGTATGATCTACAGATAGTTGTTTCGGGTCTGGTTGTGTGTGTATGTGACATGTATGTTTAAAAACTGTACCCACGATACAGGAGAATCCTAATGTGGGGCAACTCTTAAAAAAAAGATAATATACCAAAATCTTGACAAATATAACAAAATCAGCAAATTCAAATTATTTATTTGGGTAAATGTGCATTTGCCTTTTAAATTATTATGGCACACCACAAACAAAACCATAATACAGAATAATAAGTAACACATCTACATATTTGAGCTTATATTTTTAAAATATTTTATAGGTACAGTTGTATTCTAAATTTATTTGTAGAAAAATTTCTAACGGACTGTGGTAGATGATTATATATACGTACAGACATGGCATAGCACTTACGGCTACATAATTCTACTCTTAGGGGTGCTAGGAAAGAGCCTTCACGCGTGGTGAAACCTGAGATCGTCTGACACACTCTGAACAGTCAGCTTCTATATAACCATTGCTGACTGGCTAATCTTTTCACTACGGCATGAGCGATTCCCATGTCTCGTAGAGCTAATCTATCAGCATAATGTTACCGTAGCTTTAAGGTTTAATTCATTAGCTGTTACCTAAAGGTAGGCAGGAGACTACAATATTAATGGAATTGGTTTTCAGGGACTACTAGTGCTAATCCCTCAACAGCGTCTTAAGCCCTGGTACCGTTCAGGAGCAAGAGACTTTCGAAAAACAAGACCTTTATCAAAAGGCTCAGAAGTATATGATACTAACCCAATAATATGGCCAGTTACCGAACCAATGCCAAAACTCGACGCATTGGTACAATGTGCAGGGGAGGCTCAGTACTGTAATGACTTGCCCACGCAGCCCAAGGAGGTGTACTGCGCATTTGTGACATCTGATATCTGTACTGGAGAGCTCGAGAGCATTGATGCTACACCGGCTTTGGTAAGTTGCAACTTACTCTATAAATCTGAGAAATTTATTGACCTTAAATATAAAAATTAAATAAAATATATTTTTAGTAATGTAGACCAATTAAAGGCTAAACTTATGAATAGTCAGACTCTAGTTGCCACGTGCCAAAGTATTGTTTTCCTATGGAGAAGAACGGGCAAGAAACACCATTTTATCGCTTTAATGCATAGCTTGAATTAAAATAATCTTATTTCGGATAATTGATGATGATGATTATGCTTAAGAAGCCATAGCTAATTTTTTCAATTGCCTTTTCAACCTATTACGTTATTGTTACAGAAAATACCCGGTGTATTAGCATTCTTCTCCGCTAAAGACATTCCTGGCAAAAACTCGTTCTTATCTCAAAGAGTTCCCTCCCAATTGGTGCCCGAAGAGGTCTTGGTGGAAAAAACCATTAAGTACTACGACCAGCCGATAGGGATAATTGTTGCTGAAACTGAAAAACTAGCCAACAGGGCAGCTTTACTTGTTAAAGTGAACTATAAAGTGGATAAGAGAAAGCCTATTCTAACAATAAAAGATGTAAAGGAGAGGGACCCGAGTCGTATAAGCCTGTTCTTAGTATTCCCTGCAAGAGACAGAGGCTTTAATGTCCAAAAAGTAATTAAGGGCACTGACGATATCTATGCACAGTACCATTATAGTATGGAGACTCAAACCACTGTCACAAGGCCCAGCGAGGATGGTATTGATGTGCTAGCCAGCACACAATGGCTGGATTCTTACCACGTTGGACTTTCTGAAGTTCTGAATATACAACAAAATAGGTAAAAAAAAATTTGAGCCAATTTAAATTATCAGGTGTGCCAGTTATTATGTATTTAAAGTCATTCCAGTTATTATTTCTGTTATTAAATAAGATGCAGTGAAGTGTCTGTAGAAATTATTTAATGATCTAAAGCTCTCAAATGACAATAATAATGTACAATTTTCTTAAATATCAGGATTAACGTGGTTGTGCCTCGTTGTGGTGGTGGGTATGGCGCGAAGATCTCCCGTGCTAACCATATAGGAGCCGCATGCGCACTGGTCACGCACCTCATGGACCGACCCTGCCGATTTGTAATGAGCATTCAAGCAAACCTGAGGGTTGTTGGCAAACGACTGCCCTCCACGCGAGACTTTGAAGTAAATGATGTTTTATAATAACTTTTCTCTAGAATGAGCTAAATATTCTAAATCTACTAGCTTATGATTAAATCAACCAAAACTTATTAAATGCCTTTATTATTTTCATTATATAAATCGGATCTATACTACAGTTATTGTATTATACTCAATGTTTAGTTCCATCAGCGACAATAGTGCGATTAGTCCAATTTAGCAACTTCTACATCTGCAACTCATCTTCAATAATTGCTTTTACAGGTTGGTGTCAGTAGTTCAGGGCAGATCCAATATCTCGAGTACCACTTATACGAAGACAATGGTTACGTGGTCAGTGATCCCATCGGCCCACTCTTGTTGGCCGGTATTAAGAACTGCTATGACAACAGGCGCTGGCAGTACAAAATATTCAACACTACTACAGACACACCTTCCAATACCTATGCTAGAGCGCCAGGTATTTTAAAACTTCAAGCAGCTAAAAAGATACATTCAAATATATCGATAACAATTATACTTATTACTACAACAATAAATATAAATATCTTTACTTCTAGGATCATTGGAGACAATATCGATGACAGAACAATTAATGGAACGGATATCGTATGAATTAGAACGAGACCCAGCTCAAGTTAGAATTAACAACATAGAACCTTCATACGTTGAAGTACAGGAGATGATACAGACATTGCTCAAGGACGGGGAATATAATAAACGCAAAGAAGAAGTGCAGAATTATAACAAACTGAATAGATGGAAGAAACGCGGCCTCAGGGTAGCATTCATGAATTGGCCCGTAGCTACCATACTTGACTACCACGTACTCCTCTCAGTGTATCACGGAGATGCAACTGTTGTGGTTCACCATGGAGGCATAGAAATTGGACAAGGAATAAACACGAAAGTCATCCAAACTATAGCCTATACCCTGAAAATTCCCATAGAGAAAGTCAAGTGTAAGGCTCCCAATGTTGCAACAAATCCTAACAACTTCACAACTGGGGGCAGCAGGACGACGCAATCGGTCTGTTTTGGGGCTATCAAGTGCTGCCAAATTCTTCTGGACCGTTTATCTATAGTGAGGGATACGCTGAATGATCCCACCTGGGAGGTTTTGATCGAAACAGCTTTTAATAGAGGAATTAATCTGCAGACCAGCTACCGAGTCACGGCTAATGATCAAATACCGTACAGGTCCGGTGGAGTATGTCTAACTGAAGTAGAACTTGATATACTGACGGGAGAACACGAAATTCTAAGAGTTGATATAGTTGAAGACGTTGGTACGAGTCTGAATCCTGAACTGGATATCGGTCAGGTAAATTTATTATAGCAGTAATTTCTTATATTTAAATATTTAGTATTTCTTTATAATAAATTAAATAATATAGTAATGACAGAATCGTTGATTCAAAATGATGATTGTTAAGATGCATAATAATTATTATATTTTTACCTAACGCGCATCTTGAGTATTTAAAAAATGATTATTCATACAAAAATATTTATTACCTTACGTCTAATGATGTTAGGTTACCATGTATTTTGCATGGTGACAAAAGAAAAAAGAAAGAGGGACTCGTAGCTATATAACTACCGCGCAGATTGGTCGATCTGCGAGGTTAAGCAGTGCTTGATACGGTCAGTACTTGGATGGGTGACCATTTTTCATATATCGAGACCCCTCCGTGCCTCAGAAAGCACGTTAAGCAGTTGGTCCCGGGTGTCATACAGACATATGACGGTCGTTATGGGTGTCAGAAGCCCAAGTCTGACAACCAGTCTAACCTGAAAGTATAAGAAGTGTATCCCAGTAATTGGGTGGCGAAGATCAGAAGGCAGTCGCTCTTTATGCTAGGCTAGGCAGATGATGATTTCTGGCAAAAATGTTTATTCAGATCGAAGGTGCCTTCATGATGGGTGTCGGCTACTGGACCCATGAGGAACTGATCTTTGACGAGAAGACTGGTGAACTACTTACAGACCGCACTTGGTACTACAAAGTGCCTCTCGCCAAGGATATACCCATAGATTTCAGGATACAACTCAGAAGAAACTCGTACAATCCTATCGGAACTTTGGGTGCTAGAGGTGAGTCAAACATGCTAACGTAAAATATGGTTTCAGTTAGAAAAAATAAACTCATGTTCCTTATAAATAAGGTAATAACTTTAATATGTCACGTTACTCACGCACAGTTCAATATGGACGATTAAGAATCGACAGTGAAACAACCTTGAACCAACACAAGTTTTTTACATTTAGCTTGGTGGCTCTGTTCATATTCCAGAACGTGTTGTGTTTATTGTTTTTGAGCATGTGTCTAGTACCAAACTTTTCGGCGTTATTGTTTTTTCTACCTTAGCCATAGTATACAAGGCGAAATGTTATATGTATATATATATTTAAACAGCTGTAAAATACTATATATTAGAGACGAAAATTTTTAAAATGATGCATCTATCTAACAGTATTTATAAATAGCATTTTTTTTAAGTCCCTTGTTACACCTTCTATATTTGCATCCTTTTTGCCCATTGCTCTACTTCTATATACCAACATTTTAACTTCCAGCTCTTTGTACAGTTCTCCAGCTAGTTTTTCTACCTTGCTGTTCATATTGTTTTTTATAAAGCCGTTGCCTATCATTGTCCTCTTCTAAATTATATCATTCAAATAAAAAAAACATGTGATTATAAAATTAGTTAGTATTTGTCAGTTTCCTTTTAACACTTTAAACAAATAAATTATGTTTAACTTATCCTGCGACACAGGAAATACATTATCATTATTATTGTTTAATTCAAGAGTCATCAAACAGATTTCCTGTTCTGAAGTGATTTTTTTATCCTTTAATTAATTTTTGATCACTTATTTGATCGTTCTTTTGTGGTCATCTCCAACTTTTCTTCAAAACGTTGTTCTTTACAATTCTATTCTATTCTGAGCTTCCAAAAATATTCCTGCCAATTTTTGTATTTATTTATTCTTGCCTTTACCTGAAGATCATAATACTACAGTGTATAATTCGATTTAGCAGTAACACAAGACATTTGTAATGAGATATTGAAAATATGAACAAGTTGCGAAACTATAAAAATATTAACATTTTATAACAACGAAACATAAAAAGAAAAAGAAAGCGTCTGTAGAATCAAATTAAAAGCTAGAGTATGATAAAATATATGTAATATGTCGTATATTTTAGCCGTCGCCGAGCCTCCAACGTGTTTGGCTATAAGCGTTGCTTTTGCGCTGCGAGACGCCATCGCATCGTCGCGGGAAAACACAGGTTATCCCAGAAACAAATGGTTTAAAGTAGGTAAGTGGCATTTTAGTCTCTCAACAGTTATTATAATAATTGTAGGCGGGAAGTTTGGACCATTACGAGTGTAATTATTAATTATTGACGACACGGTTGGCGCAGTGGTTGACGGATCGACTGCTGCGCTACGTGTTGCGGGTTCGATTTCCGCACGGAACAAATATTTGTATGATCTACAGATAGTTGTTTCGGGTCTGGGTCTTTGTGTATGTGAATACACACCGGTGCCTCGGAAAGCACGTAAAGCCATTGGTCCTGCGCCTGATCTCTATCCGGTCGTGTTGGATTGCCGTCCCATCGGACTACGAGAATGAAGGAATAGAGAGAGCACCTGTGTTTGCGCACACACTTGAGCTTTATAATAACTCCTACGTAGTTGGTTAATCTCCGGTGAGATTGGCTGCCGTGACCGAAATTCGGTCAAGAGGACATTATTATTATTATTAATTAAAAATCATTTCTATTACAGATGGGCCCTTCACACTAGCAGCCAATGTTTTGTCAGCAGACGCAAGAATTGATGAATTTTTATTCAATTAATCATTTAAATTATATAATTTCTTTAATGTTAAAATTTATATCAATAATTTAGTATATTCATTTAATTTTATTATTCTGAATAATATATATTTTTTTTGGCTTCCTGTTTATTTGTATATCTGTTGTTAACACGCCACTTATGTACGTAACAAAGGCATGTAGAGTGACATCACTATCATATGATGATTATATTATCAAGTCTCACATTCTTGGTTTGACCAACGTATCTGAACATTCATGCGAATTTCACGGATATCATAAAAAAATGTTCTTGTAAAAAAGTCCATCATCTATAATAAGAACTTTATGAATGCTTTGAATACTTTGAATACGTAAAAAAGGACAGGAAAACCCAGCGGATTCATTAAAAATAAAACGTACATTAATTAACATTCCATAAAAGATTAAAATAAATAACAATCCCGATTAAATAAATAAGTATAGCGTCGTCTTCCTTCGGCATACCCTCAGATATTGGCTCCCAAGGCAGCAGCGCTTACCTATACCTAGTTTTACGCGGGAATTAATTCTGAACAAAAACCTGTTTTAAAGAGTTTTTCCCCAGTTAATACAATTTCGAAACTGTACACGATGTTTACATTATAATACGGCTAATGAAGTTTTATAAAAAACAAGGCCCTAGAATAAGCCCTGTGGAACGCCAGTCGGCAATCACTAAACAAACACGATTGACAAATGGTGCACTCCATTTTTCAATCGTGTTCGTTTCGTAAAGGAACTAAAAAGGACGCTTTAGATGAATAATATTATCAATAACAAATGTCAAAATATGCACTTAATTGACGTCTCGTAATATAATTCGCGTATCCAGCAATATAATCCGTTTAAAAAAATACTAATTACTAATTTATAATCTTAATCATGTATAAAAGCAAAATATGCGGTTACTGAGTAACCAATCACGAAATATCAGGACCAGTCTACAGACTTCAAACCTAGCAAGAAGCTTTGTCTTATAGGTAACTGCTACGAAAGGATTTTCAAAACTCAACCCTAAGGGAACGAAATGGGGTTCAGTATACGTATGAAAAAAAAATACGCGGACGAAATGGCGAGAACAGTTAGTATTCTATATACGTCATCCGTACAAGTTGACAACGTCATCAACGTCCTGTATAGAATTGATGTAGTGACTAATATAATTATGTAGTATAAATGAATAATAACATAACCTAATACCCACACTTAAAAGAAGAAAAAACACACAAATACATGTAACTATACAGGAAAATCTTCATTCGAATGACGGCAGTAGGTACTTTAAAGAACTGGTTTAGAGCAGATTAGCAATTCTCGTGGGATGAGAAACAGAGATTATCAAAAAAAACATGTCGGATTTCGCTCACCTGCCTTTTTTAAAGAGATATTTTCACTTTAAACGCTAAAATAGAATAAAGTATATTTATTTCAAACTAGCTTCCGCTCGCGGCATCGCCCGCGTGGTTTACGAACCCGTACATTTTCCGGGATAAAAAGTAGCCTATGTGTTATTCCAGACTATAATCTATGTCTGTGGCAAATTTCATCAAGATCCTTTCAGTAATTTTTGCGTGAAAGAGTAACAAACATCCATCCATCCGTCCTCACAAACTTTCACATTTATAATATTAGTAAAACAGGATAGGATTACAGGCACATTTAAAACGTTAATAAGACCTATATGCAACTAGTGGACGTTTGCAATCGAGGTTTTAGTGACTCTTCGTTTAGAGAGAGAAAATCTCATGGAACGGTTGGCCTCTAAATATTCTTGTTAAACATTAATTGAGGCCATTACTATTCCACTGCTGTTGGTCACCGGTCTCGTATTGCAATAAGAAAACGTTACCCGAAAAAGCTGTTGAGTCTACACATAGTACACCTCTTGTGTACTGTGTGTAGTTTATACTAATTAGTTTATTATACTTCGTCCTATTTATCTTCGTCCCAATGCAATTTCTATAGCCTAAAAGAATTTATTGATAAAAAAATGTTAAAGGCCTTTGAAACTTTGACAACCTGAAATTTTTGCATGCTATGTATGTATTTTCTAGCTAAACATGTATGTTCTATTTTAATTTGTATTTAACACCTCTATACCATGTTTTACGCAAATAAATGATTTATTATTATTATTTACAGTATATGTTGGCGACCAAACTCCGAACAAAATCTTATTTATTTTTAACTGATTACGAATTTTTCCAGAGATGAGATCTAGCTAGATCGAATTTTTGTCCCCGAAAACCGGTATATTGCAAATTTCATCATAATTGTTCAAGCTCTTTTCAAAAACGCGATTACAAATAATCAAAATATTGCAGTAGTATAAGATTCGATAAAACATGATATTATAATGCATGCGAAGCTACCTAAAAGCATAGGTTCCTAACGCGGGCTGTACCGCACCCTAGTGGCTAGAGTCTGACACGGGGCGGTAGCGGCCAGAGACAATATGCAGTCAAGGGCCACCCCCTTGACTGCATATTGTCCCTGGCGTACTTATGAAATTAGTAAGTAGTACTTTTAAATACTGTCTATAAATTAACTTTCTATCTATAACTGATCTAATAGGTATAATTTTGTATTTAGTTAAACCTACAAATTATATTTTGTCGTTATCGCGCAAATAAGTAAATTGAAATGAGCAATAGGTGCACGGTTTCGTATTTTCGGTGACAAATCTTTGTGTACTTGATGAACAAAGACGTTATTCATGCACTCAAGTATGTCTCTTATGCAACATTATTTGAATACAATATTTTGTATAACCTTAATTACGGATTAAATTATATAATTTATAAAATGTACATATGCTTCTCGTGTTACAATATATCTTGAACTCCTTGTCTTAAATAGTTTTCCAATATGTTTATTAGTTAAGTTTCTCATTAAGTGAAAAATGTAATGTTTGTAGAGAAATAAATATTTTTAAACAGAAAATTTATTTTTGTAAAGAGCGTCGGCATTTTTAAAAAGGTTGAGAACCTCTGTTCTAATGTTTCGGCGTAACAGGAAAAACGAGTATTTTTAAAATATACAGTATTTAACGAATGGACACACAGCCCTGACGTCACAACGAAGGCAATTTTATACTATAAGCATTAACCGCTACTTCGCCTGCATTTAAAATATAATTGGGCTGCTTAAAAGATAACTCATTGTAATTAAATAGTATAATGAGTATTATGATGTGAAATGATCTAACAAAGAGCTTTTCTCTTCCTTTCAGTTTTGTTATAGTTGTAATTATATTTCCAGCCATATTTCATTAATAATCACGATTTCTCTTGTAAATTTACTTGGAAAATGTGCGGCCCATAACCTGTAGTAAGTAAACGACATCTTGGTGGGTACAGAACTGACATTTTATTGTTTGTTATCTATGGCAAGAGAATAGACACAAGACTTACAAATAGATCTCACATTAGTTACACTAGATGACGCTACAATTTATTTTGCTATAAATACGACAATATTATTAGGAGTGATAAGACCGGTAATGTTTATCGCAATAAGTACATATTATGCAAATTATATTTAATTACAGATTGGGTTTTTATGACTGTCAAAATATTATGTGTTAAACAGATAGCACATACATTATATAGCACCCAGCACGCATGTATGAAACGATGTAATTTGTTATTCGGAATATTCTTATGAAAAAAGAACTTCCTTAGTCAAAATTTATAGTATTGACTGCAGCTTGAGACCATGGAAAGAAATAGGAGCCCAGGAGTTAAAGGAATCAACGTATATCAACAACGACAACAACATCAAAAACTCTAAATTTACTTATTCGTAGGAAAATCAAGGAGTTCTACTTTTGATTAAAGAGAGCATAAGAGCTTATAAACATTACCTTTAGGCAAAAGTTGTATTTCTTTATTTTTACAAACAAAGGAGTTTTGATGAAAAACGTGTGACGCTCATACTTAACAATTTATTTATTCATATAATTTAAATGGCTATGGCTGGCGAGCTTAAAGGAAACATGTATTTAATAAAACTGTGGTCGTCGACAGAGCAACACATATACATATCAAATTAAACAAAATAAATATCAACAGAATGAGTAACGAAACCCAAGTGAATTATACTTCCACCATTGATCCGGAGGGGTGGGAGCAGAACGAGGTGGTTAACGCAATATGGATTTCTGGAATTGTTCTGTCAACACTATGCCTAATACTACAATTGGTGCTCTTCATAATCCTGCCGAAGACAAGGAAATTAGACCAAAAGATCCTCACACAGCTGACGGTAGCAAGATTGCTGAATACAATACTCGAATACTTGACCTCACACACAATATTGAACTTATATACGAGGGACATAGCGTTCGCATTGTACCTGCAGACGGATGCTGTGATGTTGTGTTGGATGTTTGTGTACACGAAAAATTTGTACGAAAAAGTTGTCCTAGTGTTTGTGTTACAGAAATGGAACTTTGTGCATCTGTCTTTGCTGATTTGGATCGCGACGATACCAATAGGAGTGCTAACCTCAGTCTTTCTTTTGCTAAATTATTTCACTAAATACTATCAAATTTGCGCATGGTTTAAATTCATTATATTGACAATAAACGTGTTGTTCTTTTGTAAAATTTTCTACGTCATCATAACTAGAACTAGAAATTCTAATAGGAACATTGCTGACACCATAAAAACTTGTGTCATCTCATTTATTTTAGTTTGTATAACAAGTATGCAAGTTCTTGTGACTGATATTTTTTCATACATAGAAGTGGAAAATTATGTGACGGCCTCTTTTTGTATCTTAAATTCATTCCAAGTTATAGCGGTGACTTCCATATTTCTTATTTTGACTAAGAATTGTGTACAGTAACAAATTGATCTGATGACAGTATAAAAGTTGGTTCGTTTGTAATCATTCATGATTCCTAATAGATTTCTGTTTATGTGACGTACCTATTTTGTTTGAATCCGCATGTCCAATGAAATACGTCACAAGTCAAAACGAGCCAGTCCTTTCTTTTACGTATATTTTTGAGGTAATATTTGTAATGTTTTTTGTACATATTGCCGTTTGAGAGCGATGAGAATATTTTAATGCGTCGTGAACAGTGTGATTTAATTATTTATTATGTTATTTAATTTATAAATATTAGTTAGTATGGTAACTAGTGTGTAAAATGTAGTTAAATAATATAATTTTTATAACTACATTAAATAAATCAATACTTGGGACATTTCTCGACTGATTCAATATTGATTTGATAATAAATTAGTGTTTAAGACTATGAACTTAAATGGATTAAAATCATACAAGATAATTACAACTATACTCGATTTGTTTAGGTATTTAACTAAAGGTAAACAATCTCGATGTGTCTTTTTAATATTTTTTGTTTAAAAACTCAGTTTAAAAATAAAACGCTACTAAAAACCAATTTAAAACAACAATAACGATTACCAAATCAATTGAATCTAGGATTTAAGCAGTAGTTTATTTGTTTAATATGTCTTTGTGTAAAAAGTCACATCAAGATTGTTTACCTTTATTTAAATACCTAAACAAAACGAATAAAGAATATTTAGTTTTATTTCCGCCAAAATAGTTCAGGCTTGGGTGCGATTGATATAATGTAACATGCAATCCAAACCGAACCTCGACACATGTTTCGCCCCTCCACGGGGCATCCTCAGGAGATGTTGACAGAAGATGTTGATGTTGTCAGGACGTGAATACGTCCAAACGGTCAACGAGTCATACAGTCCACAGTCCACGAGCCATACAGTCCACCCTACATTAAATTCAATATAAAATTAGAATCCAACCAGTCCCTTAATTTTATAGATTTAACTATAACTAGAGGAAATAACAAACTAGACTTCCAAATTTACCGTAAACCCACACATCTGATATAACCATTCCAGCGTCATCTTGTCACCCTTTACAACATAAACTGGCTGCCTTCTGCAGCTATATTCATCGTTTAATGGTTGTCCTACTGTCCACAGATAGTTACGTAAAAGAACTTAAAATACTCTATCAGATAGCGGTTACAAACGGTTATTCAAAGTAAATAATTGATAATTTAATTGAAAATAAACAGAATGGCAAGAATCGCTCACTACTTTATTTATTTATTTATTTATTTATTTATTCTTTATGCACAATGTACAGAGGCGGACTTAATGCCTTAGGCATTTTCTACCAGTCGACCTTAGGTTGATGCAGAGAGGAAGGATGGTAGGTGCACGATACAATTTTAACGTTATCGTTAATAAATATATGAGGATACACTATAATAATAAAGTTACTTACATATCACATACATATATACATAAATATATATATTTACATAAATAATATAATAAATAAATTATAAATAATAGGAAAGCTGAGATGATTCTGCCAACTTAGTGTGGAGGTGTTCACGCAGTTTCCGCTTGAAAGAGTAACGACTGGTGGCCATCCTGATTTCCAGAGGGAGAGAATTCCATTGCAGGATGGACTGGACGAACACTACTTTATAATGCATGCGAAGCTACCTAAAAGCATAGGTTCCTAACGCAGGCTGTACCGTCCCCCAGTGGCTAAAGTCTTACACGGGGCGGTAGCGGCCAGAGACAAAATGCAGTCAATGGCCTAGCGTACTTATGAAATTAATAAAATAAAACTTTTAAATAAACTTCCTATCTACAACTTCACTGAACTGAATACTTATCTAATAGGTAGAATTTTGTATTTAGCTGAACCTAACATTTTTATTTAAGCGTTATCACGCAAATAAATTTAAATGTTTAAATAAAATTAAGAATATTTGTTTATAATATAACCTATATCAGCTATAAAATCATTATTATGTAGTAATTAAATCATCAAATACCGTATATCTATTCATTTATCCACAGATCTGCCAACACTGACTTCTAGATAAAACAAAAAACCTAAAATTAACATAGACCGTATGAGGAGCATATTTTCAAAATACAGTTAAAAATTCACCCATATCTTAAGTAGTGGATGTTCTTTCTTTTCTAAAGGATAATATAAAAAAAACTTTATTTTTTTAACTTTAGGTAATAGGATTTTTGCCTGACAATCTTTCTCTATCATTTGTATTTGGTTAGAAAGAAACAACCAATAGATATGAAGTCAGCTGTATAGTAAATCCATCGAAATTATTTACATTTACGCTGGTGTAAAAATCTCATGGAAGAGACAAGAGCTTCGGCGTAACAGGAAAAACGAGTCTTTTTAATATATAAAGTATTTATCGAGTGGACAAGCCACAGCCCTGACGTCACAACGAAGGCAATTTTATAATACAAGCATTGACCGCTGCTTCGACTGCATTTAAAATATAATTGTGCTGCTTAAATAACTCATTGTAATTAAACAGTATAATTAATATTATGATGTAAAATGATCTAACAAAGAGCTTGATATTATTCGGAGTGATAAGAGCGGTAATGTTTCACATAGTACTTTATCGTAATAAGTACCTAATATGTGAATTATATTTAATTACAGATTGGGTTTTTTTTATGATAGTCAAAATAATATGTGTTAAACAGATAGCACATACATTATAAAGCACCCGGACTCATATATTAAACGATATAATTTATTATTCTTTATTACACATAATTTTCTTACGAAAAAAAAAACTCAAAAACAAAACTAACTAAAAAGCAAAAAATAAATTTTATATTATACAATATAGTTGTTGAAGAATATTGAAGTCAGTGCCATTTAGCGGTTTAAAATGAGCCCAAACTCGAGGGGTTTACTAGTAGCTACTGACGAGTTCCACTATATATCTCTTGGCTCCATCATCAGACCCTCTATACCAAATGTTATACGGGACTCATAAAAATATACCGAGTGATCCCAAGCTCAGAAGTTTTATTCCCTAACTCTTTACCATTGAGGAGTACTATGACATCCATCATCAGCTCAGCATCATGAAATAATGATTTTCAGACGCCAAAACCTGACTCATTAAGAAAAAAATCTCATACGCGCTATTTGTCCTACAATATTTGAGGGTATCCCTCGATTTCCCTAGGATCCCATTATCAGATCCTGACTTGGTGATAATGGGGCCAAATGGGAAGCATACTCTATCAAACAAAAAAAGATTTTTTAAAATCGGTCCATAATTGACGCAATAATCGAGTAACAAACATAAAAAAAATACAGTCGAATTGAGAACCTCCTCTTTTTTTGAAGCCGGTTAAAAATACTTCCTTAGTCAAAACTTATAGCTAGACTGCAGCTCGTAACCATGGAAAGAAATAAAACCCCAGGAGTTAAACGAGTCAATGTAAATCAAGAACAACAACGGTACGGTAAAGCATGTTGGAACTACTCCTAAGACTTTACACCTAATATGCATGTGTATGTATCTTGACACACATGTTTACTAATAAAAATAACCCCTCAGAAAATTAAGCAGTCCTACTTTAGGCAAAAGTCATTTTTACTGACAAAAGGATTTTTTATAAAAAACTGACAGTGACGCACATACCCAACAATTTATTTATTCATATAACTTAAATGGCTACGGCTTGCGAGCTTAACCCCTTACTGCATGATTATTTTTTCGAGGTGAAAAAAATACGTATATGTCATGAAGAATGGAAAATAAAAATACACGTATTTCGAATCTTTTTTATTAATTTGAAAAAACTTGAGAAATCGTTTTTTTTTTAGTTTGGTACATGCATGGCACATTACGCATCAATTATAATTTTAATTACTGAAGATGATAGCAAATCAAAAGTGATATTTTTTATTACAACAAGCAGTAAGAAATAATTTCTTTTCTTTCATTCAAACATAGGTTGACTTCACATTTCTATCATTCCACGAAAGATCTACCAGTACAGCCTGGCACCTTACAGCGGTGTCTGGTTTTCCACATAGGTAAATGGTCCGTTTTATCCATACGTACATTTTGTGAAGGCATAACCGCAATTGAAAATCTAGCTTTTTATTCCTAGATGCTTCATTTGTTTCGGGAATCACCACCGGCAGTCTGTTTCTAGCTGGTCTCACATAGGTATCATCGTCTGAAAGATCCTGTGTTATGGTATGAATACCACCATAAAATCGAAGCGGAACAATAGGAAAGTGTCAGAAATAAAAAAATATTGTAATTTATCACGATAATAAAGTATTAATAAAATCATTTATAATAATAACATTTACAAAAAATATATTGTTAACTCAGACATTCAGCATGATGAGTGCCAAATATGATCCTATGACATCAAAAGAGAAAGAAAGAAAGAATATGTCTGCATAGTGGTTCATGTCTGATCCGTACAATTAAACAAGTTCATTGGCTACTTAGAAATAAAAAAATAATTAATAAACTGACATTTCTGACATAAACAAATGTATCTACTGCACGTTCTATATTTTCTTGTAATGTTTCAATTAGATTTACAAATTTTTTTTAACTTTTCAAATCTTATCATCGCACGTAACCGGTCGCAACCTGTACATCGAACTTTCATGCTCATAGATGGCTCTAAACTAATATTTCGGTACGAGTAACGTTACGTTTATGGCACATTATGCAGAAAACGTTTAAAATGCATTGGTTTCTGCTATACAAGGGAAATGTGATGTGGTTCATATACGATGCAGAATGCGGTAAAGGGTTAAAGGAAACATGTATTTAATAGCACCGCGGTCGTCGACAGAGCAACACATATACATATCAGTTTAAACAAAGTAAATAAATAAATATCTACAAAATGAGTAACGAAACCGAAGTGAATTATACTTCCACCATTGATCCGGAGGGGTGGGAGCAGAACGTAGTGGTGGATGCAATATGGATTTTTGGAATTGTTCTATCAACACTATGCCTAATACTACAACTGGTGCTCTTCAAAATCCTGCCGAAGACAAGGAAATTTGACCAAATGATCCTCACACAGCTGACGGTAGCAAGATTGCTGAATACAATAATCGAATATGTGACTTACCACGTAATGTTCAACTTATATACGAGGGATTTAACGTTCGCATTGTACCTGCAGACGGATGCTGTGATGTTGTGTTGGATGTTTGTGTACACGAAAAATTTGTACGAAAAAGTTGTCCTAGTGTTTGTGTTACAGAAATGGAACTTTGTGCATCTGTCTTTGCTGATTTGGATCGCGACGATACCAATAGGAGTGCTATGCCCAGTCTTTCTTACACTAAATTATTTCACTAAATACTATCAAATTTGCGCATGGTTTAAATTCATTATATTGACAATAAACGTGTTGTTCTTTTGTAAAATTTTCTACGTCATCATAACTAGAACTAGAAATTCTAATAGAAACATTGCTGACACCATAAAAACTTGTGTCATCTCATTTATTTTAGTTTGTATAACAAGTATGCAAGTTCTTGTGACAGATATTTTTTCATACATAGAAGTGGAAAATTATGTGACAGCCTCTTTTTGCATCTTAAATTCATTCCAAGTCATAGCGGTGACTTCCATATTTCTTATTTTGACTAAGAACAGTGTTAGTTAAGTGGTCAGTGAGAATGTAGATCAATACAGTGACAAATTGATCTGAAGACAGTATAAAAGTTGGTTCGTTTGTAATCATTCATGATTCCTAATAAATTTCTCTTAAGTTTATGTGATGCACCTATTTTGTTTGAATCCGCATGTCTAATAAAATACGTCACAAGTCAAGACGAGCCAGTCCTTTCTTTTACGTGTATTCTTGAGGTAATATTTGTAATGTTTTTTGTACATATTGCCGTTTGAGAGCGATGAGAATATTTTAATGCGTCGTGAACAGTGTGATTTAATTATTTATTATGTTATTTAATTTATAAATATAAGTTAGTATGGTAACTAGTGTGTAAAATGTAGTTAAATAATATAATTGTTATAACTACATTAAATAAATCAATACTTGGGACATTTCTCGACTGATTCAATATTGATTTGATAACAAATTAGTGTTTAAGACTATGAACTTAAATGGATTAAAATCATACAAGATAATTACAACTATACTCGATTTGTTTAGGTATTTAACTAAAGGTAAACAATCTTGATGTGTCTTTTTAATATTTTTTGTTTAAAAACTCAGTTAAAAAATAAAACGCTACTAAAAACTAATGTAAAACAACAATAACGATTACCAAATCAATTGAATCTAGGATTTAAGCAGTAGTTTATTTGTTTAATATGTCTTAGTGTAAAAAGTCACATCAAGATTGTTTACCTTTATTTAAATACCTAAACAAAACGAATAAAGAATATTTGGTTTTATTTCCGCCAAAATAGTTCAGGCTTGGGTGCGATTGATATAATGTAACATGCAATCCAAACCGATCCTCGACACATGTTTCGCCCCTCCACGGGGCATCCTCAGGAGATGTTGACAGGAGATGTCGATGTTTTCAGGACGTGAATACGTCCAAACGGTCGAGTCATACAGTCCACAGTCCACGAGCCATACAGTCCACCCTACATTAAATTCAATATAAAATTAGAGTCCAACCAATCCCTTAATTTTATAGATTTAACTATAACTAGAAGAAATAACAAACTACACTTCCAAATTTACCGTAAACCCACACATACTGATATAACCATTCCAGCCTCATCTTATAACCCTTTACAACATAAACTGGCTGCCTTCCGCAGCTATGTTCATCGTTTAATGGCTGTCCTACTGTCCACAGATAGTTACGTAAAAGAACTTAAAATACTCTATCAGATAGCGGTTACAAACGGTTATTCAAAGTAAATAATTGATAATTTAATTGAAAATAAACAGACTGGCAAGGTTCGCTCACTAGTTTATACTGTGACTTTATAATGCATGCGGAGCTACCTAAAAGCATAGGTTCCTAACGCGGGCTGTACCGCCCCCCAGTGGCTAGAGTCTTACACGGGGCGGTAGCGGCCAGAGACAAGATGCAGTCAAGGGTCTAGCGTACTTATGAAATTAATAAAATAAAACTTTTAAATAAACTTCCTATCTACAACTTCACTGAACTGAATACTTATCTAATAGGTAGAATTTTGTATTTAGCTGAACCTAACATTTTTATTTAAGCGTTATCACGCAAATAAATTTAAATGTTTAAATAAAATTAAGAATATTTGTTTATAATATAACCTATATCAGCTATAAAATCATTATTATGTAGTAATTAAATCATCAAATACCGTATATCTATTCATTTATCCACAGATCTGCCAACATTGACTTCTAGATAAAACAAAAAACCTAAAATTAACATAGACACGTATGAGGAGCATATTTTCAAAATACAGTTAAAAATTCACCCATATCTTAAGTAGTTGATGTTCTTTCTTTTCTAAAGGATAATATAAAAAAAACTTTATTTTTTTAACTTTAGGTTTTGCCTGACAATCTTTCTCTATCATTTGTATTTGGTTAGAAAGAAACAACCAATAGATATGAAGTCAGCTGTGTAGTAAACCCATCGAAATTATTTACATTTACGCTGGTGTAAAAATCTCATGGAAGAGACAAGAGCTTCGGCGTAACAGGAAAAACGAGTCTTTTTAATATATAAAGTATTTATCGAGTGGACAAGCCACAGCCCTGACGTCACAACGAAGGCAATTTTATAATACAAGCATTGACCGCTGCTTCGCCTGCATTTAAAATATAATTGTGCTGCTTAAATAACTCATTGTAATTAAACAGTATAATTAATATTATGATGTAAAATGATCTAACAAAGAGCTTGATATTATTCGGAGTGATAAGAGCGGTAATGTTTCACATAGTACTTTATCGTAATAAGTACCTAATATGTGAATTATATTTAATTACAGATTGGGTTTTTTTTATGATAGTCAAAATAATATGTGTTAAACAGATAGCACATACATTATAAAGCACCCGGACTCATATATTCATCATCATCATCATCATCAGCCACAAGACGTCCACTGCTAAACGAAGACCTCCCCCAAGGGGGGGGTTTGCAATAATCCCCACGCGTGGCAGGCGGCTTCGGGATCGCAGTGGCTCACCGATTAGTGAGAGGACGCTGCTGCCCATCCTCCAGTGGCTGGCCGCAGTTTTAAGACGTACCCGGGTCCAAGACATATATCATTTAGCGGTTTAAAATGAGCCCAAACTCGAGGGGTTTACTAGTAGCTACTGACGAGTTCCACTATATATCTCCTGGCTCCATCATCAGACCCTCTATACCAAATGTTATACGGGACTCATAAAAATATATCGAGTGATCCCAAGCTCGGAAGTTTTATTCCCGAACTCTTTACCATTGAGGAGTACTATGACATCCATCATCAGCTCAGCATCATGAAATAATGATATACGGGACTCATAAAAATATATCGAGTGATCCCAAGCTCGGAAGTTTTATTCCCGAACTCTTTATCATTGAGGAGTACTATGACATCCATCATCAGCTCAGCATCATGAAATAATGATTTTCAGACGCCAAAACCTGACTCATTAAGAAAAAAATCTCATACGCGCTATTTGTCCTACAATATTAGAGGGTATCCCTCGATTTCCCTAGGATCCCATTATCAGATCCTGACTTGGTGATAATGGGACCAAATGGGAAGCATACTCTTTCAAACAAAAAATGATTTTTTAAAATCGGTCCATAATTGACGCAATAATCGAGTAACAAACATAAAAAAATACAGTCAAATTGAGAACCTCCTCTTTTTTTCAAGTCGGTTAAAAATACTTCCTTAGTCAAAACTTATAGCTAGACTGCAACTCGTAACCATGGAAAGAAATAAAAGCCCAGGAGGTAAACGAGTCAATGTAAATCAAGAACAACAACGGTACGGTAAAGCATGTTGGAACTACTCCTAAGACTTTACACCTAATATGCATGTCTATGTATCTTGACACACATGTTTACAAATAAAAATAACCCTTCAGAAAATTAAGCAGTCCTTCTTTTGATGAAAGGGAGATCTTAAGAGCATATAAACATCACCTTTAGGCAAAAGTCATTTTTACTGACAAAAGGATTTTTTATAAAAAAAAACTGACAGTGACGCACATACCCAACAATTTATTTATTCATATAACTTAAATGGCTACGGCTTGCGAGCTTAACCCCTTACTGCATGATTATTTTTTTCGAGGTGAAAAAAATACGTATATGTCATAAAGAATGGAAAATAAAAATACACGTATTTCGAATCTTTTTTATTAATTTGAAAAAACTTGAGAAATCGTTTTTTTTTTAGTTTGGTACATGCATGGCACATTACGCATCAATTATAATTTTAATTACTGAAGATGATAGCAAATCAAAAGTGATATTTTTTATTACAACAAGCAGTAAGAAATAATTTCTCTTTTCATTCAAACATAGGTTGACTTCACATTTCTATCATTCCACGAAAGATCTACCAGTACAGCCTGGCACCTTACAGCGGTGTCTGGTTTTCCACATAGGTAAATGGTCCGTTTTATCCATACGTACATTTTGTGAAGGCATAACCGCAATTGAAAATCTAGCTTTTTATTCCTAGATGCTTCATTTGTTTCGGGAATCACCACCGGCAGTCTGTTTCTAGCTGGTCTCACATAGGTATAATCGTCTGAAAGATCCTGTGTTATGGTATGAATACCACCATAAAATCGAAGCGGAACAATAGGAAAGTGTCAGAAATAAAAAAATATTGTAATTTATCACGATAATAAAGTATTAATAAAATCATTTATAATAATAACATTTACAAAAAATATATTGTTAACTCAGACATTCAGCATGATGAGTGCCAAATATGATCCTATGACATCAAAAGAGAAAGAAAGAAAGAATATGTCTGCATAGTGGTTCATGTCTGATCCGTACAATTAAACAAGTTCATTGGCTACTTAGAAATTAAAAAATAATTAATAAACTGACATTTCTGACATAAACAAATGTATCTACTGCACGTTCTATATTTTCTTGTAATGTTTCAATTAGATTTACAATTTTTTTTTAACTTTTCAAATCTTATCATCGCACGTAACCGGTCGCAACCTGTACATCGAACTTTCATGCTCATAGATGGCTCTAAACTAATATTTCGGTACGAGTAACGTTACGTTTATGGCACATTATGCAGAAAACGTTTAAAATGCATTGGTTTCTGCTATACAAGGGAAATGTGATGTGGTTCATATACGATGCAGAATGCGGTAAAGGGTTAAAGGAAACATGTATTTAATAGCACCGCGGTCGTCGACAGAGCAACACATATACATATCAGTTTAAACAAAGTAAATAAATAAATATCTACAAAATGAGTAACGAAACCGAAGTGAATTATACTTCCACCATTGATCCGGAGGGGTGGGAGCAGAACGTAGTGGTGGATGCAATATGGATTTTTGGAATTGTTCTATCAACACTATGCCTAATACTACAACTGGTGCTCTTCAAAATCCTGCCGAAGACAAGGAAATTTGACCAAATGATCCTCACACAGCTGACGGTAGCAAGATTGCTGAATACAATAATCGAATATGTGACTTACCACGTAATGTTCAACTTATATACGAGGGATTTAACGTTCGCATTGTACCTGCAGACGGATGCTGTGATGTTGTGTTGGATGTTTGTGTACACGAAAAATTTGTACGAAAAAGTTGTCCTAGTGTTTGTGTTACAGAAATGGAACTTTGTGCATCTGTCTTTGCTGATTTGGATCGCGACGATACCAATAGGAGTGCTATGCCCAGTCTTTCTTACACTAAATTATTTCACTAAATACTATCAAATTTGCGCATGGTTTAAATTCATTATTTTGACAATAAACGTGTTGTTCTTTTGTAAAATTTTCTACGTAATCATTACTAGAAATAGAAATTCTAATAGAAACATTGCTGACACCATTAAAACGTGTGTCATCTCATTTATTTTAGTTTGTATAACGAGTATGCAAGTTTTTGTGACTGATATTTTGTCATACATAGAAGTGGAAAATTATGTGACAGACTCCTTCTGCATTTTAAACTCATTCCAAGTTATAGCGGTGACTTCCATATTTCTTATTTTGACTAAGAACAGTGTTAGTTAAGTTGTCAGTGAGAATGTAGATCAGTACAGTGACAAATTGATTTGATGACAGTATAAAGGTTGGTTCGTTTGTAATCAGGGCTTTTTCCTGAAATTGTAAGACTTGTGCGCCATTCCACAAACAATCAACAAATTAAATGATTCCTAATAGATTTCTCTAAAGTTTAGATGACGCGCCTATTTTGTTTGATTCCGCATGTCCAATAAAATGCGTTACAAACAACACACGAAAGTTTTGATAACAGGCAATAGTCTTTTTTACGTGGATTCGTAAGGTAATATTTGTAATGTGTTTTGTACATGTCGCCGTTTGACATGCGTCATGAACAGTGTGTTTTAATTATTAATAAGTTGTTTAATTTGTAAATATTAGTTAGTTTAGTAGCTAGTGTGTAAAATGCAGTTAAATAATATATATTTTTATCATTACATTAAATAAATCAATACTTGGGACATTTCTCGACTGATTCAATATTGTTTTAATAATAAATTAGTTTTTAAGGCTATGAACTTAAACGGATTAAAACCATTTTGGAATGACTGCTATAATTTTATTTATTTCAACCCCGATTCTGTTGAACTTGTATTTAAAACAAAAATTATGACTGTTTTATAAGATTGAAAAGGATAGCATTACATGCAGATTATATCAAATTAAAATTGTCGTTTTTGGCACCAATATCAGCTATATTCTGTTACTATAATCTATATAAACAAAAATCAATTGCAGCATGTATGAAAAATCATCACTTGAGAATGATTTGACTTATTTGGCTGATCTGTTTTTGGTTGTGTTTATAATTGTCAGGATAAAGTTTGTATGAAATATATTTTTTGAAAAATCTATCTTAAGAGTCGGAAATTTGGTATGAAAATCTCAATAAAAAAAAATTGCACCCAGGCGCATAAAATCTTTAAAATCTCGACTGCATTCGACTTGCACTTCGAGCGCTTTAAGTAAAGGTAGTTCTAAAGTGTTACGACAAGAATTAAAAAAAAAAAGGTAATTGGGGTAAACCCCCCATATTTCTCAATACATAATGATTAGAAATGAATTATAAACAATGACCAAAGATTAAAAAGTCTTTAAAAAAAAAATTAAGGCGTAACCATTTCTCTGGGAGGTCCCGACGACACACTATAAATTTCCTGCTCACGTTCAACCATTATTGTTCATAAGCTGCAGGAAACAATGTACCTATTTATTTACATAATTTATTGCGAGTTAATTATATCAATATGCAAAAAACAATGGACTTTGATATTATTATCAGTAATAAAACATGAATAGTTATTATCAAGTTACAGTATAATTTTGACGACACGGTTGGCGCAGTGGTCAAGCGATTGGCTCTCTGCGCTATGTGTCGCGAGTTCGATCCCCGCACGGAACAAAAATTTGTATGATCTACCTACAGATAGTTGTTTCGGGTCTGGTTGTGTGTGTATGTGACATGTATGTTTGTAAACTGTACCCACGACACAGGAGAAATCCTAGTGTGGGGCAACGTTTTTAAAATATATATATATAGTTATATTTATTTGTCTCGCGTCTTCAGTCGCATGTACCGACAGGAATTATGAAAGTATTCGGAAATCTGTTTTTAACTACTTTGATAACACGTTGTTAGGCAGAGGTGTACTATTGCATCAGATTTACCCGTAAATATAAACCAGAATACAATAATTACATATGTAACTTAATCTTGACAAAAGTAAATCTAAGAAAGGACATGTATTTTTTTAAATAAGTAAATACATCTAGACAAGTAAACCTCTCAGCAAGCTTTTATATCATATAAATTGTGTAATGTAATAAATTGATGGGTTTGATTTAATTTAAAGTTTATTTCTACTTTTTAGAGCATTTAAATAAAAGTTTGTTTTTAAAAATGTTTTTTCTTCTATTTTTTTTTTTTTTTTGTTATCGCTGTGTTATTCGTATTCTTCTCAACAAACTCTTTCATTTGATATGCATATTATAGGAGTACACAAAAAATAACTAGTCTGCCATCTTGGGCGGTCCGCCATATTGGATTTAGAATGACTGAAGCTAATCATGCATTGTTATCCAAAATAAATAAACGTTTCAAAGCAAAATTTCATCTCAATCGGTTGAGGATAACCGCTTCAAAATTCAGTTGCAAGATTTGACCCGAACGTACATACAATACAATAAACATTTGCAAATTAAATAAAAGTAGCCTAAGTTACTCCTTATAATATCAGCTATTTGCCGATGAAAGTCCCGTCTAAATCGGTCCAGCCCTTTCGGAGATAGGCGGAACAAACGAACAGACAGAAAGACAAAAAATATATTTTTGTTATTAATATGTACTTTCGTAACTATATATGTACTGTCATATGCATTTAGTAAAAAGCTGATATTTTGACATCACAAACATACACTTCAATTTTATTTATTTGTATGGATTAATAAACTCCAACATCGTTTGCCCGATCACCATGAAAGTTCGCACATCTAAGTGTTTATGTAAAATACGAATGTGTGACATTATCAGTTGAGCTTCGGCCCTGGATCTCCAATGCAGAGTAGAGCCATATTATTATTACAAGCATGAGATAGGTTTGTTTTTAATTAAACCTTTTATTATGTTCCAGTCATTTCTTCAAGTAGTTTCCGCATCTTGCTACCATTGGTGCGGTTGCTAAGCATGAGGTCCTGTGTTCGAGTCTGTTGAAGTATGGCAATGTAATTATGCTTTTTAGTCTTAATGTTTTTCGTTGGTAACACTGTTGTTGTACTGTCTTTGTGTGTAAAAGTGGATTACAATAAATACATTTCGTTCGCTTAAAAACTGCTTTCGTTATTTAATAATAATAGGTTATGGGCCCAGCTCGCATTCACTGCGCATGCATATTCGATATGTAATGATCTGAAAATATAAGATATACAACTAGAATATTTAGTTTTAATTCCAAACTAGTTCAAGCTTGGGTGCATGCAACCCAAACCGATCCTCGACACGTGTTTCGCCCGTCCATATCGTGTGTCGTTTCGAGGATCGATATTGTACACCCATTTTTTGCCAGTGACGTAATTTAGTGCTATCGAATCCGGATGAGCCTACCAGCTCAACAATTCCAGTTGGAAACTCCGGACTGATTGACTGTTGAGGTTTTTACATCAGTGGCCGAACTGCAAATCAAAATAGGACCTCATGCTTAGCGGCCGCGCTAGCGACTACTAGACTATACTCGGTTTGTTTAGGTACTTAAATAAAGGTAAACAATCTTGATGTGACTTTTTACACAAACACATATTAAACAAATAAATTACTGCTTAACCTAGTGGTTCAATTGATTTGGTAATCGTTATTGTTGTTTTGCATTGGTTTTTAGTCGCGTTTTATTTTTAAACTGAGTTTTTAAACAAAATATATTAAAAAGACACGTCAAGATTGTTTACCTTTATTTAAGTACCTAAACAAACCGAGTATAGTCAGTTATTAATGTAAGGAGTAGATAATAAGTAATACTACATACATAATATCACGCCTATATTCCAAGAAGGGTTAGGCAGAGGTATACTATTGTACACTCACATTTCGCCAGTGCTATTATGGAGTCCCATGTAATAGGGGGCGAGCCTATTGCCATTTATCGGACACAGTTCCAAACTCCGTGCTGCTACTGAAAATGTCTATATAGAAAAACCCGGTAATACCTACATTGAAAGCAAATAAATGTGATTTGATTTAATAACGCTTTGACCGACCCGGAATCGAACTTAGGACCTCACGCCTAGCAGTCGCGCTTACGACCACTAGACCGATGAGGCTAATATTATTAGACTTATTTACTAATGAGTAATACCTATTACCGGTAATAACTCTCTAATTGGCAGTAATTGGTCAAGTTACACTACTAAATAATAGAACATAAGTGAATTGGCTAAATTGGCTACCAATGTAAACGCGCCCTCGCTTTAAGCTGCGCTCAAACCGACGCAAACACCCGCGTGCCGCTGGGCGCGGCGGCAGCAGCTCCGCGCGGCTTTTCTCGCCGCAATTACGTCGGTTTAAACGCCTTTAGTATTGTAGTGAATAGACAATGTTAGTCATTAAAAAATAATGGTTTTACCGCAATCGTGTAGAATTTACCTTGTGTTCGACCAATCCTTAGACATTGGAAAACCACATTTTATTTGCTTCGTTACTTGAATAAAAATGCGCTAAAAGTTACACTGTATATACTGCCCGATCTGGGTATCGAACCTAGGTGTTAATTGTCATTAGCCGCACTTGGGACCACTAGATCAATAAGATACACATTATCACAGCACACATAAATATAGGCATACATATTCCATCGATATCGGAAATCGCATCGATTTGTAAATGCACAAATGCACATATGCCCCCAATCAGTCCATGTCCTAGTCGATGCCTAACAAAATTGGCTCCAGATAAGTATGACCCTCAGTTAGGGTTACCAGATGGAAAATTTAAAAGTCTGGAGAAAAAGCCTTTTTACCATTGAAAAATCCTGATATTGTGTCACAATTTACGAATTTTTCCCAAAAATGTAATTTACAAGTTTGTGGAAAAATAGGCAAATTATTCTTGGTTTTGTGCACTGGAGGCCTGGGGATGCGCGCAGATACCGTCCACTGAAAATTATATAAATCCTGAGATTTCCAAAATCCGGCCGCAATTCTGAAAAGAGCCTAAAAATTCTGAAATCTTAGGACAAATTCTGTGATATGGTAACCTTACCCTCAATGTAGTCAGGTATAACAATTGGTTTTATGGGCCTATGCAGACGGCCTGCAATTGGGCTGCCATATAGCAGTTCGGGTGCAATTTTCGCGCAGTACACATACTTTCATGCAAACTGTCGACAATTGTGCAGTCCGCTTACAATATTTCTGACTGCGGACCGCGTAGTTATTACAACCTGAAACGCAGCCTAATTACCGATGTAGCAATCAGCTTACGACAGGTGTAAATCCCGCGTAACTACTGTCAAACGTCATTTTTGTGGCACGTATTGGCCAACTGTACGGCTGCTGTTGTGTGGCTGTCGTGTGGCTGCCGTGTGGCTACCGTGTGGCTGTCGTGTCGCTGTCGCGTTGCTGTCGCTATTTTTACGTAATTAGGCTTCCGAACTGCTATTTTTCAGCTATCTAGCAGTCTAAATTCAAGCTAACGAATATCTTTAACTCTGATAATTAAATTAGTATTCCTATTACATATGGTTCAGGATAAGAAAATATATGGATATTTCATTTGTATGCACGACGTCCAACATTCTCGGAACACCGATGTGGAATGAGAACAGAATATCTTTGAACTAGGACATAAACATATTTATGCTGTAAAGCCGGATACACACAGTAGATTTACAACACGCTACGCGATGGAACTTGTACAGATACAAATTCCATACATTTTAAACTGCTTGCGAACAGTTTATCTCGATGGACTCACTTGACAACTGGTCATGCGCAGATGAAGAGATTGGACAGTCAGCACAGTACACCAAGCACAAACTGCGAACGTCATCAAGTGTGGTTATTGAGGCAATTCAGTCGACATTAGAGATAAAAAACAAACTGGATAACACTGACTGAATGAATAAAAGTTTACCAGTTTTGAATTTATCGCGAACAGACAGACAGACGCGGCGGGGTTCTTTATTTTACATATAATATGTAGTGATGTAACTAGAGGTCGAGCGCAGTCGTTATTTTGAGTAAATAATCCCATAGAGGGAGAATATCTCTAAAAAAAGACCTGGTTCCTCAGTGTACCGAACATATACCTTCTTAGGTTAGAGTCTTTCCGTGCACTCCAACGTCTAGCAAAGTGCCTAGGTTCGGCAGTATATATCTTTACAGTGTATTACATGTAATACAAGGACTTTTATTTATACTACGACAAGTATTTAAGTTATCAATGGAAGCGCACAATCCTTTGTGTTCACACTAATGAAATAATGTCCTCCTGACCGATATCGGTCACGATGACCAATCTCATCGGAGATTAGCCAACTACGCAGGAGATATTATAGAGCACAAGTGTGTGCGCAAACACAGGTGCTCTCTCTATTCCTTCACTCTCATAGCCCGATGGGACGGCAATCCGACACGCCCGGAGAGAGATCAGGCGCAGGACCAACGGCTTTACGTGCTTTCGCTATTTCGAATATCATCTAAGTAGAAAAATATACGTTTTAAATTCATTGTTATTCTGTGGCGACTATAATTCCAAATTTAGTAATAAGCTTGTGGCCCTATAATAAACATTTGAAGCATTGTTTCCTTTTTCGATGGCTTCTGATAAAACGGCCAGCTTTTCATGAAGGCCAGAACCTTACAAAAAAATTGACATAAAACTTATTACGTAAAAAAATATAAATATTTTGGGCAGGGTGTGTCCAGAACCTTTATCACGCGAATATTGTAGGGTATACCCGACTAATTTTATACTGGTTAGTCCAGTATACACCACACAGACATACGAGTAGTTTGTCATTGTCCTCTAAGACAGGACGCGAGCCTATCGCCCATCGCCGCATATCATTTACTGGGCACAGTTCCAATGAACACCGTTCAGTTACAAAATGTAACAAGGAACATACATTTTCTCTAGGATTAAATGGCCCTTATACACTGTGATCGATAGTGGTTTAAATATTCTTGACTATGATAAAAAGTCTAAAAACAAATGGAATTATTTTCACTCACATCTAAAATCAAGCAAATATTATCGTCGTAGAACTAGGTTGGGTAATCAGGTGACTAATACAATAGACCCTGCTAGCTCATTGATAAATCGGAAGCAATCAGCTGTACAATGAGTTAATAAAATGAAGCGCTGCAGCATTGTCTAGCAAGGCAAGGCCAGGGCCGTCCATTACAGAACGGATGTAGGAAGCGCCACATCGCTAGTTGCTCACTAGACGCCGCGCGATGTGTTTATCGTCTCTTACAATTAAAAAAATACAACATTCTATTTTCGATTTGCACGGAAAAAGTTGAATTTTTATTCTTATTACGAAACCGTAACGGCTACGTGATTTTTTTTAAATAAAAATAAATATTCGGCCTGTTATAGCAAAACAGTGACAAAATATTTAATATTTTACCAAAAAATAACTCAAGGCTGACAATGAAGAAGATGATTCACTCTACTAAAACGCGTTTTAAACAACGATTAAACTAATTGAACACTCAATGGGCAGTTGGAAGCGTCTTTGAATAAAAATAGACTTCACAATGCATCAATTTGTTATAATTAAAGTGTATGTAAATAGATCAGTGTACGAACGATGCGATCGAATGAAACCGTAACACTTGAGTAAACTTTGTTCAAACGAAGCATGAATTTTGCTTATTTTTTACAACTTTTTGAACATCGAATGTGTTAGTTTACTTGTTCAGTGTATAGTTGAAACGAGTGAAAATTAGTGAAGTGCAAATCGTGATGAAGCGTTTTCACAAAATATTTACGGTTTTCTCGAATTATATCTGGTGACACAATTTTGGAGTTATTTTTGGCTCTCGTTTTTGAGACTTCATATTAAATGAAACGGTAAGTTTTTTTGTTGATAGCAAATAGTATGAATTCGTTACCTATAGAGTTAGGTAACGATGTATTATGCGTATGCAGCCATGCATGTCAAACAGTACGGCAGCTGGAGTACCTAGATAAATGCAGGTTAACTGTACTCTTATCTAGATTGTTTTGTGTGGCTTAAATTGGTTAATTCAGGAAAATAGGAGCTTCTATCTTGCTAAGTAGCTACTTATTGCATCAGAAACAGACTATTTCACGATCGTTATTTACTTTCTGAACTTAAAATTAATCTAGGGAACGGGAAACTCACGTTTTATAAAAAGTGACTAATGTAGTTCAGGATTTACTACTGATGCTTTTTTATTCTTATACAAGGTGGCAAAGACGGGACGACATAAAATGAAACCACGTTTTTCGTGTCACGTTTTGACAAATTAATATTAATAACGATTTGCACAAGTGTTTCTTTTGCATTTTATTTCACTCTGGTAACATTCGGCTTGTTGAAGGGACATGTAAATTTATATCATTTTTATCTGTTCTACAGATGTAAAAAAAGATGATTTTGGATATTGAAGATCACGGTAGTGACTTTGCAAACTTCGCCTGGAGATCGTTATAGTATTTTTTTTTTTTACTTCCTATGTTTAAAGTTTAAACACGTATTGGATTCGATAGGTTTTTTGTGTTGTATCACGAAATATTATACCAAACACGTGGTTTTGTTTAATGACAGCCGTTGCCACCCTGTATTAGGTATACGTATTTGTTATTGTGTTGTATTTTATAAGTTTGTGTTCAATCATGCATTTGTTTGTTTATTGTTTATGCGATTTTATTGAGGTGCTGTAGGTGTAGGTGCTTATTTATTAAAAGGAAGGAAAGACCGTACCACAAGATAAATAGGTAATTTTGTTTTGTAACCGTAGAGAGCTATTGACACATCTAGCTTAGGGGGACATGGCATAAAAACGAGGAAGCCTATAATCAGCGGCGTGTATTAAAAGGCTGATAAAGATGCCAGTAAAACAATATAATTAAAAAAAAATATATTTTGATGTGGAAAAAGAAATGGTTTAAATGGTTAACTTATTAACAAAAGAGGCACCCGGTAACGAGAAATATCTATCTATTCTCTATTCTTCTCTATTGTATATCATTTGCATCACTGGTTAAATGTGTTTCGGCGATTGTGACCCTTTCTTTTTCTTTTCTTCATCATTTCACTGAAAATATAAGTTTTTTTTTAAAAACAGAACTTCTTTTTGCAATATGAACTAACAAGTTTCGGTGATCAAGATTTTCTGAGACCGTACCTAATTATTATTTATCACAAAGATAAATTTTAAGATAAACGACCAAATTAACATTAAATTAGTCTGCCATTATTGACAATAGGCGTATCCAGGAGAACAATGTTGCATGAATTTGATAAATACTGTTCTATTTCTTACTATCTTTACGTAGGTAATTACCTACTAATGTAGGTACCTAATTACCTTCAAGAGCTATCAATGTCGAGTAGGTAGGTTCTACCGTATCAATTTACTAAGGTACTTCACTTCGGTTCAGTACTAGCTAATACCCGCGAGCTTTGCCAGCTTCTATTTTGCATTTATTATCTAACTATTGGGGGTGCAAGATCGAGCTTCAACGAGCGACGAATCCTGAGCAGTCAGCCTCGATACCACCATCGCTGACTGGATGAGCTTTCCCTTACGGCATGAAAGTTTCTTACGTCGATAACTCGAGCCGACTCGACACAATAATCTAACTAATATTTGCAGTAATAAAAATAAACCTACGTCTTGTATAAGGCTACCTCATTTTAAAATTTCATAACGATCGGTTCAGTGGTTTATTCGTGATGAGGTAACAAACAAATAGACAGACATAATTTTATAACTTCATAAAATTATGCTTGTATGCCCCGAAGAGAGAAGTAAACAAATGTACACCTACAACCCACAGGTAGGAACGAGCCTATCGCTATCAACCGGGGGCATAGTTACTAAACCACGGCTGATACTAAGAATTTACATAAGTTTATTTGTTATTTTGTTTTTATATTTGTTATTACTCTCGTGAAGACTTACATAAGTTAGACTCTTTAAATATTATATACAAGCTAAAAATGTATAAATAAAAGTACAAACTGTTATAAAAGGGGAGAGGAAGAAATCATAGGCCATCGTAAAATTCTTCCACATCGCTGTCAACGGGAAAAGAGTCCAGACCGCTGGCGGCATTGCCACGTTGTATGGCAATGCTGATTCTCTGAACGAAGTAGAGGCCAGCCCTAGTCACGTGAAGAGTCGAATAGACTTAGTTCAGACTCTTTTGAACTACATAAGACTCTTTTGAACTACATAAGTTAGACTCTTTTGAACTACAAAAGTTAGATTCTTTAGAACTACTACATTGTGTAAAATTCCGAGTTAAAATGAGTAACCATGGAGTTTCTTGCCCGTTCCTCTCCATTGGAAATCAACAATTTGGAACGTGGCAACTAGAGTCTGACTGCAAATAAGTGCCTGAAAATGGTTTACATGAATAACGATACATTTGATTTGACTTGATTTAAAGTCCTATAACGTTTCAAATCTGTCTGTATTAGGTTTATCACTACATATTATAAAACAAAGTCCCCCGCCGCGTCTGTTTGTCTGTCTGTTCGCAATAAACTCAAAAACTACTGAACGGATTTTCATGCGGTTTTCACCAATAGACAGAGTGATTCATGAAGAAAGTTTAGGTGTATAATTCGTTAAGGTTTTACGAAAATTAACTGAAATATGACGACGATAGTTGAAGATGTCGGAAAAAATCATACCGACTGGTAGATTTACTGGCGTACGCCGAGTAAATGCTCGACGTAACAGGCTGATAAGACACTACGACAGGAAAAAAATGAAGGCGTATATGCTCTGCTACTCATGCGAAGCCGGGGCGGGTCGCTAGCTTGAAATAAAAACAATTATATATCGACGACACGGTTGGCGCAGTGGTTGAGCGATCGACTGCTGCGCTATGTGTCGCGGGTTCGATTTCCACACGGAACAAATATTTGCATGATCTACAGATAATTGTTTCGGGTCTGGGTGTATGTCCAAGTGAATATTTGTTTTTGTAAACACACCCACGATACAGGAATTAGTCCAATTGTAGAGCTTATTGTAGGGCAAAGTTTAAGAAAAAATAAGATTTCTTCTATCTCTATTTCTACATCTCGATCCCGACATGATCTCCAATCGCGCGAAAATGGGCCCCCAACAGTTTTATCCGTGTAATTCCACCAGAAAATTACGGACACGATTCAGCTCGCAGCGCCACGCGCATGACAAAAATGACCTCTAATACCATCCCATTAACAGAAAAGAATCCACTAATAAAAAAGTTCTCACAGAACAACTCCAATGTAATACTGTGCCTTATTTTGAGGATTATAAAGTCCAAGATTGTGTGATATGACAGATATAATATTTGACATCAAATAGTCTATATTATGAATATTTCGTTAGTCATTCGTGGTTTCGTGTTAATCTGCCCGTCTGTCCCACGCTAGTAGACGTAAATAGATTTGACTGTTCTAGTACAAACTGTAAATAAAAATAGTGTATGGCCATGTGATTTGCCTCAATTTGTACTTTATTTATTTAACATAACATAACATCACGCCTATATTCCCGAAAAAGTTAGGCAGAGTTGTACAAACACATTTCGCCGATGTTATATTGAATCCCATGTTATAGGGGGCGAGCCTATTGCGATCTAGCGGGCACAGTTCCAGATTCCCTGCTAACCTCAAGCTGGAAATCGAAGCCAGGACCTTACACTCAGCAGTCGCGCTTGTGACGACTAGACTAGAAGTTGTAATAAACATACAATATATTCCAGTACTAAGTTTACGGTATCGGATTAAGAACTCAATTTCGAGCAAAATAAGGTACATAATACATAATACAAAATACAAAAACCGACTCGAAGGTTTAAAACTAGTCTAAAGATAAAATATGTTTTGTAATAAGGGAGGATGGGTTGATCTGGTTCGATGGATGAAACCTGTGACGATACCTAGGGTCTATCCCATATCAAAAGTTCAGCGGGCCGCGCTGGCGACCATTTACTGTGCTCAATATATTTATTGCGCTCCAAAAAGTAATTTAGGTCGGAAATATTACAATTAACTCGGTCATTATCCCCGTCGGACACAGCAATATGGGAGAAACGAAGCACTGTGTGTTTTTAATTATATTATATTGTAGGTATATTATTTTGCATTTTACTAGGTATATTAATAAATTTACCTCAGCCTATCCTACTAATATTATAAATGTGAAAGTTTGTGATGATGTGTCAAATTTGTAAACTTCATTGTTCCTTCCATAAAGATTAAATAATATATTTATTTAATGTAGGTATAAAAAAAATTGTGAGAATTTAATATTATATTTATTCAATGTAAGTATGATAGGTATAAACACTATACCTAGTTTCGATGATGATCTAATGACATGTATTTATATTCTTGACCATTTTATTAATTATATAACTAATAGGCGTAGTCGACCACATCACCTCGTTAATAATATCGTAGGATAATTGTACATTATAAATCAAAAAGTTACAGGCAGTGCAGTTCCAGGAAAAGGGGAATTACGCTCGTTTGTTTCACAATAATAAGATAAGATATGTTTTTATTCATGTAGACCATATACAGGTACTTAAGAATAGTTACGACTCTAGGTGCCACGATCCAAAATGTTGACTTCCAATGGAGAAGAACGGGCAAGAAACTCCATGGTTACTCTTTTAAATTCAGAATTTCTTACAATATTTTGTTAAAATACATTGTTCTCGAAAACTTATGTGAGGACAATGTAAAAAAACAAAGTTTAAACTAAACAAGCCTGATTTTTAAATTAATAACAAATATTCTGAGAAGACTGACATGGCAGCTATGAGCTGACCAGTCCCAACAGACGGCACCCGTTCACGAGTATGACGCGCGTCTCGGCATCGCTCAACTCAACCATATTGCAAGGAACTCAACGACCCGTTAATCATTTTAAAGTATTTTTATTGACGTGTAGCGATCGTATTTTAATTTATTGTTGTTATGTCGTCACCATCCTGTATAAGGTCCTACCATTTGTACACCTACATTTCGCCTATGCCGTTACTGGGTGCCATGGAATAAGGGGCGAGCCTATTGCCATCTACCGGGCACAGTTTCAGACTCTGTTGCTACTGAGAATTTCCATACAGAAAAATCCAATAACACTTTGCCCGACCCGGGAATCGAACCCAGGACCTCAAGCTCAGCAGTCGCGCTTACGGCAGTCATTGGCCCAGTGGACCAACGCAGAAATGGAGAAAAAAAAACCAGCTGCTCAGTACATTTAAGTATTTGTTCACACCCGGCCCGCACCTCTGACTTTTCGGAATCATATGCAAATCAGAATCACTTGCGTTATAGGTGAAGGAAAACATCGTGAGGAATCCTGCACACCTAAGAGGGCTCCATAAAGTTCCCGATGGTGTGTGTAGTCCGCCAACCCGCACCAGGCCAGCATAGTGGACTAAAACCTAACCCTTCGCATTCTGAGAAGAGACCTTTGCTCAGCAGTAAGACAGGAATGGGTTCAATTTATTTATTTTAAAGGACTAGAATGGTTATCCATTTTAATAATCAGCAATTGATTTAAACTAAACAAGAGCTTTAAGTTAGGGTCGTGTAATGTTTTATACGTGATTGACCCGTAGGTAAATATGACGGGATAAATTTTTGTTAATTAGATGGATCCGAGTTTACCGTTCGTGCCTATCATGAGTATTAGCTTTTTTGGGTATTCGATTCGAGGCTGTTTGCGGTGACCGACTAATATTTCGAGGAAACATATTCGGCTTCCATTGTACCCAAAAGCGGTCGGCGCATTCCACACACTACCTAATATAATATTGGTTAAACAAATTCCCCATTACAAAACAAGGTGTATCTAAAGACCAGTTTTAAACCTTCGAGACAGTTTTTGTGTTATAAACTTAACCGTCAAAACACAATTTTTAAAACAAATACAAAACTTATAACTTAATACCGTATTTAGTGATGCTTTTAGATTAGAACCTGTATTTCCATCACTGTAAGGTTCATAATACAAAAACTGGCTAGAAGGTTTAAAACTGGTCTAAAGATAAACCTTGTTTTGTAATAAAGCCGAATGCGCTGGACGCATTCGGTCACCATCACCATTGTGTAAATACGCACTAGGCGTTCACGAAGGTTGTCTGTGCAGCGTGTTTAAGTAGTAGTTTGACGTTACTAAATGGCAAAAGACAAGTCCAAACTTAGTGTAGTGCGGCCATTATAAATTGATACCTAACAATCTTCTTTATGCCTACCAATCTTCATATGTCAGTGCAGTAAGGATGTTTTTTCCTGATTTGGATGTCAATTTATAGCTAATTAGGAGTATAAAGTACTCTTTATAGGTACTCTCCCGTTTATACCCCCAGTAGTCAACGCTGAGTACTGATGTGATAATAAAATTCATTCATCATTAGTTTTGGAAGCGAATGACCTCAGAAGCTCTCACTCCAGCTGGTTTGTTCAGTCATTACGTCAGAAAATTAACCTAACACTTGGGTACGGACCGCAGTGTAATCACCATTGACGCAAAGAGACAGACATTTCCCCAGGTACCAAGGAATATTGATTCCTAGTGTAACATATGTATAAATAATTTTATTTCTCACCAAAAAGGATGTGGGTATATCATTAAACAATTTTATTGCAAAAAGAACACTTTGTTTACGGCAAGTATTCTTACGCTCTTGATATTTTTATTTAATAAAATAAAAACATAAAGAGTGTGAGTACTTGGGTTCGTATTCAAGGTCACGCAAAATTTCATTGTCTTTTCCTGTATAAAAATTCTCAGCATCAGCCCGGAGTTTGAAAATGTGCCTGTTGGCAATAACTCGCCCCTTATTACATGATGACTTAATAACAGCGAAATGCAGCTCTGCGTAACCCTTTAAGGAATACAGACGCAATGATGCTAATGACAGTCCTGTTAGTAAAGATGACGAATGGTTGACAAGTCATTCATCAAATCGTTGGAGTCACACACAATATGGTAGGTTATTACATTGTCCTCGTCATAGTGAAAAACATCTTTGTTTGTGACGAGTCGTGTTGTAAACAAAAATTGTTTTTACATCAGAAATATTATATACTGTAAGGACCTTGGGTGGACTTTTCGAGGACTCAATCAAGTTCTTGTATTGGAAGTTCAGCGGGGTAAAGTATAGAGCTGATCTTTCGTCTTTAGTTGGGCGTTGAGGAATCAAAAAGATTGTGATATGTTTGCGGATGAATGGAAGGTGATATAAAAGGAATGTCTGGAGTTCTGTGAGAAGACCGCACGATAGTGGTGTACTTTTTAAAGAATTTATAATTAATTCTTCTAATGAAGAAGATTAATCATAAGAAGAAAATCTCAATATTTTCTTTTTGTTATTTTTTTTTTGTTGTTTTGTGTTTTTTTTAAGTAATTTATTAATGTAATCGGCTTTACCTGTTATTAAATAAATAAATAAGGGTGTCAAGAAGATAGGCTACGATAATTTTGATCACCAACCCAAGAACTGGATAGAGGGGCATCCCTTTACTCCGTTCGAACTGCGTTTCGTATGTTTTTATCTGTAACATTGAACACTTGTTTTTATTGGAGAGCATTTAAATAGCATCGTATGATCACGCCTGTATTCCCTGTAGGGTAAGCAGAGGTATACTATTGCATTCCCACATCTCACCGATGCCGTTATTGAGTCTCGTGAAGTAGGGGGCGAGCCTATTGCCATCAACCGGTCACAATTCCAAACTCCGGGCTGCTACTTGCCCGAGCCCAGGACCTCGCACTCAGCAGTCCTGCTTGAGACCATTAGATATTTTGGTACTGAACCCGAGAAGAGCATAGAGAGTATTTTTTATTAGTTTTTAGTTTTAATCCAGAATACAGCATCATAAACATTTATTGTGTGTTAACCTTTCAACAGCGATACCTATGCATTACGCAAAGTATCTAATTGTCTGCCATACAAAGTTCGTACTATGATATACAACTCATTAGTCAAATCACACCTTGAATATTTAGTTGAAATATGGGGATCAGCTGGCATAACTAACATAAACTCGTTGCAAAGAACTCGAAATAAAATAATCAAAGTCTTGTTTCACTACCATTACCTTACTCCAACAACACCATTATACAAGGAAACTAAACTACTAAACCTAAAACAACTTCACGCCTACTACACTTGCATTTTAATAAAAAACATTATTACTAACACCATACAAAGTAACATTCAGATAAATAAAAGAGTAATTACACGTAACCTAAGAAATAAGAATAAACTCGAGTTAATAAAAGTACGAACTAATTATGGACGAAGAACAATATTGTTTGATGGAGTACAGCTGTATAACCGGTTACCGGATGATGTAAAAAATAGCGATAGCATGAATATATACAAAAGTAAACTTAAGGAATATATCTGTACACTTTAATACTGAGACAGTTCGGGCAGCGATTAGGCGTTGAGGGCCAGGCATGGGTTCGATTCTTGTGCAAAAAAATTATAATATATATATATTGGATAAGTTTTCTACTGTACAAAGCGGCCAACAAACTAGAGGTGATACTATTATTTTTATTTACTTGTATCTCATTGTAAGTGACCTTATGTAATGTTCTTATTGAGAACCCATAAATATATTTTTAAACACGGTCTACTTGTTATTACTACAGCAAATAAACAACGATAAAATAACATGAGACACAATCCACACTATTATAAATTACCTACTATTATTAATTACTACTATTATTAATTACTACTATTATTAATTACTACTATTATTAATTAATTATTATCATGTTTGTTTGTTACCTCATCCTGGATAAACCACTGAACCGATCGTTATGATATTTTACAAACACTTATTAATAGGTAAGGCACAATTTTTTATGAAATTACCTTCGTTGCCAATGTACAGCAAATAAGTTTTTAATAATTTAGTCTAAGCAATCGCTATATTAATGTTAAACTATAATAATTAAGCTACGCTTGACGCCTGACGGCAACAATTGTAAATTTAGATTCATATTTTGTCTGCAATGTAGAGGGGCTCGTAGCTACATAGCGATCGACCGATCTGCGAGGTTAAGCAATGCTTGATGCGGTCAGTCCATGGATGGATAACCACTTTTCACATATCAAGACCCTCCGTGTCTCGGAAAGCAAATTAAGCAGTTGGTCCCGGGTGTCATACGAAGACCTATGACAATCGTTACGGGTGTCAGTAGCCCAAAAAGTCTGACAACCAGTCTAACATTAGAGTATCTGTGTCTTCCAGTAATTGGGTGGCGGAGGTCAAAAGGCAGCCGCTCCGTGTAAAATACTAATATTCAGCGCCAACCGGTTAGATTGGAAGCCGATCCCTATGTAGTTGGGAAAAGGCTAGATAGATGATGATTTTCTCCGTAAGTTAATTAGTAATTCTTTTGAGAAAATATATTTTTTTAACCGTAAACAGATAGCCTGGGTCTTGGAGAAGGACATAGGCAAGTTTTTACTATTGCAGCAAAACACTAATTAGATAATAAATACAAAAAACACGCAGACGATGTCGCGGGCAACAGCTACTTGATAATATAAAATTCCGTGATAATAGTGAAGAGGTGCGGTTCCGCGCCTTGTTGTGGTTTTGTGAGCACGGCTATAGGCAAAAAGTTCATGGGTCAAGGTTAGCTGGATAACGACCGGAGAATTAATCCTCTTGCGTAAGCGGCGCTGCCGTTATTCAGGCGGTCATCAAGTCTTAGGTGGTCTAGATATGAATAAATTGGTGTATTTGATATACATATGTAGTTGGATGAAGGAAAGTCGTTCATTTAAAAGGCCGTGTAAATATATACTTAGTCCTTTTTGGGGCTTCTGAACCGAAATGGTTAAAATCGTACCAATATGGTGAGACATCAGTGTCTGTCCGTCTGCCTGTCACAAGATGATATGTTCGAAACTATTAAAAACGAAAAAAATATACCCCCAGCTGTCATTAGTTCTGAGTAATTTGATAAACTTTACTAATACCTACATCAGTGAACGCGGAAATCATTGGCACCCGCACTTGACCGTTTTATAATAACATAACATAGCATAGCATCATGCCTGTATTCCCCGAAGGCTTAGTGCAGATATGTACCTACTATTGTACGCCCACATTTCTCCGATGCTAATTTAATAGGGGGTGTTTCTGTTGCCATGCATAGAGCACTATTCCAGACTCCGTGCTGGTACTGGGAATTTCCATGCCGAAAAGCCTAATAACACCTCACAACCTCACACTCAGTAATTGTGCATGCGACCAGTTGACCAATTATAAGGCAATCACCTTTTATATATAAACACTTAGGTATATCCGCGGTATAACTTGCGTTAACGGTGAAGGAAAACACTGTGAGCAAACCTGCATACCTGACACGGTTTCCTTGCTGAACATATACATCTCAAATTAATAATCCAGATGTAATATTGCCATTGTAAACTGTACCGCTATCACGAGCTTTCTTACTATTTACTATCAAAGTAAAGTAAATTTTCATGATAGCGATTTTAGTTCTTAACTTGGTTACATTAGGGATTAGAGTCGCTTATGTAACATCTAGTCATAGTAAAGTTTTGATTTACTATTTACTATATTATAGAGATGTCATGTTAACGACTCTAATCCCTAATGTAACTGAGTTAAGAACTAAAATCTCTTGCGTGAAAATTTACATTTACTATGAAAGTAAATAGTAAAAAAACTCATAATAGAGGTACTGGTCGTTTTTTGATATCCTTAAATATCCGAAAGATACTTCCGAGATAAAGATTTTACACGCAGTCCTACCGTGTAGTTTGGTCTTAAATCGATCGTATTTCACAAAAATAACTTATGACTAACTATAATAACATTTGGCTCGTCGCATAACTTCGAAAGCGCTCCCAAGTAATATCACTTGATGGGGCTATTAAGTCTGGCGCCATGGTTACATCAAAGGGGAGAATTTGGCAGTGACGTCATTCAGTCGGGATATTAACGAACCCACGTTTTCATATAATCTTTTTCGATACGATACGATATACGATACTTTGACGACAATTACCTGTCGTCGAGTCGTCAAGTCGATAACGTGAACGAATCTGTAGACTGGAGACTCAATTGTAATCAATTATTAATTCCAAAGTCAAGTCCATATCAGTGTGAAACCGGAGATGTCACGTGGGATATAACCACACCAAGAACAATGGATTTTAGTTGTTAAACATCTTGCATGCCTGTGTGTGTATACTCATGTTTTATGTGTATGTATACCAACCTTAGGGTCAATTCCCACTGTAAGAGCAACGGCCGGCAGCAGCCGTAAGAGCGCGGCGCCGCGGCGCCGCAAGGGGCAGTGCGGCGCTAGAAGGCTCGTGCAGCTTCGCGGCGCCGCGCTGCCCCTCCTTTGTCTTCAAATAACTATGGACTTTTTAATCACGTAGATAAGATTCAAAATGATTTGTAATATTTTGCCTCAAAAAGCCGCTGGCCGCCGCTGCTCGCTCAGTGTGAATTGACCCTTACTCACCGCCTCTAAGAGGTCGACAAAGTCCATCAATGATTGTTATATCATCAGATTGTAGAATACTTGACTATCAAGGTATTGGACTTTTTTTTAAATAAGTACTTAATTTAATATTATCGTCACGATGTTTGGCCATACAACGGTTTCTTTGTAAGAACGCGCGTGATGTTTTTCATAAACATTGTTCGTTTTGTTTTTCTTATGGTATCTTCAAATTGTTATTTCTAGTTTAAACCAGTCTTTTATGTATATGTATAACTTAGGGAACCTAAGCAACCCATGTCGTTTCTATAGCAGGTAATCTATGTAATGTAAAATAATATATAAATCGTTTCGTCCAAAAATTATTCGGTCAATGAACATGAATAATAAATGGATTTTATTTATTAAATTTTATGTTGGTAAATTATATTTTGTGTTACGAATATTTTAATAAACGAATGAATCATTTACAGAACGAGTAGCTGTTAAACGTTGATTGAAAAAAATGTGATTAACCAATCTTTGATTAATGTTTAAAAAATGTAGCTTGATGATCATTTGGCAATAAAAATACCCCACCATACCGTAGCGAACGTACACAATTTGATTTGCCAATAATTTAACCTAAATTGGTTTGCAGAAGCTAACATATTTCCGAACATGCCATTTACCAATTGAGGAAAATCTCTTTTCTTTTGAATTTAAACAGAAGACAATCAACTTTAAAATGATTGTAAAATGAGTTGATTGTAAAACAGTTTTTTTTTCTGTCGAGTCAGCACATGTAAAGTTTAGTCACTCAGCAATAGTGTTATCGAAGCCGGCTGTCCAAGTCCAAACGATCAAATGTTCCGTCATATCTATGCCTCTTTCTCTGCGTTAAAGTTGATAGTAACATGAAAAATGTTGGTTTTCTAGCTCCGAGATGCCGTTGCCGCTGCTGAGGAGATGCTGCGGGTGCCTGTCCTTGCATACAGGCTGCTTCATACTGTGTATTTTGTCCACTGTAAGTACAATGTTATGTCATTGAAAACTATACATATATACCTATCTTTACTGGCTCAGCTTCAAACGCAAACATTTCAATCCTGCGTTATGATAAAGTAGCGTGTTTACGTAGGATTAAAATGTTCCTGCTCGAAGTAAAAACTATTTATATGAGAATTCAAGTCTACCCCAGGAATATACACTAACGACAAATAGTATTGAGATTATAGTGTCATTTTGTATGCTTGAGTTCAACAAAATTTCATCATCATCATCTCAGCCGAAAGACGTCCTCTGCTGGACATAGGCTTCCCCCAAGCATCGCTACAAAATTTCATATTTCTCAACGTACCTACCAAAAATTACAGCAACAGATAATCCATTAAATGTTGGCAATATTAATATAGAATTTAATTTAAATTTCTATGGGTAGTGACGTAAGAAATTACTGATTAGAATTTACTGTAAATAGCAATTTTATATGGAGGAACCAAGATAATTTGATAAATATCAGAAAAAAATATTTGTTTTTTTTTTTTGTTTTAATAAACTCTGCATATAATTTTTCTTTATTCAATTTTTTTTTTTTTTAGCTTGGCTGTTAATTTATTGTGCTTACTGTGGTTTCCTATAACTGAAAAAGTACAACCTACACTTTATTCGATACCTAATGTTTAATTTGTGTGTATATTCCTTATTGAAGACCCTTAAATAAATAAATAAAATAAAGGCAGAATAATCCTTCCTATTATTTATTTATAATATTTATAATATATTTATAATTATAATTATAATATTTATAATTTCATAATAATATTATAAATGCGAAAGTTTGTGAGGATGGGTCTTTATTACTTTTTCACGCCAGAACGGCTAAACGGATCTGGTTGAAATTTGACACAGAGATAGATTATAGTCTGGAATAGCACATAGGAAAACGCGGGCGGAGCCACGGACAGAAGCTAGTATTACATAACACCACATTACTGCAACGTCAACGTCATCAGGTGAAAGGTTTCATGTCAACTTGATTTTTCGGTGATTACTAAAACGAAAGTAACTTGCGTAATCAGCTACGCTTGACACTAGACGGGTAGATAAATGTTAAAAATGTCAATAGTACCTATTGGGGCAGCCCCGCGGATTACTATGCTTGTTTGGTATTCTTGTGTAAAGTCCCACGACGGCGTATTAATTAATGTTGCTCTCGCTTAAGCAAGCAGTAATAAATAGCCCTATAATATACAAATATTTTTGAGATAGGATACTGGTTTGCTTATATCTCTGTCATTTCTTCTTGTCTTACTTGTCATTTATCAAAAATTGCGTGCAGAACCAAAAACCAAATATCATAAAATATATACTTAATACCGTAAAACGGGGTGAATAGGGATGCTGGGGTTAATAGAAACAAAACTTTGAAATAATTTCAACCTTTGAATAACTCAGTTTGATGCCAACAAGTACTTCAAGATTAATGTATCATAATTAACTAAAAATAATGAAGTCCTTGTAGATAAGACCCGGTACGTCTTAAAACTGCGGCCAGGAGCGTCCTCTCATTAATAGGTGAGCCACTGCGATCCCCAAGCCGCCTGCCAAGCGCGGGGATTATGGCAACCCTCCTCCCCCCTTGGGGGGGAAGCCTTCGTTTAGCAGTGGACGTCTTCTGGCTGCTGATGATGATGATGATTGTAGATAAAAATCCGTGTTAATTCAACGTTGAAATACTTTCAGTTTTGTTTCTATTCAACCTTGCATCCCTATTCACCCCGCTTTACGGTACTATCCTCGAAAGGAAGAAACAAAAAATAAGCCATAAAATATAACCTAACAAACCGGCGGCTCCTATTAAGTATTCTGAAGGTCATAGAAATGGTGCAAACTTCTTATTAACTTTCCCTCAGATTTGGCAAATCGATAACAATAACAAATGTCGTTAAGTAGGTGATTTATATTCTGTCGGTTTTCACATTTCGGACGCTTCGAAATATTATAATTATTTTGTTTACTCCCCTCTAACGGCATCAGACACGTCATGTTATTAATTCTGTACTAAAATCTGGTGATTGTGTATTACTGGGCTATTTGTGTCTGACCTCTAAACGAAGAGCACTTGTTCACAGAAAGTGCTGTTATACAAATGCATTAGTATTAGAACAAGATACGAAAATAAGTGATAGCCTTGTGGTTTAACGCTTGCCTTCTATGCAAGAAGGTCTGTGTTCAAACCCGGCCCGCACCTCTGACTTTTCGGAATCATCACTTGCGTTATCGGTGAAGGAAAAACACCGTTAAGAAACTTGGGCACCTGAGAGTTCTCCATAAAGTTCTCGATGGTGTGTGTAGTTCACCAACCCGACGAGGTCACCGTGGTGACTAAGACCTAATCCTTCTCACTCTGAGAAGAAGCCCTTGTCAAGCAGTGGGACAGTAATTGGCTGATTTTTTTTTATTTTTATTTTAGTACACGATAAGAATTTAACATGCTATGGTTCTGTGTTTCTACTTCTAAATAAAAGATTGCCGGTGATATCGTTAAAGCCTGTTCACACAAACCTCACTCGTGAGCGCTATCGCTTGTAGTGGCTATGTTAACTGTCAATTTAACAGATATTTAAAATGGCCCATTTTGGCTTAATCATAGGTTATATTGTAGGTGAAATTAGACCTTAATGTCATATGAAGTCTGTATATCTGTATATCAGCTGTCACACTTTTTTCGGATTTGTATGAAAATTCAATTTTTTTCGGATTTGTATGAAAATAATTTTTTTTCGGGCAAAGTGTTATTGTGTTTTTCTGTATGGAATCTCTCAGTAGCAGCATGGAGTCTGGAACTATGTAATAGCAATAGGCCCCCTATTACATGGGACTCAATAACGGCATCGGCAAATTGTGGGAGTACGATAGTACACCTCTGCCTAACCCTACGAGGAATACTAGGCAGGAACCAAATTTGATACGCAGTATGGTACTTCCCCAGCTGAGCCCATTTCAAGCTGTAGTACTGGACTCTTCATGGCGTGTTACTTTGTAGTACTAAGTATTAGTTTTTTGGCCCTCATAAGTGACTATATATCCGACTTCTTGTTGCCCGCGGTTTCACCCGCATTCTAGGCGAACTACTTCATGTATTCGAATAAATAGTCCTATGTGTTAGTCCAGGACATAGTCTGTCTGCATGCGTAATCTCGAATAAAATCGTTCAGTAGTTTTTGCGTGAAAGAGTAACAAACATCCATCCATCCATCCTCACAAACTTTCGCATTTATAATGGTAAGTAGGATCAATGATGAGTTACTAAGGTATGCGCATGCACATCACGTCCGCATTCAAGTACCTACTCGATACCTTTATTATTATAGATGTATGTATTAATTTATTTAAATGATGAGCAAGGAAATCGCATAAGTACTTGTGAACCATGAATAGGTACTTACCGCAGAATTCTTATGTACAGTTGAACTAAGAGAATGGTAAGCAGAGGCACCAGGTCAATATATTGTTTTATATTGATTTTGATTTTAACGTGGCGTGATAAGCACGGAGTCGAGAACTGTACCCGGTAAATGGCAATAGGCTCGTACCCTATTACATGGGACCCAATTAAGGCAACGGCGAAATGTAGGTGTACAATAGTACACCTTTAACTTCTATATAGATAAAGTTTTCAAAAGAAATGCTGATGCTTTTTTAATGCATTTATTTTTCAATTCAGGAATCCAATGTATAGAGATTTGCATACCATATCATAAAAACTGTTTGTTTGACTACAAAACACTGGTAAAAACCAAACGATACTTTATCATGAGGTTACCTATAACCAGGTCAGTTCCTGGTCAAAATGACTTCTGTCAAAGCACTCTAAGTAGTTCAACTATGAAGTCACCAGCCGTGTACTGCGGGAATTACCTTACTTTACAAGCTGCAGGTAATTTTCCTAGCCCGAAGAATTTCATAAGGATTTGTTTGCGGTTTTAATAGAAGTGCATTCAAATGCGCATGCACATATTTTTCGTATATTTTTGACTTGATGGTAACTACAGTGGAAGTTGAGTTAAAGTAGCACTTTGGGGATATGTTTTATTTTTATCGTTTTCCCACATTGTATCTATTTCTCCTGTATCGTAGGTACAGTTTACTAACATACATGTCACATGCACACACAATCAGACCCGAAACAAATCTGTCCACCATACAAGTATTGGTTCCGTTCGAAAATCGAACCCGCGACACCTAGCGCAGAAAGCTAATTGCTAGGCACGTACGGAAGAAAATCTCAACTGCACAAACAGTCCAAACCTTTTCTTTTTTGTTTTCAGCTAGCGTGTGTTGCTAACATAGTGGCTGGAGCATGGAACCTGCCACGTCACAGAGAGAGGGAGCCAGAAGACAACCTCATATCCATGAGCATGGTCATGTTCTCCACACTGTCGGCCATCAGCAACCTCATCGCACTGTACGGTATTGTAATGGTGAGCTTGTTTATATCGTGACGTCACAGAGAGAAGGAACTGCAAGACTTACTCATGTTCATGAGCATGGTACAGTTATTGTGTACCGCACAGACCGACATGCGCAATGTTCCTGCGCAAGGACCCTTTCCATGCTTCTGTACCAACAACCTGTCCTAAAACACTCAGAAATAATATAAAATAAATTTAATCCATTACTGTCCCACTGCTCAGCAGTGAGCACCCGTGCTCAGCAGTGGGACAGTAATGGATGGACGTCTCTTCTCAGGATGAGAAGGGTTTCGGCCTTAGTCCACCACGCTCGCCTCGTGCGGGTTGTTCGGCGACACACACCATCAAGAAATACGGAGCCCTCTCAGGTGTGCAGGTTTCCTCACGATGTTTTCCCTCACCGTAAAAGCGAGTGATAATCAAATTCAGATCCGCACATGATTCCGAAAAGTACGTGGAACGCAAGCGTTTAATGCAGGAGAGTCTAATATACTTAATTGTTTCTTTTCCAGAAACGTCCATCAAAGCTGCAGCTGTCAATAGTGTTCAACTCAGTGTTCATATTCTGCATATTCCTGGTGGCCATCGTGACGTGCCTGTTCAGGCTGGATGACTTCCTCAGTCTGCCAGGGAACATCGCGCTTATCGTGTTCCTGCTCTTCGCTGGAGCTCGTGAGTATTTGAATCAAAGCCTAGCGTAACTTAGCCCGTTTTTCCCCGAAGGGGGCGCCCACATTTCGCTGATGCCATTATGAGTCACATGTGGGCCTATTGTTATTATATAACAGAGGTTTAAAATGAAATACTAATGAAATGGCCGTTTGCTAATATAAAAGTTCATGTCAAACGGCTGATTTGTGTCCTAACCATCTGTTATATTGTTGGCGAAATATGGTCTTAGACACAAATCACCCAACGAGTGTTAATCGCGTAATAAGCAACAGTCACTTCAAGTGAGTCAGTCAGTCTACTCCACTCTAATCCTTGCCTTCTTTCCAGTGTACTCTCTGTACTATCTGACGATGATCAACAGCCTCTACAGACTGATGAAGATGGCGTACGGAGAGACTGCTATACCCGTCTGAATCAGGCTTTAGCTATCTTGCCAATATTTGTATCATATTGGTGTGAAGAGTAACTTAAGTGATATGAAGTTGAACATGAAGAAGGAAACCTGGAGCACTAAGAAATAGACTTAGCCATAAACACTGACGTTCTAAAAACGCTTGAAAAAATATACCGATCTTTGTTACTTTCATATAAATGAAAAGAGATGAAAACAGACTTTATGACTTTAAAGCCATTGTTATTATTAATGGTTTGTTATACAAATATGAATGAGTTTAGAGGAGTTTCTGATTCACTACCAAGTTTTTAACGCTAAGAAATACTTAAAAGATTTTTTCAAACGTAGTCTTTTGACGGTAAATTTACTTCTTAAAACCTTATAAATATATCTTAGTGTTAGGAGTTCGTTGGTGATATCGGGCCTTAGATAACTCTTAAGCATTAAGTGAAAAACAATGTTCCTGATCGTGTTGTATTAGTTTGTGTGTAAACTATAAGACTATAACAAATGTTATTTTTTGTAGTTTAGCTAATCTGTATGGCTTTGTAGGTTCTATGTTAAATATGTAAAACTAGCGACCCGCCCCGGCTTCGCACAGGTGCAATTTACTAATGAAGATAATCAAAAGTTTCATACAAAAATACCATCCAAATTTCCGAAGTTTCGGGTGGATTTTCCAAAGAAAAAATATTTCATACAAACCTTGTCCTGATAATTACAAACACAACAAAAAAAGAATTAACCAAATAGATGCAGCCGTTCTGAAGTTATGTGCTTACATATATTTTTGGCGATTGATTTTTATTTATGTAGATAGATGTAAGTGAAACTCTATTGTCTTACCTTAAACTACAAGTATAATGTAAGATGCATAATTTATTACTTAATGATTGTTGAGGCTTTAGTTTCAAACATAACAGTTTGACTCATTGTCATATGCATTAACTTGAATAGGTACAGTTAATTTTTTTTGTAAGTATGATATCAATTATCATTGAAAATAATTGAATTTCTATTAACAGATAAAGTTACATTACTTCTTTATACATTGTTTCAAGTAATAATATATTTGAATAGTTTTAATCGAGAACATATTAATAAACTAAAAACTAAAAATCTTCAGCTACTTTGTCGCTGACTGTACAATTACAATTTGGTAGAACAAATCTGATTCCTGTAAAATGTTGACGACCTTTCTGTTTTGTGAAATTTCAATATGGCGTGGTTTTCTTGTGACGAAACGGGGGCCTACACTATTTCGTAGCAAATAACCGCTACTTGCGTAGTAGCTACGATGCATCGTAGCAACCTTTTGTCCCTGTAGTTTCAGTAGCACTTAGACCCAAATTCCACTGAAGTTAAGGCGTAGGCGCTCGGTTAGCCCGCCAAATTCAAATTTAATTTAATTTCGTTTTACGTAAATTGTAGATCAAAAATACATTGTAGGTTTTCGGCGGCACGATTGGCGCAGTGGTTGAGATTAACTCCTGCGCTACGTGTCGCGGGTTCGATTTATATGTGTTTGTAAACTCACCCAAGTTACAGGAATAATTCCTAGTGAGAGGAACTTTAACGTTAATATACTATATTTATAAGTTTGTACTTCTTACACATTTACTTAAAACTCGTCATCATAGCCATAAAGGTAGAAATTTTGTGTAACTTTCAATATAGTCAATTTTGGAATTAAACGAACGATTTATATTTTATCTTTGCAGCACGAAGTTGGTCATAATGTAAAGTTATTATAGCAATAGGTTATTTAACTGGTGTCCTGAAACCATCTCGCTTTATTTAGTGGTGTTATCGAGTTCACAATAAGTGGTTATTTTGAATTCTTATGGGTATTTCTTCAAAAATAGCAAATAAAAATGCTTTATTTATATAAGCGCTATCTGGTGCAATATGGCGTCGCACTGAGTTGTGACGTCACATGTCACAAAATAAACAACAAAAGTACAAAGAAACGGCTATCAATGATAGACATATTTACTGTCGTGAGACGTCGATGGCGCAAGTCAAATAAAAATTAAGTATTTTCGGGGTTTTTGGATAAATTACCCATATTTTTTTAGTTAGATTTAATGCAAATTTATTTTAAAACCCATAATCTACGAATATCTACAGTTATGACATTATTTTGCACACTGTCAAATAGCCTATTACTACTGAACCTACTACACCTACTAAACCATGAACCTACTACATAAAATCAAATAAAAATATTAATTTGGCGTAAGCGAGCGTCTCCGCCTTAAGTGGGCATTTATGATTACTGTTTTTAAAACGAAACGGAAATTCGTCTAAAATAGCAGCTATTTAACTAATTAATCTTTGCGTGACTTATGTGATTTTTGACGGATGAATTATATTGCTAGCAGTTACATCGAGTGTTCTACGTGTATATGTATAATCGTTTTAATAGTAATAATTAAGACATAATGTGCAAATATCGGGCCTTTGATGTTGTAGGTTTAACCTATTTATATTTTGTATAATGTAGAACTAGATTGTTTATTCAATAACCAGTACCTCTATTATGAGTTTTTTACTATTTACTCTCATAGTAAATGTAAATTTTCATGCAGTCGATTTTAGTTCTTAAATTATTATACTTTCATTAGGGATTAGAGTTGCTAACATGACATCTCTATAATATAGTAAATAGTAAATCAAAACTTTACTACGACTAGATGTCACATGAGCGACTCTAATCCCTAATATAACCAAGTTAAGAACTAAAATCGCTATCATGAAAATTTACTTTACTTTGATAGTAAATAGTAAAAAAACTCGTGATACAGGCTGTTTATAATCTGTATAAAATTGCAATCAGTCTCGATGTACATGTTATAACAACTAATTCTCGCGCCCTTCAACATAAGCCTATTTTGAAGATCGATTCTTTCCTCTATTGAAAGACTCGTCTGTATCCGCTTACTAGTTGCATGTCGATCGTTTATATATCTCGAATGTAAAAAATACTAGAATAGAGAAAGAAGTAGATGAGAGATATCCGCAATGTTATTTTAATATATCTCGATCGACATGATCTCTAATTGCGCGAGAGTAATCAACCTGGACGTCAAAAAATATGATCAAAAATATCTCAACGTACGAGTGCCTAATAAAATTGGTTTTATACATGATAATGTGAAAAGTCTACTAAAAACCGTAGTATAGATATTATTCACACTTTCGACTAATCTTAAAACATTTTCGAAAATTGAGACTGCCTTATAAATACTAAAAGTATGAAAAAAAAATGTACGAATGTACGCAAAAATAAAAAAACCGTTTGCTATAACTTTTCTTTTATTTTTAAATACCCAATGCGTTTAACAAAGCGTTGTACAACGGTCACAAACATCAAAATGTCTATAAAATTAAATTTAATTCACATTGTAAATAATTGTCACAACATTTAAAGCGTTTTTAATTGATCGATAGTTGTGCAAACATTTAGAGACACAGCTATCTAAATGATAAGTCAAATAGAAGTGGTAACACGTGACCTTGTCGCAGCGTACGAGCAAATTATGTGTATTGCAGTACAACAAAACATCGAGAGCGCGTGCGATGTGACGCATGCGCACAGATTGGATGCAAACGATGTGTTGCCAATCAGTGACAGTCGTCCCGATAGTGAAATGTAGTAGATAGCATTTCTATTGACTTGTTATTTAGATTTCTGTGGTCATAGGCCTATTTACATTAGAATATTCGTAGTCACTTTAGTATAAACTGAACAATAATATCTATGCATTTTTCATTAATTTTATTTCATGATAGATGTGTCTATAAATTTAACTTGGTCTAGATCATGCGCTCCCATTTCCTTTACCCGAATCAATTCTTCAAGTTAATAATCATATTTTTCTTTCCATCATATTAAAAAAAAAAATGACATTGACAGTAACTTTGCCTTGCATTGTAAGTATACAAACGTGCCATCAATTCAGGTTTTGGAACGAAATATTGACGTCAAAAGCGACCGATACTTGCTTTTTTTAAATTTACGTCTCATAACTCATTTATTTAATAGCATATGATTAATACCCGCATGTCTAATCTTTATATATATATAATTATTCTGTATTATATCTTTATATATATAATTATTCAATATTGGACCCGGTAGGTGACGCTGCAATTGAGTTTAGTGCAATTTTTGTTTGCTATTATTTAATTTGCAACGTTCGGGTAGGACAATGTCTGTCGGGTCCGCTAGTATAATTTTATATATTTTTTGTCCTTCACATTTTTATTTTATTAGATAGATGGATTTCGTATTTAGATAGATGGATTTGTGTATAGATCGCCTAACGTAAAATTATTCTATATTTCTGCAGTATTCTTATTCCAATATAAATAGGCCTACACAATATTAAATATACATTTATTATAAAACGTTTCTAACAAATAATTTGAGTACACTGTAAAGGGGAAGTACAAGTCGTGGTAAATATTCGTAAAGATTTTTAGTATAAAATATAAGAAAACCCTTTTTATACTCACCAAGCTTTTTAATATCGATATGTTAATAAAAATAATAGATGATTGTGAGGGGATTCTCATATTTTTGGATTTTAGGGGAAGCAAATAGATTTCTAACAAATGTTATACAAAAAAGAAATATACTTGCGTGCACCTTGGCAGCTGACATTTTGAAGCCCAAAGATTTTCGTAGATACGATACGAAATGTATACACTAAAAATATATATAATAATATAATAGGTATATATATAAATACTATTTGCAATACCGTAAGATTGTATACATTAAAAGTAAAAATACCTTATAACAATTTTTTTGTAAAAAAAATAACAAACTAAACATAAAAATAACGTTTATTTTTGATTCAATTAAACAAACACAGAGCGTGATAATAATATTATTATATATATAAAGTTCGATCTATTTGTTTCCCCAACAGTGGACAGGTACGGACATGGATACATTATTCTATCAGCTAATTAAAGCGAAGGACGTATTATTGTCGTTATTTAGTTATTTGGTACCTACATACGTTAATTACACACCCATTTATCTAATTATACAGAACTAAGCAACTTCTGAATATAGTTCTATGAAATAAGATACAATAGATCGGTTGATCATAGATTAAACTGCGTTCAAACTTACGTGAATTTGTTTATAAAGAAATGTCATTGTGGAGGTACGAGGTATGCTGTTCCTCCATTGAAAAGGGAGGATCCTCCAACCAGGCAATGTGGTTAGCCTGGCGGGCCGAAGCCCGACGATTGATGTCGGACATTCGTCTATGTGTTAGAATCGTTGTAAACTAGTTTAATCGTTCTAATCGTTGTAGTTCGATTCAGGGTTTATTGTTGTAGCTTCACTCCGATAGATGGCGCTTTACTTTTTGCCATTTCTGAAGAAATAGTCGAAGCGCGTGTGCTACGAGCGAATTCGATTCAGTTTGAAACGTCGGTTTGAACGCAGCTTAAAAAAAGTTCAGGGGATTTTTATAACACTTGTGTGTTAATTCTCTTATACCTTTGTTAATGTTTACAATATTGTGCATGTGTGATGTACAGTCAGTGACACAAGTAGCAGATCATTAATAAAAAAAAATATTAAAATTACATATTTGTAATTAATGATTACAGAATACTGGCTAGTGGAATGGTTAGTTATAATGAATAGGTAATTATCATCCTTCAAAAAATAATAACAAATATTTCATACACCCATGTCACTGACTGTATCTACTCGTACATAATCACAATATTGTAATCAAAAATAAATTAACATCTTTTAAACATTCTTTAAAAAATTACAACATTGTAGAGTGTTCAGATCATATTACAACCAATTCTTCTGTTCCCTTAATTATTTTTTCTTTTAATAGCATAGTTACATGGAGACTAGAACAATCATAGCTATTTAATTATTTCGTACATAGCTACAGTGGGCTTTAGAATGCGTTGTTCATTCAAAAGGTGATGGTTATTTTCGAATCCCGAATCGATAAGACTCATTTTTACAACGTTTTTATTATCTCACATTATTTTTGTCTCATGGTGTGCCATTTTGCTCATTTTTTTTTTCTTGGTTCAAATAAAATATAAAAAAAATTGTTAACGTTCTCTGTAGCCCACTGTACACTTAGCTAGATCCACCACTAACCTATAACACATAATCAAAACGTGAAACACACAACACTAACAATCGTTGCTAGTCGACAGAGTAATATAACTTATACACGAGTAGTATAATATATATAATATATATTGGTCTATATATAAATATTTGATAAAAGTACTCATTAAAGATTCGGCCTCGAGTGATGACGTCCGTAAATGGTCAAATCAAGAATGATAAGAGAAATGGTCGAGATTCACAGATTTATTTTTTTATTCTCATTAAGACAGGCAGCTCGTGTGTACCCCCTTTTCATTTTTTTATACTTTTCTTATTAGTAGTTTTAGTTTTCTTTTCGTGTCCAAACATAGCAAGACAGATCTTTGATTGGCCTTCATTAGATCCTCCACATTTTAGGAGACAATACATTCAACCAGGACATTCAATACGCCTATCGTTTTTATTGATATTGTTACTGTAAGACTACACTCGAGACGAAAAATGTTTGTGAGTAGGTGTTATATAAAATAAACTCTCTATTATAAATATTATATTTGATATGCGTAAAACATGCAATATAAAAATGTTAAGCTCCTCATTATGAGACCCTTTAACCGTAATAAATGTCCAAATCACATAAATTATATATAAAGATATGTAGATTTACGTTATATATATAGGATAAGAATATCAGAAATATTTTTTAAAATATAATTCAAAACGAATCGATAGATTTTCAGAAACAGGGTAAATATATACAAAGATATTTTTTTATATATAATATACAATATAAAAATTGAAATATTTGATTATTATCTTACACACACTTAAAACCCGTAATACCGGAATATAAAATGGTTACATTTGCGTTTCAATAAAACGTAGTTAACTTTAATAAACTATGTTACTATTATATAAAGAAGAGAATATGTAATATTACATAGATATATATATATAAAATCATTCGGATGTCGACGAGATTTTGAGAAAATAACTTAATATTTGAAGATAATATTTGCTCGAACCGTTTAGTTGAGGATTTAAATAAAAAATAAAAACACAAAAAGACTTATTTCAAACAAGTTTCCTAACGTCTTGATATACGAGTACATACATAACATCAAGCCTGTCTTCCCCGAAGAATTAGGCATTGAGGTATTCTTCAGCCACATTTCACCAGCGTTATTAGGTCCCATGGAGTAGAAAGTGTCGTTATTGCCATCTATCGGGCACAACCCCAAACCACAGGCTTCTACTAAAATTTGTGATACTTACGAAAAAACTTAATAATGTAATGCCTGACCTAAGAATCGAAACCAGGGGCTTATCAGTCGCGCTTGCAACCAGTAATTCAATGAGGTATCTTGATATAATATTATATAAAAAGCCACTCAACATCTACGAAATGTGTATTTTTTCGATTAGAAACTCATTTAAATCACTTCGACGACAACCGAATCGATTCACTCTGACTTGCCTAACTTCACAACAAATTATGATGTTTACTTAACTCTACTAAATGGAAGACAAATCTTCATATCAAAATGATACATAACAACATTTTTACTTTACATTTATACAAGTGCAAGTATATAAAAACAATCTGTGTAAGCTTATCACAACCGGAATAAACCATAACCAATGACCTTTTAAATGTTGTTTATTTAGTTTGCTGAGTTCCTGAACCAAAGTTATATTTCAATAGTAGTTAGGTACCTACTATATAAGTTATTAAATAATAATTTTATACGGTTAAATATAATAGTCTTCTTAAAATTCAGTAACACAAAACTAAATAAAATATTGGTCCTTTCGGTTATCAAAAAGACCAATAATTGGAAATGGAATTTAATCAAATGCATCATTTGAATACAAAATGAAGCAACACAATATTGTGGTTTTTACATATATAATAACTAATAATATTTCTATCGTAACCAAAATTTTATATGTATAACATAGTATAATAACTACACACTAAATGTTATACAATTTGATAATAAATATAACACAATTATGATGACTACCTTAAAATGCGTTACAAGTAACATACACAAAAAATAATTTGAGAACATTTTGTGATTGATAAAAATTATGTATGTTCCAATAAAAATGTGTGATATAATAATTATTATGCCAATGAATTTATAAGTACAAATCAGTTTTCTTTGGTCCTTTTACTCTGGTTCCTTGAAAATTCAAAACACGGTTATTCCGCTATAAGTATTTCACAATCTGTATTTCCCTAACATGTTCTCTAACGTGGTATACTCTTCAAAGCCGAATTAAAACTATTTTTATCACAAAAATATAAATGTTATATCTACATTCAAATGAACTTAATAACTAAAATCAAAACAAACATGGATTGAAAAACATTTCGCTGATATGTATAATTCTATCTAGGTATACAGAACAATCTATGTGATATAATAATATAATAAAACACCATCTATATTATGTTACGTTTTTCTATACACTGCTATTCACGACTGCTATTATATCAGCAGTTTTTAAAAAGTTATTTTTTGTCTAGGACGCTATTAAGAGCCCTACCATAAAAGTACACATTATTGAATTAGCAATGAATAAAATAAATATAAACTATAGTAATAAAAAAATATTTGTTTAGAGTAACATTTTTGAGACTCTCGTTCTGTTATAGACGATAAAATTAAATTTATGTACTGTAGAAACTGTTGAATGTAATGATAAAAGGAACTATTTACAACACACCGTCCTCGTTGATTGATATCAGGTAGCTTCTAATGACTACGATGTAGTAGAAGTTTTCAGCTGAAATGTCAAAAAAAGTGTGTAAGAAAAAACAAGGACCAATGGTCAACGCATGAGCAGTACGTAACATAGCATCACGCCTGTATACCCAGAAAGGTTAGGCAGAGGTGTACTATTGTACACCCACATTTTGCTGAAAGTATTGAGTCCGATTTAATAGGGGGTGAGCCAATTGCCATCCACCGGGCACAGTTCTAGACTCCGTGCTGCTACTAAGAATTTCCAAACAGAAAACCCAATAAAAAATTCAAACCCGGGAATCGAACCCTGGACGAAATATCAGGCTTATCGACGTATCTATAATATTTTTATGAAACTTACCCAAGAACATTATCTGAGCGATGACATGGCCAGCATCCATGTGGAACAGGGTCTTGAGGAAGCCGATGATGAACAGGACCAAGAAGATAATCCAGAAGATGCAGTACTTCTTCATGATACCGCATTTCTCCTGGAAATATTTAAATATACCATTTATCATTCGGTTCGTGCCACAGTTTATTTAATTACTTGTTTTGACTAAATCAACGTTTAAACAACTCATGGTTGACAATTGCTATGCATCCATAATTTCAAAATGCAAATTTATGAATTCTTGACAAAAAGCATGTGAAAATCAATCCCAAGGATCTAAATTTAAAAAACGTAAGTGTTTTCTGTTATTTTTCTAACAGTAAATGTAACTGTAACTAACAAGAGGTTATCGTTCTCTTACCTTATACACCGCGTACACAAAGACCAGGTCGAGCAGGAACTTAATGAACAGCATCACCACCAGTAGGACCACGATGGTGTACACCACGGAGGACATGCCAGAGTCGATGTCATCACGCTTCATCTGCGCTTCAGTTGGATCCCTGATGTCCACCGCGAAGGTGATCAGGATCACTGCTAGGATGAATGTTAGGATCTGGAAAAAGAGGTTCTTTGTGATAGTAAACTTTTCTTTAATGGACGTGATAGTTGATGGACACTTTGCTATATCATGTTCAACGGCACGGTTGGCGCAGTGGTTGAGAGATCGACTGCTGCGCTACGTGTCGCGGGTTCGATCCCCCCACGGTACAAATATTTGTATGATCTACAGATAGTTGTTTCGGATCTGGGTCTTTGTGTATGTGAATACACACCATGCCTCGGAAAGCACGTAAAGCCGTTGGTCCTGCGTCTGATCTCTCTCGGGTTGTGTCGGATTGCCGTCCCATCGGACTATGAGAGTGAAGGAATAGAGAGAGCACCTGTGTTTACGCACACACTTGTGCTCTATAATATGTCCTGCGTAGTTGGCTAATCTCCGGTGACGTTGGCCGCCGTGACCGAAATTCGGTCAGGAGGATATTATTATTATTATATCATGTGTGTGTAAGTCCTCACTAGGATTCGTCCTGTATTGTGGGTACCGTTTACCAGACCCGAAACAACTATCTGTAGATCATCCAAATTTAATATTTGATCCGTGCGGAAAACGATCCCGCGATACGCAGGACGACTCTTAGTCACTGCGCCAACTGTGCCGTCGGTATGTATGTATGTTTTTATATGGTCTACATGAATATCCCGACCATATCGCCAAAGTATATGGTTATTGAAAAGTTGTTGGTTTTGAAAACGGCTTTAAAAAATATTGTTATATCACAGTGCTAACTAAAAAGGCGATAGTAAGTTAAGTACATATATTAGATTTCATGAAAATACTTACGGAATTGATAATACCCATAACGATGCATCCTGTCCTCAAGTCGAAGATAAAGCAGAACTTGTCCAACACTGGGAGCTCCATCCTTGCCTAGAAAATATGTTATACCTACTTACATATAGAAATCCTGACTCTTTAAACTAAGAACTATACAATAACATAGCAACACGCCTGAATGCCCGTGGGTTAAGCAGAGGTGTACTATTGTACACCCACATTTCGCCTATGCCATTATTCAGTCCCATGTAATATTGCCACGAACCTATTGCCGTCTACCGGTCACAGTACCAGACTTCGTGCTGCTCTGAGAATTTTCATGCGAATCCCAATAACACTGCGTGAACCGGAAATCGAACTCAAGACCTCATGCTTAACAGTCGCGCTTGCGACCACTAGAACAGGTGGTTCGCAGAACCATATATACTCCATATAATTACACAAAAAGGGACCTAATAAGGAACGAATATATTCTTTTGAACTATATCTTCAAGTAGAGTTTCAACTCATCTTGATTGACCGTTATGGTTCATGAAAGCATCTGTGATGCATTCCTGCTGGAAGCAAATACATTAAGTATTCATATTTTGTGGACATTTCATGCTAAAATGGACCTTATTTGACTATAATATTAAGTGGAGTATAGATTTTATTTATTTATTTACACTGACTTCCATGCCTTAGTATTTCATATTATAAAGGTGAGAGACAGACCGACAATAATAACGAATATAATAAATATATTACGAAAAAGGGGCATAAGGAAAGAGCCTCCGTAAGTGACAAGATCCACGAGATCATCTTGCGCACCCTTGGCAATCAGACTCGATACCATCATCGCCGACTGGCTAATCCTTTAACTAATATTTACTCTAAGTTATGTTTTCAGAAGCGTCTATCAAGAAATAATCAGAGTAGGTATTATAAAAATCAACTAAACCATACTGGTCCTTTTGCCTCAGACAAGCGAAGAAGTTGTCAAAATCTAGTATATTTTGTATTCAAATATTCATGCAAATAACTCTCGTTTCTCTTAACAGACGATTAAGATCTCCTTAATTGTCTGTTCTTAATTTATATGTACAAAACAGATGGCGTTATTCAAAATAATAAGAATCTAATTAGAGTGAGCAGAATATCTCACTACTACTTAGAAACTCATAAATAGTTTAGTACCTAAGTTTAATTTTAATGAATTGTTCAGTTAAATTGAATTTTATAATATAAATCAGTAGAACAAAGATTAACTAGAAAGTAGTACTGTTGTACTACTGGCTTTCCAAGTAGTTAGTACACCGCCATAGCGAGTATGTGTACCGTATCTGTTTTGGTGAGAACAGCCAGTGGATTTACTGGTTTATTGGTACGTTTGCGGTGGTATAAAACCTCAGTATCCATCATCACCAGCGGATCACCTTCCACTGCTAAACTTGGTCTTAAAAGACACCGACTAGTTGCAGTACTTGGTAATCAGTAACGATCACGATGCCTTTATCATCATTAGAACTTGTTGATTGAAGTGTCTCTATACATATAATTACAAACACAAAATAACATGCTAAAAGCCCGCATCACCTGATCCTCTTTTTGCCCTTTATAGTAATTTTTCATTGAAACCCTGATATTCGTTCCTAGATGTTAATTTAGCTCAGTGATAAACGAATCATAAAAGGCTGAGTTCTCTTCGATATTTAGAAATATTTGTCCTTTGTTTTCATGGTTATCTTATTTAATATCTGTGATTAATAAAACCAGCCTAGTTCTGACCTCTGGTTGCTCTCAGAAATACAGTTTCAATAAAAAATTCGGCGGGCGGGCGAAAGGCACCCTTTGTTTCGACTCTACAATTTATTTTCAAGCAATAATTTAGAATATTAACACCCATAATGCACATTCAATTGCTACTTGTCACTCTAACATGATTAAAAGACAATTTGATTATTTGTAAATTTTTTTTTTTTAACAAAAATCTAAATATCTTCATCATTTACTTATTATGTATTACATATTTTATTATCAACAGCTATTAGCCATTAATACTAAATTAAGCTAATCCTGTCACTTTCTTGTCACAGACCCCGTAACATTCTAATATTGCCGTCCATACATCAGCAAACAAATCCGAACCTAGTCTGGTCTCCGTCATAAAATCGTTATAAATAATAAAACATACCATAATCCGATGACTGTACGTATCACAACACTGGGCCCGCCTCACGAAGTGTGTGCACAGTTGAAATATAACATTTTAATAGCTCCACTGTAGTATTGTTCGAACGACAACTTCACTTTGCGAAGGCGGTTCTGATTGAAGTCGGCACACCACTTAAGGGCAATGATAACGTGAGAAAATAAACCTATATAAAAAGTAAGCAGGTATCACTGAGATCGTTCTTAAAACTTATTTCAAGTCATTAGACTTGTATAATAACGTACAAAGTAAGAAATTAAAGAAATATTTTACTAGCTACATCTAGATATACGAATATTGGTTATGCAGTACAAGTAGGGTGTGAACTAATCAAGAATTTTCGAGAATCTGTGTCGTATTCTCATCACAATCCAGGAATAATGATATTTAGTAAAATATGAAGTTTTGTGCATATGGATATACATAAAAAACGACGGTACAGACATACGAAAACACAAGGATATTAATTTTTCCGAATGCAGTTTATAGGTCATCCAACTTGGTCCTAATTGTCTCCGAATTTTCGTCAAAGCTGTTTAAAATCAACTCCCCACCCGATGTTACCCAGCACCGAACCACTCAAGCTATCAATCTCTTAAATTAAAATACACAAAATTAAATTAGGATCCCTAAAAGCTTGGCCTTAACTGGGAGGCTGCACGGACCCTGCGCAGTACGATAGGCACCCGATCGATATCACCTCCCCCCCTCACTTCCAATAGCCTCCAGTCATTATGTATGCCATGTAATACATTCGTTTAGCGTAATGTTATCTCATCAGCAGTAATGAGAAAGGTTTCCGTAGTTATAGGGTTAACTTCGGGGCATAATGAGGTTGCGCTTGGTTGGGTTATGTTTGGAAAACTACCTGTTACTTTGGTATTTTGGTACTTAGTTTCAGATCATCTGTCCCACTTGTTTTCACGGGCATCTTCTCAGTATGACAAGGGATAGGCCTTAGTCCACCACGCTGGGCTGCTGCGGCGGACTACACACATCAAGAACTTTATTAATATTCGATCTGTACACAAAAAAAGTTAGAGTCGCGAGCTGATTTTGAACTCAGACCCTCATGGTCAACCGATACACGATCACTGTTTAGTATTATAATGTCGTTCTATTAAAAACGGTGTACGACTAGCTCAACCGTCACCCAGTCGCTTGAACATGTTTGGTGTTGTTGGGAGCTCAGTAGTTAGAATCATATGTTCAGAGGCCCTAGTGTAAGTTTCTTTCGACAAACTCGATTTAACGCATCGAACGCGTTCGGCATGCGGCGCTCAAATTGGTGGAGGGCACGAAACGGACCAATCGAAAGAAACTTACACTAGGGCCTCTATACTGCAATCGGTTCAGAAGTACAATATACTTTTGCTCTGTTAAGGATTATTATAGACAAAATAATAATACATCATAAACCTTCAATATAATTTATATTTTTTCTTTAGACAAATGTTTTTTGTTTGCCAATTGCTGTACTTATTTGAATAGCAGTTATACAATTAAGATGAATAAATTAAAATTAATAAGTTAATATTTAGATTATGAGCAGCAATAAAAAAATACTCTTATTAACTGGGTGCATGCATATGCAAAATACATGTGCATGGTTACATACACATGCTAATTTATCTTATACTAGCGTCCCGTCGGGACTTCGCACGGGTAGCAGAGCATGTATCGTATCAGCCTGTTACGTCCAGCATTTAGGCGGCGCACGCCAGTAAAGCTCCCAATCGGCATGATTTTTTCCGACATCTTCAACAATCAGCGTCATTCAGCCAAAAAACAAACAAAACTGTAATGAATTATACATCTAAACCGAACAGACAGAGGGACAGACGCGGCCGGAGACTTTGTTTTATAATATGTAGTGAAGTTAAACCTGCTCCCGTCAGACCAGACGATCGATATTACATAAATAATATTTATGTCATAATCCCCAGTGTCAGATATTAATTCAATATTTGACACTGGGGATTATTCACACTCACTCGCCACAGTTTCAGACTCCGTGCTGCTACTGAGAACTTTCCTACAGAAAACCCTAATAACACTTTGCCCGACCCGAATCGATCCAGGTCCTCACGCTCAGCTGTTGCGCTTGCAACAGTTTCTTGCCGGTCTCTTCTCCATAGGACCTACCCCCTTTGGAACCTTGCGCCTAGAGTCTCGACTTTTTAAAAGTGCCTGAAAAGGCCTACTTGAAATAAAAAAATTTGACTTTGACTTTGAAGATTAGTGAGGCAGTCATGAGTCAATGAGGTGTATTTTGGGTTAATTTTATTTGTACATCTTTGTGTTTGTCTGCTAAGATGAAATGGAATCACCAGTGTGGCCATGGGTAGAACTCATAATTACATCCATGCACTTCTATTTCTGACATCCACACTATTATAAAAACAAAAGTAACTTTGTCTGTGTGTTTGTTCCGTCATCACGACTAAACCACTGAACCGATCGTTATGAAATTTTACAAAGAGGTAGGCTGGGTCCTGGAGAAAGACATGGGCAATTTTCACTACCTATTACAGAAAAACACCAATTAGATAATAAATACAAAATACACGCAGACAAAATCGCGAGCAACAGCTACAGAGTACAAAATATTATTAGTCTGTTACAGAATAACTACAGAAATCCCACTGATATTATAAATGTGAACATTTGTGAGGATGGAGGGATAGATGGGTGGATCTTTATTACTCTTTCACGCCAGAACAGCTGAACGGATCTGGATGAAATTTGGCACAGAGTTAGATTATAGTCTGGAATAGCAAATATGTAGGTTACTTTTAATCCCGGAAAAATGTACGGGTTGGTAAACCACGCGGGCGAAGCCGCGAGCGGAAGCTAGTATACATAAATAAATGTTTTATTGAAACGATATTTTTGGGAAGTCGGATAAAATTACACGACTTTAAGATTCAAGGTGACTAGGTACAAAAATACGACGTAACATATTCCTGGACCTCGTGCTGGTGCCATCTTATGACCTAAAAAACCATTAGCCGTGTGTGTGCGGCCTATTCTATTAGCACCCATTATCACTTTGTAGACGGCCTCTGATTCATCCGTATTTAACTCTGGTAACACCACGTTATAGAGGACAGCAGAAGGTTTACAAAAGAACTGACTGAACAAAACATTTGTCATCGTCGGTTCTGAAGAAAGAAAAAATCGATCACGGAATTAATGGGCCATCAGACTATGCTGATCCATGACCTTATTTTTAAACTGCACAGTGCACGGTTCCTCCAGGAGTCACGAAACATAGGATCATTTAGCACACCCTAGGCACTCAGTCTCGATACCACAATTGGACTGGCTTAACTTTCTACTACGGCATAGCAGACAGAAGACAGAAGAATGCTGCTATTCTTCCCCTTCATTCTTTTTCTTCAAATTTTTGGGACACCCTGGCGAAACAGGAATGCCAACTCTTTACGAGCAGCTACGTAGATAATGTATCGTTGGGTGTGAACCTTATGCCAGTTTACAATGTTCTGTAATGAACTCCATCAACGCGTGCGTCGCAGTGACGTAACAAATTAGTGTCAAACATGCGCTCGCGCAGTGTGCTCGTTTTCTGTGTTTTTATCGCTGCCACGCGATGTACATTGCGCACCGGTTAGTATTTTTATTTATTTTTATTCACTTCTTCCTGTTAATCGCGGTTATGTTTGTGTGAAGTGATTTATTTCATAATTTAAGGTTTGATTTTAAAAGTGTATTTTGTGGTTATCACGTAAGTACCTAGATAGTTTTATAGTTTGGGCAATTAGCATTCAAGGTTATTTTCTATTTACAGTAGTATCATTGTTGTATAAGAAAATAAGCTGTAATGTTCATATAAGAAATAATGCACCTACTGTAAGTATACTTATACCTAGGTATTGTCTGGGTACTTTATTTTCGCCGGCTTTGTTAAAAGTATTGGTTTCTGATTAGTGAAAATCCATTAAAGCGTGGTTAAGTATGTTTTTATAACTTAAATGGATGAATAAACACACTGCCTTCAATAATACAGTAATACCTAATACTTACCCTATTTATGTCATTCTAATTTGTAAATAATGACCGCAAATAATTCATTAATTAAACATACCTATTACATTTATGAAAATACCTAAGTTTGTTTTGAACATAAAATATCTGGACTTCCTCGTTGATCGCAACCGCAACTTCAGAATCTGGGATCGTTTCTTTTGTCAGCACTTTGTTTTAGGTATTGGGCTTTTTTGATCAGCTGAGTTTTGACCCGTGTATAATTAAATAGGATATTACTTAGGACTATAGTATTAACAGTGCCGGATTAACCACGTAGCAAGAGTAGCAATTGCTACGGGCCCCGCGCAAAAGGGGACCCCGCGTATCCAAACCAGCCCACCTCCGCTTCAGCGTAATTTTTTGAGTGAAACTTATTTTACACCTGTTTTCCGACTAAGACAATCGACGTCAGACAATCGGTAACCGATTATTTTGCTGGCGAGAATAAAACAGAATTTCACACGGTAAACGACTTTATACTTAAGAGCCCAAAGCAAATAAAGGGCCTGTCGATAAAATTTGCTACGGACCCCGCGCTTGCTTAATCCGGCACTGAGTATTAATAGGATATTACTTGATTAAAGTAGAATAAATATAGACGAAACATGAAAAGTCTGAAGCGTCCTGGGTAATAAATGATGCCACCATTTTTTTTTAAAACCTTGCCCCACATTATGAATAATTCCTGTATCGTGGGTGCGTTTACAAACACATATATTCACATACACACAAACACCCAGACCCGAAACAATTATCTGTAGATCATACAAATATTTGTACCGCGCGGGGAACCCGCGACACTTAGCGCAGAAAGCTGATCGCATAGCCATTACGTCAACCGTATCATCACCATTGCTGATTAGATAATCTTTCCATTACGGCATGAGTGAGAACTTGATTCCCAAGTAAGAAGAAGAAGGCAAAACGAAATGTGGGTGCACAAAATACAGTTGACCTCTGCCTAGCCCTCGTAGCATACAGGCGTGATGCTGTCTTATCTTATGTAACTATAATCCTACTTTAACCCAATTTACAAGTAATAGGTACAATTGAAAGATAAACTTCTACTTACGGTGTGTTAATTAGTAACGTTTATTGTTTAAATCAGTGTTGCTCATGTAGCCAATTAAGTGTAAATAATGTTATAAATAAATATATAAGTAAATAAAAAGGTATTGATTGCAATTATTCGCTTTATGAACCGCCTCACACAAGAGTGAGTGCTACATGGGTAGGTAACTGTAAGTTGAAAGAAAACCAACAATTCAGACCATGAGGCTCTTATTGCGATTTTAGTAGCAAGTTGTATCGGAAACAGGGTCCATGCTAGCGGTATGCAGCGATGTATTCAGATGACCAAATTACACCTATCTTAATTTAACGAAACTTAGGTTGGCTTAAAATAATTACAGAAAGCTACTTACACACTAAAACATTATAACATAACACAGTACCACACCTTTATCCCCGAAGGGTTAGGCAGAGATGTATACGTACACACAGACGTATACACCCTCATTTCACCGATGCTGTTATTAAGTATTGACATCTACCGGGCACAGTTCCAGACTCCGTGCTGCTACTGAGAATTTCCATACGGAAAAACCTAATAACACTGCCCGACCCAAGAATCGAACCCAGCAGCTCACGATAAGCAGTCGCGCTTGCAGCCACTAGACCAATCAGTCAGTATAGATTATAAGTATTTTAGACTAGCTTCCGCCCGCGGCTTCGCCCGCGTGGTTTACGAACTCGTACATTTTTCCGGGATAATAGGTAGCCTATGTGCTATTCCAGACTATAATCTATCTCTGTGCCAAATTTCATCCAGATCCGTTCAGCCGTTCTGGCGTGAAAGAGTATCCCATCCATCCATCCATCCTCACAAACTTTCACATTTATAATATTAAGTAGGAAGTAGGATATCATTCCGCGTACAGTTTAAGTTCCAGTTAAGAAAAAGTACATAATTATGTTGAATTTCAACAACATTGTAACGGCTTCGGTAGTCGGTACGGCAGTGCCTACCCATTATTTTGAAATAACATCCGAGAATCGGTTTCAGATATTTGTTTTCGATTACTTTTCCGTTACTGAGTTCGTAATGCCGCACGTCTCGTTTATATCTTTCAAACGAAATCGTAACTTGTGATATATTCATGTTAATTACTTTAGTAAAATTACGGGAGTCATGGAAAATTTACATAATAATATTCGGTAGATCATTAGTTACCAAAGTTGCCCAGGTGGACCCCCAGGGGTCCATGGGAGACTCGACGGGGGTCTCCGTTGGAGTGACAAAAATAATGGGAGTTTACAATTCAATTTACAATATGGTAGAAATGTAGTTGCAGGGGGTCCACCGGAATCACCTAATTTTGAAAGTGGTCTATGAGAAAAAAAATCCTGGGTACCTCTGCGGTAGATGAAAGGGTAACACACAACTATGTAAGTTATACAAAACATTCATCGTAACATTGTGATTACAGGTACCTACAATTTTTATACTACGCCTAGGCACAGTTAGAAAAAAAAAATACTTTCGAGCTCACAACTAATCCTAGGTTTTGACTTCAGTGATGAGATGAGTCTACAGTTTCATTCAATCCTCAAAATTCCTTTGAACTCAGTCGATTTTAATAGCTTTTATTTAACTTGCAATGTTTGTATGTAAGTATGTACATATGTTCGGGTCAAATCTTGCAACTGAATTTAAAAGCAGTTATCCTGAACCGATAGAAATGAAATTTGGCATACACGTTTAGTTTGGATGACAATGCATGGTTAGCTAAGTGATGTCACTCTAAATCCAACATGGCGGACGGTCCAAGATGGCGGATTACTTATTTTTTGTGTACTCCCATGATATGGGTATCAAATAAAAGGGTTTACTGAAAAAAATACGAATATATAACAACACAGCAATAACTTAAATATAAAAAATAAATTAATAATAAAAAAATGTATTTTTACTATTATATTTATCAAGAGCAATATTCCGATTTAAATAGTATAAGAAATTGAGAACCATCTGATGTGTTCTCCAAGTCCTTACTTCACGTGCGCATTAGATTAGATTTTCCCTTTTTGCTTCAGATCATCAGTTCTGGACGAACCTCGCCCACAACGAACTAGAGGAAGCTCTAAAAGTTAAATGGAACCTCAATACGGCGAAGAATGTTATCCTATTCGTGGGAGATGGCATGGGGCCTAACACTGTCACCTCTGCGAGGATATACAAGGGTGGGGAGAGTCACAGGCTGGTCTTCGAGAAGTTCCCGCATGTTGGACTTTTGAAGGCAAGTTTACGACAAGACATGAAGACAACATCTTACCTACAAAGCTCAATGAATTTGGGTGAGATAAGTCTCATATCAAACCAATCCGTTAGATAATCAGCGACAGAAACAATTCAGCGTAGATGGTATTGTTCAAATGCAGTGTCTTGTAGAGCACTAATTATAGACATCGTAAAAAAACCATTACAGGATTACACAGGAAATTAACCCCAAAATATTGCAAAGTGCATGTTATTGACCATCCAATTTACTTTTACAGACATACTCAGCAAACAAAATGGTGCCAGATTCTGCTTGCGCAGCGACTGCCTTGTTTTGTGGCGTGAAGGCCAATCAGGACACCGTGGGGGTCGACGCCACTGTGCAGTACAAAGACTGCGATGCCAGCCTCAATCCTCAAGCCAGGCTGCAGTCCTTGGCAGCTCTGGCTTTGAATGCGGGGAAAAGTGCAGGTATACAGTTGTCAAAAAAATCATCTTTACGATAGCTAAGCTAAGGTCTAAATTGAAATGAAATGATATGTGACAGTGAAGTATGGAATAGCTCAGATTGGTACTTGGCAACTAAATAAAATTACAACCTGCTTCCATATCACGTATACCATAAGTTATACATGTGTAAGAGTGAAACATAAAATAAATTTGTTCACTAACCTTACTAAATAAACATCTCCCTCTTCCAGGTCTAGTAACAACAATGCGCGTCACTCACGCGACCCCTGGGCCGATATACGCGCACAGTGCGAATCGCAAATGGGAGTGCGAAGCCAACATGCCACCAGGGACTGCCTGCAAGGACATCGCTAGACAGCTAGTGGAGGACTGGCCTGGGAGGGACTTGCACGTGAGTATAGTATGCTCATAAGCGTAGCGAAACCAAAAATGGAAGCGAGTTGGCAACAAGGTCTGCTTACAAAAAATATAGCCAGGCGCGATAGGTCTGAAAGATATCTGCACATATACTTTTGTGGGCCACTTCATCGAGATAAAAAGGGCGTGAGTAAGTAGTTACCTACCTACAGTAAAAAGCTGAGAATTTAATACCTATACATGGAAACATCTCCCAAACGATTTCTCATATTTAATTTTACACTTGGTACAAAATTCCAGGTGGTAATGGGAGGTGGCAGACAGGTGCTGGTCTCCAACTCCACAGGCACGCCGTCAGACCCCGTAAGCGACAAGCCGTGGACCTGCTACCGGCAGGATGGTCGGAACCTCATAGACACCTACAAGAACGACAAGAAGAACCGAGGCCTGAAGTATAGTGTGGTATCCAACAATAAGGAGTTGGGAGACCTGAACGTGGAGGATACTGATTATTTATTGGGTAAGTTCTTCTTTCATGGAGGCCTGAGCTCTCACATGACATACTCATGTCGTAATGGAAAAACTAGCCAATCAAGATTTGTAAATGGGCTGACTGCATAGGCTGCGCCGGAGGTGCTTATATGAACTCAAGAGACAAAGTATTTATATATTATAAAGATTAAGAAGAATTATACCTACACGAAAGAGACCTGACTTTTAAGATAGATATATTATACGAAAATATAGGCTGAAACTAGTACATTCGTATATAGCCACATAAAATTACATTACATAATAGTTTAACATAAAATCTGTCATATCTCGCCTTGAGAAGGTATGCAAAAATTAAGTTACAATGTTTTTAACGACGTTTAGGTATAAATTAAATACAGGAATACCTCGAACTTACGCGATAGGTGGGACTGAGCGATAACCGCGTAAATCGGCGTATAATTTCGCTATAAATTATAGCTAAGCGTCATTCCACGCGACAGTTCCGAACATGTACGTTAGCTGAAGAATAGTGCGGGGGAGTGAATAGTCGAGTTGTGTAGCACTCAAACAAAAGACAAATCGACGAGATTTTAAAATCGCGTAACTCCAGTTTCGCGTAAGTCGAGGTATTGCTGTATCTAATAATTACAGAGCTGTGAAAAATAGTAATACCTACCTATAAACGTCCCATATTTCCCAAAAACTCTTGTTAAGTGAGTATTTAGTCAATGAACCAAATTCTTTAATTTTTTTCAGGTATTTTCGCCAACGAGCACTTGAATTACCACCACGAGAGAGACAAAGGGCCGGAGGGTATGCCTTCAATATCCGACATGGTGAAAGCTGCTATCAAGGTTCTACAGAAAAATAACAATGGATACTTTCTTATGGTCAGTAGAAAATAATACTATGCCTTATAAACCAGAACCGATGTACGAATTCTACAAACGTTACGTCATGTAGCCGGTTGATTAGTCGTGTGTTCGTGAGAGTATATATAATGTCTATTAGAAAATTCCCAGAAAGTCTCAGGGTTCATATTGTGCCCAATTATCATCACTTTTCACTACCAAACTGTTTGTACCTACGACAATACTAAATATTCACCTTTTTTTATTATTCTGCTGAGATCCTAACATGGGCTATCCTCCGCCTGGGGAGGACGGAGTGGTGTGCCGAATACCACTACACCCCAGTGAGGATTATGGCCAGATTTATATTTGAGCGTACTGTACACGGTAAATGTCATTCAAGGTAGAAGGCGGCAATATAGACATCGCGCACCACCGCGGCTGGGCCAAGCGAGCCATTGACGAGGCCGCAGCTATGGAGGCCGCCGTCCAGCTGGCCGCCAACATGACTGATGAGGAAGACACCCTGCTCATCGTCACCAGTGACCACACACACACGCTGTCCATTAATGGGTACCCGGAGAGAGGGGGCAGTATTTTTGGTAAGTATTATTCGTTTTCTGCTTTAAAGTCTGCATGGATACCCGACAGCCTTAGATTGAGTATAGGTAACTCCATCTGTTCATAAAGTAGAAAATGAAAGAAAGTCGTAATCTCTAAGGGTCAGCGCCGACGGACGGAGTGGCGGCGAAGAGACTAATTAAGTAACAATTTAAATTCAACCTAAAGTTCTTGAGCATACGACTGTATTTGGTACAACGAAATAAAATGACGGCGAGCGACCCGCTCAGAGTCGCGCGGAGGCGCTCAAAGTCGCGCGGAGGCGTTCGGAGTAACGCGACGGCTCTCATAGCTATCGGCGTGGTTCGTCGACGACCGCGCGCCGCTCAGTGAGTTTTGCGACCTCTAAACTGCTCTTCGCCGCCACTCCGTCCGTCGGCGCTGACCCTAAGGAATACCCTACCTATACCCTAAGACAATCAACTTCGTTACAACCATATTGACCCTTTCACCACTGTATGAGCTATTCCTGTTAAAGGTTCATGCTAATACAACAAATGAGGTACCTATGCTTAAGGGTCAATTCCCACTGAAAGAGCAACGGCCGGCAGCGGCCGTAAGAGCGTGGCGCTGCAAGGGGTAGTGCGGCGCTAGAAGGCTCGTGCAGCTTCGCGGCGCCGTGCTGCCCCTCCTTTGTCTTCAAATAACTATGGACTTTTTAATCACGTAGATAACATTCAAAATTATTTGTAATATTTTACCTCAAAAGCCACTGCCGGCCGCTGCTCGCTCAGTGTGAATTGACCCTATAACATCATTCTATTGAATCACAGCCACTATTCAACTCCACCAAGCGTAGTGATTGCAATATCCACTGATCCACCCCGCAACCTTTTTAAGATGTGAACTTTTACAAGCACCTTCCAACCTATTCCAGGCATAGCGCAACCCTCAAGCGTCGACGGCACAAACTACACAACCCTATCCTACAGCACGGGAGGGCCGGGCTCCTTTCAGTTCTACGTGAAGACTGACCAGAACGGCAGCAGAGTCATGCGACGGGACCCCAGCGAGGAAGACACGGAGAGGTTCGATTACAACCAGGTCGCTGGGATACAACTCGTTGAGAATTACCATGGAGGCGGCGATGTGGTGATTTATGCTAGAGGTGAGATAAATATGTTCTTAAAACGTAGAGACGGAGGTGATATCTAACTATATATAGCAACTAAGGCGTGATGAATATCCTCAGTATCCTACTCCATGTGATTAAGTCACTCTAAGTGTTGTCTTCCCCAGGTCCCCACTCTCACCTGTTCCACAACATCCACGAGCAGCACTACGTATTCCACGCGATTTCGTACGCCGCCAAAATGGGAGCTTACTCCAGCGGGTCAGCAGTGTTCATCAAACTTTGGCATCTTTGTATAGCTAGTATCATCAGTATTGTGTTACTGTGACTTTGTAAGGTGAAGTAGTAAATTGTAGGTTACGTACAGTCAACGACAAAATGTTTAACTATTTTGTGTTATTATTTTTTTTACTTTTTTAGATAAATGTCAAATTATAAATTAGTAGTTCGTTACGTTCAACTAAGCTAACCTAAACCTTACATAAAATGTTTAGAATATAGCTAAAACTGTTCTTCAAAAGTTTGCTAGCCTTTTCATTCAATAGCCTCATAATCTATATTTTTTTTATAAAAAGATGTGCAATGCTGTGATAAATGCATTTAGTATTATGTTGAAGAATATAAACACTTTGGAATATAATAAAACCACATATTTATGAAATAAATAAAAATACAAATACACTATTTACTATTTTATTGTCATTATAAACAAGAAAATTGAAACAGGTATATAAAAAAAAAAGATTTGTACATAGTCATATCACAAAATAAATGCGTCAGCATTTTGAACAGAATTGTATAGTCGAATATACTTATTTTAATAAAAAAATATTAAAAAGTAATTCCCCGTTAGCACAAAAACGATTCATGTTAGAAATTCATCTGTCACCAGTAATTATAATGGTTAATTATATTTTTTACTTCCGTCACCTCCCCAACTACAAGTTCCATTAATTAGAAAATAAACGAAGTTCATCAATTTGGCATTTTAATACGTAGCTATCTAATAATTTACTAAATAATAAAAATCTATCAACATTATATTCATTAATAAATTATGAAGGAATATTGAGTAAGTACTTACATTTATACATACATACTTTCCTATATGGGACAGCGATTTTGACCACTTAAGCATTCTACTTATAATGCGAATATTTATGCAATTTAAATATATGCCAAATTTTTAGCATATTAAGATCAAAGTAAATTTTACAAACTGTGACATTACGTTTACTACATTTTTGAAAAGTAAGCACGCAAAACTGAGCGAGAACTTAAGTAGCTAATAACAAAGAAACATACTATAACAAATATGCCTCAACGAACAAGACGTGAAGAGTGAGACATTCATCCGTCTACTGGTACATACGTAAATTAGGCTTACACTAGGCCTTGACTGGATTCACCAGTTTTTTTGGACCCCTACTGTGTTTTAAGGTTTTATCTAGTCTAGCCCGAGTTATATTTTTTGTACGCGAGGCCGATGATGATGGCCGCTCCCAAAGCCAGTAGCGCCCATTTCAGCCGGGAACTGAAAAATAAATAGTGTTAATTTTTATGCCAAGCTAGTATTTGGAAGTGGGTATAAGTTGGATGACTTTATCATATAAAAGTTTTTTTTTTTAATAAATTGTCCTAATAATTCTATTACATCTTGTACCCACTTGTACTTCTACTACCCACTTTCAAATTATATTTAAAAGTTCCATCTTACAATACATTAAAAACTAATACAAAATTAAATTATTCATACATTTTTTTAAATTTTTACACTTCTACATTTCTTTAAACTATTCAGTACAATCACGCACAAAAGAATATCAACAAAATACAAACCAAATAAAATACTTGTAATTAAAATATAATAAATAAAATTACCCGCTTCTAGGTGGCGGGGGAGTAGGCCTACAAACACCTCCACGCCTTTAAAATAAACAAACTTACGATAATGTTATCTAAATCTTCAAGCTCGGTTACTCTTCCCGTAAGAGCAAAACTCGAGGCGGTAACAACACAACGCTCTGATACCGTTTTAATTCTAGATATGTAGTACCACATAATATGTCAGTATAGTGTTGAGCGAAAGTTCACAATTGTTCACGATGAGAAGCAGTGACCACACCAGATATATTCATGCCCAGGTTAGATGATGATTACCCCATAATAAAATGGGGTAACAAATATATAGAAACGATATAATATTTTATTGAAGAATAATTTATCGAAATTAAGTTGCCGTACCTTATTGTGACAACCAAATATTCATTTGTTTAAACTTATATTTTATTTGATACAGAATGCCATGATAGTTTTGTGATTCAACTGATTGAATCAAGTTATTACGGGTCTCATAGGATGCAAGCTGTGCTCTTAATGTTAATCTTTAGACAAATATCGACATAACGCTTGTGCTGAACATCGCTTAGAGTTCTGCTCCCACGTAACATACTTACGTGCGTGAATAAAAATACATAATAATATACTTACTCTAAACACCTAAACTAAAACTAAATTATCTCAAACATATTGCTGTCTATATAAAGTAAAATAAAATAAAATATTTAAAACCTTCCGCATGGGTAACCTCGGGGTCGTCTTAAAAAAAGGGAATACTATTAATTATATATACGATGCTATTCAAAACTAATTAAACAAAAAATAGTTTGAATATAAGCGCCTGACATTATGGCGTATGGGCCTGTAAATGATGACTCTTTGGTTACTTCGAAAATAGTAAGTCAGTATCACTTAAAGTTGACTCAAATGATTTAAATAAATAATTAAACAAATAAAAATAAGAGAACCTTTCACGAGGCACCACTATATGTTGTGTTCTTCTCTCTGCCCTAGGCTTGGCAGGAGGTTTATAAACAGATTTGACAGACGATTTTCGGCTGTTACAAAATCAAAAATTATTATAATCTCTATATTTACTAAACAATACAAATAAAGACAGGTCATTTTTATGAAGCGCCTAAATGTAGTGACTTAGAGTGAAATCATATCTGTCAGCATCGATTTCAAAGTCAAAGTTTTTTATTTCAGGCACTTTTAAAAAGTCGAGACTCTAAGCTAGAGATTCTCATTTTATCTATTGAAAATGGCTATTTTGCATAAAGATACGTACGCATACGAATAATTCTTCATTCAAAATAGCCATTCTCAATAGATTAGACGCGAATCTATGCTTACAGACAAGACTTCACCCTAATACTCCCTTATTCATAAACTTTGCCCGACAAAAAGATTGTACTATCTTCTTTTTTTGTACAAAAAAAAACTATGAACAAATATTGTATCAATGAATAAGAGCGTACAATTCTAATCTCCAAATAACTAAGCACTATCTACATTTCACACTATATCTTGTATCGCAAGCAGAACTCTTGCGACATCTAAAACGTTAAAGCATAACTTATAAAAATAGCACAAGTTGAAAACCCGTCCCCAACTAAAACCTTAAAACTTTACTCCCGGACTTTTGTAACAAAGGAGGCAGTATGAGTTGTATAATTCCAATATATATTAACCTTAAAAAAAATCAAAAACATAATTATTTGGTTCCACATGAACCAGTAGCCTTATCTTTTAAACAAAAAAACATTAACAATCATTCAATATTAAATCTAACCTGGGTGAACCGCCATCGAAAGTTCGCCACGACTTCTCATCGCTTGTGCTCATCAAATTAGCACTTGGACAACTATTTGACAAATATAATCAATAAGATTTGAACAACACAATACGGCCAAACGTTTATATTTATGATATCTCATTGCCTATTTGGGTACTGCCATCGGTACGAGAGGTTCTGCGATCACCAAGCCACTTACCCAGCGCGCTGACGTCTGGGTCGACCACATGACCTCCTTTTAGAGAGAAGCTTTTATTAAGCAGTGGACTGCGGGATACTAAGCTTTTTAAGTAAGGAATAACTCCAAGACAGATATCGTCTATTAAGTCGTTTGATAAAATTCAATCACTCAAGTGTTATGGGGGATGAATCAACTGTAATATTCAGTACATACAAAAATATTACTTGACTAAGTATCTCAAATCGATAAATTAAAATAAGAAATAACCTGCTAGCATCACATTCGGTGCACTCACGGTGATATTGTGAACTGGAGAGATTTAAAATAACCGTTTTAACATCGCAGATAACAATTTTCTAACTACATATTTAGTAGAAATATTACAGAGATAACATGGGCTTCCACAGTGTAAATATTGGGTGAGACAATAAAAGCCAAAACAAAAGGTACCATATAAAAAGAAAAAAAAAGTTTCACTTCTTTCTTAACTCACGGGTTAAACCTATAAATCAAGAGGTTAACCGACAATATAGAAAGGAAATCGACAATAGTTTGAATTATTATTTTCCGTCCCGTAGTTACATTTTACCCCACCCATGGAAGTTGTGCGCTGATCCACCAAACTACACAGTATTAAATGAGAGCCCATTTTTCTGACATTTCGTAATTAATGATCATAAAAGCTGATTATTATTCATATCTAACATTTAAACGAGTCATTAAAAATGATCCACTTTATAAAAAAATATATTAGCAAGTTTTTATTCATGAGACACTTTCTAAACTTAGTTAATATAATAATCAACTTATGACGCCGACTGTAACTGAATGAAACTAATTAAATAAAAATATTAGATGAAGACAAATACTTACCGCCGTGGAGTATAAAGGTACACTAATACATTGATAAGTAGGCACTTAAAACCTACCTATAAATAGTTGACAAAAATATATACTACACTCATTTCTACATTATAAACCCTTTAACTTTATTATGACCTAGTATTGTTATCAATCATGTCAACGTTACAGAGACAGTAGTCCTATCACAAACATTTAATTCTTACGTAACATCATCGTAACAGCAGGATTAAACTGTTTGTATTGTTCGACATACACATACATTTAAATCGTGTATAACATAAGGATTGAAATGTTCTTTTTGTAGATACTGTACCTGGAGGACCAACAATTAAATCCTGCGTTACGATTACTATAAGTATGGGGTTCTTACTATGGATTTTAAATCTTTCTATTGTCTAGTTTTATATAATCTAAATACATGTTTGTAACATGTCACATGTTTTACAATTACTAATTAAAAGATGTGTTACATCTATCGTCTATTCTCTAATTTATGAATTAGTAATAAGTATCCACTTCAAAGATAATAAACCTTATATAAAGGGTGAAAAGATCTAAAATTACTTAAAACTAGTTACTCAGTTATACTTTAGCAAGGTAAATGAATTATATAATGTGTGTAAAGAAAAAAGACAAACTGTCACCTTGATCTCCATATTTTAGGTTTCAATTTACAACTGCAAACAATTTACATTATTTTTATTTTTATTTTGGAGGAATTTAGTATTTAATTATTTTTATTGCTGTTTTTTTTTTATCAAACCTTTGGATAACCGATTCTTGTTCTGCTGTTAAACTCTTAATTTTTTTATGGTTTACTGATATCATAATTGGACTAAATTTATTTCTGTAGAAGATTAAACATGTAGCTACTTACCAGCCTTCTCCTGGAGCCAATGTACCGATTTTATATCTCGACATCATTGATCTGGGAAAAAAAAATATTATTAAATATATACCAGAAAATAACTGAACATTTCTGTGATTTTGCTAAGCTGTTTATACAGGCCAGGATGTTTATACAAAAAAGATTTTAATACTATAAATTGTTGTCTATGATTACATTGATATTTGCCACTACTGTATTCACGCTTTGTTCATTAATCAAACCCATGAACAAAGTATATAATTAGGTTACAAAAAGTTGCAAAAAATCTTAACTCTTACCTTGCATCTGCACTGTGACCAACATCTTCAAATGCTATAGTACCATCTTGCCCTGCAGCATCCAATAATGGATCTTCACCCCCTGGATGCTGTGGAAGAAATATTTCATGCAACATTGTTTACTAGGGAGCAAGGATCTATTTGGGTCTAGGGGTCAGTAAAATATCTGTAGGCAGAATTTACTCTTGAGGATTTGCTATATTTCTGAAAATGTCCATAAGTCAGGTGTGCTCAGCCCCTTGGAATAACAATTTATTGAACAAGGTACTACTCAAATTTTTTATGTATAGCAACCAGGACAGCTGAGTATTTCCTGTAATTAGTTATAAACTTATCTGATTAACTAGTCTTCGTACCATGGTGACCATTTTTCATCTAGAGTTCTGATAGGATGTTTAGCTTAGCCAGCTTGATAAAACAAAATTCTTGTGTGAAATAAAAAACAATAAAAACCGTAATCTGTCTTTACAGGTTCAACTGCCCAATGAGATGGTGTGGTCGCATAAAACACAATCATAATAATAATACTAAACAATAACTACATAACCTATGCATAACAAATTATATGTAAAAGGACCTATGCAAGTTCACTCAGTTGACATGAAAATATGTCCATCCTCTTGATATAAGTTACTACTTTCATTACATTAACTACTGAAGACCTCTCCAAAGTATAGTATATCAGCTCAAAGTCAGGAGACCACATGGACTACACACAGTTGACTGATTTTAGAGCCTCTCGGAATATAGGTCTTACCATTAAGGCAAGTGATAATCAAATTCATATCCACACAAAAATTAGAAATATTCACCAGGCTGGATTCGAAATGTAATTCTCCTGCATGGAAGGCAAGTGTTCAGCCACTAAGCTAGCATTTTTAAAAGTACTATTTTAGAACTATTTTCAAAATGGCCTATTCTACTCAATGTCCTACCCATGTCAAGCAAAGATAAAAAAGTGATTGAAAAATCCTAATTGCAAAATAAATAATTTCATTTCATTTCATTTCGATATAGGCTGTAACGTGGAACATTTCACAGGAAGCCAGTATTTCTGTTTCTGGTTGTAAATAGATCATGTCTATTCGTTTATTACTAAGTATACATTCCACAGGTGGGGTATTTTTTTGTAATATATACTTAAAATGTCATTAGAATCACCCCATTTAGAATCTCATAGAAAGATTCTGTATGAACATTTTAAATTAAAATTTACAATTGTTGTCTATGGGTTTGTAAGTAAAAATTACAACTATTCCTTACCTCGTTTAGAAAAGCAGTAACATCATAGACGTCGTTTCGAATAACCATCCACACACTTTTTCTGTGATTGTGTTTCCTTATTTCGTTCGCAGTGTATACTTGGGACATATTGAAAATTAATTTGCTATTATATTGGTTTGTAATTTACGGACAAAATAGTGTAAGGGTTGATAACCTTTCTACGGGAAAAAATTTTGTGTCTCATGCCACTGTCAAAGTCAGATGATTGCCCTATTGCGTTTTGTTACTGCTCCTTAAGTAAGAACTTGAACCCTATGTAAATGTAAATGAATTACACTGTTCTTTCAAATTAAAATAGTGACAAATACAAAAGGTAATTTAAAAATAAAAGAATGAAGTGCATTATAAAAATCTATGGTTAAGTAGTGCGTACATAACCAATTTGCGTTTTATTTTTGCTAAACGAAAATGTAAGTGTGCTTTCTGCGTCCAGCTTTAACCTGTCAAACTCAATGAACTCGATAAACAAACATACATTACTGTAGAATACATAACCTCAAAATCAAGTCGATATAAAATCAAAATAAACGCGGATTATCCTGTCTACCAGTGTAATATGGTAAAACCGAATAAAAAATCTGCTAATGGCTGAAGAGAAGGATTTTAACGATCTTTTAGACGACATTTTTCTGAGTGAGGAGAGAGAACATAAGGAAAGTTATGATCAAGGCTTCAGAGCTGGGAGCGAGGCAGGAAACCCCGAAGGTTATCACCTAGGCTACCATAGAGGAGCAGAACTAGGCCGTGAACTAGGTAGTAACATCTTTTTTAAGTTAAATTATCAAGCAAACTCAGCTTCTTATTGGAACCATCCATATGGCAACAATCAGTTATTTTTATAACCTAGCATAAAATGACATATTAAATCTATACTATAAGTACAGTCTCGTTATACTCTAATAACACGCTATATATAACAATCATTTTTCATATCAAGTTATTCATAAACAAGAAATACTTAGTATTAGATGAAGTTAATTGGCAAATGGTTGCCAGTACCTGCTATAATAGATTTTCTGTTGCGTTTGACATGTGACTATATTCTGTAAATAGAAGTTTATTATTTTCCAGGCTACTATCTTGGCATTATCACATACCACATTAACCTGAACAAAGAATCTGAAACAAAGTACTCGGACAAATTGATGACACAACTGACCAAAGTAAAAGAACTCATTGATACATTCCCGAGAACTAACTCTGAGGATCATGATATACTGGGCATGGCGGAGAATGTGAGGGCTCAGTACAAGAAGGCTTGTGCTTTGTTGAAAATTTCTTCAGTCAACCCTTATGATGCAGGAGTTTCATTCTGAGGATTGCAGTAAGTATAAAAAAATATACCTGTCTTATATTATAGGTAACTATGTAAACATAAGAGCAAAACCGAAATAAATTTAAGTTAGACACTTCTTTAAGAAATTCATTTCTATTTATTATATCTGTCTCTTCAACTTTTAAGTGTAAAAATAAATGAAGAATTTGACTAAATGTAATAAACAGTTTTATTTTTTAAGATTCTAGCTAGTATATTTTTTTATTTAGTTATAATTCAAGCTCTCCATCACCCTGTAATTATTATACATAATATAAATATATAAAACTAACTTCCAGCAATTTTTTAAAGACTAACACTTCTGACATGCTATTACAGAACCATCAATGAAATCAACAATCACGAAACTCCATTACCACATTGACTCTATCACAAAATATCTAACACCTCTTCTGCCTCTTGCAAACTGTCACATGGTAGAGTTCCTCACCCAGAACCATTGGGAGAGGCTTCTTCCAGGCTCCCTGAGGAAGACACTTGAGGGCTTAGAACTGAATGAAGGTTTGGAGAAGTTTTGGAGTACAGCTGAAAGCCAAGAAACAAAAGGTTTGTTTGTTGTGATTATGATAGGTAACTCTGTCTTAATTTTTATTGGTAATCCTGCCACATTTTCTTTGAAAGGTTATATGCTAGTATATGTATACAGTATGGGCTTTCTTCATGATGACACACCAATGGTCTCCTTATATACATTACACAATACATTTTAATAAAACAACCAAGTTTCATTAAAATGCTACTATTATTATAAATGTGAAAGTTTGTAAGGATGGATGGATGGATCTTTATTACTCTTTCACACCAGAATGGCTGAACGGATCTGGATGAAATTTGGCACAGAGATAGATTATAGTCTGGAATAGCACATAGGCTACTTTTTATCTCGGAAAAATATACGGGTTCGTAAACAACGCGGGAGAAGCCACGGTCATATGCTAATATTTTATAACTGTATTGAGTCTATCGTTGATTCTCAATGTTTCAACCATTAATATAAAAATATGTACAAGTTTAAAAGCTTAAATTATAAATATTAAAATCCTCTTTACCTAATTTCCAAGTCTTAATTCCAGAAAACTCTGACCTTTCCACCTGGATTCGCACAGCACATTCCCATTGTTTAACAGTCAACAATGAGTACTGCCTCTCTGCTGAACAACTGCAGGAGCGCATCAAGTCGTGGGGTGGAGACATCAGACCAGAGATAAGAGTTAAGGAGTTTATGAGCAGCAAGAAGAGTTATGAGGTAAATTAAATAAATTAGGGTGAATCGTGCTGTCAGCGCCATTGGCGTGAACTGTTTTAATCTTGAATTTTCGTACCATTATTATATGTAAAACGGTACCAAGCAAGCAGCATTGTTCTGAAAAAACTCAGCATGTGGTTGATATTTAAATAGCCATCCACAAGCTCCCCAAAAGTTTTGTCAAAGTTAACATTGTTTTTCCACAACATAAACAATCTTCAGGAACCTCTCCTCCATCACAGGTGCAAACAATGTCTCGGCTAGTAGCTTCACTGTATTCGGCGTGCGGTTCCACATGCTGCGTTGAAGCAGGTGGAGGACGAGGGAACTTGCCTGTCGCGCTGTGCCTCGCGTACGGAGTGCCCAGCCTCACTGTGGACTGCGACGCAGCCGCGGTAGCCGCTGCTCCTCACAGGATCCACATTATTCAGGTGTGTGATGTCATCAGTCGTGGAGTCTCATTGTGTGTTCAGTTTATTGAGCTACAGTGTGTGACGTCACGAGGTTTAGGCAACCAACTATTACAGGAATCATTCCAACCGAATAGATAGTTGCTGTAATTTAGGTATGTGATGTGTCCTTTAAAAATAAACGACACCCGCGCCTTCACTTTAGTTCAACAGATGGCGCAGGGTCACCTGAGATCATTAAGCATAATACTACCTTCACTGTAAAAAATTTGTTATAAACCTATCGCTATAATGCTCGATAAATATATTCATTTACACATAAATCTCAGTATATCGGTTTACCCTCACAATTAAATTTTCCTCCTCTTCCACAGAAACAGTGGCACGCTATAGCGAAGCGTGTTAAGGACGGCATCGAGGAGCAAATGAGTGAGAGCATTAATAAGAACCTACATCGATTCGCCACAGCCTTCATCACCAAAGACACGGACCTGACAAAAGTCGTCAAGGAAAAGTTCCCCGAGTTCGCAGACCAAGATGTTAAACTACTTTTGACAGGTAAATGTATATTCATATTTCAAGCAATATTCAAACGGCAGTGGCTATAGCTAAGGCATTTTATTCGCATCTGATAGCATCGTATGGAGAAACGAGGTATGGTTTCCTCCAATGAAAAGGGAGAATCTTTCGACTAGGCGAAGTGTTATGCCTAGGGGAATAAAATCGGATGTTCGTATTTATTCTTGAATCGTTCTAAACTCTCGTTGCCCTTAGTCTACAGTTGTGTGTTAATTCCGATAGATGGCGTTTTCGCTATGTAAGAAAAAAAGTCGTATTCCGGTATTCCGTAATATTCAAGTTCAACAAAAAATATAGGTATAACTTACGTCGATGCATTTCCCTCAATCATTATTACTTATTGCAGTTTTAATCTTATCCTTTTGAAAGTTTCAATGCAAGATGTTTTACATTGTAGGTCTCCACACCTGCGGTAACCTAGGCCCGGATTGTCTCCGTATCTTCACCTGCCAGCCATCCACAGCCGCGGTATTCAACGTACCGTGCTGCTACCATCTGCTCACCGAAACTGTTGATGTTAATATGTTCGACGTATTCCAACGGGACTACGGAGGCGGAGAGACAACTCAGGGGTTTCCTATGTCGGAGTATTTGAGAGGTAACAAGGGATGTTTTTGTTCTTTTACCGTATGGAACCTGGTAAACAATATTACTGCTAGTAACCTGCCGTGGGTTTTGCAAAAGGTAACTGAAGGCATAAACAGATTATGTGTAACACAACATGCAATGCAACAAATTTTTTCATATATTTTATTATCTTTACGAACGTTTATCTTACTGTGCGTACACGCACAGACCATTTATTGTTGATTGCGTTACATGCTGTGTTACATGCTACAAATTAGAAGGGATTTCAAGAGGCTTTTAAGATAAATAAATAAATAAACGATCGCCGTAGCGGAATGAGGTCTTTGTACAACAGTTCATGTGAATGGCATTTTGGCAGCTATTCTTAGCGCTCTTTTAGCGACTATGCGATGATTTGAGTAATTGTAATTTGCCCCTAGGTAATGCTTAACCAATATGATTTTGATTATGTTCTAGGATACAACCTGGGTAGGAACGCAAGGATGTTGGCAGCACAGTCAATAGACAGGGTTGTCAGTCAGCGACAACTGCCGTCTACTAGTTTACTGTATAGAGCCTTATTGCAGGTATGATCTATATGTGCACAGATCTATATGTGTTGACGACACGGTTGGCGCAGTGGCTAAGCGATTAGCTTTCTGCGCTACGTGTCGCGGGTTCGATCCCCGCACGGAACAAATATTTGTATGATCTACATATAATTGTTTCGGGTCTGGGTGTTTGTGTATGTGAATATATGTGTTTGTAAACGCACCCACGATACAGGAATTATTCCTAGAGTGGGGCAACGTTTTTTTTTAAAAAAAAAAAAAAAAAACATTTATCATACTTAAACTATTGCCAAATATTAAGATTATCGTTACATATTTTTTATCCCTTGTACTATTTACTATGTGACTGATCGTAATTTTAGAATAAAATCAATTTTATTCATGTGTTTATTGTTTCCCCAGGCAATAATTCAGGAGTATCTCCCAAACCACACATTATCTGAAGGCAAACTGAAAAGGTTAACGCCGAAATGTCAAACATTCCAACAATACTTCAAAATGGCGGACGATATTTTGAAATTAGAACTCTTTGACAATTTACCGGACAGTTTCTTCACAGATTTACATAAAAACATGGATTGCCAGTGGAAAAAACTTGTGTTATTTTATTTATTGAGGTTGTGTTTGGCTCAAGTGGTTGAAAGTTTAATATTGTTAGATAGACTGATGTTTTTGTTTGAGAACGGCTTTGACAAAGTATATTTGGTTAAGTTGTTTGATCCTGTGTTGTCTCCGAGATGTCATAGTATTGTGGCTGTAAGGTAGCATTTAGGTAATAATATTATAACTGACATTTTGTTCAAACCGATTGGTACAAAAGTAATAATTGTATTACCTATACTTATTTGATTTTATATTAAATAAAATGCATTTTCTTATAAAGTAGTTTTTTTTTTTTTTGGTAAACTACTACATACTATAATTAAAATTATTGGACCCCTTTTTAAAAAAATATCAACATTATGTCATTCAAAAACTGTTATACATAATATACGATATATAAACACATTGTTGACTTTTTTAAAAATTGAAATTGAATCAACCAGCGAAATATAAACGATGCATGTATAAAGCAAACTGCTTATCTAAGGACCGTAGCACGTAGCATTCCGTAATGACTGCCTACCCCCATAGAGAAAAAGGCGTGACGTATATATGTCTAAAAACATTGATACTGACAACGTGGCGACACCATTCCGCCATAATAGATTTCCGCCACCCACATCCCCTGAAAAAGATTTTATTACAAATTGAAGGAGGCTGAATTGCCCACTTGATGATATGCGTTTCAGATTACGGCACTTGTTCTGCTTTGGGAGGGGTCGTTAGTCCAAAGAGCTCTATTTCTCTTTATATTTAGATTAAGGATGCGAGGGCTCGTACAATCGGCGACTAAAGTAGATAACTTTTCGTTATTTTGAAATTATTTTAATAATGAATATTGTTGCTCTTAAGCTATTTTATAATTAATTAATTACAAATTCACTTTGTATAATGATGAACTACATACTTTTGACGCTGACAGTACTTAAATAAATGACGAAACTAGTCATATAATAACTCTTATGTCTTTTTTGTTACAATTAATAATAATCGTGACCACTATTGTCCCTCGATTGAGGACGGACCTCTTCTCAGAGTGAGAAAGAGCCAGTCTAGCACGCTGGGTCTAATTCTTGTTTGATATACTCGTAGTAACTTTGTCCGGCCATCGGAAAAAATCTCACCTGGCCATGAACTACTCCAGCCTACTTGGAAATCTCTTAACAGGCTACGAACCCAAGTCAGTCGATGCAAAGATAACCTCCACAAGTGGGGGTTCACCAGGCGCGGATACAGCCCTCAAAAAAACTTGTAGTCACAGCACCTGAAAATCTGCCAAGTGCGAGTCGGAGTATGAACTTGCTTATGATCGATATATATAGTGCATTCCTACAAAGGAAACGTTTCTCAATCACGCACGCTTCACTGTTTTTTATTTTATTTTATTAAGGCATTGGATATATTATCATCAGTCTCTCGACCTCAATAGACTGTGAAGGTGTGACTTCACAAGTCTATTAGGGTTGTGGGCATGCCCATCGTGCCCACAACGGTGGATCCGCACTTAGAGTTCACTGAAGGCTCAGACCTCCAGTGCGAGTGCGGCGTCTCCCCGCTGATAATGGCCCACCTTCCATCCTGCTCTGCGTACCCACTACCTGGTCGCGGGAGGAGTTAATAGCCGCTACGGAAAGACAGGTCGTGTAGCCAAATTAATTTAAATTGCCACCGAGACACTAAGAAGAAGATAGCAAAAATATGTACAAGTAACAAGAAAAACCATATTACCTACATCAACATTTCACCACCTTTTCACACGTCAAGTTCGTTCGAATACCCGAGCATTACGATATGTCACCAGACACATTTGAATGTGATGCCGTTGACATTCAGAAATCATAACGATCGATAGGTGCTCTATTTTCCGGCAGGAATCGAAAAATATTGTGACGCACAAAAGCCACAAGGGAAATAACCGTGATGGATATCACGCAGCCGAAATACTTAATATCTACATAATACTATACCGACGGCACGGTTGGCGCAATGGTTGCGAGATCGACTACTGAGCTAAGTGCCGCGGGTTCGATTCTCGCACGGAACAAATATTTGTATGATCTACAGTTAGTTGTTTCGGGTCTGGGTCTTTGTGTATGTGAATACACACCGTGCCTCGGAAAGTAGGTAAATCCGTTGATCCTGCGCCTGCCAACTACGCAGGAGATATTATAGAGCTCAAGTGTGTACGCAAACACAGGTGCTCTCACTATTCCTTTATCAGCAATCCGACACGACCGGAGAGAGATCAGGCGCAGGACCAACGGCTTTACGTGCTACATACACGAAGACCCAGACCCGAAACAAATATATGTAGATCATACAAATATTTGTTCCGTGCGGGAATTGAACCCGCGACACGTATCTCAGCAGTCGATCTCTCAACCACTGCGAAATGAATCTGTATACTAATATTAAAGAGGTAAAATTTGTTTTTTTGTATGTAGGGGGTAATCTCCGGAACTAATGATCCGAATCTGAAAATTCTTTCACTGATATATAGCTACATTATCCCCGAGTGCTATAGGCTATAACTTATGTATGTAGATCACGCGGACGAAGTCGTGGGCTGAAGCGAGTGTAAGTATAATATAAGTACCTATGAAGATTTACCTAGGTACATAAACGTATGCTTTACGATATAATATACTAGCATAAAGGAGAACTGTATGATCATAAAAAAATTTACAGCGAAAGCGTGATAATATAAACACGGTTCCTTATTAATACTAAATTTACGTCATACTATCTCATATACGGTCAGCGTCAAAAGCTGTATTCGTATTTAGTACAATATACTTATATAAAAATGTATGTGTGTATTTATGTTCCCTGTCGACTCCAAAAGGGCTGGAGCGATTTCAATAAAAAAAAATTGGTAATCTTCAGACTAGCAACTTCAACAAATATTCTATTTTTAATTTTGTAATTTTGTGTCATATGTTTCCTACAAGTTATCTGGCTATAGATATTAATGCTACCCGTGCGAAGCCCGTTCGGGTTCGGTTCGCTAGTATATCCTATCCTACTTAATATTATAAATGTGAAAGTTTGTAAGGATGGATGGATGGATGGATGTTTGTTACTCAATCACGCCAGAACGTCTGAAAGGATTTGGATGAAATTTGGCACAGAGATAGATTAGAGTCTGGAATAGCACATAGGCTACTTTTGTCCCGGAAATATGTACGGGTAACCACGCGGACGAAGCCGCTGGCGGAAGCTAGTAATATATATATATAGTCCTCCTCACCGTATCCGGTCACAGCGACTCGGACTAGTTCTGATTCCTATCGTGATCTCTTTGATGACTAACAAAACCAATTTTAGTTTTAAAAACTCGGTCACACTGTGAGCAGAAGAGCCGTCCAGTGTCGTTATTATGTGTAAGTGTTTTTTTGTACAATGAGCATTAATTTTTTTTTTTTTTTTTTAAATCGTTGCCCCACACTAGGATTTCTCCTGTGTCGTGGGTACAGTTTACAAACATACATGTCACATACACACACAACCAGACCCGAAACAACTATCTGTAGATCATACAAATATTTGTTCCGTGCGGGGATCGAACCCACGACACATAGCGCAGAAAGCTAATCGCTTAACCACTGCGCCAACCGTGTCGTCAACAAGTATACATGTAGCGAAATTTAAACGCTTATTCTTGGAAAACAATTAGTTACAATCATAAAATTTAAATGACTTTAACTTTACTTTGTATTTTTATGTATCCGCAGATATTATACTATGTCTAAAACTGGTCAAGATTATTATTATTTCCTATAAAAATCACTTTTGAATTTCATTAAGAGTTTACATCTTTTCGAAGCTGACTGTACAAAGTAGCACATAAACCAGCTCTAGATACCTATACAAGGAGGTAGGTACTGACTATGATTTTTGAAAAAATCTTTTCATTCGTGCAATAATTTCGGTAAAGGATAAATTACGAAACAATGGATCTAAATATGTAAATGGGATTTACAATAATTTTGATCCGCAACTAATCTAAGATTAGACAAACTAGAGCTAACAGTCAGGTAAATATAAACCTACAATTTCAAGGCAAAATTTTAATACCGATTAATATTATTGCGGCTCAACAGCTCCCGGCCTTAATATGAAATCTAAGTTAACGAGACTGATATAGGAATAGCAAAGACTGCAAGAGTCGCTGCTGCGTTGGCGATCGAGTACGAGGACTGAGGTAACGGTAACCTCTACTGCGAAACGCAGCAACAACAGAGGCCCTAGTGTAAGTTTCTTTCGACAAATTCGATTTATTACATCGAACGCGTTCGGCGCGGCGCTGCGATTGGTGGAGAGCACGAAACAGACCAATCGGAGCGCCGAACGCGTTCGATGTAGTAAATCGAATTTGTCAAAAGAAACTTACACTAGGGATACAGTATGTCTACTTACGAGAGGAAACTAACTGTATATTACAATAGCTAGCTTACAATAATATTATAATTTTGGGGGAATGGTATTCCTCCATTGAAAAAGGAGGATCCTCCGACCAGGCAAGGTGGTCAGCCTGGCGGGCCGAAGCCCGCCAGTTGATGTTGGACATTCGTATATGTGTTAGAATCAATGTTGACGGCACGGTTGGCGCAGTGGTTGAGAGATCTACTGCTGCGCTACGTGTCCCGGGTTCGATTCCCGCACGGAACAAATATTTGTATGATCTACAGATAGTTGTTTCGGGTTTGGGTCTTTGTGTATGTGAATACACACCGTGTCTCGGAAAGAACGTAAAGCCGTTGGTCCTGCGCCTGATCTCTCTCCGGTCGTGTCGGATTGCTGTCCCATCGGACTATGAGAGTGAAGGAATAGAGAGAGCACCTGTGTTTGCGCACACACTTGTGCTCCATAATATCTCCTGCGTAGTTGGCTAATCTCCGGTGAGATTGGCCACCGTGACCGAAATTCGGTCAGGAGGATATATTAGAATCAATGTAAACTCTCAAAGTGCCATTCATGTTATTTTGTTGTCGCTTCACTCCGATAGATGGCGCTTTACTTTTTGCCATATTGCGTAGTAGTAGTCGCTACATAATATATAAATTCAACCCATACTATAACATCCCACAGCTGGGCAAGGGCCTCTATTCAGAATGAGAAAGCCTTAATCCACCGCGCTGGTGCGGGTTGGTAGACTACACACACAATCGAGAACTTATAAATAAGCTTTTGTCTACTGTTATTTTTAATCATCATTATTTTACCTACTTTTGTTTATTGTGAAATAATAATAATTTATTATAATAACTGGCGACCCGCCCCGGATTCGCACGGTTATGCGATTTGCTAATAAATAAATTGAGTTTTCTTGGCCTCACAATATTAAGAACACATAAAAAAAAAAACAAATCAGTCGAGCCGTTCTCAAGTGATAGGTATATCTGGCAGCGGCGTGCACAGAGTTTTTAGACAGGGTAGGCAGAAAATTTTAAAAGCTTACTTACCATTAATACCTACTGCATGTAGGTATTGGTTCATCATCTTGTCGATTAAATAATGATGTATGTGATTTGCCACCTCAAATATCTTATAATACATATTTATCTGAGTTATGTAGGGTAGGCAGTGTCTTTTTGTCTTTATGAACCGCACGCCACTGATATCTGGCAATTGATTTTTATTAATATAGATAGATAGAAGATAAATAGACAAAACAGTGGCATACACCAATATCTTTTCCTTCGATTACAGTTTCAGCTCATTTTGATTTACAGCTAAGGCTCATAAAAGCATTATTATTATACCCATGCTGTGATAAACCAACCATGTTGTTTATTTTAACATAATTCCTTGCTAAAATGGGCCATATCTGTCTATTATTAGGGTACCTATTCCCAATCGTTTGTTGTAAAATTTATTATTTTCCATACTTTAACTACAGAGATGCATTCAAAGTAGATAAGTAGGTATCTGCATTGCTTCCGAATTCCACCGACATAACTTAGGTGCTTTACAAAATGACGCGTTTATGTAGCTTCGTAGAACGAGTTCGATTCCGCTGATCGCTTGTTAATTACAAAATTAGAATTTAACAGATATCGATACATTACACACGGAGTCCCCCAAGGCAGCGTTATTGCTCCGACGTTATTCTTAATCTACATTAATGATCTGTGTACCCTCGATCTGAATAAGGGAAAAATTTTCACTTTTGCAGATGACACGGCTCTTGTGTTTCACTCTGACTCATGGGCAGGTGTATATGAAGTGGCCCAAAGGGGATTCAACGGGGTGTCGGAATGGTTGCGTGGCAATTCATTGACACTGAATCCGGAAAAGACCAAATACATACCATTCGCGTATCGTAATACCGCTCTATCAGTCACCGGTCATTCCATCACAGCACACGTGTGTTCTAGCCCCCATGTCACAGGGTGCTCATGCAAACCCCTGGAAAAAACCCTATCGACCAAATATCTCGGAGTCATTCTGGACCCTTCCCTTAGTTTTCATCTACACATAGAATCCCTTACTGCTAGAATCCGCAAACTGATTTACGTTTTTAAGAACTTAAGAGTAGTGGCGGATGAAAGCTTAAGGAAGATGGTCTATTATACTCTCTGTCAGTCCCTACTTACATACTGCATTACGACGTGGGGCGGTACATATAAAACGTCGATAATACTGTTGGAGCGTGCACAGCGGGCGATATTAAAGGTTTCATCCTTCCTGCCATTCCGTTTCCCAACAGAGGATCTTTACAGGGAAAGTAAAGTTTTAACTGTCCGTCAACTGTTTATACTTCATACAGTCTTAAAACAACACTCGCTCCTGCAGGCTTAGCCAAGTTACAAACGTTTCAAACGTAATCTCTTTCTATAATTGTTAACGTCTTAGCGAGAGCGATTTTAGAAAACGATTATTTGCTAGCCAAGTCAACACAACTGTGTCGATCGCTCATTCTACAACGTGGATAGAAAAACAATGTGTAATAGTCTATGGTGAGCGCTCTAAAACGTCAAAGCAACGTCAGTCACGACTGTGTACTTTGTGCGCGGGAGAGTTTAAATTTATTATAAACCTAAAATTTTGAAGTTTATTATTGATTGAAGTTATTTTATATATTATATCTACAGTGCACAATTTAATTTTAAACGACTATTGTGACTTAAACTTATTAAATTAGTCTAAATTGCTGCCTAGGTTTAAAGAAAGGATGGAATCTAGATCCCGAGCTAGCCCGGAATAGTTTGCGGCTCGGATACGTTAATGATTAGATATTACTTAAAAACGCCCTTTATTGACTGAATCTTTCTCATATTTAAGAATGTATAACATAAACAATGACGTGATACGCACGCAACTTGAACTAGGTACCTAAGAAACAAACGAAACAACTTTGTGTAAACAAAGTACCTCCTATTGTATCCACGAATTGACAATATAAATCTCTTTTCCGGCGATTTAGCCACACTTCTTCATGACGAGCACACCACAACATATTTTAAATATGCATTTTCAATGTTAACACGCAAATAAAGTCCAAAATCAACTTGAACGAATAATAAACATCCCAGTCTTAGAACAGCTGATTCCAAATGCGCCATCTTTTTAGCGTTATCTCGTGGGTCTCGGCGATCGCTAATGTAGCGAACAGAAACTTAGATTACGAGACGATAGCGATTGTCAAAAGTGAAACTTGGCTACCATTTGTATGAGTTATCGTGATCAACGTTGTAGAATCGACAACGTTCTATTCTATTTGTTTGAACGAACGGATATCTTGTAAACTTGGCTACGATTTGTAAATTCGTTTGCTCTGGACCACGTGACATAACGATGACGATATGTAGGTCCCATACATTTGCTGAGTTTTCTAAAGCGATAGCGATTATAGATAGTCAACTTGGCTAAGCCCACTGACCTATAATCGGCCCTCAGCCATGAGAAAAAGGCATTTCAATCCCGCGGACCGCAGTAATACTCATTTTCATAACCGCTTTACCAATCACTTTTTCTGCTTCATCGGAGTGTACCTTTATAATAATATAAATAGAAACCTTAACATATTCCCACTTACTAAACTAGCATGCAAAAAAAAAGTGACCGAGTGGCTTCTGTACTGGAATTATGACAAAACCGAAAAGCTAATAAAAGTCATGGAATAAAATAGGCATTCACTCGCACACACACACACACACCCTCACACACACACACTCACACACATACCTCACACTCATAAAACACAACTCACACTTTTATATAATCTAATCCTGTCATCACTAACGCATTATAAAATAAAATTAATTATGTCTAGCACAACAATCTGCTCTTGATTACTAGTACAATAACAGTTAAGACTGGGATGGAGGCCTGGTGGCCTGAAATACAGGCTAACGCCTAGTTCAGGCACCAGTCTCCCACAATAAACTAACGCTATGTATTTATTTTAAGCTAATTGTAATACAAATGTTGTGGTGAGAAAATAAATATGATTATTATGATTATTATTATGATCTAACTGGGAAATGCCGTTTCGTAGAAGCGGCCTACGATTGCCGAATGAACCTATTGTTTGGGCATTTGCCACCAGTTTTATTAGTCTATTTCTGTTTGAACTTATTGCAGAGAGCGTTGAATAGCTTTTAAAATTTGGTGTGAATGTAACAGCTTCATACAGCATCATCATCATCATCATCATCAGCCAGAAGACGTCCACTGCTGAACGAAGGCCTCCCCCTTAGACCACCACATCGAACGACATTCCGCCACTTGCATCCATCGGTTGTCCGTTCTTCGAGCGATGTGGCCTGTACAGCATAGTAACTGTAAATTCGATGATCAGTAGATGGAAATAGGTTCGCCCCCTATAACATGAGAATTAATAACAAAGGTTTACAATCGTATACCTTTGCCTAACCCTTAGAAGCGCAGGCGTGATACTACGTATGTATATTAGTAGGTACATATGTATAATATATCTCTGACAAACCCTGAAAACAAGCTTGAATATAGGATATGTACATATCGACTGTGAACTGGCAACTGGTACTATCTCATTTTTGACTACATTACAGGATTAAGAAGAAACTATGGACCGCGTTGTGCATACAAAACGGTCGATATTCGTATAAATTGAATGAATTCGATTTTGGCGTCTAATTTTGATTGAAGTAAAATATGCTTGTTGAAGCGCTGCCGGGTATGAAATAGTTTAGAATAGTATAACCAAGTAAAATCCTCATAAAATCGAGATAGGACAGTAACAGTAAGTAGTACATAAAATCGAGTTGCCAGTTCACAGTACAGGTTACTTGAAGAGGTAGACCAAGAAGAAACTACATAGACCAGTTAAAGGAAAATCTGCATGTACAAGAAGTGAAAGAACTAGCGGAAAATAGGCCTAAAATAGTAAATGCTTCCAACAAGAGTCAAACTCCTAAATTCTTGACAGTGACAGGCTATTTATTTATATTCAAGCCAACCCCCAGACCTACAGGAAAAGGCCAGAAGATGACCTTCAATTTTTTCAGAAAGCAAAAAGTAGTTGTGTAATAGTTCCCACGCATAAAGTTATAATAATTAGCTGAGTCACTAGCTTTCAATCAATTGTTGCTTGTAGATGATGTATGATGTTCTAAAACATCTTTATCGTAGCTTTTCTTTACAACACCTACGATATTTTCGTGTAAAGATGCGTCTTCACTGTAAGCATTCTATGAAGTGATGTAACTCGGGCACTGCTTTTAAATCATCAACATAGGGAGTTTTTTTAGAACGTTGCCCCACACTAGTTACACACCAATAATTCCTGTATCGTGGGTGCGTTTACAATCACATATATTCACATACACGAAGACCCAGACGCGCAACAACTATGTATGTGCGGGGATCGAACCCGCGACACGTAGCGCAGAAAGCTAATCACTTAACCAATGCGCCAACCGTGTCGTCGAATGATGAATGATTGTATATTATAACAACTGATTCAATAAAAAGCTGAACGCTGTTTACGCACAAATGTTTTCAGTGAAGACGCACCCTGCGCCCACGTTACCCTTCGCCCGTTAATAACCAATAATCGGATCATAAATCCTAGTATCAATGAGAATTCACAATAAACGCAATGAAATAAAAACATGAGGTGATAACATTTTTACCGAGGCCCAATACTAGGCCGTTGGAAGGAAGAATAAGATAATTTATTTCCATATAATACATGTGTCTGTAGGTACAGATAAGTGTTAATATTCAGCTATATTTTGCATAATAAGTGTATTTTATACCTGACTACTGTTAGCACCTACACACATTGCTGGATTAACCACGTAGCAAGAGTAGCAATTGCTACGGGCCACGCGCAAAAAGGGGCCCCGCGTATCCAATCCTACCTACCCCATCTCTGCCTGAGCGTAATTTTTTGAGTCAGTCTTATTAAGACGTGGTATATTGAATTTACTTGATGTCACAAAAACGTGAAACGTTACACCTGTTTTCCGACTAAGACAATCCACGTCAGACAATCGATAACCAATTATTTTGTTGGCGAAAATAAAACACAGAATTTCATATGGTAAACGCATAAGTTCTATAAAATATCACTTTATACTTAAGAGCCCATAGCAGATCAAGGGCCCCTCGAAAGAATTTGCTACGGGCCCCGCACTTGCTGAATCCGGCACTGCCTACAAACCACATTTACACATGACATTTGTCTAAACTTTAGACATTACAGAAGGCGAAGAGTCTAAAGCATAGCCTTCTGTAATGTAACATCTATTGTAAATATTTCACATCTTGTGGTGAAAAGATTATATAAATAGCAGGCTTCGTTATCGTCACTGGGCTGACTACCCAGGTTCTGCTCAACATAAGCCTCAGTTTCAGAACTCTACAGATCATCATTCTCCTGCCCTTATCCCATATTATTTGAGGTCGGCGCAATATGTTTTTTTCTTTCATTCATCTCTATCAGCCGTCATCTCAGAGTTCACTTTCTTGTACACCATGTGACTTTTCACACAATCCATCCATCTTTTCTTGGGTCTACCTCTTCTCTTGTATCCATCCACATTCATACTGATGACCCTTCTCAGAACTCCACAGATACTGGCAAAAAATATACGTCAGGGATTTTACGCGTAGATAATAACTGCGGTTGGCTATTAACGATGGCACGGTTGGCGCTTCAAAGATTGACTGCTGCGCTACTTGTTACGAGTTCGATTCCCGAACGGAACCAATCATAATGTTTGTATGACCTGCTGATAGTTGTTTCGGGTTTCGGTGTTTGCGCATGTGAAATTTTTTATTTGTAAACTCACCCACGATACAGGAATTACTCCTAGAGAGCGGCAATGTTTAGTAGAAAAAAAGAAGTATGGTTTCATCATCATCATCATCAGCCAGAAGACGTCCACTGCTGAACGAAGGCCTCCCTCAAGGGGGGGTTTGCCATAAACCCCACGCTTGGCAGGCGGCTTGGCGATCGCAGTGGCTCACCGATTAGTGAGAGGACTCTGCTGCCCGTCCTCCGGCGTCTGGCCCCAGTTTTAAAACGTACCCGGGTCAAAGTATGATTTATGTACCATGAAAAAATAATTTAAATGTAAGCAACAAAATATTACTCCTACACTAAACACTTCAAGCAGTTTCAATCATATTATTATATGACATTAATTAACTTTTAAAGCAAGTAGGCGTAATGTGCGGCTGAAAAAGTTAAACGCTTCTTATAATAATTTAGCACCATTGTGACATTGTCCACCCCCGTAACTTCTTAAATTAATTTATTATGATTTTGCAGATGAAAACAATTCATTCACCAAAATAAGTAAGAGTAAAAAATGAAATATTTTAAATTGTATAACGTAAAATATAATATACATGCAGCGGCGTGCACAGAGTTTTTAGACAGAGTAGGCAAAACATTTTACAAGTTTACTTACCAATAATACCTACTGCATGTTGGTATTGGTTCATCGTTTTGTCGATTAAATAATGATGTATGTGATTTGCCACCTCAAATATTTTATAATAAATATTTATCTGAGTTATGTAGGGTAGGCAGTGTCTTTTTGTCTTTATGAACAGCACGCCACTGTATACATAACATCACTTATGTACTTTCTGAAGAGTTAGATAGAGTTTTTAGATTTTAGTGTGGATGGATGGTTATGGCATTTTCACCTGAAATTGTTTTTCGTAGGATGCGGTCTACGGCATAGACCGAATGTGCATGTTAGTTTTTTACCGACTTTTCGCTATCAATCAACTATCTTTTGCTCGCGGCTCCGCTCGGACATCGTATTGTTAAACTCGATAAACGGCCTATACTATGACAATACAAGTAAGGATTATAGACTAAATGGCTAACTGAAAACGCTTGGTGTAAAGACACCATAATATACTCTATTATAGGAAGCAAGAATACGTTAGTAGATCATACAAATATTTGTTCCGGGAATCGAACCCGTGACACCTAGCGTAGAAAGCTAATAACTTGGCCACTCAGCCAACCGTGTATACAAATTACTAAATATAAATTAGAGTATGGTTCTAATCTCAGTACTCCTTCAATTACAGGAGACCACAGCATCTTAAGTTAAGAACTGAACAGACAAATCGTCATAGTCGTAGAATAACGACGGATTAAAAAAAAAACGATTTAAATTTTTGTTTTAAAAAAAAAACTATTTTAAAAAGGGGATTATCACTCGGTAAATTTTATTGGCAAAAAATTGCCTAGTGATAATGCACGTTTTTTTAAGACATTTTATAATCATATAATTATAGCAATAGCAATATATGTATGTATAAGAAATTTTTTTGTCCGTCGTTATTCTACGACTGTGCCCAAATGTATTAATTTTTGAATAAGTAAGCATAGTAATAAAAGCCTCATAAAATTATATTGTTCTTCCCTGTATTGCGGTTACAATGTACCAGACAATATAAAACACCCATCCAATCGTAGGCAATCAAACGAATTTATCAAATAGTTTCAAACGCGAAGGACAACGGACAGATTCCTCGTATTTTCCCTTTATTCAAAAATTCCATTCACGGACACACCTACCAGGTATTTCTAGATATAAACCACATGAGACCGTATAGGAAAATTTAAATACCTGTGCAAGTATGGGCCAGTGAGTTCAATCACCAGATTTTAATGTTCTATCAGTAATAAATGAAAGGTTTGCGTACAGTCGAACATATATATACTAGCTTCCGCCCGCGGCTTCGCCCGCGTGGTTTACGAAACCGTACATTTTTCCGGGATATAAAGTAGCCTATGTGAGACAAACTATAATTTATCTCTGTGTCAAATTTCATCCAGATCCGTTCAGCCGTTCTGGCGTGATGGAGTAACAAACATCCATCTATCCAAACTTTCGCATTTATAATATTATTTAAGATAAGATATATATGTTTGCCTCAGTGGTCGCAAGCTGCTGAGCGTGAGATCCTGGGTTTGATTTCCGGGTCGTGCAATGTGTTATTGGGTTTTACAGTATGGAAATTCTCAGTAGCAGCACGGAGTCTGAAACTGAGCCCGATGGATGGCAATAGATTCGCCCCCTATTACATGGGACTCAATAACGGCATCGGCGAAATATGAGTGTACAATACCTACTCTGCCTAATCCTTCAGGACACAAGCCTGATGCTATGTAATTGTAAGATCTATTATTTTAAAAGAGCTTCCATGCTGTTTCTTGCCTGTTCTTCTCCATAGGACCTGCTGTTTGAAACCGTGCATCTAGAGTCTCGACATTTCATAAGTGATAAGTGCCTGTAATTGGTTTACATGAAATAAAGATATATTCTATTCTATGTTATAGGTATACTGGGTAACCGGGTCTAGTACAAATTTTCCCAAAAATGCGCGCACGATGTTCACATACATTTTCGGATTAAGTTGTTTAATTATGGTTTAAATCGAAGAAATATAGACGCCCCCTTATATAGACGGACTTCGAGGAACTGATGACGGATTTTTTAAATCTTTTTTAGGAAGAGGAAGATTGACATGAAGAGTAATTTTCATCTACATCTGGTGACTGTACACTTCTCTTGTTGTTTGTCTATACTCCGCCGTGATGACATGTTAACGCCCACGATACGGACTATTAATAGTCCCCGGTATTTCATTATTATTCCGCAATATAACAGGGAAACGCACTATTGTACTAAGTTAAGCTTTTGAGAGAAGGTTTTGTTTCTAGATTTAATTAAGGTAATAAATTCGCACTTCACACTTCGAGCTGTTATTTTCGGCTACTACCCCGTGGGTGTCGTGAAGTGACGGACCGATTATAGGTAGGTTCATCAAGCGATGTGATAATAGCAATGTCTATATCTCACAATTGATCTAGGTCGGTGGTTGGATCTTTAAGGGCTAATTTATGTGTGGAGTAAAATTCAAGCTCACATTCTTCAGAAAACATTACAACCAATTTACTTTCATATACAAAGTGGTCACGCTCGTGTCACGGAGAGGCTCGTAGCTACATCTGCGAGGTTAAGCAGTGCTTGACCCGGTCAGTCATTAGATGGGTGACCATATATAACACATTGAGACCCCTCTCTTACGTCGGAAAGCACATCCTGAGTGTCATACGAAGACCTATAACAGTTGTTACGGGTTTGAGAAGCCCAAAAACTCGGATAACCAGTCTAACCCTAGAGTATCAGGGTCACCCATTAGCTCGCTATAATTGGCCTTATTTTATTTTTATTTTTAGGTTTCCTACTTAATATTATAAATGCGAAAGTTTGTGAGGATGGATGGATAAATGGATGGATGGATGGATCTTTGTTACTCTTTGACGCCAGAACGGCTGAACGGATCTGGATGAAATTTGGCACAAAGATAGACTATAGTCTAGAATAACACATAGGCTACTTTTTATCCCAGGAAAATGTACGGGTTTGTAAACCACGTGGGCGAAGCCGCGGGCAGAAGCTAGTATGAAATATAAATAATATAATGGCTAAATTATTTTTAACAAAAATGATGACCATTATGATTTGCCTATTGCCATGGTTGGGAAGAACAGACTTCTTACATTATTGTCCTAGAACTTCTTTACTCTAAAACCTCATACTTCCATGAATAGTGTGGTACCCGCACTGGTAGTCTTCTAGTGCAAGTCGATAATGAAGACCTTTTTACCTTGAAAACCTAGCTGTCAAGGGATCCAGTAAACTTAATAGTTTTAAGGTCAAAAGTCACAAACTTCACCTGGTTTTACCAGCCTACGACTATCAACTCGGTTGATATCCCTCAGGAATCACACGAGTAGTTTAAAGTGACATCTAACCTACAAAACCATGGCCTATCACGCTTTAGGAATCCTCGAACTTGGCCACAATCTGTCTAAGTTCTTTCATATTTGAAAGCTTCCTATATAAAATCTATTTGGTTACTTGTGTTTGTCATTTATACCCCTGAGTTGTAAAGTTTATTGTAAAAATCTTTATCAAAAGAAAATTGCAATATGTTGATTCTGTCCATACTTCTTCCTCTGTTGTGTCGCCACGAGCTTGAAAACAAGTGGAAAGATTGAGAATCCCGGCTGACTATCCCGGTCAGTAACAAGTGTACTTTTTTTTCTAAGAAAACGTTGCCCCGCACTGTGATTTCCCCTGTGTCGTGGATACAATTTTACAAACATACATGTCAGACGCACACACAACCAGACCCGAAACAAAAGTCTGTAGATCATAAAAATATTTGTTCCGTGCGGTAATCGAACCCGCGACGCTTAGCGCAGAAAGCTAATAACTTTGCCACTGCGCCAACCGTGCTATCAACGTACTATCCCAATCTTACACTAAGAATGTATAATCTGTCTAATAGACACGTGATTCGTAAATTCCAATGACATACATTTTGCCAGCGTTTCTATTTTATAATCTATCTCATAAGGCAGTGATAGCCTAACAGTTAAACGCTTGCCTTCCATGCAGGAGCGTCTGAGTTCAAACCCGGCCCGCACCTCTAACTTTTCGGAATCATTTGCGGATCAGAATTTGATTATCACTTGTGTTTACGGTGCAGGAAAACATCGTGATGAACCTGCACACCTGAGAGGACTCCATTAAGTTGTCGATGGTGTGTGTAATCAGCTAACCCACACCGGGCCAGCGTGGTGGACTGAGGCCTTAATCCTTCTCATTCTGAGAAGGGACCTGCCCAGCAGAGGTGTAGTAATGGGTTAAATTTATTTATTTTAATTTTTATTCTTTTTTCTAGCGATTGTACATTATAGTTTGTCTCATATATTCACATACATAAACACCCAGACCCGAAACAACTATCTGCAGATCATACAAATATTTGATCCCCCGACACGGTAGATGCGCCAGAAGATCTCCGATATCATCATTCGTGTATGATCTTTCCTTACACCCTTCATCCATAATCCCACAGCGTATTTATCCAGGCTCGAACCTAGCGTAGGTGATTTAATAACTTTCAAAACATATCGGGACCGAATGGAATTGTATCTAAAGGTTGCGAACTTGACTAGCCAACGAATATCCCTCAGGAATCCTTACTAAACAATAACCGATGCTCTTCAGGAATCTAACAACGAGGTGCTTCATTTCTGATTCTGCGTGGGAGATTAGGAGAGAACAACTTCATATGGATAGAACCTGATTATTTGTGTTTGTCGTAGTTATAGCCCCTAAACCCGTGGGTGTTGCGTGAGAATTTAATGAAATAAACTGACGTGGTTGGCGCAATGACTGGGCGATTGGCTTTGTACTGGACGTCGTCGGTCGGTTCGACTCCCACGATACAGGAAAAATCTTTGGGTAGGGAACTCTTCAGTTGTTTTTAATTATAAAAAATGAAAATTGTGTTATATATATGAGCATCTCGCCAAACCGTAAAACCTACGCAGCCGACTAAATATTTTTATTATATCAAACGTTGATGACGTCATAGTTCTTATTTTCCGGTCAAATAGGTCGCAATATAATTATGTACATATTTATTGGATGTTGTCTGGTCATGCTTTTGTGAACAGCCTATCTGTTCAAACTGCAACCTACCTTTAGGTCTGGTCTTGGATTTAAACAGACCACACGTTGAAATAATCTTAAATCATAGACAGTATCACGGCTCTGTTCCCTGAAAGGTTAAGCAAAAACATACACCAACATTTCTCCGATGCCGTTATGAAGTCCCACATAATTGGGGGCGAGCCTATTGACATCTATGGGCACGATTCCAAACAGAGTTGCTACTGGGAATATGCAAACAGAAAATCCCAAAAACAGTCTCTGACCAGGGTATCGAACCCAAAGCCTTACGCTTCGCAACCGCGCTTGAGACCACTAGAGCAATAATAGTAATAATTTGGTTGAGCGGTTGACTGCTGCGCTACGTGTCGCGGGTTCGATTCCCTCACGAAACAAAAACAAATAGTTTTTTCGGGTCTGGGTGTATGTCTATGTGAATAGATGTGTTTGGAAACGCACCCACGATACAGGAATTATTCATTGAGTAGGCCAACGATTTAAAAACAAAAAAACAAATGAAGGTACTTCAAAAGATCAAACATTGCATCACAGTATGATGGCAAATTGTGTAAACACACTTTCCAATATTTGGTACCTTGCTATACAAAATATTTTATTCCTCGGGCTAGATATAAAGACCTTAAAAATACTGTCCTTCCGGGAGAACCTTGACATATATACTGTATTTGAAATACACAGCATAACAAATATGTCACCAAAATAGTGGGATATGGGAGCTTCACTAACGCCTCTAATCGTATCCTATCCTACTAATATTATAAATGTGACAGTTTGTAAGGATGGATGAATGGATGGATGGATCTTTGTTACTCTTTCACGCCAGAACGGCTGAACGGATCTGGATGAAATTTGGCACAGAGTTAGATTATAGTCTGGAATAACACATGGGCTACTTTTATCCCGAAAAAATGCACGGGTTCGTAAACCACGCGGGCAAAGCTGCGAGCGGAAGCTAGTATTGTATATATTTAGTGTAATTTAAGTTGTAATTCCTATGGATTATAATATTTACTTGCGAATAGCATTTTCTAGGTAAATAATTAATTCCTTAACCAATGCTCAGTAAGCAAAAGAACGATTTTCAAATGAAAACGAAATAATCAATAATGTCCATAAAAATAATTTATTAAGAAAAATGTAGCCAATACCAATGTATCCGAGATTATAGAGGGGGGACAGAAAATATTGCATCTCGCTATTAAACTCGATACCGATGCGTGTAATATATTAGGGATGCGACAAATCACCATTATTAGTCATAAATAAAGGTCGCTGCGTTTTGTTTTCTTCGCGGCAATAGTGGGCGTGTTTTAATGCGTAAATTGTTGCGTCAACTTTTTAATTTTATAATTATATTTTCTGCGTAATACGAAGGCTCGTCATTGAGTAGGATGGTTTTCATTTTATAGCATATATTGGACAAACTGCTCTACTACTCCTATACTGAGGCTGAGTTGAGGACTATAACTATTAACAGCCTGTAATTACCTCATTGGTCTTGTCGTCGCAAGGGCAACAGCTGAGCGTGAGGTCCATGGGTTTGATTCCCGGGTCGGACGGTGTTATTGGGTTTTTCAACGGACAGTGTTATGGAAATTACCAATAGCAGCGCGGAGTCTGGAACTATTCCCAGTAGATGGCAATAGGCTCGCCCCCTATTACATAGTACTCAATAATACACAATAAACAGCACTGACACTAGTGTAATTACCTACTTGCAAGGTTAAGTAGCACTTGCTGCGGTCAGTACTTGGATGGGTGATTATCCTTCACACATCGGGACCGTTCTGTAGCTCAGAAAGCATGTTTAATTAACTAGTTCCAATTCCAATTTTAATTTAATGGCTCCATCGTGGTGTGACGATGATTTAATTAACTAATTAATCCCGGGTGTCAGAATACCTATGACAGTTGACAGGTGTCAGCAGCCCAAAAAGTCTGAATACCGGTCTTGGTCTCAGTAATTAAGTGGAGGTAGTTAAATGACCCGGGTATGTCTTAAAACTGCGGCCAGACACTGCAGGCCGGGCAGCAGCGTCCTCTCACTAATCGATGAGCCACTGCGATCCCCAAGCCGCCTGCCAAGCGTGGGGATTTTGGCAAACCCCCCCTTGAGGGATGCCTTCGTTCAGCAGTGGACTTCTTCTGGCTGATGATGATGATGATGATGAGTTAAATGACAATCTATTCGTGTAAAAATACTAATATTCAGCGAGGAAGCCGACCCCAACGTAGCTGCAAAAAGACTAGGCTGATGATGACTATATGTATAATTTATTATTAGCACAATCAACATCGCACTTGCACAACGGTAACTAGCCGGAGGCAATAAGGAAATTACAATGTATAATATTGTAATACAATTTATAAATATAACAAGGTATTTTTGCCATTGACAAAACTAGAAGATGTAATAAACAATGTCAATATTTTTTCCTATTATAATTTTCCTGCATATAAATCACTACATATTATAAAATAAAGTCCCCCGCCCTGTCTGTCTGTTCGCGATAAACTCAAAAACTACTGAACGGATTTTCATGCGGTTTTCACCAATAGACAGAGTGATTCATGAGAAAGGTTTAGATGTATGATTTGTTAAGGTTTTGTGTAAATTGGCTGAAATATGACGATGATAGTTGAAGATGTAGGAAAACATCATGCAGACTGAGAGCTTTATTGGCGTGCGCCGAGTAAATGCTCGACGTAACAGGCTGAAAAATGAAGGCGTATATGCTCTGCTACCCGTGCGAAGCCGGGGCTGGTCGCTTGTGTGGCATATATTTGCGTATTGAAACAATTTACAGTTGTTCAAGTATGAGTAATGGTTGACATGACATCATAAAATCATTTGGGTTTCCACGTTTCGCGATTTGCTACTACGTATTAGCCTTAGTATTTAAGTTGATGAAGTCTTACGACGCATAGGAACAAAACGTAAACTCTGGAACATCACTAAGAAGAGAAAAGTTGCATATCTGGCTCATATTTTAGGCATGATTGATACGAACTCTTGCAACTCATAATGATGGGAAAAGTTGAAGGAAAGTCCGTGGGTCGCCGAAAGAAGTCCTGGCTAAGAAATATAAGAGAATGGACAGGAGTTGCGAGTGCTGCCCAACTGTTTCACCTCGCGAGGAATAGAGAGGGGTTTGCGAAGCTGATTGCCGACCTTCACTAGTCGGAGAGGCACCTTAGGAAAAAAATAAAAGCTGACTACCTCATTGGTCTCGTGGTCGTAAGCGCGACTGTAAAGCGTGAGGTTTTGGGTTTTACTGGCCGCAGGGCGCGGTGTTTCGTCGCTTCAACGGACATCGCTTCTGCGGACAAGTGCCACACGATCACACAGTCACAGTGCTTAAGTGAAGTTGTTTACTAACATAGGCTTAAGTTTTATACTCACACAAGCTGTATAATAACATATACATGTTACTTTGTAAGGTATATATCTATAGGCCTGATAATAAAGAAATTAATTAAACAAAAAATATACCGAACTTGATCACTATCTGTTGATATTATACATAACATAAGGAGCATTTATTGTGGTTACAAGCGCGATTGCTGAGCGTGAGTTTCAGGGTTCGATTTCCAGATCGGGAAAGTGTTATTGGGTTTTTCCGCACGGAAATTCTGAGTCGCAACACGGAGTCTGGAACTGTGCTCGGCATGGCAATAAGCTCGCTCCCATTACATGAGACTCAATAACGGCATCGGCAAAATGTATGTGTACAATAGTACCTACACTTCTGTCTAACCCTTCGGGGAATACAGGCGTGACAGATCTATTTTATAAGTCCTTAGACGTTGGCGGTTGAACATGTTGGTTTTCAAATATATAAGTGTATTTTTTTTTCTAAAGTCGTCACTGTTTATAAAAAAGCTAACACTACACTAGGAATAATTTTAGTATTGGGGTGTATTTACAAATACAAAAACTAACATGTACAAAAACCTAAACACAGAACAATTATCTGAAGCATTTTTTTATATATTTCGTACCTGTGACACGTAGTTCAGCAGTCGATCGCTAAACCACTACGCCAACCGTGCTATCAAAATTAACAATTTATTAAGGTATATTTACAGTACAGTGGGATGTTACTGGTCATCCTCTGACAGTGAGTCTTGAGTCATCTTCTGGCGTTACTCTATTCTTTACCTGGATTGCTTTTCGTAAACAATGTTATAAAACGATAAAAACCATTGACATAAACTCTAGTTAATGTGTAGATAAAACTCCAAAAACGTCCTTTAAATAAATCAATTACAAAATAATAAAAACTTTATTGAAATTAATATGTTACAATTAATACCAAGGTATATGAAATCTTAATACATAGAGCCTACGTTACATGTGTGCCTGAACTAGGTAATCCTGTTTTTCAGACGTAAATAAAAAAGTCTTGAAAAAAATTATAATTATGTTCAAAAGTTTACACTCAAAGTTTAGAGTGTAAAATTAATAATTATCATGAGGAACTAACTCTTACTAACATCTAAATAATTCTTAAAAAGCTCATCCACAACGCCTGCGTCACATATTTACGTGCGACGTAGCACAGTTACGTGCTACGTCGCCGAGGGCGGTTCAGCCCTAAAGTTATAAGGCGGGCCCGCACACAACGCTCGGCATTCGGAACGCAACGATGAAACCATACGCAGCCTGCACGACCGCTGTGCTTGCCTTGCTGCTGGCCGGTTAGTTCAACAAGTTATTGTTTGTTAATATAACTTTAACTGTAATTTTAATTTAATTTAAAAAAGAAATTGTTTCATTTTCAGTTACATTCTTTTGTTTTTTAAATAACTTGAATTTAAAAAGTTTCTAATAAAATCAGAGTACTGAAAACTGGCTGAAAAAATTGTAACTATTAATTTAAATTTCGAATTTTGAGTTTATCATTCTAAGTTTTCAAATGTTTTAAAAATGTTTTCAAACATTTAATGTATGCAGTTTTCATTGTTCTGCTAGCGACATTTTCCGCCTTGATTTCACTAAATTACTATTTTATTATATATTACTTTATTCAATTATTTAAAGTGTGTTATTTGGAGCGGATTGGTAAGTAATTAAGACCATAATATTTAATTCTAGATCAACTACCTACTTCTATGAATTACGTGAAAAACCATTCGTAAGATAATAAATCGTCAATCAATTTTACTGAACATTCATGAAATTGGTCGAGTTCGTACGTCCAATTATATTAGCAACGCATCAATAACCCGTTGAAACTCCTCATAAAACCATTTTGGGGTTATCCAATTTAGGTGTAAACGTTTTCTTCGTGTTTATCTTACTGCTTTCTGTAATAAAATAGTAATTTTATTAGATACTATACACATTATTCAATATTACATAAATCATAACTGTCTTTTGTTTTTTGTTTACATTTTCATGCAGACACAATAATCAAACAATTATCCGTGAATAAAACGTGTTTAATGAACACGGAACAGGTTACAGACCCTAAAATAAACGGAATATATATTTTATTGTACTTAATCACCAAAAACATCAATTAAAAAGCTATTCATCGGTAACAGTTGATTCATTTATCGAATTAACGGCTCGTAAATTACATTAATAACATTGAAAGCCTCCATTGTTCTGTACGTGTTACGAATTAAAACTGATTGTCCATTTATGCTGATTTCCATATTAGTATGGTACTAATATGGGTCAAAGCGAACTCCCGATAGCCTGGGTTAATACCGTATAAAATAAACGGAATTTTAAAAAGTGGGTCTTTTATCTAATTTAAATAACATAACATAGCATCACGCCTGTATCCTCGAAGGGTTAGGCAGGGGTGTACTATTGTGCACCCACATTTCGCCGATCTTTTTATTGAGACGTTATAATAGCGAGCCTATTGCCATCAAACGGGCACAATTCCAAATTCCCTGCTGCTACTGAGAATTTTTATACAGAAGAACTCAATAGAACTTTGCCCGACCTGGACATCAAACCCACGACCTCACGCTCTGCGAGCACTAGACTAATGAGGCAGTTTATAGTTTAAATAAATGATATGAATGCGTGGTTAATGGTCGCCATTTTCTTTCGGAAAAAGTACCACAGTCTATGGTTAGAAGTGATCTACAATGGCCTGAAAAATACCATTATGGTTTCCTAAATAACCAAAAAACAAAGAGACTACTGAGTAATTTATTAATAGCTAATAGCCTATACTAGTATATTACTAGCAGACAGTCTCCTGAAATTCAATTCTCTTACAAGTTTAAAATATCAAGAGCTTTAATCACTATTACTACATAGTATAAAACAAAGTCTCTTTCCGCTGTCTGTCTGTCCATATGTATGCTTAGATCTTTAAAACTATGCAACGGATTTTGATGCGGTTTTTTTAACAGATAGAGTGGTTCAAGAGGAAGGTTTATACGTATAATACATGCATAATATAGTAGAGAAACACTGATAATTTTAGAGGTTTCTAATGTGATGCGTTAATAAACATTTTTTTGCGCTTACATTGCAAACGCTAGCTGAACCCTACGAGATAGATCAAAATAATGTACTACAGTATTGTACACCTTAAAAAGGTCTACGAAAAAGTCCACGATGGTATATGTCTATCTCTTACGGATAATCCACAATAACCATTTTTCTACATCTTTCACTCCAGAACGGCTAAACGGATCTGGATGAAAATTGGCATAGAGATAGATTATAGTCTTGATTAGTACACAGGCTACTTTTTATCCCGCGAAAATGTACGGGTTCATAAACCACGCGGGCGAAGCCGCGGGCGGAAGCTAGTATAATTATGTACCAATATACTTTAATACGAATGTTGCACTACAATTTTCCTGTATTGTTTCATACTCACCAGTCGCACTTGCAACCTCTAGACCAATGAGTGTTTAATAATGCAAAAAAAAAGATAAAATTAATAGATTCACATCTCCGACCCGCCTCGATTCTTCGCTGCTACACCATTTACCTACGCCTATATTCACCAATACTATAAAAGACGTTTAAGACATCGGTTCAAAGATTTTCATTTCTCAAAAGAACATTACAAAGTTCACTTAAGATATGAGAAACTAAACTTTTCTTTTTTTTCTTTTTCTTTTTTTTTTTAAAAAAAAAACGTTGCCCCACACTAGGATTTCTCCTGTGTCGTGGGTACAGTTTACAAACATACATGTCACATACACACACAACCAGACCCGAAACAACTATCTGTAGATCATACAAATATTTGTTCCGTGCGGGGATCGAACCCGCGACACATAGCGCAGAAAGCTAATCGCTTAACCACTGCGCCAACCGTGTCGTCGAACTACGAGTATATTATACTTGAGTACTACGAACATTTGGCATTCGATCTATCGGATGTAGGTACATATGTATAGTTTAAGTTAATTCTCTAATAAATGCTTCTTAAAGCTATTTAAAAAAATGTTAAACGATATCATAATCATCTGTTTAATATAAACTTTTTGTGTGGGTTTTTATTTATACCTATTTTTATTAATATTTTTTGTGAACTTGTCCCGTCTTCTAATATTAAACAAACATAGGTAACCCGAATATACAAAACTGTTATTAACTTTCTATATAATTAGATAACACGTTCAATCAACTCATTAGAACATTATACATCAATCCGTCCGAATATCGGCAAAACAAACTGTTGCCTAAGTTAGGAACCACCTGTTGATTAACCTACTTAATTCAATGATAACTTGTAATGTAACTGTAATACATTATTCTTATTTAATTGGTTTTATTTGCTTTTAGTAACTTCGTAAAACACTTTGGTAGTATTTTTTATTAAATTTACTTTGACAGCCTCATTGGCCTAATGGTTGCAAGCGCGACTGCTGTGCGTTCCATCCCGGGTTCGATTCCCGGGACGGGCAATGTCATTGGGTTTCTCCGTATGGAAATTCTCAGTAGCAGCACGGAGCCTGGAACTGTGCCCGGTAGATGGCAATAGGCTGGTCCCCTATTACATGGGACTCAATAAAGGCATCGGCGAAATGTGGGTGTACAATACCTACACCACTGCCTAACCCTTCGGGGAATACAGGCGCAAATAAAAATGCAGCTATGTAGATGGCACCACAAATACGGGATTGTTAATTTTTTACACAGTTATATTCTGATTGATAAATCGATCCTACGAAGACAGGCTACATTGTACAATTGTACATTGTTGATAAGTTCAGTACGCTGATTAATGAGTTACTGTTATGGTTTCCCAAAAAGTAATCAGAAATAAGAGTACCTACCTATATATTGTGTTCTTGCAATGAAAGTCCATTCCAGTCCGTTGACTACAAAGTATAATTTGTTCCGCATTTATAAAACCAGGCGCGGTCGCATACAAAGACTATGGGGGTCATATTAGAAGTAAAGTGACTTTGGGGGTGGGTCATATTAGAAGTAAAGTGACCTTGGGGTGGGTCATATTAAAGTTGAGCAAATTAGTTAATTTATTTCACAATAAAAGAAACTTAATATGTATTATAAATAAAAATCTACCTATTTTTGATTTTATTGTTTAAACGTTTTAAGCAAGAACTTAATAAATTATTTAAAATTTTCGTAAATTGTCTATGTCTATTTTTAGTTTTGTCAATTTGACGTGTACGATTTTGGGGGGGTCATGAACCCTACGAACCCCGCCCCCTCGGACCGCTACTGTATAAAACTAAAAATAAAAACTTAGACAACTATAGGTATAACGATTCTTTCCTGTTCACATACCTACCTATTTCGGTTTTGATAACAACCGCATTACAATTTAAAGCTATCACTCGACAAACTTATGTGACTAAAACGTTCCCTTATTAGGATTATCGCCTGAGGTCACCATTTACATAAAGAAAATATCGTTTATTCTCAATAACCGTTGTAACAAAATAATTTACTTTATACTTTTTTTTTAACTTTGCCCCTCACTAATAATAATTCCTGTATCGTATATGCGTTTACAAACACATATATTCACATACACAAACACCCAGACCCGAAACAATTATCTGTAGATCATACAAATATTTATTCCGTGCGGGGAGCGAACCCGCGACACTTAGTTACCAACCGTGTTGTCAATTAAAACAAAAACCTAAACCCGACTCCACGCAAAGCCAATCTGCACAGGTTTCGAGGTTTTTACAATTTCAGTCACGTAAAATCTGGTGAGATGCAACAAAAGAAGTACATATGTAGGTGTGTTGTTGATTCTTTGCATTTTATTACAATAACCTAGTACAAAATAGGTCACTTTGCTACTTTAAACAGTATATAGGTACTAGAAAGTAGGCGCTAATTAAAAGTATGGTAAAGGGTGAAATAGGTGTAACGCGCATACGTAGGTAGTCCATGTTTTATGTAACACATGCGCTGTTTCAACATAATGAAGGTTTTTTAACGATTTCTACCTTTTCATCGTATCTCTCGCTTTGGGAGAATTAATTTATTCGTTCTCATTCTGATCGAACAATAAATTAAACACCCACGTCGATATTAAACAACATTTAGCATTTTAATAATATTATTTCAAAGCAAAATTTTCCATAGAAAATACAATAGGTAAGTAACAGACAAGCTAAAAGTACGAAAACAGAAAACCTCAATAACACTAGGTTATAAAATCGAACCCCGCTTTTTTAACGCTTATCAGCTGCATGCTACCACGCCAATGAAGCAGTTATAATAAATAAAACTAG